>CM041636.1:46417421-46466576 GCA_023333625.1 Bothriochloa decipiens
TTGAAATTTAACATTAAACACTTTTTGAAAAGACAAAACTTTTGATGCTCCATTTCCGTGTCATCCTATGACTAAAGTTTGCATACTATTTATTCCTTGCCAATACTCCTACTACTTGTGAACACGTATCATAGGGACCCTATTTTATTTAAGTGATTGACGAATGAGATATAGTAGGATGACATGACGCTTGCTCATTTCTTGCAAAGAACTCGGGATTTATTTTTACAAAACAAAAATTAGTATAGCATGTTCCTTGAATGATATGCAAATACCTACGAAGGCCATATATGATCTTTTATGAAAAAACCTTCCACATATGCCTCTTACTTTGTGTTGAGTTTGGTCAAGTTTTGTGACCCTTGTTGAGAGAAGTTTCATGCTCCCAAGATCAGAATTCATGCGCCCACAAATAAAGTTGCCAACTCTTACACTGAGAGTTGCGCACAATATTTATTCATCCATCCACCAAATAATTACACTACTCCTACCCTGGGAGTAGGTGCAAACATGCCTTCCATTTAGATCCACCCAAAAATGTTCTACTCCTACACTGGGAGAGAACCGTTTGGTTCCACCTAAATAAATGCTCTGAGTTCTTGTCCACATCTCCCTTGAAGTTTTTGTTACAAATAGAGGCATGAGGCTATCATTCAAAAGGTGGAGAAGAAATAAAAAAAGAATAGGACAAAAAAAGGAAAAAAAGTGATGAAGAAAAAAAAGAGAAGAGAAAAGAAAAGGTGGAAGAAAAGAAAAAAAAAGAGAAGAGAGAATAAGGATAGCCCATGCTCTCATAGAAGATCTTTCTAAGTCCTAATAAGGAGGGATATGTGTTTTTAAAGAGCACAGTAGAATTAGTTTAGACAACATAAATATCCTACATACTTTCTCCACACACATGCACAGTTCTAACCTAAGAGTGTGATGCTTCCCTCCGATGAGGTCTGGGATTTGACTTGACAACACATGCAAAGTAAGTGTGCCTTAGTATTTTTATTCCTACCTAAAACTCTAGATAAACCTTTTAGAAGTATGATGATCAAGTGAAGGCAATCCCTTTATATGCCTTGGTGAGGAACCACATACAAATATATGAGTGACTTGAGAGAATCATTCAAGGAACAAGTGCTATCTTTATGTTTTCAAAAACTTTACAAAAACCCAAGTTTCTGAGCAGGGATACGAGTAAGAAGATTTGAATCCAGGCTATTCCATTTTTTAATTGCCCAAGATGACTTGGTAGACACTTAAAAGTTTACAGATTTAGGTGAAGCTTGGAATAACTTGTATGTAGATTTCATATCAAGAAGATAAACCCGCTTAGTCCTCCAAACCTTTACTCGAGGTCGAGCAAAGGACTAAGTGTGGGGGAGTTGTTGGCGGTCCTTAGAGCCTATTTTCTACCGCTAGTATGTTATTAAAATAAATAGTAGGTAGGGATTTAAACTAACATTTTCACAAGTTTTGGTGTATACTTGACTTGCAGGTGTGACATGTAAAAATACACAAAAACCACAAGAAAGCGCACTTCAAAAAAACATATTCAGAAAAGACGCAAACCAAGAAAATAGAGAAGCCCACCTTAGAAGCTGAACTGGGCCTGATCATAACCGCAGGGGAGGTCCAGACCCAGGGAGCAACCGACCACGCGAAGCCAGTGGCTAGCTGGCCCCACCCATTGATCGGCCACACCTGGGGGCAGCTGCACCCCTGGTGACGGCTCCCGGGCCCATCCTCGCAGGTGGTTCATGAGGCAGTTTCCCAAGGGCGGTTTCACTTCCTTCCAAATCTGGAGATGCCCGAACTGTCCTACACAAGCTATAAAAGAAGAGCTCCTTCACCTCTCTACACACCATCATTTAGAGCCACTCACCTTACATTCCTTACTTGTATTCTTTAGGTTAGTTTTAGTAGTAGAGTAAGGCAAGAGCTACAAGGAGAGCTTGTCTCCTTGGAAGAAGAAGAACACCTTGGTATGAATACTATGCGGTTCTCTTCCAAGTTCAAGTTCTTATCTTATTTATATAGCAATGCATATGAAAACACAGCCATGGCATCATCAAGCTAGTAGTGATGTCATCAAAGCTAAGAAGCAAAACTAGCAACTGGAATACGTAGAGCATGCATGCACACAGCCATGGCCGGCGATGAAGTTAGCTAACTTGATTCGCTGGAGTTGCATGGAACGTACATGCCTTTGGTTGGCTATGAGAGAGAAACAATACCAAGAGAGAGAAGTACGTAATGGAGAGCTCACATAGAGGATTTCTCGACGAAGATGATGGCACGGCGAGCTGAGGATGTGCACGTCTTGCTTTGGCTGACTCAGAGCCACGAACTGAAAACGACCACGGTGATGGGGACATGCCGAACTACTTCGATTCTCCACGAGATCCTGACGGCGTGGCAGCAGCTTCCTTGATGCGTAAACCGTCAAGGGTCTAGGCACGATGGAGGTGCTCACCGATGGTGTAGACCACATTGCCAGGACATTCTTGGTTCCAGCAAGAATTGGCAAGGAAACCAAAGATCAACGTGGCGGCTGGCTTGTAGTAAACCAGAAGGATGATTATTTATTAGCTATTCCCAAGCTAGGGGCTCCTCTAATGATAATATAGACGTAGTTTGCTCTCAAGGGGTTGGTGCACATATATAGGAAGGAAAACTCTTCACATGTGTAACAACAAGCAATGTGGTATTATTGATGTTACACCGTCCATCTTTACCAATAGGCCTATTTAATTATTAAAACCCATTAGTAAATAAAGACATGGGCATTTAGAAATTGGGAAAATTGAGAGATTTTTATTATTTTTGGAATTAAATAATTTTATAAATAAAATAATTCTAGAAAAGTCTATAATTGATTTTAAGCCGTGAAAAATAATCCGAAGGCTCCAAAATTCATGGAAAAATCCCAGAGACATTCTAGAACATGAAAAACCCAAATAAAGTAGTTAGAGCTCATAAAAAGATATTTTAAAACATCTAAAAATTAGAATATGCTCATAGATAAGTGAAAATAAGTTCTACAAAAATCTAGAAAATTCCCAAAGGAATTTATAGAGATTGATTGACGGACGAGGGAATGATTTTGGGATACAAGGAAAAGACCTTAAGGAGCTCCTAAAGAAAACTTAGGCTGAGAAGCAAGAAATTTTAGTTCATGAAAAAGACATGGATAAGTTGTAACAAGATAAACGACTTATTAAATATTTTGAAATAGATTTTAAATCCCTTTTTTACTTTTGGTCAAAACTAAACATCATAAAAATATATAAATGCACCAGCTTGTATGCACAACCATGTTTTTAAACCTATGATAAATTTTAATTAAATGTAAAATATTATTTTCTCTAGGTTCTCATGAACACAAAAAATTCAAATTAAATTAGTTTTAGCTTATTTCCAAAAGTGTAAATTTGGGGTGTTACACCTTCATCCTGGGCACCACCCCTCAGAGGCTCACACTCAAAGATTCGCCATCGCATCCAAGTTAGCCCACCACAGGCTTCTCTTTATGGGAATGTCCAGATGCTTTCCCCGGCAAGACTTGCTCTAGAAGCTCGTCGTAGATCCCAGCTCAATCGACTCAACCTTCACCCTACTCTTTGCCGTAAGTTCCATCCCAAACCCACATACAACACCATCAGCTCACATACCCATCGGATCCACCAACACACACACCAAGTGTGGCATTCCCCACAAGAACCTCCCAGGGTTCATCACATTGCATCAAAATATAAGCGAGTGAAGTATATATATATATAAAGCAGATAAGCATGTGGCTAGCATAACAGCGGGCAAGCAGGTGATAGGTTACAACAAGGTAGGGCTCATCAAGAAAGTAATCTACCATGCATTCCTAGCACAAGTGAATCATTATATTGCAATAAAAGTAAAGCACTAGCAATACTAGATTAGCCATGCGTAATGGGATCTACGAGGTTGGGTGGGATGTAGCACCTTTACTGTCGTAGCTATCAAACTTCCCCTGGTAGTCGCTGTCGTCAGACCTGTCCTCGCTCGACCCTGTAACCGAGAATTAATGGTCGCGAAGTGACCCCTATAGATTAGCACAAAGAACGAATGCCAAAAAAAGATCCAAATGCACTCAAACATAGTGAAAATATCTAGGGCTCGATTTATAGAAAATTTGGATACTTGGATCATAATTTTCTGAGCTCGTATGCATTAGTTATAATTTTTCAAAGATTTAATTATATTCTGAAAAAAGACTAGATTTAATCAGGGGCTGACACATGGCGGCTCGGGATTGCACCACGTATCACGTGCGGGTCCAACGGTGACAACTCAGATGCTGACGTGGATGATGATGTCATGCCGACGTCAGCAATGACAGGTGGGACCAGGGTGACGTCATCTACTGACGTCAGCGTTGACTCAGTCAACGGTCAATTGACAGGTGGGCCCCACTGGGCCGTTAGTGGGCCGTTAATGGGCCGACTGTGCCGAACATAGGCCGCATATGGGTCGGGCTCGGCCCACCACATGGCAAGCTATGGTGCTGCCACGTCATCAGTCCAGATCCAAAACAGACTCATTCCATAGCCTCGGTCCATGGTGCACCGGTTTGCTTGGGGCCCACCAGCAGTCACTCAAGTCCATGTGTACCGGGTGCATGAGTTACTCCTTCGGTCCACGTGGTCCACTGGTTGATCCACGGTGGACCAGCACTTGCTGGCCCCACTTGCAGTGACTCGGTCCGGGTAAACCACGTCCACCTCCTTCTTCATGAATCCATCCCCTCCTCTGTTTCCTCAGCCCAACGACGGGGCTTGCTGGTGGCAGCAATTCACCAGATTCCCACGATGCGGTGGTCCTCAGGCCTCATCTTCATGCTCCACGGCTTCAGGGCAGCGCGGCGAACATGGAGATGGTCTTCAAGTCTTTAGCTTGGCTTCGGCAGCACTGGATAAGGTGGACAGCGGCTTGTCAGCGACGGCGCAAGGCTGCATCTCGACAGCATCCAATTCCAAGTCGATGCGGGGCGCAGGAGTGCTATTAGGGGCTCCCAACATCCTCCCGACTCACCGACGGTGACCAATTCCCACGGCAGAGCCGGCGCGGGCAACAACGCCCATGGCGGAGCTCCGGCATGGTCGCGGTACGCGGCACGGCACCAAGAAGGACTTCCCAGCCCCCATCTCTTCCTCGATTCGATGTAGCACGTCACACCAAAACTCCTCAGTGTCTTCTTGTCCTTCGAGGCGGTCGGAGACATCGGGGAACGACGTCGATCGGTGGTGCCCCGGAGCAGCATGGCGGCGGTGAGGTCGCGCGGTAGGCGACTTGCGGTGCAGCTACCAAGGAAGTAGCGTGCGCACGGTGCTCCCTACGTCGAGGCAGCCTCAGATCTAGAGCCAAAGCAGCTCAAGGATCAGCAAGGCGGCGGCAAGCGGGCCTCGCCATGGCGGCGCATGGCGTGGCGATGGACATGGTGGTGTTCCGGTCCGGCATCCTCCCGATGCCATGGTCCTTGTGTCTTGGCTGGTCCGTGTGTGCGTGTGCGTGTGTTCAAGGAGGCCAGAAGAGGCCACAGCCTATGCTCTAGTACGGGCGCCATGGCTGGAAGCAAAGGAGGGGGTTTGGAAGAGGGGAGACGGCGAAGCTCACCGGCGTTGATGAGGATGGGGAGTTGCGGTACCAAGTCCAACAGCAGCGGCTCACGGTACTGCTTCTTGTTCCTCGCTCTGACAGCACTGCAGCAGCTTCAGCACGGCGGTGCTCTCCTTCCTCTCTGGCGGCAGCTCCTTCCCCGCCTCCTTTCTTCCCCCTTTTCCTCTCCAAATTCTTCGGTTTCTTGGCCTGGCATAGTGAATTGGGGAGCCACCGGTGTGGTGGTGCGTCCTGGGAAAACCTAGGGCACCGGGGCGTGGGTGGAGCGAGGGGTAGGATGGCATGGCGGCCATGGGGCAGTTATAGGGGCATTCCCATCCGATTGGAGCTCCACGCGATGGTTACGGTGAGGCTGTGGGCTCCGTCTGCCAGCGTCTGGTAAGGCGATTTGTGTTGGCAGCCACGGGAGGCTGGGAGACCGGCGGGGAGTAGTAGCATGTGCGCACGCTCGCAGATGGGAAAAGGTGCGCACCGCGAGCAGGAGATGCTCACGCCGTGGGTACTTCTTGCCAGGGTTGTTGGCCCAGGTGGCGGTCGTCCGTGGCGTGCGAGAGGCGGGAACGGGGCAGGCAGTTGGGGCGCATCGCGAGGCGGCATGCGTCGTGTGCGGCCGTCCTCTGCTATGGAATGGAGAAGGAAGGGAACTGAGGGAAAGGTATGATAGCTGGGGTCCACGAGTGGGGTCCATCCATTAGCCGGTCGTGGAGGGAGAGCTGAGGTCATGTTGGGCTCCGGTGCTTGCTGGGCCGATCGATCGTTGGGCCGGTCGGGTGCGGGAGAAGGAATGAGAGAGGGAGAGAGAAGTAGGCCAGGCCGGCTTTAGCTTGCGGGCCGGATGGCCTTTTCATCATTTATTCCTTTTTCCTTTTCTTTTCTATTTTTGTTTTCTCAAAGTAATTTATATATATACATATACATATATAAATGATGTGTCAATTTGTAATTAATCAAATCATGAGCATACAAGGCCCTTGGTGTGTGGGGGTATTATTCCCCTAATATTTATTTGTAAGAATAAATATTATTGTTTTATTTTAATTAGCACCACATAAATTCAAATAAAACCAACTCACATATTGAATTCAAAATGCAACATGAACGCATTGCACATGAAGGTGTTACTTATGATACTCGTGCAACATGTGTGAAACTTTTCTACATGACACAACATCACTCATAGGTTTTGTAAAAAAAATTTGTAGTCCGGATTTTTGGGTTGTTACACTAACCGCATACTAGCAAGGATGAAATGATCATGCACATTACAATGATACCTTTGCTATGTTGGAGTAGAGAATAGTCATTAGGTTCCAATTACATTACTCCAATAGCAATGTGAAGTTCAATTATAAGCTTGATGAAGCCAATAGATACCGATTTTGAATTCCATGCTTCACCCATATGAAATCACAACCACTAATGATCAAGTGCATTCTTCTTGTTGTGGTTGGCTTGCTTATTCTTTTGATCTTTGCCTGCATGAGAGAATACCACTTGTATTATTACTTGATTTATCATGTATTGCTCTTTATTGGGCGTTACTTGCTTTCTTGATCAACCATTTTGATTGGTTCAACTAAGCATCTTCAATAATCCTTAGATCACCACTTCCATATTAGCCTTCCAAGTATCCCCACTTGGTTTACCTAATCATGGACGGCATGCCCCCTCGAGGAGGAGTGATCTCTCCAAGAACTATCCTTGATACTCACTTGAATTGCCTTTGTTTGATTGATCATTGACTCATCTTGATGAATAATCTTTAATTCTTCTTTAAGTCCTTCCCTTTCTTGTTTAATTTCTTTTCTTTCTTCCAAATGATCTTCAGTTGTCACTAGAACTTAAACTTCATCTTGTTCTTGATCTTGATCTTCAATTTGAGTACCAAATGGTGTAACAAATACACTCTGCAATCAAATGACTTTGTACTCATTTCTTGTCATGCTTCTAGATTATATCAAAACCAAACATAGGTTCCTCAACCACTCAAAATCATGATTTCAATTTGAGGACCTTTCAATTTGAGTGACTCTTGATATATCCAATGTTTATCACTTTTCTGGCAGATTCTGTACCCTTCAAAGAAAAATTCATATCTCCCAAAGTACAAATCCAAATGCCATGAAATTTGGTAGAGGTGATCAACTATAAGTCTTCTAGTATCTATAAAAATTTGAGCTTCATTGGCCTTTTAGATTGTTACCAGATTTTACATCTTCTCACACTTCTCCATGCTGAAAACTTCTGCACCATGGATGACAAGAACTACTCCAAAACCATAGCAATTATTATTCAATGCTCATGAATTTTGTACAGAATCTTGTATCATAAGTGTAGAGCAGGTACACTAAATTTCAAGCCAATCCAAATAGATTTGTTTCATCAATCATGTGTATCTTCTCAGTTAGCTCAGATTTGCAGTTATAGGACAGATTTAAGCAAATGAGCTATGCTTCATCCAAAAAGAATCAAACTTGATATCAACTTATTTGAATACCAACACAAGACATAAATTAATTTATATCAGTCACTAAAAGTCATCTTTTGATCATATCCATCCAAACCATACAAATTTAACTACTAGGTATTTAATCCATTCAAACACCTTATAGCAAGCAACATATGCATATATATATATATATATATATATAATTCAATCAACTCACATGCACCCAAGAGAAATAGATCAACTCGAGAAATAACCCTGCAGCTCATGATCATCCATAGCAAGCTACTCAAATATTTGCAAGCCATCAACTAAATCATCAAATCACCACAACTTGAATTATAGCACTTGTATATTATAGCACATTTGGACTTTGCTTATCATGACTTGGCACTGGGTTGTGATAAGAGCACTAAGCTTGAATACTTGACTTAATCAAAATGATGATCAATATGAAATCAATTGAATCAAGTCTCCAATGCCCATGGTACCTACAAATATTCATCCACTTTTTGATAGTACCCAAACATGTTTGGGTCCTCTCAAATTAGGAGCCACATACTTAGACAAAGCCTTAGTATGAATAGCAGGATATTTTGCAATAGTAACCATAGAGGTACCATTGCCATCCTTTCTAAGCATAATAAGATCATCAATTGAAATCGGCTTAGAATGGTTACCTAGGGGACATGAATGAGCCATGTGTCCCCTTTCGTAGCATGAGTAGCATCTTATCTTTGGTTGAGCCTTTTCTTCCTTGCTCATGTGATGCTTCTCATTGCCTTTCCTCTCATGAGTTGCTTGAGCCTTCTTGTCAAGTTTGGTAGGACACCCCGAGGCAAAGTGTCCCATATCTCCACATTCAAAGCACTTGATGTGAGCCAAATTTCTCTTTTCTTGAATCTTGCTCATCATCATCTTGTTGGCATCATGGATATGAGTTTGATGCCTTGCATAAGCTCTTCCACCCCTTCTTGTTTTCTTCTTCATCTTCAAGTCATCAACTTTATATTCATGGTTGATCTTGACTTGATCATGGGGCTTCTTTTCTTGCTCAACTTGTGACTTTTCTTTGTTTGGGCAAGCATTTGCAAGATGTCCCATTTCATGGCAGAGATTACACATGCAATGAGATAACTTCCCCTCTTCTTGCCTTTTGATCTTCATTGCTAACTTCCTTGCTCCTTTTGTCAACTTCTTCATTTTGTAATCAAGTCCACGCCATGGTGACCACACAGGGCTCTAAATCTCAACACTGTGCAGCAAAAATACATATAACCACATACATCACGCGCACATGTAAGGCTGTAACTTACATGCTGTAACTAGCAATGATGACTAGCTGGGAATAAGTACCACTGTTGACAAGAATTCAATTGTCAACTTACATGCGCCCGGGGAGCAGCATCGATGAGGTTCCTAATGCTTCCCATGCTCACAACCCTGGATGGCAGCAACTAGATGGTTGCTCGAATGACGATGAACCAATGTTGCTCTATTAAGGTGTTATACTTTCAGCGATTAGGTATGTGAAGCATAAATCAGTACTCATGCTCCATCCTGAAAAATGTTCCTAGACAGAATATATGATACGTGGATCCAAACCCTCCGATTCCCTGGTGGCCGCTAGCTACTACATCTATCATCTCGTGAACCCAAACTATCTAGCTTTGAATTTAATTAAATAATATAAATAATCCTAGGAGTTGGTCGGGTGCTCAACTACATTTAAAGAAAAAACGACACGGCCGACATATCATTTATGTGCCAGGTCAGCTGTTTTTTTCTATTTTCATTCAACAACAATAATCGGGAGTGAAACAGACTGGACTCTCTATATAATACTGCCTCCTTCAGTCTTACCATTCCATAATAAAAGAGTAGCCACACAAACAGGAGCACCTAATAAAATTCTTCGGTCATCTGGATTAATATTTTGTCCATAAAGAGTTTATTTTTCAATCTTGGCACACACACAAAATGAAAAGTAAATGTGATGACTTATACTATCAAGGAGAAACATGAGAGGAAAAGGCAGGTGTTGAGAAATTTACGACATCAATATTGTCTAGTGGGAAAGGGAGGAACATGGGAAGCACATATAAGCTGCTTAGAGCATCAGTTTTGGAACATGAGGATGGACTATTAAGATGGCAGGGGCCAAGCAACCAGGTTTCTCTTTGGGTCTGGAGCCGGGCTGGACGAAAGGCAGAGAATGTAGCAAATAGAGACAAGGTCATACATGGAGTGAGCCATAGAACGACGTCAACAACACCGAGCTACAGGTTTCCAATTCCATGGTCGCTGTTGTGTGTGGTCCACCGCCTCCATTGCTCCTTGCTGTTTGTGAGGAATCGGCATAGTGACTGAGTGTTTATGTGTCTTGATGGACCATTGAGTGGGCTATTTGTTATGAATTGGCATAGTGTGTCCTCAACCTGAGTGGTCGCGTCATGAATCCCCAGTTAACTGGTTCTTATTTGCTGGTGCTACAGATGGCTAAGCAAAAATATTTTGAACAGACAGTCAACTGTTCTTCCTCTCTGCTTGCTATTCTTCAATTTGCCGCTCAAATCCGTCCCCATTCTCCGGTTCTTCTCGGACCTAGGATGGTAACAATTGGTATTCAAAATGTTCAAACCTGGAACTGTCTGTTGCTGTCAAGAAAAATGGCCATGTTCTAAGTCCCAATGATGACCAACTATGTTTATGTGTGTAGATGAAGCCATTCTGGGGCCTTGATTTTACGATGAAGCAGACGCTAGAGAAGATGTATACTTCCTCCATCCTAAATTGTAAGTCGTTTGATTTTTTAACGCAAAGTTTGACCACTTGTATTATTTAAAAGTTATGTAAATTATTATTTCTTTTGTCATGGCTTATTTTATTAATAAAAGTTTATAAAGAATGACTTAAATTTAACTACGTTTGCACAAATTTTTAATAAGACAGAATGGTCAAACTTGGAGCTAAAAAAGTCAAATGATTTACAATATGAGAGGGAGGAAGTAACTATGAGAAATGGCAAGGGACCAAAGCAGACTCCTGTCTGCGGAATTTGGAAGGATTTTTTTTTGAAATTTAATCCTTTTTTAATCAAAAATCCAAAAAAAACCTGTTTCAAACTTATTTTCACGCTGTAACCCCTTTTGTCGCGCCAAATCATTTGGCGTGACAAATGCACGTCGTCGCGCTAAATGTTTTGGCGCGACTAAAGGGGACACCGTGGCAAGAGAATTGACCAAGTCCCACCGTGTCGTGCCACATGCATTGACGCGACGGGCCGGTCGCCCCAAACAAACCTGTCGCGCCAAATCATTTGGTGCGACATGGTGTAGCCAAATTTACTACGATTAAGAGCCTTGAATTTTTGGATATCCATTCCATAGACAAACCAGGTTATAGCAAGGTGTAGGAGTAGAATATTTTTGGGTGGATGTTAGTTTACTGTGATGATGCACAAGTCAGCTAAGCCGACTGGCCGTGTTCTAGGCCCAGCTGCAGCAACTGAATCCCATCAATAAGTGCCGCTCTAAGCTAACTAACAGCTTGGATGTTGTGGTGGCAGGCATTGAACATGAAAGTTGTACCATAACTACATCTTATTACATAGAAACAGGCATGTCTATTATATATAAGCATGAACATGTAAAAAAAGCTTTCAAATGAGATCTGCAGACCCTGTACTATCAAATATAAATGTACGCAGCTGCCAAGTCTTCATTATTTTCGTTGCCAATATATAGTGCTTCTTCTTTCTAGTCATTGCAGGCTAAGTTTAGCATTGTGTGTGCAAACAGAAGGAGTGCATGTGGCTAGCCAAATCTTTCTAAGTGAGATAGGAATGGGAAGCAAACGGGAATTAGTGCCTAGCGAGGTAAAGAAATGTAGTACTTCCAATGATCTTCGATCTAGATACTCGGAGATGTATGGTGTAGATAACAGCAAGCGATGGTGTGCAACGGCTTGTTTGGTTTTCACACGAAAATTGAAAAATAGGATTCCGTCACACTGCAGATCCGTGAAGCCACGGCTTACTGAAATCAAAAACCGATTCCAGCACTCATCCCCTGACTTTGCCTGTATTCTCCACCCCCGATCTCAGCTCATGGCACCATGCGATTAGAGTTACTAGTGCGGCAAATTCCATATCCGTCCTCTGCCTAGATCAGATTTTGACGATACGTCTTTCTGCACTCCGCTTATTCTCAAGCTGCCACTGATTCCACGGATATCTTGTTGACGTTTAACCTGTATTCTGTTTGCATCGCTCAAGCTGAACGACCTGTTTCCATTGTAATCTACATGTACTGAAGCATGTCATTGTCCTCCAAGGTCAGGGCCAAAGACCAATCCAGCTACCTCAGCATTGAGGTCTGGGCCACCTTGGGTGTGATTATCTTGCACTCGTCAATTGTGTTTGTAATGGTTTGCAGATGGTTATAAGGAAAGTATTCCCGGCACGCCCAAACAAGGAAAATGAATTGTGAAATTCTCGGCAATTCATTTTCTAACAGAAGCTAATTTCTGGTGCTGGTTTCGATTACTGTGAACCAAAATAAACAGGTACTACGAGAAAACATAACAGCTTGCAGAGAAGATGTAGACGACACTGCTGGCCTTACACCAAAAGTTTGCAGCCGACCCCTTGGAACCCATTCAAGCTGGCAGCCATGGAGGACCTGGAATACTCCTTCCCGTGGTCCAACCCATTAAACCCGTGGCTTCCAATAGCACCTTGCCCTTTCGATCTTGTGATTGTGGTAGCTAGGCAGGATCCTACGAGACCCAGCCATTGTCCCCCCTATGTAGCAGGACCTCCATACAAATTATTTATGGACTACGTGCCATTCTAAGGAGCAGTAACCTTTGTTAAGAATTTATAAGGTAGCCCAATGGTAGCCCACCCTACCTTATGCATCTGTTTCTATCAATCGGGCGCTAGGTGTCTTGATCGGTTGATTTGGAGAGATGAAGCTATATTTATAGATGAGCAGGAGAAGCTACCGCTTAAGAAAAAAAATATACTCTACTCTTCAAATTAGCAGGTGAAATAAATGCTGTTGTACCACCGTTATTCGTCTTTCAGCCTTATAATGCTGAGGTGACGATTCCATGCATGACCCTTTCCGTCAACCCATCATACTCTACTCGACTCTTGATTTCCACATATGCACTATCTTGCCAATCACATCTAGCCTAAAAATCTGATTCTAGAGAGCTGGGGCATAATTAGATGATTTCCAGACTGTGCCTCTGCATATATTTTTTATGACGTAACAAAGTGCTGTTGCTACTATGAAGTGTTTAGCATTCTGTCCATTTGAGCATTAAGTGTTACCTGCTTCCTTTTCTCTCTTTTGGATTGACAGCAAACTGCAACATCTGCCGTACATACTCGATCCCTCTATCTCTCTCTCTCTCTCTCTAGCAACATGGTCCCATCTCCTACAGATCATGGTTACCTACAGTAATTCAGAGAAGTGGATACCAATAAAATTGTTTCATATTCCTCATGCATATTATGTAATAGTAAGTTTATATGAATTTGTTGAAATCAAAACACTATTGCTAAAAAGAAAGTCAAATTTAGAAAATACTTTGAACAAATATACAGTGAACTACAATTTTAAATAGATGGAATGGTATACACATTGTATTTCCCAAGTGAATTTAGCCCACTCTATATATAAAGTAGATATGGCCCGAGTACATGGATATCATACGTATATAAGTTTGACTATTTCACGCACGAGCCAACACATCACAAGAGCACAAAAAGAACAAGAAAAAATATGAGAGGGAAATGGGTAGAGATGAGTTGTTCATTACCTACTTGGAAGGGGAGGCATAAGGAAAGTAGATATCTGCAGCAAAGAAACTGACGGTTCCAGGAGAGGCGATCAGCAGCAATTGAGGGACAACCTTCAGAGCCACAGTGGGATCCTTCTTTTCCTGGGCACTTGGCCATAGACTATGCTTTTGCCAGTCATTCAATAGATAGCGGGCAGCGAGTGGGCTCGGATTGTAGAATTCAATGATCCATGGAGGACAGATCAGATCAGGGAGGACTGTTCGATCAGGCGAATCTAGTCCATGATCATTTCGATTGGCGGCCGCGCTCAGATGCAACTTTTGGACTTGGTGGTTGGATTAACAGGATCCTTGTAAGGAGTGCACTGGAGAATACCAAACGCCAATTGCTTGATTCTTTCTCTTGTACGTACTTGAACAGAGACGCCTAGCTCAGTTGTCATCAACAGTACAACAAAAATATATTAACAGAGACGTCCAAAAAATATAAAGGAAGGTGAAGTTGAGCGAATTGCTCTTGAAAATTTATTATCTCCGATTACACGAGGAAGGTAAATTAGACAAGGCAAATCGATGTTAAAGAAGTACTTTTTTGTCTGAATGAGGTTGACTACCCGTCCGCCAGGATGGGTAGTTATGTGTGTATGGACGGAGCTGATATATTGAGCTTAAATGAGCCCTCAACATAGTGCATTATTGCATTAAATGAGCCCTCAACGGAGCTGATATATTGAACTTAATGATTAGTGCATTATCGCATATTTAATGATTTTTTGTCTCAACATACACTACTGGAAATCGCGACTTTGCCGAGTGTAATATTCTTTGCCGAGTGCTAAATCTCGGGCACTCGGCAAAGAAAGTCTTTGCCGAGTGTCAGACTTCGCACTCGGCAAAGAGGTCTTTGCCGAGTGCCACGTCACCGGCACTCGGCAAAGAGCTCTTTGCCGAGTGCCACGTCACCGGCACTCGGCAAAGAGCAGACTTTGCCGAGTGTCTTCCTGTTGGCACTCGGCAAAGATATTTTTAATATTACATTTCGAGATACTAAATGAACTCAAATGAAAAAATTTTCTACTACAAAGTTGTATAACTTTTTAGGATCTACAAAGTTTATATTGGTTATTTTTTCATTTCACAAATCGATAGTAATGTTGTTTATAAAACCTACATCTCACTAATAGTTTCATAAGAATTGTGAACTATGTTAGAACCACCACATCGGATGAACAAATGATCAAACAAGCAAAATAATGTTTATAGATCTTAATAAGTTATAAAATGTTATAGTTTAATTTTTTTTCATTTGAGTTCATCTTGCCATGCTAAACCTACGCGTGAATTTCAAAATTCAAAATTCAAATTTTGTAAACGACCTCGGATGAAAAAATACCCAAAACAAAGTTTGTAGATCTCGAAAAGTTATGAAACTTTGTAGTTGATAACTTTTTCATTTGAGTTCATCTTACCATGCTAAAGCCATATGTGAATATCTTAAATTTGAAATTCAAATTTCGTAAAAGACCTCGGATGAAAAAACTTCCTAAACGAAAAGTGTAGATCTCGAAAAGTTATGAAATATTATAGTTGACCACTTTTAGATTTGAATTCATTTAGGCCCTTAAACAAGCTAATTACTCTCGGTTTAGTATAGAATATGAGGAAATGAAACTAGTTATAGACATATGTGACAGAGTAGTGCAGTGGTTAAGGTAGAAGACACGCGAGAGAGAGGTCACGAGTTCGAATCCCACCGGACGCGATTTTCATGCAAAAAATGCCGTGAAAAATGGCGGTTAAATTTTTTTTTCTATTATTTTCGGGTTTTTTTCGGATTTTTTATTTCGGACCTTTGCCGAGTGTCTAGGACACTCTGCAAAGCCTTTGCCGAGTGCTTGCCAGGTGGCACTCGGCAAAGGCTCCTTTGCCGACACTTTCTTTGCCGAGTGGGCTTTGCCGAGAGCCGCACTCGGCAAAGCCTTTGCCGAGTGTTATTCGGCCTTTGCCGAGTGTCTCGGACACTCGGCAAAGAACCCGAATCCAGTAGTGATAGTGCATTATTACATAATTCAGGACTCAGACTTTGATGCCCTTTCTTTTGTCTCAATATATTTAATGTTTCAAACAAACCTGGCTAGACCATTTATTATATTAAAATATAAATAAAGATCCTAGCAAATTTATAAGCTACCAAATTACTGCTGGTATATAACATGCCCAGGTAGTGATAACCCACCTACCGTGAAATTTTGTCTAACCCTGTTAAATTCGAACAGACTTAACTTTATAATAAGAAACCAAGCCTTTTATTTTTTATCTACTGTACAAACACACGGGGCTCTCCTAATTCAGATTTTGCAGTTTTTATTAGCTAGCATACTGCGTACCCTCTATAAAATAGCACAGGTAGTTTCACTGTGGCACAGCCAACGCTAGCAAATCAAAGCATGATGACGTGAAAAAAAAGAAGAGGAAATAAATAGAGATAAGAAGTTGCATGCTGTAATGTTTACTCATTTGGGAATAGGAGGCGTAAGGGAAGCAGGTTTCAGAAATCAAAAATATTGGTTCGCTGAGAAAGTACCTGCGACGGAGAAAGCAGGTTTATGATTACGAAGTGCGTTTCCCTGTTTCCTTTGTCTGGAATCAGTTGTGCGCTGACATCTATAGCATGTATCATGAAACTGTCCAAAATATCTGTTTGCTGTGGTGGACAGTATGTCCCTCAGCATGCCAGTTAGGAATCAGTAAGATGATGGGACCAAGAAGGCATGGAATCATCGAATGACCAGGTCTCTGCCCCTAAATTAAATTAAGAGGCGGTCTCTGGTGCATCTCACCATACAAATATTGTTAAATTCATCTCAGAGAGTTTAGCAGTATTTGGCCTCATAAATGATGTCGTATAAAATAAATAAGAACAAAGATACAGATCATGTCGACATTTATTAAAATAGACCATGGCAGCATCAGATGACATTTGGAATTGAAAATTTAAAGTTCCAAATCAGTGGCGTTTATATGAATATTGGCCCTGTGAACAATCATAAGTTCAAAGATTGTCAAATGCGAAGTTGCTAGTCATTTGGAGTGCTACAACTCGAAATGAGGTGAGCCCTATGAGTCTCACCTGTTAGCACAACTTCATCGGCCATCATTATCAAAGATACTACACAGCTTCAATACAAGGTCTGAATATAACACAAGTGCATGAACATCACAAAGACATTGCATGTTTGCCTCACAGGTGGGGGGCGGCTCCATCATCGACTGGTGGGAGAACTGAAGAAGGAGGTGGCATGGGGACAAGAGGAAGGGTGCAGATACCCTCTTTGCGCTGGTGGCATGGGAGCTTTGGAAAAAGAAATACAAGATTATTCAGGAATGAAGCGGCTACCACTAGGCAGCTACTCGCCAAGTCAAGTAGATTGCAGACCTTTGGATGGAGGCGGGGGGCGCCATCTAGGTGAATTAGTTTGCGAAACACGCCGTGCGTGATTTAAAAACTCTTCTTCTTAAATACAAAGATGTGCAAGTATTTTGCGTATTCGAGAAAAAAATCAGCTCTAATGAGCAAATGTGTAGTAAATATGTACACTAGCAAATATCAATTAATGTTAACATCACATAATATCAACATCCACTATATATGATGTTCAGCTCTCACCGCCTTAGACCAAAAGACTACAACAACGTTGCAGCAGTACCAATGCAGTGGGAAGGAAGATATAGAAAAGTATGAACTTGTTCTAGTCACCTGGTAGAACATTGAAAAAAAAAAAGTGGTCTGATATGGTAGGAGTAGGAGGCAAAATGGAATATTTGGTAATGAATCCCGCTATCCTCCCGAGACTTCAGAAACATGGTAGGATATCTTGAGAATCAAGAGCTTTCTATTTGCCATAATCTGGGAAGATGAGACCAATATCAAGGACTGCTTTGTTCACTGGCACAGCTCATAAGGAGTGGGGATGTTGCCCCTAAAGTGCTGGAAGTGCTAGAGGATCCAACTACATCACTTGAGCTTGAGCTGGGTTGTGCTAGGGACATTAGTAGCAAGCAGCAACCAAACAACCAATAGGGCTCCTCCCGGGGGTGTGGGGTTCGGGTTTCAAGAGACCCCAGCGGTATGTCTTCCGGACCACTCTCTTGATGAGCCTCGTCTAGTGACGTATCTTGCAAATATCACTGTCATTGGAAACACGCGTGAAGTTTTCATGTGTGAACATGTTGTAGCAGATGAACGAGTGAAATGATCCTTACACTAAACTTTGGCCCATCTATACTGACCGGTCTAGCTTCTTATTACGGGTATTTTGACTGGAATTTGTGTGAATACGCATTTTGCAAACTCTGCTGTCAATCGATTGTTTTTTTTGCTATAACCTACTGCCGAACCTTCTAAAGTAGGTAATTCTTTTTTTTTCTAATCTATATTTCTTGTGTTCTCCATTACAATTGTGCCTAAACCAAAAGGAGACTTGCATCTTGTGTTGATTTTCAGTTAATCTGTAGTTGTGTCTGCGTTACTGTTGCTTTTGGGCCAAAATTCTTATTGCATTTGGTATTAGGTTGCTATCATACAGACACTCAAACTACAACCAAGATGTGGAACATTAGGTTCATTAGTTTTGAGGATCTACTAGAGGACATCTGCAACCAATAGCAGGAGAGATGCACTGTCAACTCGAGAGATGCTGTTTCGTGTTGCTCTACATATTGGCGCGTTAAAGCCACTAAAATTATAAAAAATACCTTTAGAGCTCTAGTTGCAAACAGGAAAAGGTAAAGGTAAGTGGAAAAATGAGGGTTCCCTCTTTACCACAATATGAATAGGCTCATGTCAAAATTTAATAGATCATAGTGAAGAATTTTTGGTATTTCCTTTACTAGTTTTCGTATATTAGTGAATCAGACACGGTTGGTAGTCAACCATAATTTGGGATGACATTAAACTATCATTATAATCAAAATTTGAGGCTTCAAAACTGTAACAGGTTTCTACAATCCACCTGTGTCATATGAGCCCCCGGTGCCATTAACATCTATAGACATGCTGTCCAGTGGAAACTTGTCAGTGCATATCTACAAGATTGCGTCTTCATGGCCAAATAAATGCACACAAGCTCATACCTCTTCCTGGTATTGGCCTGTAACGTCGTTGTAGTTTTCAGCTGTTTATTATGTCATAAAAGGTGTAGTGATGTTTTCTTTTGCGTGGCAAAGACAAAGGATAAGGACAGTGTAACAGGGACTGGATTATTGTTGTTGATATGTTGGCGGAATAAAGATACTTTAGTTTAGGTCAAAGACAATTGCTTTTGGTAACCTGTGCAGAAAGTTTCAAGAAACATTCATGTTCAGACAAGAAACGATGCTTAAAGCTCTGTAATATTCAATGCCGTCATGTCCAGCAAAGATTTTTCATAAGTCATATATTAATTTACTACCAATTTTTTAATTCTTTCTCCATGGAAGCTTTTTGTCCTAAGAAACCATGCATGCACCTGTGGATGATGGGTTAAATATAAAAAAAAATGCCATGCTAGCATTCAAAAACACCTGTGAATGCCTTTGACCTGTCATGCACACCATTTAAGGGCGTGTCTAGTTCCAAAAGGAATGCAGAATTCAAAATGCAAAATTTCTAGGAATTTGAAAATGCAGAACGCAGAATTTTTATGAGCATGTTTAGTTGCATGCCAAATATTTTGGCCAAATCAAAATAGGAATTTTTCTGCATGGGCGTCCGGCTACTGCTGCATCCTTTTCGCTGACTTGCTACTGGCCGGCAGTAGCTTTGCACCATCAGTTCAAATACGTTTCCTCAATCAGTTCAAACAATGGGAAAAAAAAACATTTCCTCAATCAACTGTGTCATCCGTTACATCACAATGGATATCAAAATAGAGTCTCAAGCTCTCAGCATAGCAGCACAAACTACATAATAAATAATATAGTTCAGGGATAGGTACATTTGGAACCTAAAACGAATCAATATAGTTCTGTACTTCTGTGTCATCCATCCATTACATCACAATGCCACATAGGAAGTCTCTGGTTCTTTCGACGTTGCCGTACGGGTTGCCACTGCACCACCGTAGCCGTCGATGTCACCGTGGATGTAGCCGTCGATGTCAAACCCGTCCATACCTGCACAGAACCGGATCAGTTACTAACATGAGAAAGATGTGATGTGGGTTCATATTAAAAACTTGCGGGCAGCGTGCCATCATCTATATCATCAAATTTGTTGGGCTCAATTCCTTGTTTAGTGTTACCGAGACTTTATTGGTATTTTTATGGTACCCATTACTACCAGTGCATATATCATGTTGTACAAACATAAACGAAATCAACAGCTCTGAATCTGAATGTTTTGTGCAAATAGCTCTGAAGAAACCTGCACACACAGAAGAAGAACAAAGGGATAAAGGCGACACTATATGCTGTGCTGCATTTTGTTCATTTGTTCTAATATATCTTTTGCACACACGAGAAGAACAAAGGGATAACATCACAGAATAACAATAACATCGTGCTTGAACTACTGCTAGTACAATGCTACTACTGATGTGGATGAGCAATTGAGTCAACAAGTTGGCTGTACACAGGTGCCCATACAAGATGGCAACTCGACAAGTAGAAATCACACAGGACACGGGCACACGGCAGGGGAGGGTCATTGCGGAGCAAATTGAGAAACCGGGTTCTATGAAGGGTCAGTGCGGGGCGGCAACCAGTAGCAACTAAGCATGCGCGCGCGGCGCGGCACCATACCTGCTAGCAGACCAACGCGTCGACGATGATATTTCAGATAGAGAGGTGGCTCCAGGGTGAAACCGGTGGGATCTAGGATAGCACGCGATTCAGCGCATGAAGCAAGGGCGATGGGGATGGATCCATGGGAGCGACTGAGCGAGGACCACGTACCGACGAACGAAGAGGTGGAGCAGGACGGCCGCTACGGCGAGGCTGATGGAGGGGCGGCGCCGGTGGAGGCGGAGATCCGGCAGAAACAAAGAGGAGGCGATGGGCGTCGGGGCGAGCACCAGCGAGCGGCGAGCGGAGGACGGGGTGGCGTGCGTCGGTGCCCAGGCGAGGACGCGGTGACGAGCGGATGATGGGGCCGCGCGCATGCGTCGAGGCCCGGGCGAGGACTGCCGGCGAGCGGAGGATGGGGCGGGCGGTAGGATAGGGTTGGGTCGAGCAGGTGGGATCGTCGCGTCGGGGTGGGTGAACTTGGGCTTTCAGGTGTTTTGACACCGAAAACCAGAATGGGGAATGGGCTGGTTTTTGCCAAAAATTTTTTTTTGGGGTGTTCAGTTTCATTCCGCAGAATGGTGGCCCAAAATCCAGAATATTTGGGCTAAATTGGGGAACTAAACACCCCCTAACACATTTTGCGACCTAGAAATATGTTTTCAGAGCTGGCGGACCTAATTGAAACACGCATGTAAGTTTCATGGCCACTATTGTGTGCCTGGCCGTGTGGCCCATGCCGCCGCGCTTCCACCCATGCCAGCCCCGGTCACCCACGCGCCACCACCAATGTGTGCGCTCGTTCCGCATGCATGCATGTGTTTTTTAGTTTTTGCTAAGTTTGGGCGGAACTTCACAAACCGTATTGGTGTTTGGTGTCGTGCTTTTGGCACCAAGCCCAGGAGTTGAGCTGAACCTTGTTTTGTTTTCCAGTTCAGGTGTGTTTGTCTTATGGCATTTTTGTATCGTGGCTGTGTACCATTCGTGAATGGTAGAGGCTGAAACTTTGATTCCTTATCTAAAATATTATTTTGACTCTGCTATTGTGTAATTAAGCTAGTTTCCATAGATGATTTTTTTTCATAGCATGGCCCTTATACTCTTCCCATCTACCCTTAAAGACACTGAAATTGAAGGGCCCACACATTTATGTGCCAGGTCAGTTTTTGTTTATATTTTGTTTCAGCATCATGAATCGGGAGTGAAACTAGACTCTATATAATACTGCCTCATTTTACAGTTCCATACCAAAGAGTAGCTGCACACCCAACACTATTGTAACGCCCTAAAATTTGCATGATTTTAAAATAGTCAAATTGATTTAATTTTGCATTTTTAGTGAGCATTTAATCTAGGGAAATAATAATTTTTATAAAAGTAAAATCAATCCTAGGTCAAGAAGCATGCTTGTGCATTCATGCTAATGCATTATTCATATTTGTGATGTTTGGTTTTGGTTGAATTTGAATTGGATTTCAAAATCCTTTTGAAAATATATTTGAAAAGAGGTTCAAATAAAAGGAAAAGCTTTTATTTCCCTCCTTCTCCTTTTCCCCCTTTTTGGCCCGGTCAGCCCGATGGCCTGCCTCCCCTTTCCCCGCGCTCGGCCCGAAGGCCTGATGCAGCGGCCCGCTTCCTTTCCCTCTTGGCCCAACAGGCCAGAAGCCCGCAAGGCCGGCAGCATCGCTGCACGCGCGCCCTCCTCCTTCGTGTTTACTCCCAGCCACCCGGGCCCTTAAATACTGGGCCCGGGCGCCGCCTTGACCCTCACCCCGAACCCTAGCGCCCGCAGTTGCCACGCCGAGTTCTAGCTGCCGCCGCAACCCTAACCCGCCGTCGCCGAGCTTCGAATTCGCCATCATCATCGCGTCTCCGCCGTCGTAAGAAGGCGTCTGAGTTACCTCTCGACCCCGTGAACACGTTGGTGCTATCAATTTTGGTCTATCGAGCTCATCCGGTGCTAATTGCTACCCGCAGTACGCCGCCATCCGCCGCCGTTCGCCTTTAACCCGCCTCCGTCCACCTCGAGCTTCATCTTCTACTCTGGTAAGCTCGCCTTAATCTCTTCTTTCGATTGCCACTCGTTCCAAGTCGTGTAGTGGTCCATAGTCTTTGGCTTGTGAACGCCGGCGAGCTCTTCTCCGCCGTCGCCGATCACCGGTCATCTTTAGCCTTCTCGAGTCGTCATCTTCTTGCTAGAAATAACCGTGATGAGCTCCTGAGTCGATTGGTCTAGGTTTTAGGTCGAACCTTGGGCCGTAGGGCTTGTTCCATGTTCTCCGGCGAGATTTTCTCACCGCCGGCAAGGTCTGCCACCGCGTCGATCGTCGAATCCGGCGAGGCCAAATCCCCAGTCTAATCCGAGCCGTCAAACACAGATCGAACGGCTCACAGTGGCCCGTACCCTTTCGGCCGGCACTTTTGCCAAAAAACCCCTGCCTTCTGCCTAATCTGTTAAAAGCCCTTGGCGCTTTTCACAGAGTACTTTTTCTTCACGGGAAAACGTATTTTTCCTTTTTCAGTTTTAAAATACGTTTTCATCTATTTACCGTTTTACCACTATCTTTAAACGTTTATAACTTCTCCGTTTTAGCTCCGATTTGGTCCGTTCAAGTTGCGTTGGGTTCGTAATTTCATAATCTATCTGTTAGTACCATTATTAGATTTATTTTCAACTTTTGAAAATTGAGTTTTATTTTAAACTAATTATTTTATAATAGGAAATTTTGTAAAATTCATAACTTTCTCGTTATAGCTCCGATTTCAGTGAACTTTACGTCTGTGTGATCGTAGCAATGAGTAAAATAGTTTTATCAACTCTTTTTCATCTATTTTATGATATGGTGTACTGCTCTAATTTAAGTCTATTGTTTTCTCATGTATGATTGCTCGATGCTTGTGTGTTGCTGATTGTTGATCGAATCTAGAGAGTGAGCTATTTGTTGGAGATCAAGAGTTCTTCAACAACCAGGATCAGCAGGTTCATAGGAGAGCTTTGATTAAGGCAAGTATAGTTGGGACCATCCTTGTTACCTATTCACTATGCACACTAAAGATCATATGCATGTGTCTACTTGTTACCCTATTAGGCTTACCTAGCTTTGATTACCTGTTTATCTTGATAACCGGGCATGTTGCATATGGGTAGTTGATGCTAGTGCTTTATAACCATGATCTTGTAACTTGATTAATGACTATACAACCAATGAAAAGATGGTTTTCAATAAGATCTAAACTGTAAGTGATCATCCGGGACATAACGTACAATTATGGGGCTATATGGCTCTAGCTCTAGTTATTCATAGGACCTTTTCTAGCGAGTTGGGTATAGGACGGCTTCTTCAGTATGTGTATAACTGGGATGTGCCATATTGGAAGGAGGGTTTTCATACATTCGATGACCCTGTGGCTCTAGCTTGTTAGATGAACCTATGAGTGACTTTATATGATTTTCAGTGTTGCAGGAGTCACGATCCCAAAGTGTTAAAGATCATGACCCGTAGTGAAAGTGTATACCTCTACGCAGAGTTTAAACCAATATATCGTCCATGCTCATGGAAAGAGCGGCCTTGGAGACTTTTATAGAATGGATCCTTAACCCAAATGGTGTTATATGTTAAAGTTGTTTTACATCATATTCTTAGTCATGATTATTTGATCATGTGGTTATGGGATGCTACTACCTTGGTGCTAATTGCTAAAATATGACATATATTAAAAAGCTACTTGCAGTCAAACCATGTCAACCTTGATTGAGCTTCATGAACCCCTTCTATGCTTGTTAAGTACGTATGTATTTACACTTATTTTATTTTATTTCTTAAAAAATCCCGGATGGGTAACAGATCAAGATTGGATTGAGAGTTATCGGCACGACTACTAGCTTGTGTCAACCAGTTGACTTATCCTTATGGTGGAGCCATCATCTGAAGTTATCTTAGTTATGCATTATTTTTGTTAAAGACAAGGTCTTGCTATCCGTGCGCTATGTAATAAATTCTGATTTGATACTATTTATAATTTGTCATCTTATTTGTGCGACGTCCTGAGGCGCATGTAAGATTTTTATATATTTTATTTTAATCCTTTAAAATGAGATATGACAACTATAAGTGGTGATAAATTTATGACATCAATATTGTCTGGTGGGAAGAGGAGGAATACCGGAAGCAGATATGAGTGGCATAGAACTACACATTTCAGCATGGAGCAGAGTTGTAGAGACACACAAGATCATTAGGGAGGGTTGCAGCAAAAGTGTCCATGCAACCACAGGAATTCTGCGTCCAGAGAAAGTGCGGGTTCCACGTATGACGAGGCCTGGCACTGGCTGATAGCAGAGTTGACAAAACGTGGTCATGTACTCATACCACAGTCCTCCTGTCTGCTCTTGGCCTCGGCATATGACCTGTTACTCGCACCTTACCTGCATGCAACTTTTTTTTTCATATATAATGGATTTCCATTAATCTAGCAACTATATCAACGAAGGATATACACAGCCAAAAACACAAAAGAACACTTAAACTCACACCTCAAAATGAGAACACATAATCATAGAAAGAAAAAAAGCCACGATGGCTTTGGAACACACCTGGTTTTTGGCGTCCTCTCCTGAAATAGATGCAGCGAGTGAAAGTCATCATGTTGCCGCTGCCCCTAGTGCAGCACTGCTGTGCACCTCCACTAGTGCCATCTTTATCTGCTTCTAATGAGCAAACATTTTCTATTGCTTTATTTAATATAATCTCTTATATACTACTTCCACATTCTTGTGATTTATGGTTTGTCTTCTTTAAGACCTAAACCGTTGGTCCAAAATTGGTTAGACAAACAAATGAGCTAAGTAATCTTTCAAATGGTCCATACGTCATACAAATAGAATAAATATGTTTAAATCAATAAACGCGAACTACGACAATCAAGAATTTCCATGAATGCTAAGGATTTTTTTTTTATGGTCAAAATAGAACCGCTAATGAAAAGTGCAGTTTTCTAGAGTTTTGGTGTATGCCACCAAAGAATATGGATGTAATACCTAAAGCGAATCCAAGTTATTGATTACAAAGTTTATGAAACAATTAAATGATTCCAAAATTAGAAACATTAAACAAACATTCATGATGTTAGTGAAATTTTATGTATTTTACTGTATTAAAAATTGACTTCAAATAACCAAGCTGAAATGGTCCAATCACGTCCAAAGATACAAGTCGTGCAATGTACTTCATCTACCAAGATTGTAGGCACAGCTCGTAATTTATAGTGTTCCACTCTGGTTTTATTGTGCCAAAAGGTCCTGTTTCTTATGGTCCTAAAATCACTAGGTCTATGTCCAGCCACTATTACTATATATATCGTTTTTTCTCGCCATGGCTCACCAAACAACAGATGAGGAGCATAGATGCATGAAGAGGTACAGCAAGACCGGGGAAAGTAGCTAGAGAAAGTTGTTGCGATGAAATATTGGAAAATGAGGCAACAGGGAATGAACGTCTAGCATGTACACCCTCGCACATTTCTAGAACAACCGATTTCGATTTTTGAAGTCATCACGCACAGTGGGAGTTCGAACCAACATATGCAGCTCACCTCGCCATCTTGAATCCATAGATTCCTTAACTTCTAACAAACTATGTTACATTCCTGCTGTGTTTCCCATACGCTCGATGAGTTGTGATAGCACGAACAACATTAAGTTGTTGATGGCCACACCGCACGGCATCAATGTTATTTGGATGCTCCATAACTCCCAAGTTGGGGATTGCAATGAAAGGATGTGGTGCATAATCATAATTTCGAATTCGTCAATTCTCCTGGTGTATCCTATTTTCATTACTTACGAGCACATTTTTTGGAGGTGTTCCGCTTCAGGAATTATTGACGGCAGCCGCTGCTGCAGCCACTTATTCTTCCCTCTCAAAGATTCAAAACTCGTGTTCAAACAGTCGTGCAAGCTGCAGGGGCGGCCTATTCCTAGTGATCGTGGCAATACAGCTCATAGCTCAGACAATTATTGATGCAGGGAAAGGCCATCAGTCCATGTTCTTTTGTTCATGTCTTATGAAAAGGCCAGGAATCATCGTAGTCAAGTTCTTTTCTGCTAACTGTACAAAAAGATATGTTGTATCTGTACTGCATTAGCAGAGGTGCTTATTTATCTATTCTATAAAACCCATTGTATAGATATTGAACATGATCCCATAATATATCAAAGTATTAATTCATATCTAAAAGATAAATTCTGAACTTATACCTCAAATGTTTTATCTTTTGAAGCTCCGACCTCCTATCCTAGAGGGTAATTTAGAACATAGGCATTGCCCCGCTTTATAGAAAGCATAACATGGGATTACAAGTTTTGCTAGGGCTATCATCTTGCACTAGAGTCTAGGTAGGCCGAGAGACCCACACCTACTTAAGGAATATTACCATCTACCAAGTTCCAGAACTTTGAAAGAAAACCCAACCAAGTCCAAACACTACTGACAGAACTGATGAAAAGAAAGCATAACACCCCACATGACAGAACTGATGAAAAGAAAGCATAACACCCCACACCCCGGGGGATTTAGGTAGCAGCATTCATAATGAGCAAATGAACTCCTCCGCCAGAGGCTCCATCTGTCTCTGTCCTAGTGGGTAATCAACATATGTATAGTTTCTGCAGTAGTATGTATTATAAATGTTGCCCCATAATGATCATATGATATATAGGATCGGAGGCAGGCAAGCGTCCGCACAACAAATGTAAGGCACAATACAAGCAGGTTATTTTTTCTGCGGTTTGATAGGCATGTGAGGCAGGAGGGAAAAAGTTACCACAACAAGTGACAGGGCCTGCTGTCCAAAGCAAGCACAACAATGCCAATTTGAGCAGGTCAGATAGTAAAGCACTGGTCGTTCATGCATATAGTCCGTGTCGCCAGCTGCACTGGCCCTATCAAATGCCAGCACACTGCACATCAGCTGACGGTGCTCCATGGTCGAGGAATATCGCCGTATCAGAGAACAAGCTCGATAGCATACATGGATTGGCCACTATCTAGTCAGTAATCACAGTGACACACATGGCCTGTTACAGGTCCCTGATGTAGGTCAGGGAAAACCAAAGATCTCCATATAAGCTCCTCACGGGGAGAGTCCCTCCTAGGGACCAGTTGAATAATTCAGTCTGGGCCCCAAAATTTGGAGCAGAAAAGAGCCAGTAAATGGAACATTTGAACACTTATGCAGTTGTGTTTCCTGATTGCCTACGGGGAGCTCATGTCCTGTTATGCCAGTGTAGTTTACCTACAGTCATGAATTAGTTACATCACATTTGGCTAATGAATTTGCAAGATAAACATATCTTGCTTTAATTGCGTACCATTCAAAGAAATTGAAGCACCTCTGCACCTCTACAGTAACCATGGATGCCCCTGTGAAAGCATTTATAACTATGAAAGCACCTTTTTGTTTCCTCTATTGGTCATTTACATTGTTCTTCAGCACTTATAGAGTGTCGGAAATACTTCACTAGTGTTCGTATAGGAAGATACTGAGAGCTATCATGTCTTGAACCCAAAAATGCTCTGCTTTGCAAATACAGATGAACCAGTGCTGGTTTTATGGTTGTGCCACTAAAAAGTTAACTAGTTACATAATTTTGCGCACTCACTCCTTTCCTTCAGCATGTATCATGCATTGCAGAATGCTGATAGAAAGAACAGATGGCTATCTGCAATCTACAATAGTAAAATCATGTGTTTTATAAAATTATAATCACTCCATTAATTTGTGTTTGATCCTGTCCAGATAAGAGTCAGAGTCAAAGAGACGGGTGGAGAAACTAAGCAGGCCCGTCCCAGAGGGGTGCGCGGGCTGTGCGACGCCCAAGGGCCCATGAAGCTAGAGGGCCCATGAGTGGCGTCGTGATGCTGCTGCTGCCTTGCTTCCTGCTTGATGCACGACCCTAATGCAAGTACTACCTTGCTTGTTTGTTCCATGTACGTGCAAGTATATATATATGAATGTGTACGCTGCTAGCTAGCGAGCTTCTTCTGCCTTCTTGCCTTGTGCTTGTCGCTGTCCTATTTGCCACTGCTGCTGCTTTTAGTGCACGTGAGTTAGCAAGCTGCTGGTTAGTTCCTGTTGTTCAGTTGTTCAGACGTATACTATGGTTTCTGTTCCTTTTTTCTCTTTATTTCTTTGAGATGTTGATTAAGAATTTAAGATCTTCTTGCTCCAAATAAATCAAGACCGCTTGTGCAACCTATTCGATAATAAAATAAATACTTGCAAACACGTTAGTCTAGTTTGGTTGCGTTGATCATGAAACATCAAAATTCGAACTAAATGAGTTGTCCATTTTTCTTATACAATAACAAAATATTATATTGCAAATATTACTACATCTTTCTAGTGTCATATTAAAACATAAGATTGTCAGGCCCTTAGTCTCTTACTTGCCCAAGGGCCATCGAAATCATTGGGACGGCCCTGAAACTAAGGTGGTGCATCATGGGAACTTGTCACAAACTAGTGTGTCGTCTGCTTCATGTCTCCTACTTGGGCTCAAGAACTTTGTGTAACAGGCTTGTTCCTCTTGTCCATCGAGTAGCTCCTTCCTTCGTGCCCATCAAACCAGGAGAAACCCATTGCAACTACCTGCAATCAATTTGCTTAATGCTAGAGGTCATGCCTCGGTGTAAATGCAGTATTTTGTGTCAAGGACGTGCACCACTCTCTCCTATATGTATCATGTCGTTGTGGCAACATAATATAATTATTGCTGGTGGCTTGTGAACTTTTAGTATATTGTCTTGGTTTGTGAACTTTCAGTTAATGCAAAACCACAGAAATTAATAAAGGTGGCTTGTGAACTTTTAGTATATTTTTTTTTTAAAAAGATACTTTTAGTTTATTGTGTGTACAGTAATTAGACATTCTATTAAGAGGATAGTTTTTGATGACATGCCAACATAAAAAATGTGCGATAGCATGCAGAAAAATTGTTTTACTTGATATGAGTAAAACTACAATATCGCGTGAATGCTTTAACTCCATATTCATCATCGGATCATTTACATTGCCTCATAAAATCCTTTTTCTATCGACTTAGATGAACTAGTGATATTTGAAGTACATATGTCAACATATGGTTCATAAAGAACGGCTTGGTTTTGCATTCCCACTAATCAGGTTGTGTATCGATTGTCATAGTCTAAATATCACATAAGCCTCATGTACACTCGCATCTCTCTGTTCCGCCTAGTTGTTACAGCCACTGACCTCTCTGCATTAACCAGCTGCAGGCATCTGGCGAAGCGTGGCTTCTCAGGGCCTTTCTCCAGATCGAGATCACGACTTCTAGGTCACCACCGGTGGCGGCACTCCTCCCCTTCGACTAGCTCTCACTAGGCCATCAGGGGACCTAGATCCAGGGCGAGATCCTGCAACAGATTCACTGCTGGCCTGGTTGGGTCCTGTGCCAGGAAGGCGGTGGTGCGCAGGTGCTGCAGAGCCAGATCCTGGCTCGGGTTAGGGCAAAATCTGGGCTTTTTATTTTTATATATAATTTTGTTTATCATATTTATTTAGCGAGCACAAAACCGTCTTGGCTAATGTCAAATTTACCGTGACCTCGTTTAGGCCCGTCGCGGTTAATTTGTATGGTAGTAGTGAGTTGTACCATAACTGCAAGCCCTTTAATTACGATAAAAATTAAATCCTTTTTTCAAAAGAAAAAAACTATCAAATGTAATTTCCAAAAAAAATGTAAATATATGCAGCTACCAATTCTTCATTTCTCTGCGTTGCAGGCAAGTTTGGAACTGTGTATGGAGAAGAGATGGTCTGGAGCTCGGCATAATCTTTCGAGGTGAGATAAGAATAGGAGGCAAAAGGGAATTAGTGTAGCGATTGTGAGGACTGGCCTATGAACTTCAGTGATAGGTCATTACAAAAAGTAATAAAACAACACCGATGTGAGTGTGCTTCCTGCTGTTGTCGTCCATCCCCAATCTGCCTATGCTCCACGAAGCTGCTTGCGACCCTCGCCCATGCCACCCCTGCTATGCATGTCCTGAGGGGCCTGCAAGGCCTTGCCACTGCACTCTGCCCCTTGCAAGTCGATGCCGCAACATGAGGCCTTCTACATTTGAGGAAAGAGTGGAGAGGTGGGGAGTCAGACCTAAGGCAAACAGAAGGTAGAGAATGGGATGGCTGAGGGAGAGAGGTTGGGCAGACATAACACTGCAGTTCATAGTTGTACTGTTTCATATTAAAATAAAATATGGCAGTGACAATGTATTCCTTCCGCATTTGTCGACACATGGAGATTCTTTGCCAAGATTTAGATTTGGCACTCGGCAACGCCTTCTTTGCCGAGTGTTTTTCTTTGCTGAGAGCTGACTCTGGCACTCAGCAATGAGCATCTTTGATGATTGCCCGAAATTCAACACTCGGTAAACAGCCTGGCACTCGGCAATGAAGTGATTTCCCGTAGTGAACGCAGTGCGGCATATTTGACACAAACCACCTGTTTAATCCATAACATCAATGGAAGAAAGGCAATGAATGTAATTTGTGGTATAGGGCAAGAACTACTTTAATTCCTAAGCGATAGTTGTTCCACGTCGTTCATTTCCTTCCTACTCATTGCAATTTGCTAATGCTAGATGTAGAAAGCAAAGGCATTCCTTTATCTTGGTCCTGCTGGCTGAATAATGCTCCATGTTATACATTTGTCAAAAGATTTATACTGCTTTGCTTTTGCAAGAAATAATTTCTGTAATATATTTTACATATGTGTAACGCTTTAACTGCTGGCGGTAATATAAATATGTGTAGTACTGCTGATCAAATGCGCCTAGTACATTAACTCTGGTATGACTAGCAGCCTATATAAAGTGGTTTCTTTTGGTGAAACACAATGTTGTTCTGGTATTATACAGTATTGGTAATAGGTGGTAGAACAGGAAGAGAGATGTAGATATTAAGAACAGGATCAGGTAACCTTTAGCAATAATGCAATAGAAAAAGGAGGCAACAGGAATGTATTATAAAGGCAGACACAGAGTTCTGGCACCAGCAACATTTTCATCCACGCCATGTAAGAACCTCACACAGCAAACAAAGAAAGATGTCCTTTGAACCGGTTTCTCAGAATATGGACATAGGCACTTTCTGACTAAGTTGTTTATTAGCTGAACATTTTCATTCACCTTATGGATCGATATAAGTTAGGAATGTTTGATGATATCCTTCGTAAATGCTATGATTTGTGTTAACAACGTTTTGACCAACTCAGCCCACATAACATTTTTTATAGAACTCATATACCAACAGCTGCCCGAATATAAAGCCAGATGTTCTTCCAGAACCCAGCCAGCATTAGTCAGAGAGGTGCTCACCAACAGCATGGACAGGGCGTAGGGATGTCAGTTGTGGTTGCATATGTTTTTTTTTCTTTTTTGCAAATGCGAATCTGTCATGATGTCACGACACCGCTAGTCATCCTAATACCACCAAGCATAAAAATATGTATGACTGAAGTGTTCATTATGTTTTGGTGCTACACGTTGCATTGGGTCCCACAAATACATATATAGTCCAGTATATTAAATTAAATCGAATGGACCCGTATATGCGTTGCACATGTCTGAGATTTAAGGAATGGGACAGTGATCATTTGATATGTTGCTGTCGTGAATTGTGCACTAGTAAATTATAACAGATCCTAGTAAATTATCTATGTGCATGCTGTCCACTCGTCATCGAGCCAATATTTATTTAGAAAAAAATAAAACAACGGTTCCATTAACAAATTCTTATCTAGCAGGTTTTCAACCGGCCAACAAAAGAATAGGAATTTTTTGGGGCACTTTGTAAGAAATTAGTATTGAAGAACGGTTTGTAATTTGAGCCGCTCCTACAAATTTGTCCCACAGAATACATATCTTTTCATAGCGCAGTTATTTTTATAAGCTCCTACTAATAGGCAGTTTCAATCCTGTGCCATGCATGAAACTGCCAAAGGAACACCTCCCAGTTATTCCACTAAAACTAGTTAACCTATACTACATCCATTTTATAGTACTTGCTCGTACATAGAAGACACCATGAGAACTGTCCGATGAAGCAACATAGTTTCAGTAAATGAACAGTTGTAAAAATGTCCCCAATAAATTCAAATATATAGCCATGTCTGGTCTATTTATCACAAACATCTGATTTGGGAAGGCAGTACAATAAAACAATGACTCGTCCATTTAGATCATCATTGACAAATATGATAAACCTTTGTGCCAAAACAATGTGTAGGGCAGACGGGACGTAGTAGTGTAATTATTAATGACGACACAATAAAATTCGACTTTAGTAAAAGTCCAATTTGAAAATTCGTGAAAGATCTGTCCAATTGACACACAGTGATTCTAGTATCCATGTTTGTGTAAGGAATAGATATGTCAGCAGGAAATCCGATTCAGGGGCTGCCCACCATCCGTCACTACTCACATGTCTTGCAAGTTACCCCCTAAGGTCCTATTTGACCATAATGTCCACCTCAACCCACATGTATTGCGGTGAACTGATGTAAAAAGTCAATTAATTTTTACTTCAATTCGTTTCAACACAAATGGATTGAGATCGATATCCAAACAAGTCATAAATGTTATAAAATATTGATGCCAATCAAGAAGCAAAACAAGATTAAAACACACAGGAGACATGAGATTTAACGTGAAAACCCTCTCAATACGAGAGGGAAAAATCACGGGCGCCAGCCAGCAAATCAGTCTTCACTATATTTGGTGGAGGTTACAAACGTCGGGGAATTACCACTAATCTTCTCATCCCGTGCGGCGGCTTACAGGTAAAATATAAGGTGGAAACCCTAAAGGGTCTATACCGCAGCGGGGGCTGCTGCCCCCCCGCACCCCGCCGCAGGGGCGCAAGTCTTAGAATTTCGCTCCGGCCCAAGCCTCCGGCCAGAAGTTGGCCTTTTGCTTTGCGGATAGAATTTGGAGCAACAAACAACAATAAAATGGTATGGTAATACCTACTATTGAATTCTCTCATGGCAAAAATGGATGAGAAAACGAGCATGGTGAGATCAACACCTACAGACGTACGAGATCACTGCAGGGTGAGATTCCTGGCTTGTAGCTTGGAAGGAATCGAGACAAGCGTGTCAGTCAGCATCCATTTTGACAGACTGCATGCACCACAAGAAATCTCCTCAACTCTGCTTAACCTCATCCATTGGCTGGGTGTCGTGTCAATTTACATACTGCTGCACCACGGTACTCTACCCTCTGTGTGGGGAGTGGCCCATGCCGTGCATCGGTCAGGGAGAGGGGTTCCCATCTTGGAGTTGGGTGAAAGTTCACTTCTTGTGACATTTGAGTTCCCACTCCTCACTTCTTCTTGCTAGACGATTTCATCAACTTCTCACGTCTAACCGTTTCCTAATTAACATGTTTCACTTCACTAGTATAAGTGGCTTTATAAGCAAAATCAGCCAAGCTTTATGTTGAGAGATGTGTTTGCTTTGCTAGCACTGAGTATGGCACACTCGAATAGAGAGCATGGCTATATAAGGATGAAGTGATGATTGACTTTCGGTAGGTGGATTGTGATAATATTCATGTACTTCATGTGCCATGTCTTACAATCTTTCATGAGCTCGTAGTGGTTGCAGGTACGTAAAATGTAATCCATATGGACCATACATCTTTTCTGTTCTTGCTAACTACGAAAATGATTAAAAAAATATAAATATTATTAATACAGAGAAACATTTTACTTCGATACAGGATCATACTGATGCAAACTGAAACATGTTTTGAATGTTGCAAGTACTAACACTGTTGGGTTTACATGAAGAAGAAGAGAGACACTGCTTTTCGTAAAACATAAGCACCTGGTCGGTAGTAGTTGTAGAAAACACAAAAACTCAACTACCTACAAATCATGTGTTGACTGTGCCTGTGTCAAAAGAAAATAGTGAAAACATGTCGGAATCTACAAGCTGGTCTCTACCGCCCCGGTCCGTTAAAAACACATTTCGCCGATTTGAATATCTGTTAAAATTATAAACTCTGCCTCTCGACTGTTCTTGGATCGGGTTCCAATCCTCTAAATGTCAACAGCAAGATTCGTGCATCAAAGCAATCAGGTGGATCATGCCCTTTGCATGGCCCCAGCTGCCCTCACTGCCTCCTCTTCCCACTAGAATGCCATCAACTTCTCAACTCTAGAAATTTCATCCGTCGCTTCACAAAATTGTATTTACTTTTCATTTTTCTTATTGTTGGGGTTTCACACTACAGAAGAATAACCTTTATATAGTGAGATACGTCATGCAAATGATGGAGGTATTTTTTTAGGTTTAGGTGCATACAGTGTTATTAAGATGCATTCAATCCTGACGTGTATTACATACTTCTCTTTGGTACGGTCGTGTACACCACATTGGAAAATGACATGGGTTATATTTACGTCCAATCCAGTCATTGTTGACTTTTGGTACATGAAGCGTGACAATTTCCTTGTACTTCATGGACCGCAAGTTCTATCTTGTACTATGTGGAAACCCCGGCCATGCACATTGTTGTGGGATTTGTAGGAAGCAGGATCATCTTATGCTAGTTGAGACGATACCACAGGGTTTCTTAATCAAGTATCATAATGCAAGCGGCATTTAAGTAAAGCAACCCATTGGTAATTACCTATCTCGTTTATAAAAAACATGTGAACATGATATAAATACATAAATCATGTAGGAACATGTATGTCTGGCAATGTGGTAATTGATATTGTATTTCTCTTGACAAACAGAGTAAGGAGGTCTAAGTGGTTGTATATAGTACATACCTAAAGGCACTAGGGCCCTCCAATCCACGTTCATATCAGAGTAATACCATAAAATTCTGAAGGAGATGTTATAGCTGGCATATTACTTTAGTCAATGGGTTAAAAAAAGCTGTTGCAATATCTGAGTGAATAACTTGAATGGGACAAAACAATTTATCATTGGGAAGCGCGCCTCAAGTTACATACAACCAAACGCGCTGCAAGAAATCAGCGAGACCAAGAAAGTCAGGCCGTTTCAATACCCGTTTTTCGCTGGTTACAGTCCGGAACACTATCATGCTATAGGAACACATCAAATCGAGCTATAATATCAGATGCAAGAACGCCGAGCTGGGCACCTTTTACCTGAAAAATAAAATCTGAACTGACCCGAGATGTCATTTTTTCGGTTTTGGTTCCTGGATTACAGAAATTTTATTAATAACGAGTAGAACTGAACCAATTTTTTTTTTTGGTTTAGACCGAATTCCCAGTTCTAGGGCCCTATTACAGTTGCATGAATGCATATGCCTCTTATGTTGACCCATCCAGTCTCAACTCTCAACATACTACATCATAGAGTTGACATTGACAATGCTATTCAACTCGTACCTTTGCTATATAATTCTTTTTTGCAATACAAGAGATACTACAACCATATGACATATGCCAATGATATGGTCCACTCTCTCTTCTTTGTTTGCTCGTAAGTAGTCTCATTGCAGTTCCTAATGCTTCCCATGCCCACAGCACCGGATGATGTTAGCAAGGAGATATGGGTGCTGGAATTATGAATATGCACCAATGTTGCTCTAATAAGGGTGCTACTTAGATGGGTAGCTGTGAGCAGTATAAATCAGTACCAATGCTCCTCTCTAAAAAAAATGCTCATGAATATACAGTATATAATACATGAAAGGCTTTTGAAGAGGGAAAAACTGGGCATAGAGCTTCACGTGCCGGCTAGTCAAAAGACTCTATTAAGCTGGCCTGGCATCCTGGGCTTCATGTTTCTTACGGAACACAAACTGTATTTTAGTGTGGATATGCACATACGTGCAAGAACTTAGTGTATTACAGTATTTTTTTTTTTTGGACTTAAGGCACCAAAACTTACTATAATTTAATCCACATAGTAAATCATAATTATGGTTACACAAATCCATCTACCACTCGTCTAGCAAACTTTATTTAACGTGGAATGCTCCAGAACGTTGAAACAAATTTATCTGTTTTTCTGGTTGAGGTGCGATCCTGGAAATAATGGTGACTGCACATCTTCTAATCTTCTGACCATGCAAAAGATTTATCCCTCAATCCCTCCCTGCATGGACAGCTGTTCTGTAAATTTTTTCTCAAGATCTCAATTTTTGTGCATGAGTTCTGCTTCATTTTGGTCGATCAGTGACTGATTAGTCTCCCCATGGCTTTGTTCTCTTATTGCTGCCGTGGCCTGAAGTAAACTGATTAGTCTCCCCATGGCTTTGTTCTCCTGCAATCAGTTTTAGGATCACTGGTAGTTTCTTTCGTTTTCCAATGTTTGGATGATAGTACTAGGTCCAGACTCCGGAGCCATTGTTTTGGGCCTCAGGTGCCAGCAGAAGCCCTGCGATGGCTCCTTGCGAAGATAACCATCATTAGTTCTTGGTATGGTGGAGACAGCAAGCAGAGTGGAACAAGGGTCAGTACGGATGGGTACGGACAGGTGCTTCATATCTACGAGTTGCATCCTGTTTGCAGAAAAATAAAACTTATTGGTTGTGATGTTTTCGTAGTTCATTCTTTAATGCAGTAACCGCATATATGATATCTATTGCTTATCGGCTTGTCACAACCCTTTTATTGCACCATGTCCTCTTTTAACCTTTTCCACGAATTTATTTTTCCCTCAGCAGGGCACTTCACAAGTCTTCATTTTCCCATTTAGTTTTTACAATATCTCAAACAAATTGTACTTGAATGTCGTTCTTATTAGATGTATTTATTTAATCCACATGTGCAACCAAAGCAACCATACATGTTCATCAAAGTGCCAGCGTCCATTGTGTTCTGCAAGAGCTGACGATCATATGTTACAATCTGCCCATGGTATGTGATAGTGGAAGCTAGACACGAATCTATAATACCCGGCCACCACCTCCTCCCCTTTGTAGACGGATCACAATATAAATCCGATATGGGACCATTTTCTGTTTCAGAGCTCTAAAGTGTCTTCAGAATCTGTACTGCAGTTCCTGATGCCTCTCCTGCCCAGTTGTAGCCTTTCCTGCCTCTTATGCATGCGTATGCTTTTGTGTTGTAGGCTAGTTGCCTTTTCATCGGTTATATTGGGGGAAGGAAGTTATATTTGTAGAAGAGTAGTAGAAGCCAGATATTAAGTTGTTCCCACAGAATAAATGTAATTGTACTCTTTCCTTAAAACGACTAACATAGCTCTTCCTGTACCAATAGATAATTTATTTGGTATTATGGAATTAATATTATTGTTTTTCCAAAACATGGCCTAAATACTGTGAACAAAAATTAAAAGCACCATAGTATATTGTAGTTTAGATGTAGATGAAAATTATCACTATATGTACCTACTACGTGGCACTATGTATAACATATGTTCCAATTGTGGCACAATGGAGCTAACACATAATAAACACAAAAAACGAGAACAATCCTGAGAGGAAATGCGCTAAGTGCTGAGAAGTTGATCACAATAGCCACAAGGAAGGGGAGGCACATGGAAAGTAGATATGGCCTCAAGGAGACGACAAACTACTACGACAGGACGACACATAGGCCCTCACAGAGATCTCCGTCTTCTCTGCCACCAACGGAGCTTTGGTGGCTAATCAGAATGGCCACAGCATCAGAATTCTTGACGAGACAGAGGTATATGTGAAGGGCTACGAGTTGGCTTGCATTCCAACCATCACAACCGCCATTGTTGTGACTAGTGAATCGACTATTGAGTACATGAGAGCTGAGTGGATTTGGGAATTCAAAGGAACTGTGTGTAGTTTAAGGTCATAAAGGATATGAGTCATGGCTTCCAGTATTCGGAGTCTGGCGCTTGGATCAATAGGATCACATGATATCCTGAGAAAGAGCGCATTGTAGACAGCAGACACCATTTGTTTCATTCCTCCTCTGATACACACTAGAAAAGATATTCCAGGTGACGATATCCTCTTGCTGGATTGGAGCAAATCCTCACCATGGTTAAGGCAAATGTGGCTGGGCCGAGACAGGCTGGGGCCTTTGCCAGGTGGCACTGTCTCTATTATATTATATATAATTATAATTAAGCAGGAACATGTAAAATTCTTTTTCCTATTAGTAGGCCGGTATGCAGCTACCAAGTCTTCCTTATTATTATTGCCTACATATAGTGCTTCTTTTTATATTGTTGTTTAGTCCACGTTTAGCATTGTGTATGAACAAAGAGATTATGTGTACCTACTATCTGGCACTATATATAACATATGTTTCAATTGCGGCGCAATCGAGCTAACACATAATAAACACACAAAACCTGAGAAGAAATGCAAAGTGCTGAGAAGTTGATGACAATAGCCACTGGGAGGGGGGAGTCACATGGAAATTAGATATGGCGAAAGAGAAAACGACAGTTCCTGGAGAGACGACAAACTACTATGATAGGACGACACCTAGGGCCACACAGAGATCCCTGGCTTTTCTGCCACCAACGGAGCTTTGGCGGCACGATCAGAGTGGCCACTGCATCAGAATTATGGATGAGTTTGCTTGCATCCCAACCATCGCGGCCGCCATTGCTGCCACTAGTGAATCAACAATTGAGGACATGAGAGCCGAGTGGATTGGGAATTCAAGGATCTGCATGCAGTCTGGGGTCGCAAGGGATATGAGTCACGGCTTGCGCTTGGATAAGCAGGATCACATGCCGAGTGGTCAAGGCATCATTGTACACACCAAACTCCATTTGTCTCCTTCCTCCTCTGATACATTGACTCCCAGGTGACGATATCCTCTTGCTGGATCGAGCAAATCCTCACCATGGTTAGTTAAGGAAAATGTGGCTGCAGGTTCTTCCACCTCGCAGATAGTGCTGGGACCAAAACAGGCTGGGGTAGTTTGCCAGGTGGCACAATCTCTATTATATATAATGTAAAAAAGGTTTTTCCTATTAGTAAGCCAGTATGCAGTTACCAAGTCTTCGTTATTGTTATCGCCTACATATGGTGCTTCTTTTGTCTTGCTGCTTCAGTCCATGTTTATCATTGCATATGAACAAAGAGATTGTGTATGGCTAGGCATATCAAGCAATGCCGCATAGGTATGCGTCCGGCAGGGCTATCCTGGCCGTCCAAGTGGGCGGAACATCAATATTCGTGCGTGTGGAACACCAGCAACCAGCGCGACTCTCTTTTTGAGATCGGATGAGGCCGCAGGCATTTTCGGAAATGTATATGTATATGTATAAAGAACTGGATCAGACTGCAGCTCCTCCCCAATAACAGGTTTACTTTCCCGTCCCAGCTCCTCCTTCCCCGACGGCGGCGGCGACGGCGACTTCCGCTCCCAGCGTCATCTCGCTCGCGGCGGCGGCGACTCTCCGCGTTCCCTGACGGCGGCGGCGACTTCCCCTCCCAGCTTCACCTTCACTCCGGCGGCGGCGACTTCCGCTCCCAGCGTCACCTCGCTTGCGGCGGCGGCGACTCTCAGCGTATGGAACCGGCCAATCATTCTGCGTATTGAGGAGGTCCTTCATTGGAGGTAGTTGTTGTCCGAGTTCCTTGTTTCTTCATCATTTTATATGTCGAGGTATTTGGCGGTGGCGAATCTTTCTTCTACACTTTTGTCGCTGTTTGCTCGGAGTGCGGCGGTCGTTTACCTATAAGATTGAGGCGTGCCCTGTAAAGTTCCTCCTGCCGTACTCATCTGAAGGAGGTGTACTAGCAGCCCACTTGTTTAATTCCTTCTACCGTACACATCTGCCCCGTTGTTTAGTTCTTGCTTCCATCAGTTTCTAGTGTTCTGTGGGTCTGTTGTTGTGACGGAAGTAGGAGTTGTATGCCTGTTGATTAATCTCTAGTGTCCTGACCTTCATGTGCTCTGTGACTTTTCCCATCTTAATGCAAGAGACTTCTAAGTTCTAATTCATATGTGCATTTGCTGAAGTGTGGGAGGACATGCTGAATAAGTTTCATCAATCTATTCATGCAAACAAGAATCATGGCACTATGAATGCTTCCCATCCTGGAGGATGGAATGTACTTAATCTATTAGAATGTACTATGTCTGCATATCTTTATTGCACAAGGCTGCAAGAGTTAGCACCTCATCTCTTAGAATGCGCTGTGTCTGCATATCTTGAATGTAGCCTTGTTTTTATGTCTTTGAATGTTTTTGAGATAATGTGTGGGCAAGCCCCATGTTGCTCACCGTGAAGGACCGAAAAGACGACTAGAGGGGGGGGGCGGGGCCCGGTAAATGGGAGCTTAAAAAATTTTCCTGCAAAAACTCTGGAGCCCCCCTTCGAATAAATACGAGACCCTCGAACAGAGAAGAGAGACCCTCGAGTAGAGAAGAGAAAGATTCTCAAACAGAAGAGAGGCCCTCGAGCATCGACAAGTAAGGAGGGACCCTCGAACAAAAAGAGAATGACCCTCGAATGGAAGAGAGACCTCGAACGGAAGAGAAAGACCCTCGAACCAGTACCCTCGAGTGAAACGAAAATCAGAAACTAGACGTCCGGTAGAAGCATCTGGTTGGAATCGAGACAGAGATAAAGACAGAGAGAAAAGCTGGTCGAAAATAGATCGAGCCCTGGTAGGAGCAGAAAGCTGATCGAGAAACCTATCGGGGGACCCTCGACAAAAGTGACGAAAAAGTTCCGATTCGAACGACCCCTGCCTCGAAGAGATGATCTAGAAGAAATTCTTTCGACGGGGGCCTCGACAAAGAAGACAGAGAAAAATCTGAATCGAACGACCCCTCGCTTGGGCCTCGATCTCAACCTTTAGACCCTCGACTGGATCTACTCGAACCCTTGACAAAGCTACTCGAGTCACAGCCTCGATCTCTTGACCCCCAAAACACTCGACCCCTCTATCCTTAAACCCTGAACAACTGACCTCTGGACATCAGCAAAAGAAACAACCCGCTCGACTGTTAGACCCTCGAGAAAACCTACAAAGACTTTACTGGAAAGACACCTCCGTCGACTGAAAACTCTAGACCCTCGATCCCTGCCTGGAAAACCCTGAAAGATGAACTGCACGGTTAAAGTACGGAGAAGAAAACCAGGAGGACCTCGAATCAAGCAAAACTGATCGACTTAGGGCTTCGCTCTGAGAGATCGAGACCAAACTTGTACTCCATCGAAGAACTATCAGACTGAAGGAAAAACACGCAGTTTTACCCAAAACAATTAACTTCCGCCAACTTCCCAAAATTGCGATGCTCGAGTGGAATTGATCCAATCCTTCAGCGAATCTAGTTCATCACTCGACAAAGCATCGATCAATGCAAAAATATCAAGCCAAAACACATCAAAAGCAACGAATCAAAGTTCGTTCACAGAAGGTCAACAGGGCACAAAAATAGGACAACTTCACGGATCGAACGTAAAAAGGCCAGAGGGCACGAGGAGGATTCAGGCCTCCATTCCCACAATATCTCACAGATACATAGGAAAGATTCTTGTTCTTGGACCTCTACAAGAACAAAAACACACGCACACACAGCAGCAGCGGCGGCGGCGGCGTAGGTGGAGAGAAATAAGGGTAACAGAAGAAAGTGAAAGAGGTATCTACTCCAGGTGCTGCCCACCTATATTTATAGTCCCTATGCTATACCACTACTACCCCTAGGTTTTTATTGGAGAGAACCACCTAGCCATGGGCACTGTGGTCCAACTCAGGATTTCCTGATCCGATGGCCACCGCGCCTTCTCACCGGTAGCCTTGCCTCGACGCAATCTCCCCGATGCCGCCACGTGCCATCCGTCCACACTAGGACCACCCGGGTTTTGAGGCCCAAACCCGCGAAACCCGCCACCGATGGTTTTAGGCTAAACCACCAAACCGTCCGCGAGTAGCGTAGCCATACGCATCCCCCGCCGATGGTTTTAAGGATAAACCACCAAACCTCCTCACGAGTAGCGTAGCCCGTACGCGTCCCCTGCCGTGTACACTTGCACTGGTCGATGTCCCAAGTGCCAGTCACCGCGACCGACCACCTGGTCGTCTGGTCCCTCGGTCCAAGCCTCGCGTCCGCCCTTCACCACACCTGGTCCGTTAGCACGGCACGCCTCTACTTGACCTTCACCCGACCACTGTCGTTGCCTTCGGACTCCACACCTGCACATCACCAGCCAAGAGACACGTTTTGACACGTAACCCTGTGCCAGGGGATCAGTGAACCACCAAGACGAACCACCAACCAAAGTGTTGGACATATTGACAATCACTCATCACACACCAAAAGATGCTACACTATGATATGAAAAATCATGTGTCCGCACACCGTAGCCTTGTTGTTGTGAGTATTTTTAATATTGCTCACAAAATGTCTTTTTAGGCTGTTGATGTAGTCAGCAGTTTGCTTGGTGTAATTTCTCTTCATGCCAATGAGCCTGCACCACCCATCATGGTTGTCGAGCTTGCATTCCAGAGTCAGTATCCCCACATAGCTGCAAGCATGAGGAAGATGGTGTTGATGTAAGTGCAAGTTTTCCACGGAAAGTTCACTATACCGCTCACTCTAGTTTCTAGTGTTCTGTGCATGGATTAACTCAGTTCAAACTTGACACCAGTTGAGGCTGCATTTAGAGAAATGTTTTTGTTTGACTTGTACACTAATATTCTCAGCCCATTTTGCTATAGTCATATTCAAAGATTTCTACTAAAGGTTTTTTTTTTATTTGCAACATTCTGACATCCTAATTACTATCATCACTATGACTATCTTTTTCAGCCACAGAACCAGCAGTTTCAAATCCCGGCACTTAGCTTAATTGGAATCAATCCTGAATTTAGTGACTTGAATATTGGATCCCTGGTGTTGGACTGCCAATTAGCATTATGGTGTCACAACATGTTCGTGATTGTCTCTTTGATAAAAGGGCGTACCCAGTGCCATAGGCTCCCGCACTACGGGGTCTAGGGACGGGAAAATAGCCAGTAGTCATCCTTGCATAAATGTGCAGAGACTGGGGCTTGAACCCGGGACCTCTTGGTCACAGACGGTAAAGCTCTACCGCTTGCACCAGGGCCATAGCTAACTATTTAAATGTCTCTTTGATATGGAACCCAATAACTGTGTGAAACTGAACTTCTGCAGCTCACAATTCCATAGCTAACTATTTAAATGCATGGGACTCATGTTATGTGAGCATGTTTGCAGCACAATAATGCCCATGATTATTTTGCCTTGATAGTTCATGCAAGTCGATATGAAATCATTAATCGTGAGCTTCATTTTGAGGTGTGTGTCCATGATTATTTTTCCTTGATAGTTCATGCAAGTCAATTTGAAATCATTAATCGTGAACTTCATTTTGAGGTGAGTGGATATGATTTCAACATTTGATAAGGCAAATAATCAGTTCCTCCAATCATAAAAGACAGTTGCCTTTGACATCATCATAGTCTTGAAAATGTACGTTTCACATATATTAAGTATATATGCATATAGGACATTATGAAAGTACTTATCAACACAAATCTACGTGTTCAACACCAATTTGTAAAAAGATGTTCATGGTCAAGTTTTGGAAAGTTTGATTGCCGATGACTTAAAACTTTACTTTTTGAGTAGCATAATGTTTTCAGATGGTTATCTAATAAGTTGTGATAAATTTGACAGGTTCAACCTGTGAAATGAAGTTTCTCAACTCAACTGCTCAACTTGTGGAGCCTACGAGAAATGAGAATTTCACTAGTTTTAATTTGGAATTTGTAGAAGTTGAAGAAAGGCTTGTTGGATCACAATATTGGGAATCAAGATTTGCCGGCCACCAGGTCCGCAAGAAAGAGGGGAGTCATACAAAGCCCATGACCAACAATTGAAATGTGCTTCTGTTAAGTGTCCAATGGTACAAGCACTGGTTTTGATATATCTGATGATGACCAGGTGTACATGAGTAAATGCTACATTGTTGTATCATCCTGCATCTTTGGAAATTCTGATCGACTGGGGACCCCATTTGGCAAATGGTATGGTATTTTTCTAGATGCTAAATTCTTGACTAAATTTGTTATGCTTCTTGTGTCCTCCTTGTATACATTCGGCAACTTATATCGATTTTTCTAGGTTCCGTAGTATATTTTAGCAAGTCAAATGATTATCATTTTGTTGTGTCTTGTCTCATATAGTTATATCCTAGTTCACTCACTTTACAATGAACTTCTATTGCTTTCTATTTTCAGAGGAACACATAAGAAACGTGCACTATATATAATAGGGCTGTGAAATGCAACCTCTCTTATAATACTGCGCTGATTATCTCTCTCATTAAGTCATCGGTGAGTCTTCACCGGCCGGGAACAGGACCTGCAACACCTCCTCTGCTCCATACTCGCATGGAGGACCTTGTCCTCAAATTCCAAAAAAGTCAAAGGTCCTGATGCAAAGTGGCCAGAGAGATAGGTTTTTAGATCGTCGATTGAGATTAGGGTTTCAGGGCGTCTACTAACTATTAGTAGATTTCAGTAATTACTAGTATAGTGCATTTTTGTTTCAGTAGAACATTGACTAAGATTAGGGTTCAGTACGTCGACTGAGAGTAGGATTCAAGACGTCAATTGAGATTAGGGTTCAGAGGAGATTAGGGTACGAAGCATCGACTGAGATTAGGGTTTCAGGGCGTCTACTAATTGTCAGTAGATTTCAGTAATTTCTAGTATAGTCCATTTTTGTTTCGGTAGAGCATTGACTGAATTAGGGTTCATTACGGTTCAGTACATCGGCTGAGATTAGTGTGAAGAGCGTCAACTGAGATTAGGGTTCAGTACGTCGACTAAGATTAGGGTTTCAGGGCGTCAACTAAGTTTAGTGTTCAGTACATCGGCTGAGATTAGTGTGAAGAGCATCGACTGAGATTAGGGTTCAGTATGTCGACTAAGATTAGGGTTTCAGGGCGTCAACTAAGTTTAGGGTTCAGAGCGTCGACTGAGATTAGGGTGTCTAGTAACACTATCAGTAGATTTCATTAAGTACTAGTATAGTTTATTTTTATTTCAGTAGAGCATTGACTGAGATTAGGGTTCAGTACGTTGACTGAGATTAGGGTTCCGGACGTCGACTGAGATTAGGGTTCAGAGCATCGACTGAGATTAGGGTTTTAGGGCGTCTACTAACTATCAATAGATTTCAGTAATTAATATAGAACGTGCCTGCGGTGTGTTTTCCATTTGTCAAGTTTATTGTGTTTGTTATCTACACACACTTTCATGGGTATGTAGCACAGAAAATGTTCTTTTCTGCTATAGTGTAGGAACTTGAGTGGCAGAATGTGATGGTAGGGTTTAGGACGTCGACTGAAATTAGGGTTCAGAGCATCGACTGAGATTAGGGTTTTAGGGCATCTACTAACTATCAATAGATTTCAGTAATTAATATAGAACGTGCCTGCGGTGTGTTTTATCCCAATTCCATTTGAAGTTTATTATGTTTCTTGTCTACACACACTTTCACGGGTATGTAGCACAGAAAATGTTCTTTTCTGCTATAGTATAGGAACTTGAGTGGAAGAATGTGATAGTCCTGCTAGTAGCCTAGTATTGATGCGGTAGTGTGTAGTATATGCAACAAATATTGTTGAATATATCCAACGAGGAATTGCAGCAGTATAAGCCTCCTTTGCAAGTACTTTGCCTGAGACTTACAAGGGAGCCATTTTATTTATCCGATAAAACTATAGTATTGTTGCGACCAATGGTACCCTTTGCCAATACTCTGCAACATGCCATGCCATCGGAGTGTACAACATTTGGCTTGCGTCAGCTACCACGATTTTGGGAAAAAGGCATTCCTGCAGATCTTGATGTGTACTGCCTTGTCATCTGCACTGTCACCGGAACCTTATGATGTCCAGATGACTGTATGTACCTTCAGGCAAAGACTATACAGTCCCATGTACCTCATGATGTGTTCCATCCATCTGCCCATTTCCTTTTCCTAGTAGAGTAGAATATGTCCTTTGGAGGATGGAGATGAGCTGAAAATAAAAGACAGTGATGAGCTGAAAATAAAAGAGAGTGGCTTCAGCCTAGTGACAGTACTTTTAATACTGACAGAAGTTAATATCATAATTTGGATTCAGCAGTGTCGTAATATTACTTTCCATGGCAACCAAAGTCTAAAGGAAGGATGGACTGGCACTTTCGAGCCTGTTTGTTTAAGTGTAACAGTTCAATAGCCATTCACATTTCCACATGTATTTAGATAATGCATCTCGTTAAGAAATACATTTAACTTGTTTGCAATAAAATAATGCACCAGTACAACTGCCAACACTACTGAAATAGTACTCCTAGTACTACATAGACAAATGCACCAGGTCAATTCAGTATTTCTCTAGGCACCCATGCAGTACACAGAATCTTCTGATACTATTCAATGTACTGTAATAGTACTAATTGAGAGGGTCCCAGTTGTAAGCTGCATTATAGAGTACTCGCCTTCTTAATAGAGTACTCCAACTAATATAAAACGACTGTTGTTTATTTAGTGTTTAGCAAGTTGTGTACAGTTACTAACCTTGAGCAATTCTGTTGCTTCAGTTTTTTCACAAAAAAAATTTCAAGATGAGATTGATGTCTTGTGTGCTTTACCTGCAGACGAGCATTATGTTTGCACAGATTAGTTCATTTTCTGGAGGAATGTGGTTGCAGAAATTACAATAGAGATAAATACATATTCAGAGCATACCTAGTCACCAGCCGCACAATAATATACTACATACATTCACCCCATTGTCATATGAAACAAGCTAAACAAAAGCCACCGTCAGGGTAAGAGTCATTGGTGAATTCTGCACTTCAACAGACTTTGAAACAACACACTTCACTTCTACTGAACACTTCACCCACAGTCAAATTCATTCTAATAATGTAGGTAGTTCCCTCCCACTGCGCATACATCAATAACTGTTGGAGGCTTGGATAATGACTGGTAGCCCCAAAACAATACATTTGATATTAGTTTTTGGTGATAACAATAGTTTCAATCTGCCTGGCAGGTTTAATCAAAATTTGCATTCACTACATTTGATTCAATCTACATTTGCATTCACTACATTTGATTCACTACATTTTGCTAGACTCAACTCAACATCGTGTCCAGTATTTGCATCGAGTTAGAATAATCCATGACAAAGGTAACAAAATTATCATCAAGTGATACAATGCGGACCAAGACCTCTACTTTCAGAGCGAGCTAATCATTTACAGATCTGCAATAATAACACCTAACTTCATGTAAAAGAAAGGGGGGCGGGGGATAGAGTCTATACCTTGAAAGTTATCTGCTACTGGGTTCCGCACTCCACTATTATCTGCATGTAATCTGACGCATCCTTCAGATCCACAAGCCATCCCACTCTGTTTTTAACATAATACTTTCAAACGCGGGAACAAGATCTCAAATTCAAACAAAGTAGCATTTAGCAGCTCTACACTTACAGGTTCATGGCCGGTACCAACAACACAAGGGATATGCTGTTAGTTCATCATGACCCTGAGCATAGAGTTCCTATCAGCTGCAAATGATATTGACGAGCTGTTGATGCAAAAAGGCGTTGGATCTGCAAACACACCGGGCTAATACCCTAGTTCAATATCAAGGCGTGCCAGTCGATTTGACCTGTTAATCGACAAGGATGATAAATTTGAATAAGATCCGAACGAGACGACAGCGATACGCCCGGACGTCAAAGCTCAGAAGGTATTCGATAACTGTTGAACAGATCAGACGAGACGACAGCGATACGCCCGGACGTCAAAGCCTGAATCGTGCTCGGTAGACACGGAACCTGCAAGGTCGCCGGAGATCAAGTTGATGCAGCCCGTCGATTCTTGAAAGAACTCGTTGAAAAGGAAAAGGTACTGGTGATGAAGTCGTCGAAAAGTAGATTACTTGAAAAGTAAGATAAAAGTAATAAATTTGTTGTATTTGATTGGTTTTTTTTACATTGCCTCTCGATACATATTTATACCCTGGTACTATGAGTCCTAAACAGACACGACAAAGTATTACCTAAACAAGTCTTATCTCTAAGGAATAAAAAATAATGACTCGTACCAAGGTCGCACTCAAAAGTAAACTTATTAAAATATTGGCATAAATATTGCCAGTTTCCTTATCCATTGCTTTACGATGAAACCTCTATCGGCACGCTCCTCATCTCTGTAGATTCCATCGGCAAAACCCATCGATAATGATTCAGCTCTGCTTTCCACGTTCTTCAGCTCTGCTTTCCATCGGCAACCACGCCTCTCTCTCCATCGGCAACAGCCCTCTGGCTTCATCGGCAATGTACGAGATCAACATGTCCTTTATCGGCAATCATCCATCGGCAACTCAGAAGCAATACTGGAGAATAACCACCTTCTTGCCGATTTAGTTTAGTCTTCCCGATCCTTATTGACACGTGCCGAAAAACGGTGTCAACA
>CM041636.1:46475171-46540305 GCA_023333625.1 Bothriochloa decipiens
TGGCTGCTCTACGCTGCATACAATCTTGTGAATTGTACTTGTAATGTTGGACTATATAATGATGGAGTTGTGGAGTCCTATGTGGAACTATATCAACCATGAATTATGGGTATGTAATGGACTTTTGAATTGGACTCGTGGCACGTGAATTATGACTTGTTGTGGATGAATATTTTGTCTCATCTGGTTATGAAACTAACTGCAAGCTGTTTTTTTAAAAAAATAATTTCTTTGTCGAGTGTCTTGACCATGGCACTGCAAAGATTTTTTTCAAAAAATAAAAAAAATGTTGCCGAGTGCTTTGCACCGTAGCACTTGGCAAAGAAAATTTATATAAAAAGATAAAAAAATTTCTTTGCTGAGTGCCTTCTTTGCCCAGTGCTGACTTTGCACTCGGCAAAGCCGAGTGTCCGATAGAAAGCACTCGGTAAAGGATCTTTGCCGTCTCGATTTTTGCAGAGTGGCCTTTGCCAAGTGCTGCATTCGCCAAAGCCTTTGCTGAGTGCAATATAGCCTTTGCCGAGTGCAATTTGCACTCGGCAAATCGCCTATTTCCAGTAGTGCATCATCCACATGTATTTGGTTTAGTAGTGGTAATTTTATGCGCTTATCAACCGTGGTCCAGGATTGTTCTAGTCAAGGTTTTGTTGACGCCGGATTGGTCCTAGATCACACACCAGCTAGGGCTGGATCGTCCCGGCCGCCACGGACCGAAGAATGCAGCGGGTAATCAACACCTTTCATGGTGAAGGGCGACGAAGTTTATAAGCAAACCGGCAAAGGGTAACCAATCGTGCTTGCATTACGAAGAACGGATAGTTTTCGAGCAAGCCATCGAAGCTATCGCCCGGGAGGGACCCCATTGGGGCAAGAACGTCACCAGGTTGCCCTAGGTCGGCTTTCAAGATTAGGGTGCCATCCTCGGTTGTCTGGATCAAGGGGATGAACAACATAGGATCTGAAAAAAAGAGTAAATATAGGAGATAGATTGATTTCTTTGTCAATTGTGTAGTTGGAGTACCTTAGTCGGCCACCACCCTTTATATATAGGCGGCTGGTCTTTCCTTGCGCAAACTTGTCTCACTTTATAAAACCGAATAAGACTTCTTTGATTCAGCTATACGGAGCAACCTAATAAGATTTCTTCATTTATTAGGTACCTACAGATAATTTCCAACGTGTAAGCAAATCTCGACTAAGCCAGGACCTTCTCCACGTCATGCAGACGTGCACATGCATCTCAGTGCATTCCCCGTGCCATCAGCCGTGCATGAGTGTCGCTATATCTAGGGAACATGTATGTCTGATGATGATCACTTCCTTTAGAAAGCCAAATCCATATTATATTTACCTTTCCAGATTTACTTCACACGGAGCAATCGGATTAGGCATTGTGTATCACCGTTGGATGCAAGTGCACATGTTCCCCTTGAACTCTTGGTATATGGCCTGGTCGCCCAACAGCTCTGCAACCAGTGCAGATGCACCAAGTCGTCTCCAAGCAAATTTCTATGTTGCGATACATGTGTGTCAGGCCGAATGAGCCCTAAAGCTTATGCACTTAAATAATCAGCCCGTAGTCAAGCTTGGCCAAATTTGAGTGTCAACATATGCCCTCCTGTTTCCATGTGAGGTCTATGCAAACCTGAAAACATAGGGCACCACTTAGCAACGATGTCCAACTCATCGGCTATTCAAGATTTAAGAACTATGTATGCATCTGCCGTGTTGTTCTCAGGGACGATACATGTATCGTCGTTGTTGTATGGAAGATTTATGTATATATCAGCCATCATACAAGCAAATATAGGCTAGCTTGCAGGAATTCCTTGCAATGAGCACGTTTTTTTTTTTTGACAAGTCAATGAGCACGTTGAAGCTCGTTCATTGTGTTCTGGTCAAGTCCGGACTGCACCACACCTTTGGTTGGAAATTCAGACTCTTTCTTGCTCCTCTCAGCAGCAACCCCTGCCTTAATTTTGTGGAGAGGGTTGAGCCATATTTGTACAACAATCGGCTCGTCAATTTCATTAAGCTAAACTTCCATGGAGCCGAACAGTAGTCTTGGTTGCCTATAATGCTGTATATGTACTTCCTGTTGATCGGCCACCCTAGCTGCTGGGCAAGCCAAGTCTGTGTGCTTGCCTCTTTAATTTGCTTCCTGTTGTTGCTAGCAAAGCGCAGCTACTGATCTGCTGGCCAAGCAAATTGATCGGCCAAGCCAGGGCTACTAGCTGCCGCTGCACCCTGCTGCACGCCTGTGCCTACGATCCAGAATGCAACTGGAATAAGATACATTGAGCACTTTGGAAGCTATATCAAATCAGCCCGAAAGTCCGACACAATTTTGTAGCTATCAGCCGGTTAACACATTTAGATATGTAAATAACCAGAAAGCACGATTAACATGTATAATCGGCTCAATTTTGATTAAGTAGCAGACATATATAATCGGCTAATTTAATAAATAACAATAAGACATCGGCCATATAACTTTGTATTAAAGACAATAAATCAAGCTATCGCCCGATTCGTTTAGTCATATATGTATCATGCCCCCCCGGACGTTAAATCCACGAAAGTAAATTCTGCAGAGGGTCTTCTCATAGCACAATGATTAAACGCATTCATCGGCTATTTGTATGCTAAGAGTAATAATAAAATATCGGTCATATGAATTCATCCAAAAAAAAAATGCAGAGCCGAAATAAAATATTTCAGCTCTTGACATAGAAAATCATTGATAGGCCAAATAATTTGGGAACCCTTTATATAACATAAAGACTCAAACCGAGGATCAAAATAAAGAGCTCAGCGATAACCATGCATACCTGGAATCAGTAGTTGTATCATGACCCATAACAAGTAACAAAATAAGAAGCCGGACACAGTCCAGGGAAGTTTCTCCCGGTTATTGGAGTCTGAGATGAGGCAAAGCCAGGTTTTACTGACCAATTTTCATCGGATCAAGGAGTAGGCGGGGAGGCCGCGGATGATCTCGAAATCAAGATCCTCGTTGATCCAGTCAACTGCGTCCATGTTCTTGCAGGCCACCTGCAGTCTGAAGAATAGTAACTTTAACAACCATTAACATTTTTCATGGTACGAGCTCCTCAAAATTTAGAGTAGCAGCACACAGATATATATAACTCAAACTAGAATAGCATTTAACGGAGTTGTAACTATTACAATTTTGGCTAAATCATGTCTAAACATCACACTTACAATACCATTATAAATTAAGCAAATTCAAGTCTAACAATCACACTAACAGTCAGTACACGAGCTCAACTTCTTCTATATATTGTAGACATAGATAACGAGCCATGTATGGATTTGAGTTATGTGCCCTTGAGTTGAAGGCAGCAACTGCATCTTCATAGAAGTTATACTTTCTATAAGAAACACTAGAGAACCCATGAACTTGGTCCTAGCAGTCAGCCTAGCTGCGAAAAACCCATTGCCTATGGCCGCAGAAATAGCATAGCTGAGTTTCATCTCGAATCTAGAGAACCCAAACAAGTTGCCTCACTTTTATAAGTGCAAGTGCTAGTGACCATCATTGTCATGCATAGCAACAAGTACATCTTGAAGATTAGTGGCACTAATTTACTGCTTCCTAACAGATACAATAGCCATGTGCTATACGAACTACCAGAACCATTCCTCGTCCCGCATCAATCTAAAATTAAGGGATATGACGGTATGCATAAAAGGTGATCAATCTAAGTGGAATCCCTAAGTCCTGTAGTAGATCCATGTTGAGGAAAAACACAAGTGAAGAAACAAATAATAAAAAGGGGAGAATGGAGACCTGCAGATCGCATCTGACCCCTCAGCCGTGGCACACAAGCAACGCGGACGCCAATGCTGCCGTGCTCCACCGGGAAAGCCCGGCCGCTTGTCTCCAAATGGATGCTAGAGCCACCACAGCATACTGAGGTTCCTTCGCCACCACCTCTGACTCCATCATAAGTCCAACGAGCAAATACTTCTCCACTTTCAAGGGATATATATATACATATATATATAGGGAGAGAGTATTCATATATATCGATATAAATAAAAGTGGATTTGTTGGCCATGAGCATAACAAATATACGTTATTTAAAGGATCCCAAGAGTCGAGAACACACACAACTATTTAGTGTAGCGGCAAAGTCCTTCACGTCTTGGTGCTAAGTCCCGTGTTTGAATCCTAAAGAACCCAGCCTTTTTGGGTAATTCAACTTCGGTTGTAGAAGCGTGGTCCCACGTGAATAGATAAGGTTCAGCTTTGGTAGGTCCCACTTTACTGAACGCTGGTCCCATAGGTCGGTCGGAGAAGGGTGGCCCCACGTGAACAGAGAAGGGTTCCCTGTGGCGGGTCCCATCAAACCGACATGCTGATCCCACACGTCGGACGGAGAACGGTGTCAAACAGGTCCCACAGGTCAGTCGAACAAGGATAGTCCCACATGAACAGAAGGGTCCTAATTGTGGGTCCCATCTAACTGATGCTCTGGCCCCACGTGTCAGGTTGAGAAGGATGCCATACGAGGCCCCACATGTCGGTCTAGGAAGGGTGGTCCCACATGAATAGAGATGGGTCCCCTATTGTGGGTCCCATCTAACTGACACGCTAATCCCACATGTCTAATGGAGAACAGTGACGGACAAGTCCCATAGGTCAGCCTTAGAAGGGAGTGGCCTTAAGGTTCCGCTGGCACGCAGGTCCCATGTGTCAGTCGGTGAAGTGTTCTGACACGGGTCCCACACGCCGAATGGAGAACAGTGCCCATTCATAATGGATGAGTAACGGTAGGTCCCATAACATCGGATGAAGAACTGTCTCGCTGAGGGATCGGTAGGTCTCATGACTAATGGCGGATGTGGGTACTAGTGATGGCGTGCTAATGGCATATGGAGGTATGAGTGAAGGTGGCTCTCCCGCAGGCAAATGACACCGGCTCCCGTAGGCAAATGGAGCAGCGTGGGGATCAATGACGAAGTGTGTATGGTCACAACTTGAGGATATCCATCACAGTAATGTAATTAGCATAACAACAAAGCAGTATCCATCATAGTGTCAAGGAAACCATCACAATTTAATGGTGAACAGTGTCAGAAATGTCTTTGTGATGATTCCGTCAGATTCTCCATGATGGTTCCACTGACCTTTTTAAAATACGTCACAAAAATGAAAATCATCGCGCAGTTTGATGACCAAAGCGACAAAAATGTCATGGAAATGACTCTTCCATGACCATCTCAGAATCATCATCAGGATTTTTGCCAAATCTCCACTACTGTCATCCAAACTCCATTTTGGGAGATCCATTAGGCATTGGAAAGCTAACAACAACTCCTATGAGGCTGCAAAAGATGGGTCTTAGCTGAGCCAGCCAAGGTCCAGCTGGCCACCAGGACCGGCCGGCCTTGTGCGGCCACAAAACTGGGCGAGTTTTGGCCTACTGGCCCATGCCAACAAACACTATGGCGGTTGGAGATTGTTGATACAATGAACCTGGACACTAGAATGATGTCGGTTTGTGGCATTAAGTGGAGGAATATCCCAATGGTTATTCCCCGTCCTCCACCTATAAATAGAGGAGCTCTCATCCCTCTCATGGAAACATTCCATTCAACATACACTTGGAGAAAAAGAGAGGAGAGGAAGACACCTTTCTATTAGCTTCTAGCTAGACTAGTATAGGGAGTCAGTGAGGAGAGTTGAAAGGAAGCTCGAAGTGTTGGCTCCTCTACTTCTTTTACTCGACTAGCCTTGTACATCAAGTGTCGGATGTGTCGTCTAAGCCCAATATTGTACCTCAACTGACATCTTGCAACTTGGAGTAAGAAGTTCATGTTTATTCTCTGAAATTAAGTTCTTAAGTAATTTACCTTTGTTCATTATTCACTTGCGGGATCGTAATTCATCCTTGTGCCGAATGCTCTAGTGGAATGGCCCTCCTAGTCAGGCAACCCTTGAATTCACACTAGAGCAGTAGAGGTCAGCTTAGACATGGTGTCTTGGCTATCATCTACCTTTTGTTTTCCTTGTTCAGGTATGATTGAGGTGACTTCCCTGTTTGTCCATTGTAATCCCCCACGTTTGTGTTCGATCTGTAAGACTGAGGTACCTGGCAAACCAGGTATAAGCCAGTGCCCGAAATAAGTCTATAGTGGCAAAGCTACCTTTACTTAGGAGCTACCCTTAGAAAACCTCAATAACCAAGCTACTCTTCATCTCATCGTCTTGGGGGAACTATCTACAAGACTTCATACACTCCATGCCTTATGGAAAATACTGTACCCTGAATACTTCTAGGTGAAGTCCTACAACAGTACTTTCATGCACTTGTAGACTTTATTGCTTTCCTCAATTTGTCAATCTACCCTATGACATTTTTCTAGAGCAAGAAGGTACACATTCAAAAGGTCGGCATGGCAGTTAAGATAGAGTTAGTGATCTCCGGTTTTCATCCAATACAAAAATGACTTTCCATAACCAGAAGGGTATCATCTTCATATTGGATGATTGGAAAGTCATCTGTGTATTGGAATGGAATTGGGGGATTGAGGAGACCTCTATTTTTTCTTATTTATAACGGATTGAAGAAGATTAGTAGCAAGAACAAAGAGTAAGGGGGAAAGAGGATCTCCCAACCTGACCCCTCTTTTGCAATGGAATACTTTCCCTGCATCCAAATTGAGGAGCACAGAGATGTTCTAGAGTTAAGAATAGCCTTGATCCATTTAAACCAAATTTCACCAAAACCATTTGCTCTAATGATCTGGATGATTGGATTATGCTCAATTTATCAAAAGCCTTCTCAAAGTCCAGTTTTAGATTAATTAAACCCGTCTTTGATTTGTCATAGGTATGTATGAATTCTAGAACCCAAGCAAGGCAATCTTGAGTAGTCCTGGTCTTAATGAATCCATATTGGTTTTAATGGACTAGACCTTTGACGGGCTTCTGCAATCTGTTGGCTAACGGCCTAGTGATAATCTTCACATGAGCACCCTAGGGTTATAGCGATATTGGGTCAACTCAAGAACAACTATGATGGTCCACTTCTAGCTAATTTTGGACATCCAGTGTGCATGTTCTTCCACAAGACAACAACCACCATCTTTCTGAGAGGAGTATTTGAGCAATATAGTCAGCATGTAGGCATGTGATTGCATATGTTTTTTACAAAAGCTAATCTGTCATGAGGTCTCAATACCGATAGTCTTCCTAACACGTCACAACCCTACAATAATATAGAAATTTGTATGACTAATGGGTTGGTGCTACCCGTTGCATTGGCTCCCACAAATAAATATATACAAGTATATTTAACCCAATGATATTTAAGGAAGGGGACAGTGATCGTTTGATTTATTGCCAGTAGTGATGGGTGTACACATTAATGTCTGTTCTTATAAACTGAAATGATGTGGTTTAAAAAACCTCAAAAACCAGCAAATACAAGGGAAATCTCTTTTTTAATATTGGACTGTCCAATGAAGAAACATAGTTTCAAATGCAGTTGTGAAAATGTCCATGCATATCCCTGATAAATTCAATTATATAGCCATATCTAGTCTATTTTCCACCACATCCAATCTGGGTCGGCAGCACAAATATAAGCATAACTCGTCCACTTTTATCATTAATGACAAATATTATAGAATGTTTTTGCCAAATCAAAATAGAGCAGAGGGAGAGCGAAGGAGTTGTGTAAAAATAATTATTAATGGGATGCAATTTAAATTCAACATTAGTTACTTCCATTTTGAAAAATCGTAAAACTATGTCAATTGATGCATTTGGATTCTAGTATCCTTGTTGTTTGTGTAAGGTATAGATAAGTTGGTAGGAAATCCAATTCGGTGGCCCTCCACCGGGGCGTGGAGCATTGGCATATGCGCTGATAACAGTTACTACACACACGTCATGTTAGTCCGTGACTAAGGTCTTGTTTGGCTGGACTTATATCCATCTCAATCCACGTGTACTATGGTGAACTGATATAAGAAAGTTACTAATTTTCACTTCAGTTCACTTCAAATCGATGGATTGAGGTGGATACATACATCCAAACAAGCCGTAAACGGTCTAATACTCCAGATCCTCTTGAAAGTATATTACACACTTATTGCCCTACCAGGTCGAACATGGATAGGTATATGAATAATTCCACAATTCCAAGTCCCAGAAAGAAATTAAACAAGCAGAATCCATAATGGGAAAGATGACATGGATGTCAAAAGGGTCAAACGATAATTGCTTAGAATTAGCGGCCATGTATGATGGACGTGTTTGAGTTGGCAAGCATGCCAGAGAAAAGGAGCTTGGTGCCTGGTCGAGCTCATTGTCTGGTTAGATTCTTGCCTCCTAGCTAGGTAGTGATCCAAACAAGCGTGCTGCACCACGGTACTGTACCCAACAGGCACATCACACACTACGTTCTGCTCCCAATTGGTTATCAGTGGGCAGATCCCCAGTCATGTGGTCAGTGCGAGGGGTGTGACTACAACACAGTTGTCATTACATTGGAGTTCTCCCATTGCCAACACCATCAATCGAGTTAGCCAGTTTGAATGTTGGCACGACCGATGTGACTACATATGGATGTTGGAGGTTAGGAGTTCTTCCATGCTTCATGTATATATACAGAGAAAGCAAGTAATATTGTAGAGTTAAACTTAGGGGTCTAATTCTGTAATTGTTTACTGGTTTGCACGTCAGAAAAAAATTACTATACCGTTTCTATGGTATAGTGTTATGACATAATCTGACAAGTGATTTTTTTGTACAATTTATTGCTCGTGGAACCCATGAAAAATTGCAACCTTTGTGGGCTTTGTCTCTCAAAGTTTGAAGTAGGGGCATCCAACTACAGTAGTTGGCTCATGCCATCATCTAGTAGTGAGTGCCACCGTTGACAGTGTGAACAGCGAGCCACTGCATCAAAAATTTCTGATGCAAGCTACCGTGCACACTGCAAACACCGTTCCACCTGCACGTCCTGTGATGACCATCAGTATCGTACCTCTGGAACGTGTGTAGCAAAGAAGGTGGGTCTTCACGATGCCTCTCATACCCATTGGTACCTCGCTCATCACACTAACATACATGCATCTGTTTCTGCGACCCCTCATGGATTGACATTCTTCCAGGAGGTTGTATGTGTTATTTATAGATGAATACACACTATAATAAAGATGTCAGTGACACTCTGGTCATATATAATATCTATCTGTCCATGAAGACTTTGAGTTAGCAAAGACAGGATGACACGCCCATTCATGAAGACTTCGTGATTATTTTAGATCCAAATTTAAAACTATTTTAGTTGTCTAGTTTTGCTTCTACATACTCCGCATATAGTATATAACTGCGCGTTCTATTATATGTAGCTGTTAGGACACTAAGGGCACCTGCAACAGTCTAACCCAGGTACCAGCTTATGGTAGCAACTGTTTGCTTTGGTCATACGCGATTCATATGTACACAAGACCAGTCTCTAAGTAATACGTCGCACATTTTCCCAATTCTATTATCCTTTCAAGGTATCACATGCAGTTCGCTTTTGCGGCCGCACTTCCGAATAATACAATATTCTGAAAGATCCGTGGCGCCAGCCATGGTGCTCCCTTGGTTAACTTTTACTTTTTTTTAGGAAACAACATTCTCTTTGATAATTAACACAAGTAACATATGTATGTGAATTTTAGCCTAGGTGTGTACAAAAAACTAATGGGAACTAGGGTTAGTTAGAAACTAGGTTTAAATCCCTATGATAGAAATGTCACACTGCCATAACAATGACACAGAGAAGAAACAAGCAGGGAACTAGAGCCCACGATGCCAAGATGATCCATTTTCTAAATTTGTGGCCTTTCACAATCACAGAACTGCGATACCCCATTCTACCTGCACGGACGTTGGAGGTGTCTGTCATGCAGCCTCTATTTAGTGTCCACCCGCAGAAATCAATTTCGGAATAGAAATAATATTACAAATCCACCCGCAGAAATCAATTATAGACCATTATTTTTTCCTAAAAACAATATTAGGAATCCAATTGTCATAGTGACCACATCACCTAGTGACTTCTAATCCCAGCGATAAATGGCAGACGGTGGCACTCTTGTGTCCACATTCTTTGATGAACTGAAATTCCTTGGTAGGACGAAACATGTTTGCCAGCATGTACTGAAATTTCAGTTGTTTTTACTGTGATAAAGCAATTACCCAACATTCATGCCCCTGGACTAGATGGCTTCAATGGGTTATTCATTAAAAAATGTTGGGCTATTATCAAAGATGACTTTGTTAGATTTCTGAATGATCTTAACTCTAATGTCATTGATTTATCCTGCCTAAACTCTTCCCATATAGCTTTGATTCCCAAAAATTCCAATCCCTATAAAGTGGAGGATTATAGACCAATCTCCTTGTTGAATTATTCCCTTAAATGCCTGACCAAACTTCCTTCCAGCAGATTGCAGATGGTCATGCCACAGCTTTCCACCCCAACCAGTATGGTTTCGTCAAGGGTAGGACAATACAAGATTATTTGGCTTAGGCTTTTCAGTTTTCCCACATCTGTCATCACTCAAAAAAATAGGTTGTCATTCTAAAACTAGACTTTGAAAAGGATTTTGACAAAGTGGAACATCAAGTGATTCTTCAGGTCCTCAGACACAAGGGTTTTCTAGAAAAATGGGTACTATGGATTAAGATGATTTTAAGCTCTGGTACATCTTCTGTGCTGCTCAACAGCATTCCTGGAAAGGTTTTCAAATGCCTCAGAGGGGTAAGACAAGGGGACCCTTTTTGCTCTAACTGCTGATGTGCTCCAATCCATCATCAATAAGGCCTGGTCAAATGGTACTCTGAAGTATCCAATTAGTGAAGATTTTGGTGGAGATTTCCCCATTGTTCAGTATGTTGATGACACTCTTCTCATTATGCCTGCAGATGGGAGAACCCTCTTTAATCTAAAATGTATGTTGAGGTCTTTCTCTGATAGTACAAGGCTTCATGTTAATTTCCACAAATCTATAGGGTTTCAATCAACATCTCTGATGAAAAGCTAAGACACCTAGCAAGTACCTTTGGTTGTGCCATAGAATCGATGCCTTTCACATATCTTGGTCTCCCCCTGGGTATCACAAAACCAATTGTCCAAGACTTTGCTCCATTGCTACAAATAATTGAATCAAGATTCATTGGCATCAACAAAATGCTATCCTACCGTGGAAAACTGGTACTGGTAAACTCAATCCTTTCAGCAATGCCTACCTATTATATGTGCACCTTGTTGATTCCTCCACAGGTAGTGGAACAAATAGATAAGTATAGAAAGCATTGTCTTTGGAGTGGTGGGGACATAACAAGAAAAGGAACCTGCCTTGCTGCCTGGGAACCTGCATGCAGACCAAAAGAAGAGGGTGGTTTAGGCATAATTGACATACAAACTCAAAACAAAGCTCTTCTACTAAAATTTATGGACAAATTCTATAACCATTCAGACACCCTTTGGGTGCAACTCACCTGGGACAAGTTGTATAGAAATAAAAACATCCCTCTTCATGCAAGGACCCCTGTGGGATCTTTCTAGTGGAAGCAGATTCTAAAACTAGAATTTGATTTCAGAAGCATTGCCACCTGTAAACCCCAAAGTGGTTCCTCAGTCCTCTTCTAGTCAGATTCTTGGCAAGCTCCTCCTCTCAAAGACAGATTTGGTAGGCTATTCTCCTTTGCCAAAAAGAAGAACTATTCTCTCTAGCTTTACATGACCAATGAATTAGACAAAAACTTTCATCTTCCTCTATCCGTTGAAGCAGCCCAAGAGCTTTCTGATCTTCAAAATCTTCTCTTAAGCTTTGACTAGAATCCTGCAGCTGAAGATTGTTGGACATATAACTAGACCTCTGCCTCTTGTTTTTCCTCTAAGAGAGCCTACAAATTGTTAAAAGGGATGGTTCAGGCCACAACCCTTTTCTCTTGGTTTTGGGCAGGTGACAACCTTGGTAAACACAAGTTTTTCTTTTGGTTGCTTCTTAAGGATAGACTCAACACCAGGAACATGCTGAGAAGGAAACATATGCACCTACCAAGCTACTCCTGTGCCACTTGCATCTCAAATCTAGAAGAATCAGTAATGCACCTTTTCTTTGAGTGCCAATTCAGTCAAGCCTGCTTGAATATCATTGGGATCCAATGGGACACAACTCTACCCCCCTTGACATGGTGATACAAGCAAGGATCAACTTTGGTAATACAACTTTCAAAGAAATTTTTATAATTGCCTGCTGGTGCATTTGGTGCTCCAGGAATGGGGTATTCTTTGATGGAAAAGCATGCAACATTAGCTCCTGGAAGATGCATTTGAGAGATGAGATTAGCTTCATTTGTATCAAGGCTAAACCGTGCCGTGCTGGCTTTTTAAAATTGTGGTTAGAGAATATAGCTTAGCTTTTCCTAGTTTTTCTCTTTGAGCTTTGCAAGCTCCTTTTTAGTCTATTTTGCATAGCTCATGCTCCTGTAACTTTTCTTCAGACTCTTTACTCTCAATTTATTCAAAAAATAGGTGGGGCAGGGGAGGGGGTTCCCCCACGGAGCCCTCAAAAAAAAATAATTGTTCCATTGAGGCCTTTCTATCAAGGACCTGCAAACAAGGAGAGTGATCGCCAGGTGCAAAAGTATGAGTGACCTCTACCCGTTCTTTCCACCAACACTAGCCAGCAACACCACCTTCATTATCGTCTCGTCCTCCACCACCCTCTGGCATCGCCGACTTGGTCACATCAGTCATGAGGCTTTGTCCAAGCTAATTAGTTTCAATATTTTTTCCTGTAGTAAGCGCCACCCTGATCACATTTGCCATGCCTACCAATTAGTCTTCCATGTGCATCTTCATTTTAGCATGTCAAATTCTCGAGCGCTTCATCCTTTTGATTTAATACATTACGATCTTTGGATATCTTTAGTTGTTAGAGTGTTCAGCTATAAATATTATCTTGTCATACCTTTGGCGTGTTATCTAACTTCTTCTCATTTGTGTGCACACAGTTTGACTCTTCCATTAAGGCAGTCCACTTTGACAACATTGCGCATCCATCCTTACCCATGGTGTATTCCTCCGTCTATCGTGCCCATAGACCTCATAATAGAATGGACATGATGAGCGCACTCTTCGCACAATTATTAACATCATGCATTGCCTTCTTTTTCAGGGTAGTCTTCCTCCAGTTTACTAGTCTGACACTCTTCACACTGCCACCTACCTGTTAAATCGTTACACAACAAAAACCCGAGACGGCCGAACTCTTTTCTTGCAATCTTTGGCACACAAAACCTATCCTCCACAACTCCACACAAATTGTCACCTCGCGGTTCCTTATGTCTCTTTCTTGGGTATTCCTCGCATCATAAAGGGTACTGGTGTCTTGATCTCCACTCCAAATGTATCATAGTCTCTTGATACATCGTGTTCATTGAGATTGTTTCCCTTTCCCGATGTGTGCACCTCCCCTTAGGATCCCACTGCACTAGAGTTTTTGAGCGATGATGACAATTCCTCTTTGCATGTTAGGCCTAGATTTATGGCTGCAAGTACTCGACATTCTGGAGGAATAGACTCAACCCAAGGCGCACCTGGCAATACACTCATGGTTGGTGTCCCATTGCCTACTGGTGCCACAGCAGGCCAACAGCACCTCGGCTGTCGAACTTTCGGTTGGTCCCTCCGCATCGCTAGCGTCCAACTCTGCTGCCCTTGTAGACATCCAGTCCCATGCTGCTGCCATTAGTATGGGACGCACCTACACCACTCCTATGGCACCCCATGGCACCTCCTCCATGTCGTCGTCCATGTCGACTAGTGCTGCAACCCCTGTGCACCCACACAGCCTGCTACTAGCAGCCCCACCCCTACGGCGCCCATGTGTACTGCCAGTGCTGCTGCACCTGCTGCTCGTGCACAAGCTGTTGCCAGCGGTACCAGTTGTCAAGCCTGCGATAGTTCTTATTGTTCTCTTTGACTCTATCTCAGAACTAGCGTATTCATCAGTTGGATGTGAAGAAGCATTCTTACATGACACTCTTACAGAGACAGTGTACTGTGTGTAGCCCTCTAGTTTGTAGATTCATCTCGTTCGGATTTTGTTTGCTGGCTTAATAAATCCTTATATGGTTTGAAGCAAGCTCCTCGTGTTTGGCATCATAGGTTCGTTTCTCACCTCATGTCCCTTGGATTTGTTAAAACCAAGTCAGATACTTCACTGTTCATATATCACCAAAGACCAGATATGACTTACTTGCTGTGGTATGTGGATGATATTGTTCTCGCTGCTTCCTCTTACTTATGTCACTGTGAACGTACCAACGGGCTCATCTTGTCTTTTACTTTCATTGGCATATGCACAGGTGTCATGTCCTCATCGATCACTAGTAGAAAAGCTAAAATGTCTTATAATCTATAATGGATGAATTGTATTATTGCAAATCTATCAGCATTAACGCCAACTGGCACTAACATGTTCATTCCCAAACAGAGAGTCCAAACAGAGTGGGACACATCGATCTAGCTATCTCCAAATGTCTGCCGCATCATATGAATTTATTTTTGGAGAAAATTATGCATGCCTTTGTCGCAACCTATGGTAGGCACATCAGGACTGCACGGCCTTTTGGAAGCAGTACCCTTTTCCTTTGTGCAAAAACCAAGCTAAAGCAACACAAACAATTCACCTTTTTTCGGCGTTCAGCTTTTTTGCGAATCCTGTACTTCCTACGCAACAATCATACAGTTATTCGAGCAACAATCAGACATCCTCAAATCTTGTTGAGCATCGCCACAGCCTCCTCCATGGTGGGCCTGTTCTTGGCACTGTCGATACACCTGCGTGCAATCTCCAAGAGCCCCTTGGCCTCCTCCATCTCTTTCCCTTGCGCTTGGATGCCCATCCGACAGTCCAGGATCTCCGACGCCTCGCCTGCAGCTATCTTCTCCCTTGCCCAATCCACAAGATTCACCTCCTTGTCACCCGTGCTGGCTTTCATTGGCCAGCTTGGCCGGAGCCCTGTTACTAACTCGATCACAAGCACGCCGAAGCTATACACGTCGGCCTTCGTAGTCGCGCCCACGCCGTCCCATATCTCAGGTGCCACATACCTGTTTGGTATCCCACAAACATCATGCCCAATGAATCTTTGTGAATAAAAACTTTAGTCACATTTACTTTGTTCACGTTCTGTTTATCTTTATCATGAACATGCTAACTGAAATCGTAACTATGAATTTGCAATTTCTTCCAAAACTCTAATTGCAATCGTGGACATGTTCATGAAAGAAACATATATATATTTACAAGTTGAATTTAATTTATTCTCAAAAAAAGTTGAATTTGATTTACCCGGCGGGTCCGGCGGCTTGCGTGCTGACGTGTGATTTGGCAGGGCTTCCTCTGACGATCCTGGCGAGGCCAAAGTCGGCGAGCTTGGCCTCAAAGCCTTCTCCAAGCAGGACGTTGCTGGACTTGACGTCACGGTGGAGCACGGGCGGCCGCCGGCCATGGTGCAGAAACTCCAGCGCGGCTGCGGCGCCCCGCGCGACACGGAGCCGCGCCGACCAAGGCAGCGTCTCAGCGCCGCCGCCGTCCTCGGCGTCGCCGCCGTGTAGCCAGGCGTCAAGGCTGCCGCGCTCGAGGAGCTCGTACACGAGGATGCGGTCGCGGCCGGCGGCGCAGTAGCCCAGCAGGCGCGCGAGGTTCGGATGCTGCAGGCTGCCGAGCACCTCCAGCTCGGCGCGGAACTCGCGGTTGCCGGCGCCCGCGTCGCCGTCGCCTGAGAGGCGCTTCACGGCGACCGCGACGCCGTCGGCCAGCACGGCGCGGTACACGAACCCGAAGCCGCCGTCCCCGATGATGTTGTCCGGGGAGAAGCCGCCGGTGGCCGCGGCGAGGTCGGCCAGCGAGAGCTTCTGCAGCGAGGCGTCCGCGGGCGTCCCGTAGAAGGACCACGACAGGCAGTCCGGCGTCGTCGACCCGGCGGTCGCGGTGACCGGCAGCGTTGATGCCGCCGCCGCGGCGGAGCAGCAGCGCGGCTTGAGCTGGTTGTTCTTGTTGCTGTGGCGGCGGCGGCAGAGGATGGCGAGGAGGAGGCAGGGCACCGCGACGGCGAGTGAGGTCCCCGCGACGATGAGCAGCGCGACCAGCGGGGAGTCCATGGCGTGGCCGGCGGTGGAGATATTGTGGACGCTGCTGTTGAGTGGTTCTTGGGTGGAACTGGGAGAGGAGGGAGTGGTGGAGAAGGAAGTCGTCGGTGGAGTCAACTGTGGTGGCAGGCAGCAGTTGACTCCGTCGCGTGCGGCGACGTCGGCGTCACCATGAAAGGCGACGGTGGACCTGGACGTTGACTTGGACTGACTACTGCTAGTGGAGTCAAGATTCCACATTATCGCCTCCTTTCTCCACGTCCATCCTTTTAAAATGCTCTTTTCTCAAAGGATACCCTTTATTTCCACGTCCGGAAAGCTCCCGCAGGAACGCGTTATATATTCTATCTACGTCAAAATATATTTATTTCCAATGAATAAATTAGTCTCTCCAATCCAACATAACAAACGTTTTGTTTTCCTAACTTCTCTGGTAAATGTTTTCTTTGATTTTCAACTTCACGAGCAGTTTCTTTTTTATTAAGCTAAAGTTGTTTTGGAGAGCTGTTTGCCGACAAAACGGTTTCACATGGTGGACGAAGAGAATAAAATGACCCAAATAATACCATTAGCTTCCTTTTCCTTCTCTTTTGTTCGGTCGACGTCTTCTTCTAGACCAGTTCTGTATTTATAAAATCGACTCTTTCCATTTGTGCAGGCACTGAATTTATTCCTACCGCTTTGTTTTATGCAGTACCCATTGATAGGTTTAGTATACAAAATTTACTATGTACGGATATCTGAAATTTCTTAATGTCGTATTAAACATTATCTTAGCCACATCACACAATACGGTAGCGTTTTTTAGCTTGCAACGCCACACTCTCTATCACTGTTAATTTTACAAACTTTGTGTTTTTGATTAAGTGTCACTTTAGTATTTATGTTTACAGTATTGCTCTCTTGTCATGTGTTCCGTGTATTTGGATTATTCTAGGAACACACCGACACGATACTAGTACAAATAAAATCTAGTTTAGCTGGTCTTAGAAATCAGCGTAGCCAACCATTTGGCCACTGTTAGTTTCCTGGACGAACCTCCCCGTGGAGACAAATATACAAGTCGTTTGTGCTGATGGTGCAAAAAACGATTTTTACATACCGGCACTGTTTTCTCCAATAGTTTCAATGCCCAGTGAATATGAACAATTTTGATAAAAACTACCAGTACAAAGACATCTTCATCAGGAGTACACTCATACCAACCACCATTTCATAATAATGAAAAAAAACAGAGTTTTGTGAACCAAAAAAAAAAAAAAGTGCTCATGGGGTGTCCCGACTCCCGACCCCGGTGAGGTTGTCCGCCATGGCTTTGCTGAGCTGCATCAATTGCGAGCCTACTGCACAGCTTGCCATTACTCGGGCCTCCTGCAGGGGTTGAGCTTTCGAACTTAACAACAAGTTTAGACCTGGGAAAAAATCAAGATGTATAAGAACTCAATGATGAACAAAATAGATAAAAAAGTGAGGATGGTACACAAGAACCTTGGGTGTTGCGCCATTCACGCCTATGGTATTGCACCGAGTCCTGCATTTATTGTGGATAGCTGAAACAATGCTAGGATGGCTTCGATCACAAACGCTCGAAGTAAATTGTCGAGTAACCAGCAGTGATAATTGTTTTCGAGCCAGTGTTGATAAACCTACAAGTAGTACACTGTATTTTTTAAATATTTTTTGAATAAAGATTTCTCTGTTTCACACAAGGAGCTGATACTTGAAATCTCAGTGAACCTTCATGGGTATCGTAGCATGTCTGGGATTGAGGGGAGCATACTAAACGTAACAACTCCAGTGGGCTGGGGGGCACTGCAGCTAAACCTTTCAGATGACACACATTTGAGGAGGCCAATCACAAACGTGATAAAACTTGGGAAGGCAAATGTTAAGATCCATCATGGTGATTCACTATCACGAGAGCACTCTTGAAAAATCCTGGGCTGGCCATAACTTATGCTGGAAAAAGCATCAATGCACATGGAAAGCGATATATAGATTAACAACGAAGGACAAAAAAAAACCCCTTCCAACAGGCTACAAAACAAGATGTGCAAGAGTGCAGCATCGGAGATCTAAATGATGAAAAAAATTCTAGAAAACCAAAGACATCATAGATGATGCCCACGCGTCTGTCCATTGATGACTCTGCAAGCCTCTAACCAGAAGACCCATGGGGAAATTATGTGCTGTTGTGGAAGAAGCCCAAGAGCCTGATTCCACACTGCTTGCGTCTAGTAATTTCATCTCTCACTACTGCACAGATAAACTTTCGTGACGGGCCAAATGAGTTTTCCACAGCGGTCATTTGCGAACGCCACGGATGGAAGGTCACGGTTAATCGTGGCCTCCACCAAGCGGACACCTTTGCCCGCTGCGGTTAATTGATTTACCGCAGCGGGCACATTAGAACGTCCGCTGTGGTAAATCATTTCAAAAAAAAAGAAAAATCTAAGACAGGCCCGCCGAGCCCATGCACGGGCCTGACGATCCCATCTAGGGTTTGCAGCGCCTTCGCCGCCGGACGCTCCACCACCGGATCCAAGAGGAGGAGGCGGCCTGGACTAGCTGTGGCCAGATCTGGAGCCACGGTGGCTGGATCTGGAGCTGCTTGGCAGGATGCCCGATTTGGAACCGTCTGCAGCAGTGTCCTCCCTTCCACCGCGCGCCCGCCGTGGCAGCTGCCGGGAGCAGGGTGGGGACCGCCCGCCGTCGAGCTACAGCCGTGTGCCTCCATTGGATCTGCAAGGAGGTGAGGGTGAGGGATGGATTTGGGATCTGCAAGGAGGTGAAGTGAGCCGTGTGCATACCAACCTGGAGCTTGGAGGATGAGGGATGGATATGCGAGGAGCTGCCTATAGCTTGGAGCTTCGTCCTCTCCAACCTTGCCGCGCCGCCCGCTACCACGCCCACCACTGCGCCGCTCGCCTAGCGTCGCTGCGGCCACGTGCGCTCGCCTAGCGTCGCTGCGGCCACACATGCTCGCCTAGCGCCGCTGTGGCCACACGCGCTCAGACCGCGCCACCACGGCCACGCGTCGCCGAGCTTCTTTAGCGGTGCAGGTCCTGGGAAGGGAAGGGAAGGGAAGGGATTGAAGGGGAAGAGGAGGGGGGCGGCACATGGCGGAGGAGGGGATGTCGCATTGTTTTAGTGTGTGCGCGAGGGAGTGGGGGAAGAGGGCGCAGGAGGGAGTGGTGTGTGTGTTGTGCGTCGATGTGCGGCTAAGAGAGTGGAGGGGGAGGTGGAGCACCTAAACCCTAACTGCTGGTTATATACATGGGAGGTAATCGGGCCTCATCTTGGGCCTATTGGGCCTGTGCATTTACCGTGACGGGCTTTTAGCATTGCCCGCTGCGGTAAATTGATTTACCGTAGTTGGCACGTTAAGTGCCCACCATGAAAAATATTATTTTTCATGGCGAGCATCTTAAAGTGCCCGCTATGATAAATCAATTTACCGCAGTGGGCAAAAGTGATCATCACGGTTAATTAAAAGTGCCCGCTGCGGTAATTCGGGGGATTTACCGTAGCGGGCAACAAAAGAGTCTGTCACGGAGTGAACAATAGCGTCGTCACGGAAGTTTTTTGTATAGTAGTGTCTGCTAGTGGTCACTTTCCTGTCACCTCCCATTCCGTATATACCATGCACGCAGTTTGTATTCTACTCGTGTTGTTTGGGCAATTTGTCTAGCGAGAGCTGGAATTGGATACTAAATTATATACACTGCATATTTTCTTCCACTACTCTGTGAATATTTATATTCTTTTATCACTGCTTGTGGGATCCGCAGGTAGGTCCATTTCAATTAATGTGCTTATACTCATCTGAATAGAAGTATATATCTTGCATCCAAGGTTTGCACAAGAGATCACAACATATATCTATCACAATATAGTTGTTCCCAGAAGATGTTTCAACTAGGAGTAAGGATTCCATAGTGTCACCCATATAAGATCAAACATGTAACTAGCTTAGCATGCCTTCTCATTGGCCTGGGGGACCATCTGTCTCATCTACGCAAGGTGTGACTAAATACGAGTTAATCATAAGAGTACCAACTTAAATTTGTTCTTTTAGAATCCATAATTTTTTTGTACATAAATTGTGAAAATAAAAATATTTCAACCAATGACATCAAAACGTTAGGGAAAGAAATGTCCCACGTGGATGTGCATGTTTCCCACAGACCGTAGGGAAACAACTCGTAGCCCCACAAAGGTTTTACAGCTCCATACTCCTATAGTGACTCTATGTATGAAATCTGTTAAACAAAATGGTTTAGAGTGGGTGACAGCTGATCAATGGACTGAAGTGAGCGAAGCACAGACACTTCTGAGAGAGGCAGATGAAAGAAATTTATAAATTGGTAATTTGATTGGTTATTCACCTTGCCAGGGGTAACTATATTTGCATATAGCACATGGCAACTCAAAGTTCTTAAGGACCAGATTGGTTAAACAAGGATGATTACTCATTATAATTTTTCAGCAGGCGGAAACCCCTCCTCTGCCTCAAAAAAATAAATAGATTACTCATTATGATGTTATATCTTGTCCAATTTTTTAGTCTGTCCATATGTATTATCCATGACGACGCTGCTATCACTTGTAGTTTTCTACTTCGTTTCATCTAAAGGAACATGAATATCTAGATTTCTTATCAGATTCCTTCTGTGCACTGAAGTTATATATATACCAACATTACAATCTTAGCATGCAGCTCCGTAAAACCATTTCTTCACATTTGCTGGTCAATTATATGCCCAGTTACCTATTGGCTCGCTACCCAGCTACCTATTGGTTCACGGGAGTTGGTTGCAGTCATGGCATGTTAGTCAAGATATTCCAAACAACCTTTCACTGCTTGTTGGATGAGCATTATTCTCTCCGCTTCCTTTTGCTACACACTTTTCTGGATGCTGGAACTTTGAATGCTCCATAATGCGTTAGTGTGATGATCAAGCGTTTTTCATGTGAAAAGATAATTCCAGTACAAACAATGTAGAAAGATAATTCCTAATTATCCAATATATGAAACTGAAATGAAATAGATCGAATTAAGTCTCAATGCTTGGTAACAGAGCTTGTTATCCAATGCGTGGAAGTGAGAACTGACCAAGTAAAAAACAAGAATAATTGGGCCACTTGTGCTGCAGCTTGCAGCGTGTCCACATTGGCAATAAACATATTGTGCTGCAGCTTGCAGCGTGTCCACATTGGCAATAAACTGGTCTATTGCTCCAATGCTAAAACAAATGCCTGTCATCTCACAATGGCTGTGTACAATGAGATTATACTGCTCTGTTGTTCCATATTCCAGGATGATTGTGTATAATGAGATTGGATCAAAAAATACTAGTATGAATTGGTTGGAGCTCCCTTTGCCTACAACCAAACGTCAAACCTAGTGTGAACTACTACCAGTATTATTTGATACAACTATCGTCATAGTTGACACTGTCTTCCTTGGTTCTTTACTGTGCAGTATAACTCGGCAGCCTCTCAATTAGGTACGTCGTTTCATATGTCTATTTCCCTTCTGCCCCATATTCCGAACAACACCACAGTGGACTTTTTAGATGGACAATCTCTCCTCTCCCTTTTGTCTATGCTTTGCTGAATGCTGGAATTGTGTAGATCTGGCGTGATGAGGCCTTTTTAAAGGGGTGCTAAATTTATTGAAATCGAATGAATGACAATTACGAATGTGAAAAATAATTTTAAATTATCTAATATATTTGACAATTAAATCTACTATAAATTTCCAGGCTCAGTAACAGAGTATACCATTCTGAAGAAGTGATGAGTGACGGCGGCGGCGCACCGTAGGGGCGGTGCAGCGGCTAGGGTTGAGGGAGAGAGTGAGAGCTCGATAGTTGGAGAGCTAGATAAAGAGATTTACCTCTATTCCTTTGTCGATCGGAATGGTTATAATTCCCCTTATATCTATAACCCAGGCATTTATTAGCCTGTAAATGACCTAAAACCTAATATACGTGGGTGTGACGCACAGTGGCGACGGCGGCGGTGGCACATTGGCTGAGGCAGCGGCGCAAGGGCAGGACGTGAGCCCTTGCTAGGCCGGCCGTATGTGCCTATTGCCCCTTTACTTATTATAGTTGCCCTCAGGCTAATAAACATATTTTTGGAAGATTCAAGGGTAAATGAGGCCACTCGAATTCATGGAGGGTAATGAAGACATTACTATTAGTCCTGAAACCCAAACCATAACCCCAACTGCGGTATTCTTGGAGTGATGCTCTTGTTTGTTGTGTCCCTTGGTTCTTCTGATTATTGGGGATATTCAGTATCACTTTGTGCCTACGATCTTCACAAAAGACATGCGCCTTATAGCTCCAGTATCACTCTTTGATCCCTCTGTGCGGCGCAGACACTACAGCATTGGCGCTGCTCATGCCTACGTGAGACTATGGCCTTGGTGCTTCAGCTCGTGCGACCGAATCATTCTGGGCATGCATCTTGGCTTCATTATGTGACCTATCGCAGGCCCTCACCTACAATGGTTGAGAAGTGTGCGAACTGCGAAGAGAACGAAAGACATATTTCCCTTTTGCCTCCTGTTGCCAGTACACATTGGGAGCTTTTTCCTAACACTATTCAGTATCCTCCATGGTCCTCAGCCATCACAGCTAGCTTGCTGGCATTCAGTTCAGTATGTATATGCAGTTCAATACGTACATTGTGCAAGTTACAGTGAAACTGGGTGGTTTCTAACCTGTATATATACATCAAAAATGTACTTCCTATAATGATTAGTATTTTTAGGTACACATATAGAATTATTTCCTCTGACTTGCATGGAAATTAACTAAGTTTTCTACTTAAGTTTTGATATCACATAACAAACTAGTAACAATTTAGAAGTCCAAAGTTCTAACGTAACATTGAAATATTGAACTGATTACGAGTTTACCACAGAACTATATATGGTTTATTTGTAGGGCCAATCTTTTAAGAGAACCAACTAGTGAATCGATCACAGCTGAACCAAAGACCCGGCCCACCTTTCTTAATACCTGCGGCTCATTATGAAACACTGATGGAAATGATCCGGATTTGCATTCTGCTTGAAGTCTGATTGTTTCCTTTTCATTTTTCGTTTACTCTTCTACTATTGTCATTTTTGCTTAATTATTGTTCCTATAATTTTATTCTTATTTCTTCCCACACAAGGAAACCCTATTTCCATTATAGAATAACGAATGAACCGTTTTGATGACAGAAGCAAGAGAGAAACATGTGGCTAAACCACTGACCAACTGGAGCTCCGAACTGTTTCGGGTGGATCATCATGAACCAAACAACCTGGACGGTCCCTGCCATCGCCATTTTGAGCTGTACCGCTCAGGAGCCAACACTCCACAGCTCGAGCTCGATGGTCCTAGGAGGGCAAAAGATTGTGCTGGCAGACTGAACATTGAATACGAACTTGAAAAAAATTAAGTGGAGAGATGTCAAAGAACTCAGACACAATCTTTACCACAGCCAGGCCACTCAATCTACTGGCCGGGCCGTGCCAAAGCCTGCGTGCACTTTCCAAGGCTGGCAGAAGCGATGCTGCCAGCGCACCCGACCGCTCGCTGTGGCCAGATGCCACCACACACACCAACCCGGCGAGTGTCAGAGGCGATAATGGTTTCCAAGCCAGTGTTGATCTTAGACTACTAAGTCATGACGATACAATGCAAGAGCACTTCAGATCTCTATGAAAAATGATAGGATGGACAAAGCTCATGCTGCAACCAGAACCAATGCACAACAAGGATAATGAAAGCCAACAGCTCCAAGAATCCTGCTAGAAAACAACATGTGCAAGCGCTGCGTCAGAACTAATTGAGGAGAAAATGCTCGACACTAATATCCCCATATATGATGCCCAAGCGTGTGTGCACTCACCTCAATACACACCACACCTGCGATCATCCCCATGACTCGTGCAAGCCTCTCTAGCCAAAGGGCCCATGGGGAAAAATGTGCTGTCTGGGAAGGAGCCCAAGAACCCACTTCCAGTTTTTAGTCCTCGCACTAGGTATCTAGTGTTTTCATCACATCTATTGTTCAGCTTTCTTTTACCTCCCATTCCAAAGATACCATACACGCACCTTCGTTCCCAACGCTTCTATATTCATCCATCTCTCACTTTTTGTTAGTGTGTACTCTGCTTATGTTTTGCTAGAGGTGGTGGTGATACCATACTATATATTATATATTATTGCCCAGTATAATTAATTTATTTACGTTCTTTTATGACTGCTTGTGGGAATAGCTAGTAGGTGCTTTTCTATTATTATGCTTTTACTATTCTGAATAGTCATGCATATCTTGAAATAAAGGTATACTCGTGACAACCATTTATATAGGTGCCGCAAGATAGTTGTTCCCTGGCTGCATGTGTAAGTTGGATGCTAGAGGCTGGAACATTGTTCCCTTATCTAAAAAAAAGCTAGGAGTAAGGAATCGATCATGTCATCACCTTTATAATATATAGCTTAGCCATCCCTTCTCATCAACACGGGGCATGATCCGTGTCCAGCCAAGAACTGGTCATAATAGTGAAAAATTAAATTATATTGGTGAATTGTTAAATAATCATAACTCCAACCAATATGTACTAGGTTCTAGTAGCCTCTCTGTGCAACGACTTGGTAGCGTAGTTGTGGTTACTTGATCCGGAATGCAAAAATACTGAATGGTTGTACAAAGCATTTTAAGCAACATGAAGCAGATCAAGAAAGTAGTTGCAGAAATTATACATTTTCATATTGATTTTGCTCTTTTTCAAATTGCTTTGTGGATTATGAAGAAAATTGACTACAGTTTTCCTGCAGTTATATTGTGTGCTTGCACCCTGTACATAGAATGTACTTGTGTATTAAAGAAGGTTCATATCTTAACAAGAAAATTTCGAGATTTATTCTCTGTTTGTCGAACAGATGAAATGTTTGTGTCAATATGTGAATGCTTTATTAAAATTTGATCAATCTGTTTGTAAAACAAGTTGTGAAACCAAAAATATTTGATATGATGATTTCAAAATTGTAGGTGAAGGGAAATTTCTCGACGTCACGTAGTTCAGGTTTCCTACAGTTTAGATAGCTAGTAGGAAACTATTCTTTTCCAGACCAGATTTGTAATACTGATTTGTGCTGATGCATTTTAGAAACCTTTCTAATTTCAATTTTTGATGTCTGGTATGTTGCTCGATAGCTTTGTACTAGTATTCGAATCTTGAATGGTGCTCTTGTAGGTTTCCGAGAGAGTGGTTATTAACAAGTTCCAGTTCATCGAGGTTCAGGTCCAGCCTTAGTTGGCTAACGGAGACAAGTAAAAGTGCGATGCTCCTTGTAGCTAATCACCCTAATACGTTTATACATCATCGTTTGTACGGGTATAATTTGATGAGCCACTAAAGACTACATGTTAGACTAGAGATGTTGTATTTTATTCATACTTTAAACCTGGAGTTTTGAATAACGTTTTTTATGGAAATATTGTGTGCTGCAGCATTGCACCCAGGCACCATACATTCAGCACTGTCAATCTTTGAAAGCTGCACTGTTTGGTTCTTATCTTTTTCATGGGCTTTGCCTTTTCATGGAGTACTCCCAAATTTGAGTGCGAATAGACGCAATGCTCTATCCTCGGCCGTCATTATCCACAGCACCACAGAAATCATGGATCCAGCATCCATTGCCACCATGGTCACCGTGAGCAAGCATGTCAGCTTAACTTGCGCCAATTTGTTTAAGCGTGCAAGCAGTGGTGCCACCCGTTCCCAACAGGCATCACTGTTTCCTAGGATGTTTCCCATTGGCCTCCAATTCCTAATAAAGAAACTATTATTCTTTGAAACTTCTTCGCAGCTCATTTGAAGGTCCAGTCGTTGTGAATATATAGGCGGTTATGGATTCGACAAACAGGTTGTAAAGCTGTCGCGCTACAGCTTAGAACATATATAGGTGGTGATGTATGTTGTGCCAATAGCAGCCCTTCAGGCTATTGCTGCCCATTTACTCTCTTAAAAACTAATACCTTGCGTGGAAGACCATAAAATGGATATATATGTGTTTTTTTTTTTCAAAGGAGAGAAATATAATAGAAAAAACTACACTAGAGTACATAAGTTATTGGACTGACACAAGTAGTTGATTCGTACAGACAGGTTAACAATTAAGTGCAGACTGTGGGTACTAACAAGAATCGGTAAAGCTCTCTGCAGATATTTAGTTGCATGACAGGTGACTATGGTATTTCAGAACACAAGAGCAAGTATACAATAATAGATAATAGTTTTATTTATAACCAAGACAGCTTTGCAAAAATTTATGTAGAGCAAATAGAAAAGAGGAGAGAGTGCAAGTTGGTTGACTCCTTCGTCAACCATCTCATTATGCAAGCCAACACACCGAACGCTGAGCAAGCGCTGACTCGCAGCCAAGCTCGGCGCATTCACACACGGTTTCTGGGACCTGCAGCTACTCTCAGCCATGCACGCCCCGGGGCTTCGACTGGCTTCTAACGCCATCCTTGCCCACGCAGGTACTTTGACCAGTGGCCTCATGCGCTCCCAGCGTTCCTGCACAGTGTGCTGCGTGCACAGCTCAGTCTTCCCATCACTGGTGCTGCGCGACCGGCCTTCCTGTGGCGGCAGGTGTTGTGCACCTAGCTTTCCCATTGTAACGTTAAACTATGGTTGGCAGGTGTTGAGAAATTAGAAACATGTGAACCTGTGAAACATGTTTCTTGTTCATGTACCTAAACTTTTTTCGGTCAACATCTTATTACTATTCTTATTACCAAAACCAAAAAAATCTACATCTTATTACTATTTTACCAAAGTATTTCCTCAAAGTTTTCTTCACTATTCTTATATGGTTTCTGAATTATTTGTGGTAAGTTGTGAGTATGACACTAATTAATCACATGATTTTGATACTTCATGTTTTGGAAATAATTATCTTTTCAATGAAAGCGGTAGACATTTTATCCCCTACTAAGCTTTAGCATAAAAAGCAAAGGTATGAAAAGGTTCCTTACAAAATCAAGATTCAAAAAATGTAACAAAGAAAATAGAAAGGATCACACATAAACATCTAACCATAAATCAATAAGAGGATGATAATTTGCTCTAGCCCGGTTATTTTTTTGGAATAATTATACCCAGACCCGATGAAATAACTAGCCACAGTTTCATGTGACCACAACTGGTTTATTAGCCGCCACACATAAACCTCCTAGTGGACTATAGCCAAGAGAGAAATAGGCAATCCGTTATTACCTCACTCCTAACCCTTTTTTATTTGTGAAATAGAGGTGGTGAGCTAACACAATCTCGTCCCTCACAAGAATTGTCATTATAGAAAGACACAAAATAGTAAATTTATTACCAATAAGCAGAGAAACTCGTAATGTATCACATCATCTAAAGTAGGATAGATGGTTTTCTTAACACCATATATGTCCTATAAATCTCCTATATGGACCTGTTAGTAGAGTCTCATTGCTGACACGTCAAGTGAGCACAGCAACACAGAAAGCACATGTGTGAGCAATAAAGTGGTCCCTATTTTACAGCACTGTCATATGGAGCAGCAATTCATGCGACATTTTCTTCTGTGTTGATCAAGCGCAAAGAAACATGGAATTGTACAATACACAAATATGTATACAGCCACCAATTTGTTATTGTTGTCTCCATTCATGGTCTACCTCTGTAGAAAACCAAATAGATAGCACCATGTAGACAAAAAGAATCGAATGATCAGGATGAAGAGCACACCCATAGGAGCGAACACAAATGTGCAAGAGGTGTTGGAGAACAGGAAACCCATCATTCTAAGAAAACAGTTTAAAGTTTAGTTTTCCTGCTTCTATTTGTAGCTGTCATATGCGGTCGTCAGTAGCAGAAGATCTTGACGTCCCACATACTACAATACAATTAAAAATGCGTTGCCAGGATCAACACGAAAGATATTGCAGAAGCATGTCTTTCCTCTGTCGATAAAGCACAAAGCAGCAGAACCAATGCCAGTGGACATACTCTAAACGGCAGTATGGAGCTGAAGCAAGCTACTGCGCATCGAGGAGGTCTTCTTTCATCATGGTTTGTTAATGGTGCTGATCTGCTGAATGATGTGACAAGGTACCAAACACAAGCTACTATATAAACAAATTATCTTGTACATGTATAACTGGTTTAGGGCGTGTTGTTTTCGAGCTTTGGCACGCAAGTGTTTGTAGACACAAAGTCGTCAACTCTGGAGGCCCATCCATACTACTTGCCCACCATCTGGCAGGCTGCGAGTAACCACATGTCAATCATGGGGGAGCATCGTAGAGCACCATGATTACATGTCGGTTACAATGCTGCCAACGCATAGAGCTTGGGTAGATGATCATGAAGCAGCATTGATTAGCATGGTCCATGCACGACAATATAAGGTAGATGCCTTTGTACTTCACTATCTCGCCATCAGTCGTGATGCTGCCCTACCCTGCTGAGAAACATCTTGCTATCCCTTCCCTGCCGGCGGTACTGCTTAGTGTAAGCATTTCTCCGTTGCTTCACGTCCCTAATACATAATAGCGCCTTCTTCCCCTCTACTGCTTGCCTACAGGTTACGACCCTATGCTGTGTTGAGTATTGGCAGATCAGGAAACGCTCTCTCTCTCTCTCTCTATATATATATATATATATATATGAGTGTGGATTTTGTAATCTGGGGTTTACCTACACATCCCTGGTCCAAACAGTGGGTGTAGCTGCGCACCCTCCTGGTAATAAAATTCAAGCAGTTTTCGTAGCACAAGCAGTAAACTTGTTACCTGACAACAAATTACTTGATCCCAGTTCAAGCAGTAAAACTATTACCTGACACCAAATCATGCACAGTAAAATTATTAGTTGTCCCAACTCAGGCAGTAAAATATTACCAGACACCAAATCATGTACAGTAATTTATTACTTGATCCCAAGTCAAGTAGTAATTATTACTTGTGTGCAGCTACACCCCCCTCTATATCACAGGGTGTGTTGCTAAACCCGGTTGCACCGCAATACACACACACACACACACGGTGATGAACATTGTGTATGTGACAATGTTGTCTAACCAGAATAGCCTTGGTGTATTGATGGTAGCCGCTTCATTTGGTTGCTATACTCACTCTTCAAGGTAATAATCTTATCTTGCTACGGATTATGAAGAACAGCTCATTAGTCACCAACACTGTTTTTCAACAGACACATGTAGTTCTCAGTGCTGAACAACTATAATAAAGTGCATACTGTGGACATATCCAGCATCCGTGGAGACGCTTCATGTATGGCATGCAAGAGAGAACTACCTACGTAGCACAGGATATTATAGATACAAAAAGTACCTGCTCCTAGAAATGAACAGAGACAGAAGAGGAGAGATGGGGGCTCTGCCAAGAAGCTGGCAACCCTGCAATCCGATGGCCGTGGATGCTCCGATGCTGCACCTGAACAACTTGAGAGAGCATAACGATGCAACCGGAGAGGGCATAATTTCGGTTGTTGATACAGATGACAGTGGTGCTTTTTTTTTTCTATGATCAATACTGCAGCTAGGAATTCTTAGCAGCTCGAAGTATGTTTTGTTTTGTTGCCACACATGAAATGTTCATTAGCATGCATGGACTGACCATGCTAGCTAATCCCAAAAATGGATTGAACGGCTCGGCTACAATTCTGCCAATTTCATATTCAGATACAGTCAAGCATTTTCTCGGTGCCAATTTTGTTCCCTTTTTGTTTCCTAATATTAAGCACGCTGCGATTTTCCATAGCTTCTTCCCATCTATTTTACAAGTCCATCTTTGGAATGGCATGATGTGCAGAAACTTGAACTCATCTCTGATGAAGTGCCTATGCTTGACGTGAGCTCCTCATGCCCTGTTTGGTTCCAATGGGACTAGGCACTAAATTTTAGTCCCTTGTAGTCCCAAAATTGCCGAACATGGAAACTAAAAGAGGAACTAAAAGTCTCTAGTTCACTTATCTCTCTTGACTGTGACAGCCCGTGCCAACATCTACGATGTCTCACTTTGTGGAAGGCGAGAGCTCTACGAGGGTTGCTGGCGGAAGGAGAGAGTTGTAGGAGGCAGAAAGTGAGCGGGTGCTAGTTTTTTTTACCCTAAGACAGGGATAATGGACGAAAACTGCCCACCTAATGACATAGACACCTTTCTTTTATTGATTTATTCCAACTGATTACATCACCTACTTATAGTTGGCCATGCTTGACTCCTAAGTTAACTAGGAGATCCTCATAATAATGGATTCTGCTTTTACAATTCGGTCCTTTTCTTTATTTAGCCAACAATTTTCAAACCTAGGAGACACAATTGAGGAAACCTAACTGATGACGGATTTGCAGTGGCTTGGGGGTTGCACCCCTGCCCTCACACCTCGCCCCTCTCCTGAGCCGGAATTGGCCTAAATTCTTTCACAATTTGTTGGGCCATCGTTATAATTGTTACAGTTCCTTCCCCTTTTCCACTCAACCATCCACGCGGCGAAACATGAACCAGCTGTTGATGCCAAAGGGTGGAAGTATCATTAATGTGCGAAGTGGTGCGACGTCGAAGCAGCAGTGGAGGTAGCAAACTAAACATACTATTCGAGTATAAGGAGCTAGCAAACTTTGGAGTACAGTATAGTCCGTTATTTCTGATTTGTCTGCATAGTTCCGTCTTTCCGGTCTCGGCTGCACCGAAATCAACTTCGAGTTTGCACCGAAATCAATACAACAACAAAATCAAACTGGAGACATCATGGATTTCCGTGCAAACAAATAAACTACCTTGATCCCTCTGCTCCTGCGGCCCATGAAGTCAAATTCGAACAGGGCAGCCCATGAAACCATCTAGCTTAACCCTCTGCTCCAGCGGCCTCCCTCAATATGTATGCCTTATGTATTCCCTTTTGCCTCCTATTCCTAATTATCTTGGTCACCATCTTTCTTACTCCTTTGAAGATCCTACTTTCTCTCCTATGGTAAGTAGCTAGTGGTTGCATTGTGAACTTACTTTGCTGAATCGGTCAGATTGCATAGCCCTACCGATAGAAGTTGATCTTGCTTTTGCCCTTTCTTTCAATCAATTCCACTGCAGGCATCGTACATTTTTTACTCACACATTCACTCCTCATAATTACAGTATCATGGACTGAAGATTAGCTCATAAGCACAAATGAATGCACTGATACGATGGTTGGTTTATAAAAATAGAATAGAAATTAGCTAGTAACCTAATAGGGTGGTCACCTGGACATGTACAAAAATCCATCAAGTTCGCTGTATATATTTCTAGCATGAGAGGAGAGAACCCATTACAAGATCTAAAATTATAAGAAAATTTGTTTAGGAGATCACCAAATTTAGTTATAAAGTTATTAAATAATTGTTCACGAATCCAAAAAAAACCCAGTGAACTTTACAAGGAGGTCAGTGGCTGCTGTGAAAATAAAACATGCATGGCCAAGTCAACAATGCCAACCAACACAAGGGTTTGGATTGTCATACTCTTACTCCAACTTTTCACAACACTCCATCATCTCCCTCTCCTCAGGATTCTTTTCTTGCCTTAACATGCTTAGGGTGGCAGGGTTGAGGAAAACAGGCACAATCAAAGGCACTGCATGTAGCGCTAGGGCATGATGGTGGTCCAACTTAGGTTATGTAGGGGCAGGTTAGGATTGGTTTCATGATCAGCGAGGACTCGAGGCTCAGCCCCACCCGGCAACACAGACGGCATCAGAATTTGTGACATGCGTGAGGCTTAGGAGGTCGGTCTGGCTTTGAAAGGGTGCTTCTAGCAAGCTGTGCCCAGATCCACACTACGATGCATCTGGCTTGGCTGGCGCATTGATGGCCCCAACATGAGCTAATGGCATAGCCGAGAGCATGGCACACGAATAATTATACAAGAACATGGTAATGGGCTCAAGGATGGCTTGGGGTCTTGGACTTCGTGCCTCAATTCCGGTATCAGCGATGGCTTTTTTGTTAACACATTGTTCTGAGCATATTTCGAATAAAAATGTAAATGTTTAGAAAGAAAATGTTCTGTAGTTGCATTTCTCAATTATTACTTAGTGTTGGAATCGAAGCAATTGCTTGTGCTTCAAAATTTCTAGTATGCGCTAAATCTGTTTCTTATCTTAACCTGTGCCTACTTTTTTTGTCTAATTTTGACATGGTCCACTGCGTCAGAGTAATAAAACAGGATGGCGGCAATCATCAGAGTAACAAAATAAGAACAGCTTGAGAACACGCTGCATTAGTATATTACGAGTGGAACTGTGGAAGCTGATGATAAGATGATAAGCGTCTACATTCTATTTGTGGACTGTGGCTTGCCTACTCTTCTTTTTTCCTTTCTTCCTATTCAACATTATCGTCATTATCAGCATCATCTTTCTCTATTTTTATTTATATTTCTGGCCATGTGCCAAGCTTCTCTACTGTCTCCTAGACAGTCTGCCCTTGCCCACCGATCTCTGCAGTATACCATAGGACTGTGTTTCCAGTCTGCGCTTCACGAAAGCCAAATCTGAGTCTGGCTGCAACACTATCGATCTGGCAGCAAAATCGAACAGCAGGTCATTAGTGATTTCAGTGCAAAGAAACAACATGGAGCGTAGCCAATTAGATGGGGCAGGTCGATCCCTCTGCTCATGCGGACTGCATCCATGATGCAGTATAGATAGTATGTATCTCCCTCTTACCTCCTGTTCCTAACACATGTACATGAGCACCAATCTTTCTGCTCCTTTGTACATCCTACTTTCTGTTCTGCTGACTAGCTAGTGGTTGCATTTTGCCATGCTACTTGCCTAATAGACAGCACTGTGCAGTAATATATATAGCCGGTCAGGTTGTGTAGTGCCAGTGGACCCTTTTTTTTTTCCATTTGTTTTAATCAGTATTGTAGTTGGAAACTTCCGGCAGTGTACTTTTTCTTGATGAACCATTCACTCTTCACAATTCCTGTATCATGGACCTTATATAGATAAGGTCATTAGCACACTCAATGGACTGATAGGGTGGTGGATTTGAAAAATAGACAAGGAGTTCATGAGTAACATAATAGTCTGCCCACTTACCCACATCCAAAACTCCATAGAGGTTTCTGCTAGAAGTAGCATCAAAGAAAACAACCATTTCAAGATGTAGAACAATTAGAAAACTGATTTTAGGAGATAGTCCTATTTACTTAGAAAGCTATTAAATAATTATTTCTTCCTTCCAAAATACCTAGTGTACTTTAGATGCTACTAGTAAATTTATACAGACAGACCAAAACCAACCATTTTTGTAAACCTAATTACAAGGAGTGTTCGGTTTAATCCAGCATCATCGATAATTGATGGTGGTCGAGCACAACATATAAGGCACGGAAGTTCTCATCTATCAGGGTAGTTTTTGGGGCTGAGTTAAGTCAAAGACCTGGATATGTTGTGGACTTCAGTGGACCTGTGACCGAGGGTTGTTAGCTTATGGTACAGCGAGCTAGGCCAGATTCCGCTACATACTCTAACCCTAGATTGTTTTCCTTCGTTTATACACATGACCGAAGCATCCAATTTCTATCGCTCCATAACCTCATGAAACCCCTTCCACATAGGCATCACGACTCCCTTTAGATTCCTGTTCCAATACTGAAATATACATAATAATGGCATCTTCCTTCCACATGGTTTCCTCATGGTGCTTTTAATGGACAGATATGGGTACGAGCAGGTACTAGAATCACTCAAGGTCCGTCTATACATTTGCATTTCTTCATTGAACTGAAAATTTAGTGGCCGGCAAAATGGGACAGCTCGGTCCCTCCTGCCTCCAGTGACCATATCTTGCAGAATACCTAATATGTGTTCGAGAATAAGAACAAAGTATTCATAGCAGTAAGCTGCATAGGAGAATCACTGCACATTTCCGTCCTATCTAGATGTGACATCTAGTTCATAGCTAAGCAGTGCTGTTGTCAACCGCTACCTCCCCAATGCCCCCAATGTCAGGAGACAAGGAAGTCCAGAAGCCAATGGTGTTCTTCTTCTGTCTGCTTGCCAAAACATGTTCTCTATTTCCTGTTGGCCAACTAATCCAACTAATATGATATGGCAGACTTTTCCAGCCCTTCTGATCCTTCATCATCCTTCTGTCCACAGTTTGCTGCATATACTTGAAGTGTGTGGATCTCACTGTTGTGGGATTGGGGAACGCACTATTTACATAAATAACCAGGGATCATGTGATCCAAGGTATAAGTGGAGGAAATAATTCGTTCTTTACTTATACTGAAAATTGTTGGTAGAATCATTTATTGCTAGGCATTCTCTAACTTCATTAGCCAATTGACTTCATAGTTTGCTAATATCATGCCGAGTTTAGCTGACATGGTCCGTTATGTTTTCTAACATCACAACCATATGAATACTTTTGTACTGCAGCCTCTGGCATGTCCACATCGGCAATAGAAAAAAAAACTGTTTTTCTTTTACTCCAATGCTCAAATCAAACCTTGCTTTCAAAAGGAAAGCCCAAATGTATCTCAGACATCAGAAACCATTGACAAGATTTGAGTATTGAACTAATACCTGAGTGGAAGCAAATACCTATTTTAAACTAATATTAATTTAAACCTACTTTGGACCAAGTTGGTTCAGTCTATGCCAAAAGAACTTGAATCCAACGTTTTCAATAAAATTTGATTGAGGCAATGGTAGAGCGATGCATGCTCTATACGGTGATGTCCACATGCAAGGTGTTGTTTTTAAACAAATAACATGTTCTCAATGTGGGTTTTAACCAATGGTGATGAAGCTGAGTATCACCTGCCACATTCATTTCCATTGCGCTAAACCAGCGCTGATGAAGCTGAGTAACACTTCCTGCTAAACTTTAGGTGATGATGGTTTTTGAGGTGATGTTGATAACATTTTTGTCGAAGTGCATAATCTGTTTTTTACAAATTTTTCATTAAAGACATCTCTTTTTAACTCAGACTGTTTGCTCAAGTTGACGCATACCTCCAAGAGCAATTCAGACTATGCAAAAAGGTAGCATGGATGAAATTTCTTCTACAACACAACCACAACCTTGGATCAAGCTCCCATGGCTTGCACGTGCCTGTCTCCGCATGCTAGTTATCACTACTACACGACGAGGATATTGTATCACTTTCTTGTAACACATTCATCAAAGTGTTCTAGTAAATTTTTATAGTAACACAAAACAGTGTGTTACAGACTTTGGTTGTAACACAAAACACTTGTTTTCATTGGAATGTGTTACCGTCAGTAATTATAGTAACACAAAATTAGTGTTACAAGCAAAATGTTACAAAAGTGCACTATATCATAACACATTAATGTAACATATAAAAAATGTGCTACAAATATATGCCTTATAGTAACACAAATTCATGTTACAATCCAAGTGTTACCAAGATTCCTAGCAATCTTTCCTAGGCTATTCGCTTAGCTTGCTTCCTTGCGATCACGCTCATGCATCCCAGTGCAATGGACCGAAATGTCCTCGAGTCGTGCTCCTACTCGCTTGATTTCCCCTGGCATGAGAAAATTTGATAATTGGGCTCGAATCATGCTCCTACTTGGTCGCTTTCCTGGGCACTAGAAAATTACATATTTGGGACTACAATCGCCACACATTGCCATTTTGGGATTCCAACCATCGACTTGGTAAAAAATAAGCCTCCAAACATTAGACACTTGATTTCTTACCACAAATGTGTGTGCAGTGGTAGTAAAGTACCTCAAATAAACAACCAAAATAAAAGTGGCATATTACAAAAATGTTAAGCTACTATTTAGTTCATAACATTTTTATTTGAAGTCATTTTGATCTAGAAATATTTAATTCACCAGATTTTTATTGAAGTTGATGCCAAATGATCCATATGCTCTATAATCATAAGTGAATGTGTAATGGTAGTTGAGAACTTTTTCATTTGAAACCATCTATTCAAGAAACTTCATGTTCGTAATTTGAAATATGAATTTTGCAGACAACCTCGAATGGAGAAAATGACCAACATAAAAGTTGTAGATCTCAAAAAGTTCTGCAACTTTCTAGTTGATGACTTTTTTATTTGAAAACATCTATCTAAGAAAAAATCACTTGATTTTCTTCAAATTTGAAATTCAAAATACAACAACTCCCTTATTGTTTACTTTTAAGTTGAATGCTAAGTATCAAGAAACTATTTCTCATTAATATTTGTCTTGTTAATAAAAATTAATATAATTAGACACATTAAATTGATGTCATTAGTTATACAAAAGTAAAGTGATGCAATTATTAGTTAAATAAAATAAAAAAATATTTTGTGTGTTAATGTGCATATTAAAATTAAAATTAGTCATTATACTTTAAAATAGAAAAACTGTGCTCTACTTTTTTTCTAGAAAGATAATTTCCTCATATCTCTTTTTTTATTGGTACTATCTCCTATCTTAAAACTCCTCATATTTAAGTTGAATATTTTTTACCGGTGGAATTGCTTTCCCAAAAAATATTATCTATACCCTCCTTATATTTCATCCAATCTAATTTGGCCAGCAGAGTTATTCCCACCAATTCTTTTACGTCTGGAACCGTTTCCCACCATTTTTTTAGTTGTGGTTTTTGCTTTCCCACCAAAGTTTCCACCGCAAGATCCTAATTCCTCGTAAAGCAACTTCCTCATAACCCACTTCCCCGGTTTGGACTCAAAGCAAGGCCGTCAAAGCTACACGAGTCGTCGGCTAGCCGAAATCACTGCCACGGCGATTGACACCGATAGAAAATTTCCAGTCCGTCAGATCATCACGATGGATCCCCCGCTTATACGTATAATCGGATCTTCCACTCTGGAGAAGTGCGCCAAGGCCTCTGCTCGATCTGGCCAACCGTTTGGTAGCCTCGGCATCGATCCACCTTGATTGTCGGCGCCGGCCAGCACGGAAGAAACGATGACAGCTGCGGCCCTCTCTGGCATTGGCTCTACATCTCCCTTGCAACGACGGCAACCTCTGTCGCCGCAGGTTCACCAAATTTGTAACCCTAATTTTGATCCGATTTAATTTGTTTACCCGTGCTTGACATGGCCAATCGATGTGAGGTTGATCAGCTGTGTGCGTGCATGATTGTGGACAGCTTCCTTCGACATGAGAGGTGCTCTAATCTCACTTCTTAATTTTTCTATTTTTTCTCTGTTTCTCATATTCCCCCAAAATTGACTTGGTCCTATTCGAGGTTTCATCTTTGATGCCTAATGTCTGGTGCGTTATTCATCTTCTTCATTGAATACTGAGATCAATTTGTGGTTCATAGCTAACAGGTAATTTCTCAGAACTGAAATCCCTAACACCCTTCTGCTATCTGGCTATCTCGTTTATTGTGCCTGTGTTATTGTTCATCAACAGATTAAAATTTCTTAATGGGTTTGTTATCCATAGCGCAGGCCTGTGTTATACATGTGGCCACTTTTTCAGTATATTGGACTTCAGCATTTCAATTTGTTTAGGTTCTTTTTGCCTCGCTCGCCAGGCCTCGCAACACATTGAAAGTTGCTGAGTCTCCATATCCAACTGAAAATATATAGTGTAGTTATACAAATAAATATATGGCTTGTAATCATGTTTTTTTAAAAAAATTGTAATCATGTTCATCTTTTATTCTTGATTTGTTTCCATCAAATAGCAATAATGTGAAGCCAGGGGAATTTATGCTTCGGAAAGAGCAAATGACCAAAAATCGGCTGCTATTCTGATTGGTCTTTTTGTCCTACTCTTGCACTAGGAGCTTGAAAATGTTCGAACTCTGACTCTCTAGAGACATGTTCGGCTTTAATAAATGACCAAAAATCGGCTCCTACTCTGGCTTTCAAGAAAATGAGCTTGAAAGTGACTCTAGATCTACACAACTATTTGGCTTTAATATTTATTAAAATTTTTAGGGAGTCACCCAACCAGAATGATAGATTTATTAAACACAGAAATGATTTGGTAGAGTCACTTTCTTGTGAATTCAATGTTAATTTTTTCCACAAAGGATTTTTTTATTAACTCATGTTACTGTCTTTTCTTTCTCTTTACTAGAATAAAGAGACATGTGAGTCTAAACATAGTGATAATGTCGGCCTACTTTTATCCATGAAAAGTAGAATAACAAAGAAACAAAGGGTATGTATGAACCACACTTTGCTATAATTATAGTAGAATGTAGATATGTGGCCTAATTTGTAAAATTATAACTTACATTTTCTTTGCAGGTTCAAATGATTAGTGGTTGAATCCCAAATCGATGCGTACAAAGGAAGGAAGAAGATGAAGAAATGGCCTTTATGAATCCTAGCTAATTCTAAAATTTTTCTTCTAGTATAAATTATTTGTGTTTGCTCTCTAGAGACATGTGTCGTTATGTATATATACAATGATTTCATTTGAACAACCACAACCGTTTGAAATCATCCTATATCATATGGATCTTGCTATTATATTAAAATCTTTGGTTTTTGTGATTTTGCGAAGTGTCATGTTTTTGTGATTCCATAATAATTCGTGTGCCATGTGGTGTTGCGACAACACTCATCTTCCAACCAATTTTGAGGTGTTGCAATTTTTTCTATTGCAATCATACTAGGCATATTGCAACACTTTTAGGCTGTTGCATTAGAGGTAAATCATTATAAATATTTTACAATACACATAAAAAGTGTTACAAACCATGTGTTACTTTGTCCCATGCGTGCTCTACCATAATGTAAAAGTGTTACTATAACTGAAAAAGTGTTACAACGGACATTCATTGGAACACTTGGCAAGTGTTCCAATAGATCAATAAATATGTTGCAAACTATGTGTTCTACTATAAATGAAGTGTTACTAGAGCAAAAAAAGTGTTACTACAAAGATTATTGTAACACTAAACAAATGTTCTAATAGACAATTAAATGTGTTACAATAAACTAGTCTATAGTAACATGGCTTATTGGAACACAAATAAAAATGTGTTACTAAGAAAGTTGGTAACACTTTTTTCAACCTATAGTAACACAAGTTGGTGTTACAATATCCCTGTTGTGTATTAGTGTATGGTGCCACCCATTGTGTATGGGCATCACCATTTCCTGGCACGTTTCTTATTGGCCTCTCATTTCTAATTAATAAACTGTACATAGAAGCTTCTCCTCAGCGCATTTGAAGATCCTGCTTCCCTCTGCTTGGAGCCTACTAACTCTCAGCCTGTTGAGTATTTGTCCAATACGAAACGCGATATATAGGCAGGTATGTATGTTGTGCCAGCCACAGATGTTTCATGCTGTTGTTACGCAATCGCTTTTTAATAAAAGTAATATCTTCCACGAAAGATATGCTCATCGACAGTGTTATTATGTACATACTATAGGTAACTACTTGAATTTGAATACATAGTGTGCGGCTCTCCTGGGACAGAAATAGGGACATAATAACATTTAATAAGGTACTTTTATTAGTTAATTGCCCGTCAACAATCTGGCGATGAATTTTCTATTTTACTTAATTTAGTAGGTGAAGTTCGTCATGTATACAAGATTCGATCAGAAGAACTGTAAAAAAAATATATTGCTGAAAGTAGATGAAGTAAATATAAAACGACTTACTTTCTTTGTATCATGTGCTTTTGTTCAGAAAAAGGCATATTTTTTTGTTCAGTAGTGTGCAAAAATTTTATACATACACACATCAGCTCTTGCAGCTAACAAAATAGAAGTGTTTGAAGTAGCTCTTTTTTGGGGTGACCATTGTACGCTTTTTAGTATTAATTTTCACACATCTTATGTATACCGATGTACATGCTAATGGCGTACAATGAAGAGGTTAATATTCATCCATCCATTACTCTAAGGGGATGCCAGAGGAGGGAGCAAACATGAGAGGATTACAGTAAACTCAAAAACAGGGCTGGAGCACCAGACGAACTCAAGGACTTGGTCGTTCTACACAAGCCAGACTACACGAATCTAATCCGCAGGAGGCATTGGACAATTATGTGAGTCACCCGATTGCCGACATTCTGTTTAGACGGAAGCATAATGCCTACCGAAGAATGCTGGTAATATTCCGCATTCTTTCGCTACAAACAACTTTCCATCTGCCTCCAATTCCTCTTGCATTCTGTAAAAAAGTACCATTCAACACCTTCATATTCTCGTAACTTTGAATGCTTTTTTCCGCTGTTCTCTATACTTTATACTACTACCAGACTTGTGTTCTGCAGAAATGAAATCATGACATATATATAGCGGCTCAGGGATAGCGTAGTTAATATTGCAGGTGCCACGGAGCAGAATCCTACATTAGAGACGGTCAGTGGGTTTAAACTGGCGGTCATAACCGTGTAATGAAAAGTTTTAGAATCAGTGGTGCCTACGACTACTAAAATCATTCTTTCTTTCCTGCTGCCTTCAATTCTTCTTTCACTATGGCCAAATGTTCATTGCAAATCTTCGATGAATCTTAAACAACCTTGCTCTGTTTTTTATCTGTTATATTTCCTCTGTACTACAGAGCGCACCTTTGTGTCAAAAGAAAATAAGACCACGATCTATATAGTGGGTTTACGATGTAAGAGTTAATCCAAGGGGAGCATTTGATCATATATACTGACCTGATCAGTAGCACTGCAAGAAAGGAATGATTCACTTGCAGAACCTATGAGCTTATGATGCTGGCTATAATTTATATATATGTAATCCATATTTATATATAATAATGCAGGCTGATTAATTTATATGCTCCAATTCTAGAATAATACCTTTGAATGTACTTAATTCCTAAGGTACATGCTCGTGAGAACCACATATAATTCCAAAGTGGGATTACGTACCTTTGAGTTATTAATTATTCTGTTGTTACATTAGTTGTCCAGAGAACAATATTCGTGATATTATTTGTGAGAAAGATTCTGTGACATTCATTTGTACTCTAACTAATAATAAAGAATATTAATATTTGAGGAAAAAAAGGATGAAAAAATATTATGTGAGAAAAATAATATTTTGTTAGAAAAAACTGTAACAATTTGTCATATTATTCAAGAAAAATAATATTTTTCAGACAGCGGGAATTAATTTGTGACTTCATATACATAGGGAAAACAATTATCTTCGTGGAGAATATATAAAATGGATGAACAAATTAAAATAATTTACATAATAGGCGTAGATACATTGCCCGGCCCTATAAATCAAAACTTGAGCGAGACATTCTTAAGGCAGCTGCTGATGTAATATGAGTCTCCTCCGGCCCATATAAATTGCTTCCAATGGCTTGACCCCTACGTTCCGTGCATCAAGAAATTATACCATTTACAAACAAGCACTTAGTACTGAATTTTTCGTCTCATTGGGTGCCCTCGTCTTCCCAATCGATGCCAAAGGCTGCCGCGGGACCAAGAAAATCTCTGCCACACTACTCTCCTTCGCGGACCCTTCCCACCTTGAGCTGGCTATATCCTCTCTGTCCTCTCCACTGCAGGACCTCTTCATCTTGTCGGCCTGCCCTTCCAGACTTCCCCACAACGTGCATAATGGGTCATCTGAAAATATTGGACTCTAGAGTTTGGTGGTGTTGATGTGTACTTTCTTGTTGCCTCGTATTCCCTGTTGCATTCTCGTGGGGATTTTCCTTTGCAACGATTTGATAACAGCGGTAGCTTCTTCAACTGTTTTCCACAGACTTCTTTTTTTATATTTTGCCGAAGAGAAACCATAATATATATAGGATAGGGATAGGATTAGAGCACGGCATATCTCATCAGATGTGCTGCAATTCCGTCTGGTATTTGGTGTGGATTCCTATCGCCAATTAGTGCTACCTGCGCTTGCACCTGATGAAATTTAATGGTCAAAATGGCAATATTTACGGCTGTGGTTCCGCTACATGGTATCTGGTCAGTTTTGTGACATTATTTTTGCAAAATTAGTATTTGTACATTAGTTTGTGATAATTAATAATCTTGATAATATTTGTGAGAAATCTTCTGTGACATCAACTTGTAGAATTAACAATGAGTTAAAGCAGATTAATAACATTTGATAAAAACATAAGTGGATAGAATTAAATATTTATGTAATGAAAATTTTATTTGTGGAGCATCTATTGACTATGCCCTACGTCTTGCATCCAGCAGTGTAGTGTTCTGAGTCCTACGTCAAACAGCACGGTGTTCTTGTTCGTCATGCCCAATCGGGTGTTCATTGAGTTTGCCAGTGGATCATGTGGTGCTATATATCCTAGAGTTCTTGGTTCCTACCTTGGCTGATCATTGTGATAAAGTGCGCCAAGTGCTTATCGTTTTGATCCTCCTCTTCTGCAGGAGCCCATGGTTCTCCTTGTATTTCGAGGAGGGCATGGGCGTACAAATCGAGTCGCTCTAATATTATCTGCCACATCATTGTGGTTCTTTTGTCTTGGTGCCGGCAGTGCCACTTTGCAATCTACGAGGGGGCACAAGGGATGGCACTCCAAGGTTCGCCGAGTAACCGACATCTCTGGTGCGACCATACCCAGACGATGGGCATATCCGCATATGTCCCCAGCGATTCACAGTCGGTCAGATGGATCAGTCAATCTGCTTTCTCGTTTTTGGAGACCTAACACACCCAGAGACCACCATGGCCTGCTGAGTTGACTCAGGAATGGTGCATGTAGCTGTTGTTGTTTCGGACAATGGAATCGGGTGGGGCACTTCAAGCGGTGCTCACTCGGGAAGGGTGCTCTTTCAGCTGCCTTTCACTTCATTTTACCTGGACATTACGGAGTTTGCTTGACTCCTAGCTATGCGAAGCTGACATGAGTCATCATTCAATTTCATATATATTTCCCTTTTGCCTCATCCTCCTAGCACACAAGGTTTCTTCCTAACTCTGGTATACCCCTCTGCCTCTAGAAGACAATAGTATTCAGTTATGTTATTTGCCGAACAGAATCCACAATTTAAGTCGGTTACGCATGTTGTACTAGTGAGAGTGGAACTCGTCTTTTAATCAATATTGAAACTATATTAATGGTAGGAGTTTGGTGTTGGTGCTATGCATTGACTCTTCAAAATAATTCAACTGTCTTGTACGGAAGTGAGGTCTGCTCATCAACACGTACTTGTAATGGAACGGCATGGCCGGAAGTTGACTCAGAAATATTGCCGGACAAGAGTTCGGATGTATTGTTTAAGGAGAAACAAAACATGAGAAACCAGCCTGTGTGCATGACTGACGCAGCATCTTCATGAGGCGGAAGTATGCAGGGCGCAATGGTGGCCCGCTGACCTGGCCTGAAGGCTGGAGCTGGCCGGAAGCGGGAACCACGGAATAGCCAAGCCAGTGGACTCCACCTGCCTGCCCATTGCAGGAGTGGATCCGCGGAGGACAATGATGCGCCGGCAACAAGGAGCGGTCTAGCTGTCCAGCCACCCACAAAGATGCCTCTGGCTCTGGCTTCCTGGGAGTCTGTTATGAAGCAACCGCTCGTGGGAGGCAAGTGGAGTAGGAAACAGGAGGCCAGTGGGACACTCGTTTCTCTGTGCCTAAGGCACGGATAATGGACAAAAACTGCTCAGCAAAGGTCATTGAGACTTTGTTCTTCGTGTATTGGTATGGTAGAGATTTCCCACTTGCCTCCTATTCCCAATGCACATTGCCAGGCACCATATTTCTCATTCCTTAGAACTACCTACCTGTCTTCCATTAACTAGTGGTCGGCTTTTCTCATGTTACTTGTGGAATAGGAGGCACTATATGGTAATATATATAGCCTAGTGCCACTGGAAAATATATCTTTCTTTTTTCTCTCTTTGTTTTAATCAATGCTGCAGACTAATTTGCAATCAAAAATAGTTTAGTATTCAGCTGGAAGACTTGTAATCCAATCCCTTATTCTCTCCATCACGCTCCAAATGTGAGGTTAAACAACACGATGACAAAGCCTAATGACCCATCTTCTTTCGGAATTCCAAAAGTTTATTTCAGATGTGGTTTAATAATTAACATCATGTAAGTTTATTAATGAATTCCCATAAGTTTGTTTTGCTTGTTGACATCAGTCAATACATCATTGCCAATTGCGGATGCAGTAAAACTTGTGTTAACTAGTAGATATCAGTATTCTACTGCACTACGACTATGGTCAGACTAACATTCACATTGAACAGGATCAATAGTACATGTACGGTTGACAAACATATAAAAAAGCCTCGTCTTATTTCTGTAAGCACTGATGGTGACACACAATCACAGATATCCGCCAGAGAGGGCCTGAAGACTTAGCATAGGGCCGACGAACGAACACAACCACCGTGTGCTGCCCAGCTAGTATCCTCGCCAAGGATAGCCCGAACGACAGAATGAGGAACCCACGGTCCCATGCATGGGCAAGCCCATGGACACCTCCGCACGACTGCCTGTGCTAGTAGTGGATTTGTTGAGCGCAATGCTATGGCATTATGAGGTCCAGCCATCCAGGCACGGTCAAGGATGCCTCTCGTTCTAGCTTCCATGGACACTGTGGCACCCAGCGGCAGGTGGTCGGAAGTGAGAGCGGTGTACGAGGCACAAGGCAGGGATAATGTATGGAACTGCTCTCTGAATAACAAACTGACTTTGTTCTTCATGTAGTAGTATAATAGAGATTTTCCGCTTGCCTCCTATTCCCATTAAGCATGGGTACCACATCTCTTACTCCTTAGAACATCCTGCCTCTCTTCCGTTAACTAGTGGTTGCATTTCGTCCATGTTACTCGCCCTATTGAAGACACTATGAAGTAATATATATAGGCGATCACATTGTGTAGGAAGAAAATGGCTCTTGTTTTTTTTCCCTTTATTTCAATCAATACTGCAGATGGAGCTGCAGGCATCGTACCTCCTTTTAGCCACATACTACTACTGTTACCATTTTCATAAATGTTATCTAGAAAATAAAAAAATAAAAAGTTAAAACATTGTGAATTTAATCAATACTGCTGTTGGAACTGCAGGCGCCGTCTCCTTTTAGCCTCACGCTACTACTGTTAACTTTTTCATAAATCTTTTCCAGAAGACTCATGCTAGTGATAAAAAAAACAGATAGTTTTGGAGCCCTGTCCGTAGATTCTAGAACGTGCTATTTCAATTTTGATGTAATATTAATCAATTTAACTTGCCACTCTAATGACTAGCACTTCATCACTGGCACCAGTAATGACAAGGATGATGCCCCGTTGCCCCTGTATTAGTTGACAAACCATATCCCCTGTGTTGATGGCATGGGATGACAACGTAGCATTGCTCTGACCACTGACACTCTCAGACTCTCCAATTGCTCCAGGCAGACATGCTAATCCAATATGGGATCAGCTACCATGTGACAGATTATTACCAAAAAAAAACTACCATGTGACAGATATATTCATGGTACTGTTGAGTAAACCATTATTACGCGATATGGCTATATATATGAGTAAATGCACTGAATAGAAACTCACCTATCAGTTCCAATATGGATGATAAAAGAGGAAATAATCACCTTTAGCTCAGTATATGTACTATATATACGCAGTGGGGGCTCAGGTCCAACTCTACCTTCCCAAGCAATACTACCAGAGTACAACTAATACTGACTGGACAGATGGATGACAAGAGTGTGAAGGAAGTGTGCATTCTGCTTGGTTTGTTCGAAATGGGAGGCCATGGGAAAGTGGACACTAGAAATGTACATTGGGGCCAACTGAATCCGAGCATCAGAGACCCCCTGACCTGACACAAAGGCAGCGATCTGGCTCGACAAATATATCCCGGCATGCGCACTACTCAGTGCGAGCCGTTTTAGTAGAGACGCCAGGACTAGAATATTTCTTTTTGTCCTTTGTTTTAATCAACGAAGCAGTTGGAACTGCAGGCATTGTACTTTTTTGAGCCATTATCCTTATTGAGCTCGACGGGGAATTGCTGGTGGATGCTTTTCAATTGCTTTGAATTAAGTCACGTAATGAATGGTTTCGCATTAGCACCACGGATACCTTTGTCATGAAGTACCATGTGTCTGGAAGCAGCAATAGTTTGAGAGTGTAACTGGTAAGAATAATGATCAATAAACACGTTGGGTGGGATCCTTTATAACCTCAAAGTACCGTGTAGTCAATGTTTATATCCTGATCATATTTGAATACCCATGTTTCTCTTCTGTTAGAACATTTAATTGGGATACAAAATAAAATACTATGATTACATGTGTTGTGAAATCTTCTCTCTCAAGGCTATGAACATGTATTTAGACAATATATAGAGGAAGTAACACCTTTATTGCAGAGTCCTATGTTTTGGTAGCACTCAATCAAATACATGTTTGCTTGAACTCTATTCTTATCTTTCCTTTTGGATCTATTTTCTACGAGGGTCAGTCGCACTAGAGACGCCACAAACCGTAAGTAGTGCCTTCTGTGTCATCTTTAAGGAACTCCGAGGGGTCCCCAAAACCGGTGTCGTGAACCAGCTGTTGTAATAATAGTTTCCAATCCAGTGTTGTTTACACTTCTTTGGTATATATTTTTATATTTCATAATGGGAGCTAGCGCATGCTATCCCAGCATAGCTCATGTATCTCATCGTAGATGTTTGATGCTTCTTGGGATGATTAACGTTGGTGACGTCGGTGGGGTAGGTCCCCTCGTAGTCACATGCAGCTTTGCCTCTAATCCTTCTGTAGTGAGTGTTGGCCATTCATCAGTAAAATTCCAATCGTACCCCAGTCTGTCCATTGTCTGGTTAACAATGGTTTCAAAACTACACCCTGCGTAGATTAAACCACCGTCCTCAAGTGTTATCAAAAAATTATATGTTAGAACTAAACACTGAACAAAAATCTCGATATTATGAGTTTGACTTCGATTTTACCACATCATCTTGGTTGTTTTGAGCAATCCTTGCACAATACCTACGGACATGATCGCCGTGATCCTCAACCTAATCACCCTCATCCTCAACATCCTCACCATCCAAACCTTCCTCATCTACTTTCATGATCATGGAGGACAGTGTAGGTATGGTGTACCCAATATTTGCAAGCTTGTTTAAACATGCCTTCACAGCCTCTCTTTCTGCAAATTCCTTGTCATTGGCAATTAGTCCTGTCTCTAAGATTTGTACAACAGCCCCACTGGAGCGAGGATGGAGAATCCAATTTGAGATTGCCACAGTAATGGCTTATCAACAGGATGAAAGGTCTCAACATCCAATGCCTCAACATCAAAATGATTGAAAAGTGTCTCCCTAAGCTAAGCAACTAGGTCAAGTAACTACGCATGGTCCATTTATAAAACACATGTACACATATCAGAAAAACAATTTCAACAAGGGAAACATATTAATTATTTTATGGAAAACATATAGAGTTCCTTACTATCATAGGAAAACGATGGGATTGAATAATAACGGACGACGGCTTACATAGCCATTGGACCCTATGACTTCCGGCAGAGGGAGAGGATGTCCCGCCATCACTGTCACTGAAGTCTTTGTATCAACTTTTCATATACATAAATTTCAGCTGTATAAAGTCAACATTGTCGTAACCTGCATAACATCGAACACCTAAGAAGCATACAGGGGGTGTAGAACTCACACTGTACAGTAGATCGAGTGGGTGCTTCCGCACGCTCCTCAGGTCTTTGGTGTGCAGATGCAGTGGGAAAGAAGTGGCCCTCCCAAAAAGCCTTGGTGTGACGGCTGAAGTCGTGCAGGACGATGGTGGCACGGTGTGGCCTGGCGATCGACTTCTGGCCGGGTCGGCCCTGCCATCGGATCTCTTTTAAAAGGAAAGCAACATCACTACCGGGTAGGGGCGCAGCCCGATAGTGATGCATATCATCCGTGCCGGGTATATCAAGCGGCTGGTAGTGATAATCGTAAGCACAGCCGGTTTTTAACATCATCCGGCACTGATGATGCCCGTAAGTCTTGGTTTTTAAAAAAACATTTTTTTGCCTCTAATAAATAGAAAGCTCATATATTCACATGTCGAAATGGTTTGAATTTTTTTGCCAACCTTGTATACCTAAACCATGGTCCCACAAATGTTCCCGTATTTTTTTGAAAAATATTTTTATTATTATAATTTTTTGTGCATAGTGAGACACGCTATGGTGAATTACAGATTGCAAACATAAGGATTTTGTATCAACCTCCATAAAAAGTTATTTCCTAGGGCACATGAGACCTCTTGGAAAATTTTGGCGCCATTCCGGATCTTTCCGGGGGTGGTCTCAGTTCAAACTATAATTACTACATGCAGTTGTGCAGAATTCAATTAAACCTAAAAAAGTAGCAAAGCAATTTAAAAAATCTCAAACTTGGTGGATACTTTGTATGTGACTTGTGCACTTTGCACAAAAAGTTTGAGATCAATTTGACACAGGAATGCATATGAAAGGTGTCGTATACCTAAGTGTGTAGACATTGTTCGATGAAAGGTGTCGTATACCTATGTGAAGCATATAGATTATGACTGCATCGATATGGCTTGAACTTTTTTGCCAACCTTGTACACCTAAACCATGGTCCCACACATGTTCCCGTGTTTTTCTGATAAATATTTTTATTATTATAATTTTCTTTGTGCATAGTAAAACAAGCTATGGTGAATTACAGATTGCAAACATAAGGATTTTTGCATCAACCTCCATAAAAAGTTGTTTCCTAGGATACATAAGACCTCTTGGAAAAAGTTTGAGATCAATTCGACATAGGAATACATATGAACACTCAGTGCAACCGATTTCATGGAAATTGAATGTGGCTTAGATCATTGATCCTCACCACTGCCGGGTCATGGATACAACTGTCACTGATGTGATCCATCACTGCCGGCTCCTGACCAAAACCGGCAGCGATACATTGCATTACTGCCGGCTCCTTCCATGAGCCGGCAGTGATGTGCCTACATGCTGCTGGATTTCGCAGATTTTGCATGCATGCATGCTGTATCCTACAGTAAAGTGATTGAAGCGATTCTTGTATGGATGCATGCCGCATCAATGCCTCCGAATAGGGATAGACAAATCTTTTTTTAAAATAATATCTGATCTTGGTATCAAAAACTAGGATTAAAGCACATTTAATCCTGATTTTTAGTAACAACCGTGATTAAAAGCCCCATCATACTGCTCCCACCTACCATCACGATGGCCACTCCTATAAATAGAGCCCCTATCTCCCTCTTATTTCACAGACCTTCAGCTACCACACACTACATGATCTAGAAAATTCACTCGAATGTGGTCTCTATGGGAGAAAGCCCTACATATACAGATATCTTTACATGTCCTAGTCTCTATGGGAGAAAGGGGTGCTAGAAGAATTCTACTAAAAATTGAGCAACGCTAATTGTTGGTGTCTCCGGGGCTGTGCACAGTTGAAGTTGTGCAGCTGTGTTCTTCCCGCCCTCTTTGATTGCCGGCATTCACCGGCATAGCTTGTCACCACCTGGCGTTCCTGAGGTTCATGTGATGCTAGAAGAATGCTACTGAGGTAGTTAAATTTTAATGTGTTTAATTATAACATTGACCTATATAGAAAAAAGTCTTTGTTATCATATATGTAATTTTATTTTAAGGTCTTTGTTATCCTATATTTCTCTTATACTACATCTCAATAAATATAATATTTTATGCTTTATATGTATCTAATAAATATATTACTCTAATATATCAAAATAAATATATCTAATAAATATATTACTCTATTATTTAGGTAGAGTACAAAAGAAATTTACATATACGATAACAAAGACTTAAATTAAAATTACACATATGATAACAAATATCATTTTCTATATAGGTCAATGTTACAATCAAAGTGTACAAACACATTATATTTTGACCACGTCAGTAGACTTCTTGTAGCATCTACGGTTGAAGAAGCGCCGAGGTGGTCACAAACTCTGCCGGTTGGAGATGATCAAGGAGGCTTTGCAAAAACTTATGCATGAGTGCTTGTAAATAGCCTCCCTATCATGGTTGTAGGTCTGGGTTGTGGGGCCTGCATGATTTCTTCTGCTGAGAAGATTTCACAAACTTGCAAAGACTTGCAAGCTCGGTCTTCTGTCATCAAAGTAGCAACACCACCCGAGGAAGTTGCATAGAGCACACCTTGAATCTCATAGCACCTCAAATGATCACATGCCTCTGGAAGATGGTACATTCACATGATGAATGTACTATCCTCAGCGCACATGATTCACATCAGCCTACAGAATTCAGCCTAGTAGATGGCTCTGTCAACCTGGCCGAGGACGCCAACATTCGGCTCAGCTTATCTTTAGTAGAATTCTTCTAGCACACATTGTGTGTACTATTTTGGTGGACTACTACGATGTATAATGATATTTGTATGTGCAGGGTTTTCTCCCAAAGAGAAGTCATGTACAAACAGATCAAGAATCAGCTCGAGAAATAAGTAGGAAAATAAACAAACACAGGTATGTCTTAAGAGGCTCTTGGAGGGTCATTTTATAGACCCCCTGTCGTGGTAGGTGGGAGCAGTGCTCATGCCGGGTTGATCAGAGGGAGCAAGCCTCCATGCAGAAGTGAGCACTTCTTTTAAAAAATTGCAGCTATCAGTGCCGGTTTACTATAGAAACCGGCAATGATATGGATATCAGTGCCGGTTGTAGTCACCAACCGGCAGTGATAAGGACATTAGTGCCGATTGTCCTTACCAACCGGCAATGATAGAGTCCAACGACATTTTTCAAAAGAAGAGCCCAGTTCTGCTGCAAGCTGCCATTGCATCCGGCTGCTATTGTGGGCCCAGGCTATTTCGGCCGCGTCCTCGGATTTGAACAGAGGTGTGGGTGTGCTTGCAGCTTTTTTCTTAAAATTCTGATCAGAAAAGTGAAATAAAGGGCATCAATCCGTTGGATTCGAGTTGAAGTCATGGAGGCTCCATATATCTCTATTAAGCATGTGTGGCATGAGAAAGCCTAAGAAAAGTTTCAGACCAATACGACACCGGAATGTAGAATTTGAGTTAAATAATGAAACACACAACAAATACAAATTATAATTAAAACCAAATTCAACTACAACCTTGCAAACCAAACAAACTAAATACTAATCACTTTCATGTGATTCACTCTCCTCCGGGGAGCGGGCCATTCTTTTTGATCCACCTATCTACAAATATGTGCCAGTTTTGGTCTCGGATCATGTATCCCCTCTCAGTATCGATATAGTTCAGTGTCCGTATGATTGCACTCTCTTGGGCCACGTGAGACAAAGAGAATGGTGGACCATAGACACAACCTACTGAAACTTCAGTGTCATGGTGAGTCAACCTTATGCCGAACTATTTACCATCAATAGTTGAAATAATCTGTAGCTTGGTTAAGAATGGCCATCAAGCCAGATGAAGAATGGGTAACATCCTGGAGTGTAAACTGCAAGTGGCAGAAATAAAGATAATATTATTAATTTAGTAAACAATAAATAATATGCATGACAAAATTATCAATATAAGCTGATTTTACCACATCAAGAGTGTTGTTTGCCGCGCTCATTTTGCTAAATGTAACAGCAGTGTAAGCAGGGCAACGCAGAGCCATGTCCTTGTAGTATGAGAAATTAGGCACATTATATCCTACATGTCAAAGTGAGTCTAAACAGACGCTAACTGTAGATTGTTGGGCGCTCCTCACGGATACGCCCGGTGTCCCCCTCCAACGGATATTGTGCCCAGGAGCATTTGGGACTTGCCTCCTCGAAGGAATGGTAAAACTAATTTCACACTGGAAGGTGTGAGCATTGGGAACAGGGAGCATGACCGCCTCGAAGTGCTCAGCATGGAACAAGTCAAGTGCATCTTGTAGCCATTCTGCGGGCTCCATCCACTGCGACATAAAAAATACAAGGCAATAATCATATTAAACTAATTATACTTATTTATATTAGCATAAAAAACTAAAGATGTTGAGATTTTGTAATACAATAGCTGGCTAAGGGAATTGCGGAACGAGCACGTTTGGAGCAAATGGCTCATCACCTGGGTGGAAACCTGGTGCCTGTGGTGGCGGTAGAGGAGGTGCTATGTTGAAACCGAATCGATAAAATTTAACAAATAATAAGTAAAATGAACCTAAATAATGAAATTCAAAAGAGTATAGAAATATGTATATATACCAAAGTAATATCCAGGAGCCATTGCTAGAAATCACTTAGAGAGAAAGATGATTTCGCGAGAAGTGAGATTGAAAATGTGAGAAATGCAAGGCAATGTGCGTGGGTGGAATACGCATGCGGGTGGCCCCATTATTTATAGCTGAATAAGAACATCACTACCGGCTTACAGCAGGAGTCGGCACAAATAACTGTAATCACTGCTGGCTCCTGGCAGGTCCAGCAGTGATCATGGAGCATCACTACCGGCGCCTTCCATGAGTCGGCATTGATGCACCTGCCTGGACAGACTTTGCATGCATGCATACTGCATGCTTTATTATAGCGTGCACCACGTATACATGCATAGTCCTGCATAGGCAGGCGCATCATTTCATTACTGCTGCCACATACGACCACGGTTGCCACTTCTATAAATAGAGCCCTATCTCAATCTCATTTCACACAACTTCAGCTCATTTCAAACACACACTATTTCAGTACACGATTTAGAAATACACTCAAATGGGGTCTCTATGGGAGAAAGCTCTACACATATAGATATCTTCGCCAGTCCTAGTCCACCAAAATGGTGCACAATAGATGTGTTAGAAGAATGCTACTAAAAATAGAGCAATGCCGAATGTTGGGGTCGCCACAAGGTTCACAGTGCCATCGGGGGCTGTGCACTGTTGCTGTCGTGCTGGTGGTGTGGTGTTGGTTGCTACATGGTGATGGCGCCGAGTGGAATCTGGTGTGCCTTGGATTGTGCATGCAAATCTCAGAGCCATGCAATTCTCAACATCCCCCAACAGCGAGAGCCGAGAGGCATAGGTTCATCGGAGCGCGCTTAGGCATGAGTTTTTGCAGCCTCCTTGATCATCTCGAATTGGGTAGCTCGTTACCACCTGGCGTTTGTGAGGTTTATGTGATGCTAGAAGAACGCTACTGAGGTGGTTAAATTTTAATGTGTTTGTACACTTTGATTATAACATTGACCTATATAGAAAAAGGTCTTTGTTATCATATATGTAATTTTATTTTTATGTCTTTGTTATCACATATTTCTCATGTACTACATCTAAATAAATATAATATTTTTATGATTTATATGTGTCTAAATAAATATATTACTCTAATATATAAAATAAATATATCTAAATAAATATATTACTCTATTATTTAGATAGAGTAGAAAAGATATGCTCGTGCATTGCAAGGAGGATATATATATGTTATCAGATTTATTTTTTTGTTTGCTTCTGTTCTCGGATGGAATTGAATATTATAGCAAATCGTATCCCTCTCTGGCTCTCTGCCTAGCCAGAAGGGAGACAGACAGTCAGTGGCGGGTTGTAATAGAAGCCTTCACTGAAACAGCGCCATACCAGGTGGTGAAACAAGCGGGCACTAGATATACCATATCAGTGCCGGCTTATATCACCAACCGGCACTGAAAGTTTCACTGCCGGTTGATAACACCACCCGGCGGTGATGTGTGTAATCAGTGCCGGTTCCTCGTTTGTCTGGATCAGTTTTCTTTTTTAACATTTAGAGCCGGCATTGAAGGGTATCAGTGGCGGTTTAGTTATTTCCACCACTGATATTGCCGGCAGTGATCAAGTAATCTGTAGTAGTGATTCCAAACTGTGGACACAGCAACCATTTAAAAGCATGTCATTGCTGATTTCCATACAAAGAAACAACGTTGCACTGAGCTGATGAAACTGGACAGATTGATCCCTCTGCTCCTGCCACCTCCATGTCAGAGCATATGACTCATGTTCATTTTGTTGGGTTCCTCATTTCCTCTTGTCTTCTCTTGCCGGAGAGGAAACACAAGTGATGGAGAGGCAAAGGCCTCGCTGTAGGGCCGGTTGCCGGATGCCAGTCCGCCGGTGGCTCACTGCAGCAGGGAAGAGAATTCGCACCAATTGACAGATACTAGAGTCTGCTTCCACCGCACCCCTGAGGGGGTTACGTGAAAGCATGTGGGATAGAGGGCACCATCTAGTGGGACATGGGCATACTAGCACTGGACAAGTCAGACATTCTCAGATGTAGTCGCAACAAGAAAATGAAAAGAAAATTTGTACTGGTTGCCTCCACCCATTGGATTGAAATAAATGTTCAAGAAAACATCCTAACATGGTGCTAGCTCTTGCAAAGACAGCCATTAAAATCTGGAAGCAGAAGATTTTCACTGATATTGTGAATGTTTCAAAATTTGTTATAACTGGACATACTACTAACCCATGAAGCTAATAGTGGATCCAACATAGCTCATAACCACGAAGATGGCAGATTACAATGATACTAAACGTTATCGACTCCAACGTCAAGCAACACTCAACACTCTCACCCGGGTCTCCCAGCATAATCACCTGCTCACTGACGCAAACGAACAACAAGGTCCCAAAAGCAGGATTATCTCAAACATCTTCATCATGTACACTTTCCATTGCTTCGTCCCAACATATCATGCAGGGGCCTTTCTTCTCAAATCTATTATTTGTGCAAGGTAAGATGCATGGAAGGAGTGGTAGGAGCATGCCTTTCAGTCCACCTTGTCAGAGGACATGTATGTGAGTAGAATCGGAGAGGGAGAGGGGAAAAGCGTGGAGAAGGGGAAGAACTGTCTATTACAGATGAATGATTCAAAATAAAGTGCAGTGTTCTGATTACAATTCTCTGATCTCTCTCCTCTCTTTCCTACTATTACTTATACTACGTTCTGAGCCACTCTGGGCAGGCGGCCCTTGAGTTGGGCCGAATCATCCTCTTGGGCCTGGGCTCGGAACTGGACAGCAGGGACAAGACCGGGCCTGCTTCAGCTGGAGACTCCTGAGAGCCTAGAGCATTGCTGACGCCCCCCTTGGTTAAGATCTGGCATGACCCCATGCTGGCACACGAGGAAACTGCGCGCGGACGGCCTCCAAATTCTCCCAGGCCGATAGATCAGCAGGCATATGTGACCACTTAATCAGGACTTGCTCCAATGGTTTGGGGCCAGACGTCTAGCGCCGCTGCAAAACCTAGATAGGAATCTGAAATTCTGTTAAGTGAGACGGCAATGCCAATGCAACTGGCTAATCACCCGGAGACCTCTTAAGCTGCGATACGTGAAAAACCGGATGCACAAAAGAAGTTGGAGGCAATTCCAGATGGTAGGCAACAGCACCAATCTTCTCAACAATCTTGTATGGCCCGAAGAACTTGACAGACAGCTTATGACAGGCACGGCGAGCAACCAAAGATTGCACATACGGTTGGAGCTTGAGGAAAACGCGATCACCAACAGAAAATGTGCACTCTGACCTGTACTTGTCGGTTTGACGCTTCATATGGTCCTGGGCACGCAGCGGATGCTGGCGGATGAGATCATGTGCCAGCTCTCGCTCTTCCAACCACTTCGACAAGTCAGGAACATCTATAGCTGAAGAAATGTCGAGACCCAGGTGGCGAGGAGGAAAGACATACAACACCTCGAAGGGAGAACGCCCCAATGCCAAGTGGAAAGAAGCATTATACCAGAACTCAGCAGCGGGAAGTCATCTAGACTAACTGCGGGGGCAAGAATGCGCGAAGCAGCGAAGGAATGTCTCCATACATTGGTTGACACGCTCAGTCTAACAATCAGACTGAGCGTGATATGCAGAGCCAATTCGAAGAGGGACTCGAGCCACTTGAAAGAGAGACTTCCAAAATTTGCTGGTGAAGATCTGATTCTTATCTGAAATGATTGATAGTAGTAGCCCATTCAAGTGGTAGACATTGTGAAAGAACAGCTGGGCGATGGTCTCTGCTGTAAACGGATGTCGGAGGCCCACAAAGTGAGCATATTTGGAATATTTGTCCACAATGACCATGACTGCATTAGCCAAGCCAGACTGCGGCAACCCTTGGACGAAATCCATTGAAATGACATCCCAAGAAGCTCGTGGAACCGGCAGCGACTGAAGAAGACCAGGGTGAATCCTTGACCTCTTTGTTGAGAACGTCTGACAATGATGTTCCTGCTCATGTTCATGTCAGACTATCGCCTAGGAATTTCACCTCCAGCTACATGCCCATTCCGGACCAAGAGCTTCGTACAACTTCATGGGCTAGGGCAAGGACTGACGGACCATGTTTTGAAGTCTGCCAACAGAGCTGGAGGACAGGAAGGGATCTTGTCAGGATCCCGACACAATATGAAGGGAATACCTTGCCTTAAAGCTAATTTCCAGCAGAACCCAATCCTGGCAATCCTCTAAAAAACTCATTCATTGCATATACATTTCCCTTTTCCCTAATGTTCCCTACACATAATGGCCACTTCCTGCCTAGTGTTTTGAATGTCCAGCATTATGTTCTCTGCCTTGATCCTACTACTTTGTGTTGTGGTGCTACCTTAGCTTGCACATCGATGGAACTGGAAGTCCAACATGTATATACATGCATTTCGATGTGTATTGATGGCCAGATATTTAATTCATTGCAATGCACTCCCTCTTCCAAACAAACCATATCTTGCACCCTGATGTGCTCATTAACACTGATCCAGAGACAGGAATAGAAGTTGATTCAGAAATATATGAACAGACAATTGATTCTGTAGACTATGGGCACGAATTTAAATCCACTGAATCAACAAAGAAAAATGAAAGACCTGCAAAGATCAGTGTGTATAGACATATTTGAACAGATCTGGTCATTTACATTTTAACACTACTCCAGATATTTGTGGCATCAGACGTTCCATTCAAATATCAGTGTATCAGGTTTTTGATTGACTATGCTGCAACAGCCACAGAGGCTATTTTTGAGGAATTAAACCCCATATCTAACCCTAGCTAACCTCAGTCCTCCCTTTCTTTTCCTGCTTCTCATCACTCTCCAAATGGAAGACACCCACGCACCATTTGCTGTTGTTAGGTGTGCTTGCGCAATCGACAGATGATCCAGTGCTTATCTTTTGTATGGTACTTGCCATTTCGTGGGGTTTGGACAGATTTCAGCGCCAAGAGACACATGGCCTTTGCCTCCACCTAATGTCTGTGACAAGCCACTGACGTTCTCCAATGCACCACGACAAACTTGGCCCCCTGCAACCTTCACAATCATAATAACAATCATAGCAAACTCGGGTGATGGTACTCAGTGGAAAGACTTCGATAACAACAAGAAAAATTTCAGCTCTAACGTAAGGAATGTACGCTTCGCTTTGAGCACCAATGGAATGAATCCCTTCAATGAGAGGATGAGTGACCACAACACATGGTGAGTGATCCTGACCATGTACAACATCCCGACATACTTGTGTCAGAAGAGAATTTATCTTTTCCTAACCCTTCGTGTTTCCAATATGGATGTGTTCCTCGAGCCTATGATGCAAGAATTCAAGAGACTATAGAGGGTTGGGGAGCCAATGTGCTATGCGTTCTGGTAGGAGGACTTCATATGTAGAAAAATAATATTCATGACCATCAACACTCACACCATATTGTTTGCCTTGTTTGGACATTTGAAAGGCCATATGGGTTTCTTAGTCAAAGAAGGTTGTTTACCTAAGGAATCAATGCTTCTTAAAGGAAGGTCACAAGTACCATAGCTAATTGTAAATAAGATACTATGCAGCATCCCAAAGGATGAACCCCCTTTAGAGAGACGTCATGATAGACAACATGTGTACAAAACAGTGACCATAAGCATCGTGTACTGAAAAAATTAGAATGGATGGAAGGATTAGAGAAAGAAGCACACCTCTGATCAAAAGGCATACCTTTTAAGAAAAATAATCGATCTTCTTTCATTATCTGCCGTATTCACCAGAATTGGAGGTCCCCCATACCATTAATTCTATGACGTACAAAAGAATGTCTTCGAGAGTCTCATCACTATCTTGATGGACGACACACCAAGTCAAAGTATGGTCTAAAAGCATGAAGGGACATGGAGCAACAAAATGTGATGCCAGAGCTTCACCTGGTACTTGATAAGAAAAAATACAATCTACTCGTGGCTGGCTACAACCTTGACTTACAAGAGAGGAGAGCTTTATGCACCTGGGAGAGTCAGATCAAAGTCCTGACTAGGTTTTTGGCGAACCCAAAGAAGCTAGTGTCGATGGAGGACTTGTCATTTCAATATTGCAAGGCTCATGATTGTTATATGATGCTGATAGTGTAACTACAAATTGAAATCAGGGCTATAAAGCCAGAGTTCCTGATAATGGCCATCACTCATATGTGCTACTTCTGGTCAAAGATCTCACAAAAGACGTTTCACTAGAATCAACTAGAGATGTGTTCACCTCCTACTTTTTTCGATGTAATGGAACATCTCATGATTCACATGGTTTGTCAAGTAGAGGCGTTGGGTCCTCGCTACTTGCAAGAAATGCGATTCTATGACCGGTTCATGTGCATAATCAAGCTACAGATACAGGCAATAGGGGCAGCTGGATCATCAGCCACCTTCCAAATGATATTTGTTAGGGCTAGCCGCCCTTACAGTGGGCTTATTTCTAAAAGCCCTTTGAGAGAGGTGGCTAGGCTAGCTGCCCTTGTAGAGGCTTTGGAGCTTCCCTTAAAAATATTGATGTGGTACAGCTTTGCTTTTCTAAAAAATGCATTCACTATTGAGAAAAAAATCATCTATCTTGTGGGGAAATGAGGTCTGCTCAGGACACGTACTGTGATTGGTACGACATGACCAGAAGTTGATTCAGAAAGAATGGCAGACAATAGTTGGGCTCTATTGTTTAAGGAGAAACAAAACATGAGAATCCAGCCTGTGTATACAACTAACGCAACATCTTCATGAGGCAGAAGTATGCAGGGCACACCATGGCGGCACGTACGCTGACCTGGCCTTGAGCTAGAGATGTCCCAAAGCGGGAACCATGGAATAGCCAAGCTACTTGACTCTGAAAGTGTGGGAATAATTGATTGTATTCTTTAGTGTCATAGGATTACATATATAGGCAGCCAGGGTGGCATGCAAGCCTACCGCACTTGGCACAATTACATCCACAATACAAGGGCCTAATTACAACATGGTAACACTCCCCCGCAGTCTAAGCGGGAGCATCGCTAAAGGTGAGGCTGGACCAAAACTCCTAGAATAGAGAGGTGGGCAGGCCCTTGGTGAAGACGTCGGCGTACTGTGAAGTCGTGGGGACATGAAGAACTCGAATGTGACTGAGGGTTACCTTCTCTCGTACAAAATGAAGATAGATCTCAACATGCTTCATCCACTGATGCTGCACAGGATTGCTAGAGAGATATACCGCACTAATGTTGTTGCAATAGACCAATGTGGCACAACAAGGGGGGCGCTAGAGCTCCAGGACTAACTGTCATAGCCATGTAGCTTCAGCGATGCCATTCGCTGCAACACGATACTAGACCGTGAGACCGTGTGCTGGCGCTTGGAGGACCATGATACGAGGTTGTCTCCCAGGAACACTACATAGCCAGAGGTCGACCCTCGCATGTCAGGACATCCACCCAGTCGGTGTCCGTGTAGACAACAAGCTCCACTAGAGGGGAGTGGTGCATAGTCAATCCAAGTGTTGTGGTGCCCTACAGGTAGCGCAAGATATGCTTGAGAGCCGCAAGGTGAGGTTCCCGGGGATTGTGCATATAGAGGCAAACTTTTGAACTGCAAATGCCATATCAGGATGGGTGAAGGTCATGTACTGAGGAGGTCGTGCCAAACTGCGGTACTAAGTAACGTCACCAACATGAGGTTCATTTGAAGATAATTTGGAGTGGAGATCAATAGGCGTGCTACATGGCTTGCACGCACTCATCCCGGCGCGCTCCAAAATATCCTGAGTGTACTGCCGTTGGGAGAGAAATAGACCATCTACAAAGCGTGTCATAGAAATGTCCAAAAAATGATGAAGCTGATCCATTTCTGTCATAGCAAACTCATATTGAAGAGCCCCAATAACATGTTGGAGGAACTCGGCAGAAGAGGCAGTGAGGACGATGTCATCCACATAAAGCAACAAATAGGTAGTATCGGATCCTTAGGGACAAATAAATTGTGAATTGTCCGACTTGGTTTCAACAAATCCAATGGAAGAAAGATATGAAGCAAACCTCCAACGCCAAGCACGAGGAGCCAGCTTCAGTCCATACAAAGATTTGTTGAGTCGACAAACCAGGTCCAGACGGGAGGAATCCACAAAACCAGTGGGCTGCACGCAGTACACTGTCTTGGTGAGAGTACCATGTAAGAAGGCATTCTTCACATCTAGCTGATGGATGGGCCTGTTCTGAGATAGAGCCAGAGAGAGAATAACCTGAATTATTGTTGGCTTGACAATCGGACTAAAAATCTCATCATAATCCAGACCAGGGCACTAGGTAAAACCTCAATTGACCCAGCATGCCTTGTAGCGATCAAGAGACCAATCTGCATGCAGTTTGTGCCAAAAAATCCAGTTTCCAATAACAAGATTGACTCCGGGAGGGCGTGGTACCAGGCTCCCAGTGTCATTGGTGATCAGTGCATCAAACTCAGCCTGCATGGCGGAGCCCTAATTGGCATCTGACAAGGCATCGCGAACAGAGCGGTGGCAGAGGCGACATGGGCACAGCGTGGAGGGTAAGGTGGCCCACGGGCTGTGCTATGCTAGCCTTGCCTCGTGTGCGCATAGAGTGCGGATTGTCGACGGGGTTGATGGAGATCGGTCTAGTGGCAAGCGTGCGTCCGGTGGCCGCAGCGCTACTGGCAACAACTTGTGCACAGGGCATAGGGGCCGCAGCGCCGGCCTGGGACGTGGTCGGCGAAGGGGGCGTTGGTGGCTGCATTGGGGGCCTTGCTAGCTGCAGCACCGGTGGTCGTCCCAGCGGAGGAGGAGCTGGGAGCCCCAGGCCCAACGCTCAGTGCACTGACGGAGGAGGGGCAGGGCACCCCTGGTCCAGCATGCGGTGCTGGGGACCGTGGCCTGGCGCTCAAGGGTGTAGGAGGGGGCGCGGGCGGCACAACAGCTCCACGAGCGTTGGGAGAAGTACCTGCATGTAAAATCTTACTCCAGGAATAGGAGCGGTAAGGTCATTGTCGTCAAGAAGAAAATCCAAGGCTAAGGATGCCATTGGTGAGGTAGACATGTCGGCGAAAGGAAGAAAAAGATTCATCAAAAATGACATGTCTGGAGGTGATGATGCGAATCAACTCTAGCTCAAGACACCGATAACCTTTGTGTTTCGAGGAGTAGCCGAGAAAGACACATAGTGATGAATGGGGTGCATGTTTGTGGGGTGCTGTGGAGGACATGTTGGGGTAACAAGCACATCCAAAAACCTTGAGGTGTACATAGGATGGCTGTGTTGAATGTAGATGGTAGTAGAGGGTGGAGGAGGCGAGGGTTTTGGTGGGGAGCCAGTTGATGAGGTATGTGGTGGTATGAAGTGCCTCAACCCAGTAGACCGGTGGGAGACTCTCCTGAAATAAGAGAGAGCACAAAATGTTATTAAGAGTGCGAATGGAACTTTCGGGTTGCCATTTTGCTGGGATGTGTAGGGGCACGAGATGTGAAGGGCAACACCATGGGAGAGTAAGAACGTGCGGGCCAGGGAATTATCAAACTCATGGCTGTTGTCGCGCTGGACGCTCCTGATGGTGGTGCCAAATTGCGAGTGAACATAAGCAAAAAATTTTGCAAGGGTAGAAAATGTGTCGGATTTTAGGCGAAGCGGAAATGTCCAAATGTTGTGTGAGCAATCATCTAAAATGAAAAGATAATATCTGTACCCTGACACACCAACAATAGGAGCTGTCCAAAGATCATAGTGTAGTAAATCAAAATTATTTGTAGCTCTAGAATTGGAAGAACGAAAAGGAAGTCTAGTGTGACATCAGAGCTGGCAAGCATGACGCAAATGATGAAGATCATCTTTATTACATGAAATGACACTGGAGATAATACGTTTGGACAAAGCTTCATGCCCAAGATGACTGAGACGACGATGCCAAATCGAAGTGGGGGCAGCGAGGAGTGCGGAGGTGATAGTGGCCAGTGGATAAAACTAGTAGAGGTCGCCAGAGCTATTGCACCTGGCGATCACGATCCTGGTTTGCAAATCCTTCACAGAAAGACCAAATCGATCAAACTCGATAGAACAGTCATTGTCGGTGGTAAAACAGCAAATGGAAATTAAGTTCTAAATGATGTATGTGGAGACCAAAACATTATTAAGAACTAAGTTTTGATGCGGAAAAGAAAAAGTATGTGATCCGATGGCAGTGACAGGAAGTAAAGCACCATTTACCGTAATGATATATGAAGGTGTAGAGGAATTTGGGAGGGAAATGGTGCAGATGTTACCAGCATTCGCAGTCATGTGCGAGCTAGCACCAGATTCAGCGTACAACTCCGACGGTGCCGAGGGGTGAGCGTCATGGTGTTGAAGTTCTGCACCAGGGAGTCTTGGTTCCATGCGCCTCCATGTACGGGGCTCCAGGGCATCGACGGGGGCCGGTAGGGCGCTCCCTGGAATGCCAGTATCTTCATCTTGTACCTGCGGGATTAAGTCTCCCTAACCCAGAGCTTGCTTCTAAGATTTTTTGGTAATTCAACTTCTAATACTAGTAAGAACATTGTTATTATTGTTTTTTTGGTTTACGAGTTTACTTTATTCCCTTCCTGTGGAGGGTAGTGTAATCATCTGTAGTGTAAGCATGATGCTTGCTGTCGGGTACTCATATATATCCCCTGTCTAGCCGAATCGGTGCTAGTAGCACGTGAAGTGACGATGACGTTGTTACCTTTGGAGCATCCTCGCGTAAGAAGGATTGATAGGATTTGTGTGCCAGGGTTAAGCATTCTTTGTGGTGTCGCTTTTTCCTTCGGTGCATCCCCAATAGAGCAGTGGTCGCATCGCTTGCCACAGGTTGGCATATTTGATCATATCTACTGGACCTGATCAGCAACACAGCAAGAAAGAATGATTCATTTACTGAACCTATGAGCACATGATACTGGCTAATTAATTTTTATATATATGTAATACCATATTTATATAGAATAATGCTGGCTAACTAATTTATGTATGTAATACCATTTTTATAAAATAACTGACTTCCATTGTAATTAATTCCTAAGATACCTATGCATATGGGACCCACAAAATATTTCCAAAGTGGGAGTAGGTACCTCTGACACTATTAATTATTCTCTACGACTGAACATTTATCTCGTAATACGCGTGCACACTTTCCATCCCTAGAAAAGAAAACTTGAGTAAGCCTTGTGCTACCACTATAATTTCTACGAGTGGCTTGATGGTTGCGTTACACACATCAACAAATTAAACTATATATTTCTAAACAAAGCATGCATTACTTTTAATATGATTACGGACACATGATTTTCCATATCATAGTATAGCATCTTTTGGTGTATGATGAGTGATTGTCAACATGTCCAACACTTTGGTTGGTGGTTCGTCTTGGTGGTTCACTGATCCCCTGGCACAGGGTTACGGGTCGAAATGTGTCCATGACGCGGTTAGTCTCAAGATTAAGTACTCTATATGCACGTGAGTGAGCAGCATAACCGAGAAAAATGCCATCAAAAGAACGAGATTCAAATTTATCCAAGTTACCTTGCTTAAGAATGAAGCATCTACACCCGAAAACTCTGAAATGGCTCACCTTGGGAAGACGACCAAACCGCAACTCATAAGATGTCTTCTTTGTAAAAGCTCGAAGGAAGATGCGGTTTGAAACATAACAAGCTGTGTTGATCGTTTCGGCCCAATACCGCCTAGGAGTCCTATGCTCATCGAGCATCATCCTAGCCATCTCAACAAGGGTTCGATTCTTGCGTTCAACAATCCCATTCTACTGAGGCACATAAGGTGAAGAAAACTGATGCTCAAGACCCAAAGATTTGCAAAAGGCTTCGAAATGAGAGTTCTTGAATTCGGTGCCATTGTCACTGCGTATAGCTCTGATGGCATTCTTGGGAAACTCATTTTGTAGCTTATGAATCAATTCTTGCACATGGGAAAATGCCTCATCCTTGGACTCCATGAAAAAGACCCAAGAATAGCGAGAAAAATCATCCACGATCACAAGAACGTACCACTTCCCACCATTCGACGAAACCCGAGCTGGACCTACAGTGTCCATGTGAAAAAGCTCGCCAGGTTGCTTGGTTATCACTTGGTTTATGGGGGAATGAGAAGCCGCAACCATCTTCCCGTGACGACACGGGTGACAAACCAAATCCTTCTCGAACTTTAGCTTAGGCAATCCTCGGATCAGATCAAGAGAACTCAACCTTGCAAGCAAGTCAAAGCTCAAATGACCCAGCCTCCTATGCCATTTCCAAAGCTCAGAAGAATTTCCTGCCACCAAACACCGAGAAATGTCGAAAGAGCAAGAAAAATCGGCACGAAAGACGAGTCCAAAAGGCACAATTGAGAAAATAAGATCACCACGAGAATCCAAAATGCGAGAAAGGCCCAGCTTAAAGCGCACTTCAAAACCATCTCACAGAAGTTGTGAAACTGAGAGCAGATTGAAATGCAAGCTCGAAACCAAAGCAACGTCCTTGAGCACAAAGTTCTCATTGAGCCTTACTGACCCATGAGAAAGCACCTTACCCTTACCATCATCCCCAAATGTGATGTACTCCTTGGAGGTCATGGGGCTGAGGCTGGAGAACCATTTTGAATTACCGGTCATGTGGCGCGAACAGCCGGAGTCAACAAG
>CM041636.1:46555305-46612642 GCA_023333625.1 Bothriochloa decipiens
TAGAGTCACTTTCTTGTGAATTCAATGTTAATTTTTTCCACAAAGGATTTTTTTATTAACTCATGTTACTGTCTTTTCTTTCTCTTTACTAGAATAAAGAGACATGTGAGTCTAAACATAGTGATAATGTCGGCCTACTTTTATCCATGACAAGTAGAATAACAAAGAAACAAAGGGTATGTATGAACCACACTTTGCTATAATTATAGTAGAATGTAGATATGTGGCCTAATTTGTAAAATTATAACTTACATTTTCTTTGCAGGTTCAAATGATTAGTGGTTGAATCCCACATCGATGCGTACAAAGGAAGGAAGAAGATGAAGAAATGGCCTTTATGAATCCTAGCTAATTCTAAATTTTTTCTTCTAGTATAAATTATTTGTGTTTGCTCTCTAGAGACATGTGTCGTTATGTATATATACAATGATTTCATTTGAACAACCACAACCGTTTGAAATCATCCTATATCATATGGATCTTGCTATTATATTAAAATCTTTGGTTTTTGTGATTTTGCGAAGTGTCATGTTTTTGTGATTCCATAATAATTCGTGTGCCATGTGGTGTTGCGATAACACTCATCTTCCAACCAATTTTGAGGTGTTGCAATTTTTTCTATTGCAATCATACTAGGCATATTGCAACACTTTTAGGCTGTTGCATTAGAGGTAAATCATTATAAATATTTTACAATACACATAAAAAAGTGTTACAAACCATGTGTTACTTTGTCCCATGCGTGCTCTACCATAATGTAAAAGTGTTACTATAACTGAAAAAGTGTTACAACGGACATTCATTGGAACACTTGGCAAGTGTTCCAATAGATCAATAAATATGTTGCAAACTATGTGTTCTACTATAAATGAAGTGTTACTAGAGCAAAAAAAGTGTTACTACAAAGATTATTGTAACACTAAACAAATGTTCTAATAGACAATTAAATGTGTTACAATAAACTAGTCTATAGTAACATGGTTTATTGGAATACAAATAAAAATGTGTTACTAAGAAAGTTGGTAACACTTTTTTCAACCTATAGTAACACAAGTTCGTGTTACAATATCCCTGTTGTGTATTAGTGTATAGACACAGAGCCTGAATCTTTGATCTCCTCCAACGGATGAGAGACAGACGAAGATAGATGGGAGGCCAAGCATTGTTCTGGCTAACGTCGGTAGGTCCATGCATGTCAGCAACCCCAACTCTGGGCTATGGAAACCGAGTATCAAGGTTCCAGAACCAGAGGTATAAGGGACAGAAGGAAGAGTGGGGAAGAGAAACAGTAAACCACAGTACAGTAAAGGTAAGAGTTCTGATATTTTGATAGATTCCAGACTTGTCCTCCACTGGTGCCTTTTGTAGTCAGAACGAGCGTATCTTGGGTTTGACCTTCATCAGACTCTACTGGGATTTGGGTTTTCCATGCATAGTTTTATTTTCAACACAAAATCGAATGATTGTAGAGAATTGCATACCCTATTTGGTGATCTTCTCGTTCTCACGGAGTTGAAGCAGCTGTGTAGGAACTCACGCTCGTTGATGAGGTCCTCGTGCTTAAAAGCAGAGCTCCTCGCCCTAAGTGTGTGCCTGACGGCTGACGCAGCATCTTCACGAGATGGTCATATGCACTGAACTACAGAGGCACATCGACCTCGCGTGCAGCAGGCCCGAATGGAGAATCACCGCGTAGTGGAGCAATTGGACATCTCCTCCAGACTGTCCACGCCAGCAGTGGATCTAAGGAGCAGTATGATGTGCCACCATCGAGGGGCGGTCTAGCCAACCAGCCAGCTGCGAACATACCTCTAGCTCTGGATTCCAGGGAGACTGATGCCCGCAGGAGAGTCTGTGGTGGGAGGTGAGAGGTTTAGGAGGCAGGACGAGAGTAGGCTGCTCGTGTCTTTGTGCCTAGTTCAGGGACAGTGCACGAAAACACAGGAGAGTCTGTGAGCTCTGCCAAGCATAGCAGCACTTCGTTCTTAGGATATTGGTATTGCTGCGATTTCCCAGTTGCCTCCTATTCCCAAGACACATGGACGGGCACCATATTTCTTACTCGTTTGAACATCCTACCTCTCTTCTGTTCATAAGTGGTTCCATTTTGTCTAGTCATATGCGGAATAGAATGCAGTATATGTAGCAATATACATAGGAGAGTGCCACTGGGAAGTAGAATCTTGCTTTTTTTTTTTTCTCTGTTTCAATCAATGCTGGAGTAGGAAATGCAGGTACTGTACTTTTTTGAGCCATGGAGTACTCCGTAGTCATTTTCATTAATCATTTCCAGAAAGCCAAAAAACAAAACACAAAATGCACTTCAAGACTCAAACCGTCACCTCATATTAATATATCAACAACTTTTACCACTGCCCTACTCAATTCGTAATGAAGTAAAAATGAAAAAAGCTTCAACTATAGAGCGTAAAATGTTATCAAGCAATACAAGCTCTATTGGGATCCAATATAATTTCCATACGCCGGCAGGAAATGTTTTCTCTGTGTTTGCGCTTTTCACTGCCAGAATAGATGCACAGAAGATAAAGAATAAAACTAGACAAAATCAGTATATTTCCCTGTGCGTATATGACCAACAGGGAAATTATTTCTGACGGCTAACCGCATGTCAATTTTATTTCTCTATTGAGCTGGTCCAAAGGAGCCTTGTGCACATCATTCACTAGATAATCTCACATATGTACGTAACCATATGGGTCAGTAGCATGTTGGAGTCAGGAACACAATCACAGCGCTAATTTGATGAAGATGGCTAGCCTATGAACACTGGAACGCAGGAATGCACAAGAACAGTTCAGGAACCGCTAGGGTGACAGCGCCCCTTTTCGCCTTTCACAAGTTCAAGTACAATAGTGTTTACAACCAACACTTCGCGATCACACACTCCTCTTACATCACACTACTTATATACTATAAGAAATGGTGCTTTACATGATGATCACTTTGGTCACAGACAGTCGAAAATACGTCACGCTTAACTTACCATGACGATCGAAATATCCGTCATGTATCTCACGTCATACATTTGCAAGTCATCTAGATTGGGATTTGTGATCGTCATGAATTAGTTGCTTGTCTCTATATGTAGCCCATATCCAAGCCCAGATCCAAACCATTTGAGAAAAGGAATATCGCAAATTAGTGCCAAATCGTCAAAGCATTGCTAGAAATTGTTTTCCCACATCACAAATTAGTGCCAAATCATCACAACATTGCTCATCATTCTCATTGAAACCATCGATCAACATTTGTACTTGTACAATTTTTCATAGGAAATAGGCAATAACCAAGCTACACTCAAGTACCTACAAAACTAAGATCTTGGCCCCTACAACACAAACTCATATGAGTTGCTCTTGCCGAAAATAGTCACCATGAGCACTTGACCCTCTTGCCGCAATTCAGAGATCAAATGCCTGCAAAGAAAACACAGTTAGTCTTTGAGGTACAGGACAAACAGGATGCATAGTATTCCATCAGATCCCATGAACACTAGAAACTCTAAAGCACTGAGTTCCTGGAACACTATCTGGAACTAAAGTTTCTACAGCTACTGATTGCAGTTTGTATAAGTGACAAATTCTAGAATAAAAGCCGTTTTTGCATCCGAAGTTCTCAAAAAACATATTCATAGCAAAGCATATCAAAAATCCACTCAGTTAATTGTTGTGGCTGCTGGGTTATATACCTATATATATGTAATCATTAATCAAACGCCGCATCTTAGTAGCAGTGAAGTGAGAATCTTTACTCCTAAAAAGGAGCAAATGATATCGTCGCCGCGCCTTATCGGCCTGCCTCCGCGCTAATCGCCCCGCCAATCACGCCCCCTCCCCGCGCGCTTCACCCCGCCCCGCCTCACGCTCTCTCTCTCTCTTCACCACGAAACTGTCGTCCGCCCGCCTCACCCATGACAGAAAACAAAAGGTCTCCCCGGCTCACGATGGACTCCGCCGCCGCCGCTTGTGTTCCTCCGCTGCCGACGCCGCAGCCCCACAACATGCAGCCCAGCTCCGCCCGCGCCGACGCGCAGCCACGCCTCGTCACGCTTCTGCCCCAAGCGCGCACCTACCCTTGCCCCATCCCGCATCGATGTGCCGCTCTGCCCCGCCCCCATTGACGGTTGCGGACCACGGCCCTGCGGAAGATGAGGCACACCGCGCATGTGACCTTGGTACGGTCCTTCACCTTCCTCGCGATGAGACGGAGGTGCGGCTCATGATTCCGCTGCGAGTTCGACCGTTCCGGTGATCTTCTCGCAAAATCCTTGCGCCTCCCTACTTTTCCCGGTATGTATCGATGCGCGTGCTTATGCTATCCTGATTGTTTTTTCCAGGATCCGCTCATGAGCCAGTGGAGTACTGGCAGACTCAAGCTCTGGCACAGGAGGATGCTGCTTGCAATCTGCCTTGCCGTGGCTGCACCCTGCAGACCTGCTCATCAATGTCATGCTCTGCTTTCCGTAACACAAATCGGAAAGAGCGTGAATCATTTTTCTATTGGTACGAAACTTAAATGGCTGTACATTTTGTATGTTTTTTTCTTAATGCCAAATTAGATACTTGCCAACACTTCTAATTGTTCTTGTTTTGGGTGATTGAAATATTGAACAAGCGTAGGCAAAGAGAAGCTGAGCCGGCATAGATTTGTGCTACCATTTCTTTAAGGCTATTCAGTGGGATTTTTCTTTTTTGAAAATTTTGAGAATATGAATATACTTTTGTTGCATCCGGTCGGAAAGGTGACAATGTGGCGGGGCGCAGCTTCACATCATTCATGTCTGGGAGATAACCACCATTGGTCCTGGTGCTGGCATCAAGGTTGGCATGGACGATGCCCAGCATGCGTTCACTGTAATGCCCTCAAGGATATGGTACAAGTTTAGATTTTTCTTGAATTTGATGTGGATATCGCTGTTTCATTTTGTTTGGGTCTGGATTAGAGTGACAGCTTTGAACTCTCACCATTGTCTTCATGAGTAATCAATCTTGTACAATTTTCATTTAATTTAAAATACAGACATGATGTTTACAGAGCTCATGCCGATCAGCTTTGCTTCTAGGCTTTGGAAGTTGGAACTGTAATTTCTAGATTCATAAAGTGATCGCTGGAAACCGGAGACAGATCAGGCTTTGGATGTTCCTGAAGATCAACACAACCCACATTTCATCAACTACGTCTCAATGCGGCCACCTTTGATCCATGAATGTTAATCTCTGCTGCTTATTGTCCGGCCACCATGGAATTGGGCCATCAGTTACATCATCAGGCACGTTAGAAGAGCCATGTACCCCATCAAGCAATATCACAGACTGTGTATGTTAGATTTTGACATGCAAAAGCTACAAAGCCTCGTGTCCAGCAAAAGCTATGTTTGTGTTCTGGTTTGTGTTGAATATTTTTGGCTATGTATTATTTTTCAGTAAAGCTTTTGTCTAAACAAAGTTTTGTGGTCTGACTTCTCTGCAGATGCTCATTGCAGCTTTATGTTTCATCCTTCATAAATTGTTTCGATCAGAAATAAGGAACAGGCTAGGTAATGTTCACTTGGTTTTCGATCTGAGTGAAGATGAAGGCCAAGAACTGACATCTTGTAGGTGCTCGATAGCAAATTGCTCAATGGTAAAGACAGGAACACTAAACAGGACATCAGGAAAGAGCTCAAAACCCCTTGCAAAATAGGAGAGAAAAAGCGTCAGCTTGCAGTCTCTGATGTCCTGAAAAACGTAGATGTTGTGCTCACAACTTTGCCTGATGCTCCTTCGAAAATGCTAAACGGAATAACATTTGATTTGGTTGGCGGATAGCCTTGCTGAAAGTAAGTACAAGATTGAAGCATAAATGAAAGTTTTTGTGATGTGCTCTCTATGGACTATGGATGTAACCTAAATCTAATAACAACATCACAAATATTGCCCACTGGGTAAATCCAGCTATAGAGTGGCCTACATTATATATAAACAGCTATGAGAACGTCCCGGAGAACAACAAGATGAACCTGCAGAAACCTGAAAGCTGATTAACCTTTCATTGCTGACACAGCTGCAGGGGAGCAAGGACTTTCAGTTTTACAAAGAGGAAATTGATATGCATTTTTTTTTTTGCGAATAGATATGTACGGAGTATTATATATTTGAGTCTATATATTTTCCATCAGAAAACAAGGCTATAACTACGTAAGATGATATAATGTCTCTGCATGTAGACACACGGAGTAGTAACTCTTTTTATTATTCAATATAAATCTTGTTGGTAGCACAATAATGAATTTGTGGGACTATTGTGTGAGGCTGTACTCATTGTTGTAGAAGAAACATACTTTGCCTCAACCCTTATTTCAAATTACTGTCTCACGTGCAAAATTTAAGTATCATGATGACTGTTTTTTTTTTTATGTTGTTCCCGTTGCGACGCACGGGTAGTTACCTAGTTAAACAATAAATTGGAAAGCGAATGTATAGGAAATTAGGAATATAAAGTATAGCCGCCTTGCAATATTTGAGGATGCAACAGCCCTTCAGATAGGCAACTTCAGATCTAGTCTGCCATAACATATCCACTCAGAAATGTGTTAAATCGTGACCAAAACCAAATCCACTAGCTGCTCAGTACGACAACATATGAAATTAACAGGAAAAGTACCTACAAAGAAGAGGAAAGGAGGGATTGAATACCTGTGCTCCCTGTTGTGTTCTTCATCGACAGGAGTCAGGCTGCCGCCTGTGAGAGCTCGCCAGAACTGCTGCTGCTGGTTCGCCACACTTCGATAGAGCTGCAGCCGGGACTGCCGGGATCTAAGAAGTCGACGTTGGAGAGAGAGATTAGGCAGGAGCTGGGGCGAGAGCCCAAGCACGCCGCTGCCCCATGCCTCCGGGATCTGCGGAGGGCGCACACGCCGACGCAAGGGGAGCAGCCGTAGGACCGCCACCGCAGCCGTGGCGCCGCCGCCGCCGCCGCTGCATCGCCCCTGGCCCCTACTGCCTGACGCCGATTAGAGTAAGGTCACGAAGGGAAGGAGGGTCGGCGTGGAGAAAGAAAGGGGCAGGGTGAGTGGCGGCTGACCAGTTGGGAGAGGGAAGAATTGAGGAAGGCCTAGGGTTTGGCCTTCGCTGGGATTACAGAGGCTTCAGGTTGTACTACGACGATTTCTTATAACGTCACTGTAATTCATCATGTAAAGCATCGTTTCTTGTAGTGACACCAGTAGCTAATGAACTCGGTTACACACACGAAATTCAAATAAACAAGATACAAAGAGAGACAGATGCAACTGCTTGCTCCAGAGCACATCGTGGGCGCGGTCACCACGTCTCCTGCGACAACCGTCCACGCTCCCATTCAAATTTGAATCTTTACCAGCTCGACACCATAATTCACACGTCATCTCTGCAGCAAGCTTACACCAACATTCTACGCCGTTAAGCTTGATGCACCTCAAGCTCTCTGACACCGAGTAGGTGCTCATCTCTGACAGTTTCACCACTGCCATTGCCTTTGTGAGTGAATTAGCCTTCTGCTACATAGTTCCAATCCACTTCACTGTCACTTCTCCTCTCTCCACACACTCTCTCCACACACTTTCTCCACACACTCTCTGATGTAGTGGAACTTGATATCATTGTGTTTGCTTCAACCATGGAACACTGGATTCTTCATTAGGTGAATAGCTGAAATGTTGTCCACATGCAGTGTCACACACTTTGGTTTCTTGCTTGTCAGTTCACTCAGTAAGCTTCTGAGCCACATAGCCTGCATTGTTGCTGCTGTTTCTGCCATGAACTCTGCTTCACAACTCGACAAAGCCACTATTTTTTCTTTGTGGGAACACCATGTGATCAGACTCTCATTCAGATAAAAAGCCATGCCTCCGGTACTTCTTCTGTGATCTGCATCACCACCATGATCACTATATGAATACCCCACTAGCCTCTCTTCTTTTTCTTCCTTGGTATAGACTGGCCCATAGTTCACTGTTCCATTCAAATATGTCAGTATTTGCTTCACTGCACTTAGATGCATAACAGTAGGTTCCTCCATGAACCTGCTAGCCATTCCCACTAAAAAAGCCAAGTCTAGTCTTGTATTTAACAGATATCTGAGGCAACCAATGATCCTCCTGTATTCTGTTGCACCAACACACCTTCCACCTTTGTCTTCATGCATCTTGAAACCTGGATTCAATGGTACTTTAGTTGGGTTGCATTCTGCCATGCCAAACTATGACAGCACTTTGTTAGCATAACCAGTCTGTCTGATTGTGATGTAGTCTTCCTGCTATTCAACCTCTATCCCCAAATAGAATGACAAAAGCCCAAGGTCACACATTTCAAATTCTGAGGTCATTTGCTTCTTGAAAACTGCTATCTCCCCTGGATTTCCTCTAGTAACAATCAGATCATCCACATATACACCAAGAATCAACTTTGACTCCCTAGCACCTCTTGTATACACTACTGTTTAGACTTGCATTTTCTGAACCCCAATTTCTTCAGACTGTTGTCCAGTTTCACATTCCAGGCTCTTGGATCTTGTTTCAAGCCATACAATGCCTTGCTCAGCTTGTACACCATCTACTCCTTGCCTTTCACCACATATCCATCTGGTCGTGATACATAGACATCTTCCACAAGCTCCCCATTCAAAAATATAGTCTTGACATCAAGGTGATGAACCTGCCATCCCCAATTAGCTGCCATTGCAAGTAGTAATCTCACAGTGTCAAGTCTTGCCATAGGTGCAAATACTTCCTCATAGTCTATCCCTTGCTTCTGCACATAGCCTTTGGCAACTAATCTAGCCTTGTGCTTCACCACTTCACCCTCTGCATTCCTCTTGAGCTTATATACCCATTTCAAACCAATGGGTTTATGACCAGCTGGTAAATCTACTATGTTCCAAGTCTTGTTCTTGTTGATGGACTGAATCTCACTGTCCATTGCTGCCATCCAGGCATCAACACCAGGTGCTTCCTAATAGCAATTAGGCTACTCCATAACTGGTAGCATTGCATTCACCTCAATCTCTACATCTAAAATTAACTCCACTTCAGCTGCATCTTCATAGACTTCTGTCAGACTCTCTGAATCTCACTGGTGCATCATCATGATCAATGTCCATGTTGTCATCCAGTTCACCTTGACTTGAGTGTGCTCCATGATTAATAGAGCTTTCACCATTTGATGCCTGACTATGACTGTTGTCAGACCCTGCACCATCAGCCACTGCACCACCTCCCTGCTGAACTAAATTTCCTTCACTATCAGCATTGTGCATCCCATCAGAAGCATCCCCTGTATCATTATGTGCTTGGTTCACTTGGTTATCACCACAAGTACATCCTCATCAGTTGGCTGGTTTTCTTGATTGCCTCCAAAACCACCACCACCAAAAGACTGAACTGCGACATCCACAGTTTCTTCCACAACAAACTCCGAGTTTCTACCAAACTCTGCATTCCACTCCCATGAAACATTTTCTTCAAATATCACATCTCTACTAACAACAATCTACTTTGTTTGTGGATTGTAGAGTCTGTGTGCCTTGCTACCATCTTCCACTCCAAAGTAGACCATGGGAACACTTCTATCATCCAGCTTGTTCAGACATGGAACTACTGGCCTAACATGTGCTTTACAACCAAACACTCTGAAATGCCACAATTGTGGTTTCCTCCCATTTCATGCTTCAAAAGGTGTCCTATACCCCATTGGCTTAGTTGGTAGTCTATTCACTAACTGAACTGAATGCCTTACTGCCTCACCCCAAAACATACCAGGTACATTTATACTCTTCAACAAAGACCTTGCAATCTCCATGACACAACAACTCTATTTTGTTGAGGTGTATAAGGTGCAGTCAACTACCTCTTGATACCTGCTTGCTCACAAATATTCTTGAATGTAGCTGCCAAGAATTCCCCTCCTTTATCTGACCTTATAGACTTCATCTTGTAGCCCACACTATTCTTAACTTCTACTTTGAACTTGGCAAAAGCTTCACCAGCTTGGTCTTTAGACTTTAGAACAAACACTGTCATCCATCTTGTGCAATCATCAACTAAGAGCATAAAGTACTTACTGCCTCCTGTAGTCTCAGGTGTTGTGGGCCCACACAGATCAACATGTACTAGCTCTAGTGGTTCATCAGCTCTCCTACTTGATTGTTTTGGAAATGAACCCCTAGTCTATTTAGGTGCTAGACAAGACTGACATAACTGATCAGGATGTTTCATCAGTGGTAAACCCCCAGCCATTTCTTTCTCTACCAACAACTTCATGGAATTGAAACTCACATGTCCAAGTCTACCATGCCACAACCATGACTCATCATCAACACTAGATTTGAAACATACTGGTTCAACACATTTCAATTCAATTTTATACAATCTATTTAGTGACCTCTGAACCCTCATTATCATTCTGTCTGGATTCTTTTCTGCTACCTCAATGAGATCATCATCCATCAAGATTCTACAACCAATTTTAGTTAACTGACCAAGGCTTACTAGATTACCCTTGAGCTCAGGAATATAGTAAACATCGTGTAAAGCCCACTGACTACCAAACAGACCCTGAAATAGAATAGTACCCCTACCTTGTATCTCAACAGTTGAACCATCCCCAAAAGTTACCTTACTAGAAATAGTAGAGTCCATGTTTCTAAATTTCTCCAAGTCTACTGTCATATGGTTGCTTGCTCCGTTGTCCAAGTACCATACTTCTCCACAGGATCCACCAGAGCTAGTGTAATGTAACTCTAGAAAGACTTTCACCTCATTCAGAAACAACTGAGCCTGATGGTCGTTCGACAATAGCTTCTCTGTCACTGTCTGTTCTTGCATCCCCGGCATTGCCATCTCTGCAAGTAAGACAGTTGGCTCAAACTCTATAGCTCTGGCATGATGCGCTTCCTCCTTCTTCTCTTCACTGGGGCATCTATTTGCATAATGCCCATTCTTATGATACTTGAAACACTTAATGTGACTCTTGTCACACCTGACAGAGCCATCACTGTGTCCCCCTCGACCACCGCCATTGTCGCGGCCTTGACCTCGACCACGGCCATGTAGGGTTATGAGGGTGCTACGCTAACCAGAAAACAAAACTTTTCTACCTCATCAACCAGCATCTACTGCCAGATATAGGTCACGGGATTACCACTAGATGTGCAGGTGTAGCGGAAGACTCGATGTAGTCGAACGCATCGCAGCAGTGCCGTGCTGTTGCGTGGTCGTCCGTCAAGTACACCCTTCACTTGCGGATCATCCCAACATGTTCCTGACCAGTCCGACTAGTCGTCGACCAGTTTCTGACCATCGTGATCGATGATGTTCTTTGTTGTGCTGCAGATGCAGCACCTTCGAGGTATCACACACGTGCGGGAAGAAGCAATGCACAACAGGACTGCTAGGTCTGCAAGGAGCAAAGGCGTGAGCGTGGGGTGGGCGACAGCGGCAACCAACAGGCGTGAGATCACGCCCTACCCCTTGCTTATATAGGCGTCCCCTATGTGACCCCGACCTGGAGGCCCATCAGGAAACCCTAAGCCTTGTCTAATTTGGGTCCAACCTGAATTAGGCTTCCAACCCTTAAGCGTGCGACCCTATCAGTTTACGCACACAAAGACATGGGCCGAGTACTCCTACTCACCTAATAGTTGACAACGGTGTCTAGCAAGGTGAGACAACTCCTGGGTTAACACTTAACCCAAGCACGATATATGGTTAAACTCGTACAAGTTATTCCCTTTCCTAGTACAGACCACGTACAAGTTATTTCCTTTCCCACACGATATATGGTTAAACTCGTGGGTTAACACTTAACCCAAGCACAGCCATGCATTTGTTGATCCAATCCCTTGAGTGATCCCAGTGATATCTCTCTCATACAAAGAGGGGCAAATTCCATCTTGACTGTCTATGTCTCACAGCATGCTTTTCGACCACCGGAAGACCACCTTTAGAACTACCCAGTTACGGAGCAGCGTTTGACAGTCCCTAAGTAGATCGTTTCACATCTTGAGTATATACTACAATCTTAGGTCTAAGGACATAACATACATGATGTGAATAGAGACAATCTCATGTTGGGTCATACATGTGCTTACATTATTAGTTTGACATCTCCATCTCTATGACTTGTGAAACATAACCATCAACTAATACATGTGTTGGTCCAATATTCAAGTGTGTTCTCACAAGAACGCCGATCAGAGACAACATTAGAATAACCATTCAAGTAAATAAGTTTCACTAACAATTCATATAATTGCAAATCAATACAAGTTGTCTATAATGGATATTCAATGAATACTTATATTAATCATAGATACAATCAGAATACAATCATCTTCATCATTAGCTCTAGGGCATATTCCCAACAGGCCTCCCCCGCCGCCATCACCTCCTGATCTACACTTCCCAGATCCTTCACCAGATGAGTGCTTCCGGCGTGCTTCCCACTTCGCCTGAGTCAACAACACTTGGCCAGTGCTTGATGTTTTCTCCACGCTCCCTGATCCCTTCTTGGTGCGTTCTTCAAAAGCTTTCAGTTGTCCAACTACTTTAGCAAACGACAGCTTCTTCAGATCATAGAATTGCTTGATCCTAGCAATCACTTGTATGAACTGCTCTGGCACCATGTCAAACAACTTCCTCACCAGTGCCTCATCATTGAGCGATCCACCCAAGTTTCCATACTGCACTGCCATCACTGACAGTTGCCCGACGTACTGATCAACTGGATCATCTTCCTTCATCCTCAATGCATCAAAGTCACTCTTCAGGGTTTGCAACCGCGCCTCCCTGACCTGCTCTTCACCGATGAATCAAGCCTTGAGTGTGTCCCACACTTCCTTCCCTATTTTCTTCCCGGCCACGTGCATCAGCAGGTCATCTAGGATGCACTGCAGCAAGTGTGCCCTTGCCTTGTGTCCTTTGCCTTCGCCGCCACCGCATCTGTCGCCCCTTGATTGGACGATGCCTCCTGCGGCTCTATCACCTCCCACACCCCCTGATCCTCCGTGATTGCCTGGACACAGATACTCCAACTTGTGTAGTTGGTTGCTGTGAGTGTCGGATATGGAATCCGGTCACCCCTCCCTCCTCTGGCGTCGCTCCGCTAGCTCATGATGGATTGATCTGGTGCTGTAGCGCTTGACTACGGCTCCAATACCAAATGTTGGAGTCAGGAACACAATCACAACACTAATTTGATGAAGATGGCTAGCCTATGAACACTGGAATACGAGAATGCACAAGAACAGTTCGGGAACCGCTAGGGTGACAGCGCCCCTTTTCGCCTTTCACAAGTTCAAGTACAATAGTGTTTACATCCAACACTTCGCGATCACACACTCCTCTTACATCACACTACTTATACCAATAGCTAATAAACTCGGTTACACATATGCAATTCAAATAAACAAGATACAAAGAGAGATAGATGCAACTGCTTGCTCCAGAGCGCGCCGTGGGTGCGGTCACCACGTCTCTAGCGACAACCGTCCATGCTCCCATTCAAATTTGAATATTCTTAGATGTTCCCGCTTTTGCTAGCTCGACACCATCATTCACACGTGATCCCGGCAGCAAGCTTACACCAACTTAGCATAGGCTCAAAGGAGGAACAACTTAAAGAACAGACCTTGTGTTAGTGAACCATGCACAGGGTCCATACGTCTACTGGCACAGCTGGTGCAGAAACTGATTTCTGTTTCTCCATTTTTTGACGAATTTAAATGCAGTACTTAATCTATGAGCACATAGCTGCAATAAATGTGGCCATTCTAGGATAACTCTAAAGTTTCCGAAGACTTTTGATCTGTCAAGGATCACTCAAGGGTGTACGTGTAGCCATCTGTACATTGTGTCTCATGGTTCTCTTTTGCCCAAGAGCCTTATGGTGCTGAACGACATCCCGGCGGGGAAGTTTGTTGCAGCATCCATGCCTGGCCGCTACCTCTCTGGTTTTACTCTGGTGGTATATTGTTCCCTTTTGCCTTCCTTTCCCAACAGCAAACGGCTCTTTCCTAACCTTGTGCGGCAGTGTGGCGATGCCTTCTCTGTCATATAATCTATCTTATGCGGCGGTGGTAGCATTCTTTCAGTCGATGAACTTGGCAAACACAAAACCATATATATAAGGAGTTATGCATGGTTGATGTGACAGGGGAACTCATCTTCAGTCAATATATAGAGGGCTGTGTTAATGGAAGAGTTTCATGTTGTTGCTATGCATTCACTTCAGAAAACAATCATATCCTGCATCAATGATGAGACCATCGGATCATAAGGTTAATAGAAAGTCAGAGGAAGTTGACTAAGAAGACAGAACGATAATTATATATTGTCCTCTGTACGAGCTAGACAGTGTCAAGCTCTAATAGCAAAAAAAAAAAATGCATTTCGTACTATGGATGTGTCATGTGATTCTGCATGCACTAAGAGTCTTTTATTTTTTTTATTTCCGAAATGCTAATAATAGAGTACTCAAGCTTTAACGACACCACCTGCACACCACTTGCATAAGGGACACCACCCGCAGCCCCCACACTCATCGTCTGCCCGCCGTCAACCCACACGCGGGCTTTCCACTGCCCCGTCCACAATGCCTCCAACTCCCTCCCCAAGCTCACCATCCCTCTCTCTAATCGGTGATGGCCACCGTTACTAGTCCTCTACATTGCTAGCAGGGACCCAGCGCCAACCCTCCCATGCCCTCGCACCGCCGTCGCACCCAAGCCCAGATCGGGTGCAGGTCGGCCTCCTCCTACCCCTCCTCTTTCTTCCTATCTCCTCCTCCAACTCCAGTGAGCTCACGCCCTTCTTCTCCAATTCCTGTGGGGTATAGATGTCGGCCGGCCGGGGGAGGAAGGGAAGACAGGCGGTGAGAATGTAGGAGAGCGACTTAGGGAGCCCTAGCGGCGGGAGACAGTGGCCGGGCCGGGCTAGGTCGGTCGAGTCTCGCGGGACCGAGGAAGAAGGCAACGACGTGCTCGCCGGATATGGAGAACATGTTGGCGGTGGGGGCAGGGGAAGAGGTCAGCCATCGCATGGACAAGGGCTCGCCAGAGCTCCGGCAAACCCTTGTCCCCGCGGTGGGGAGGTAGCCGGCGTGAGCGCCGATGTCAAAGAAGGATCTGCGCAGGCACGGGCTCAGGCGCATTGGGGAAGAAGCTCATCGGACAGTTGGGGGCGTGCATCGGACGGCCACTAGGGTGTGCAAGCGGAAAGTGGAAATCCTGCGCATGCAGGCTGTAGTAAACTCATTTTTATTTTTATCTTTTGTATTTCCTGCTTTGACCATCTTAGGATATAATATTGCAATCTGGGTTTGGAGCAATATAGTAAAAGCCTTTTTGTCACACAAAGGCTCTATCTGCTGCCCGGTCTGACAGTCAAAGAGATTTTTACTACTTATTGGAAGTATAAACCACAGGTTTAACCTCTTTAACACCGCTGGTTTTGGACCTGATAGTGATAGTAGCGGCTGTCACAGTGGTTTGCAGAGTCCACTGTTGCCTGTATATAAGATCATATTCATTTTGGAGTGCTTCATTTGATGTGCGTAGAAACTGCGTACTCTGCAGCCCTTCTCCTTCTTGGCTCTGAACGAATCGCCGTCTCAACAACCTGTTCTAGAGCTACCTTGTTCTGGAGCAACTAGAACTTTTTCGTGCAAAACAAGTTTTCAAGGGCCGTGCCTGGGGCAGCAGCGTTATACTTGGTCATTAGACTATGGTCGGAAGCTTTGAAGATGGCTGCCTTTTCGTATCATTTTGATATGTGAGGTTTGTGTGAAGTTCTAGCTGTGTCATTGTGATTTTAATGATTAAGATTAGCTTTTGGTATGATTTTAGTGATCTCTCGTGACCTGAACAGTTTGAGGATGTACGACATTGATCAATGGATATTATAACTTGGTCACTTTTGTTGAGTTAAATTTGTTCTGAAGCAAGGGATGCGTGCGCGCGAGCGCAACGAAGTGAGTGCCAGCGACCGAAGCGAAGGGCTCGAACGACGATTGCTTTAAAAATCTTTGTAACACGTTGTTGATTCTGTCCCTGAGGCGATGCCCTCGGGACCCGAATCAAGCTCGCGAATGCTTATTGCAAGGACATGAATGTAAGGGGTGAAATGCTTTATTATGAACCAGCCCCCGGCTAAAACGCACAGGAGCCGACCTGCCTACAAAACCCCAGAAGGAGCATTATTTATAGCAGCCCGTATGCATTTACATGACTATTTTGCCCTTGCGAATCGTTCCCTCGTTCCGTACTTTATAGCACTTGAGGGCAAATGTGTCCTTGTCTGCTGTTGTCCCGTACGGCTGGCTTCGCCTTGCGAGAGCACGTGGCGACCCGTCACGCCATCAGACCATAGGCTCCAGCGGCCGCACCTGAATCCTGCACCAATTACCGAACCAGGCATCACCCGATTCGGGTAGCGCGCTTCCTTGACCCGAATCGCAAATCATCCAGCACCTGCTGCCTTTGATTCGGGCCCCGAATCATAACTCCCGAATCACCTGATTCGGGTCGCATGCTTCCTTGACCCGAATCGCAAATCGTCCAACGCCTGCAGCCTTTGATTCGGCCCCCGAATCATAACTCCCGAACCTACTCGGCTGAAAGCCCATTCGGAAAAGGGCCCTTCCACATGTCCGGAGTTCCGAGGCTTGCCGTGCTATTATGATTTCGAAGCTGCTTCCCGAATCTAGTTTCGTTGATCAGATCCGTGACGTGATTCACGTGACCTGACGGGGGACAGGGTGGCAACTTTCCCCCTTGCCCCAACAGTAGCCCTTCGACATGCTCTGAAACCGTGATTCAAAGCGTGTCTTTGCTGCCATGGTCATCGGATCACAAGATCAGGCCTCTGCTCCATGATCCAGATCTGTAAGCTCATGAAACATCCATCTCGTCACAGAGCAGCCGCGTATCATTCGGCTTGGCGCCGCGGGCACCCGATTTACGCCGTCCTGCGTAGCGATCCCGAATCGCAAAGACTTGTAACCATTTTACATGTTATTCACCTGACATTTTATTTTGTCATAGCTAATAGAAATAGTTTATCGATCTGACGGCCCGGATGCTCTCGAACTATGAGCCGTCACGTCCGCCGGTGAGTGTAAAATGCACCGTGGGGGTACTTGGCCTCATTCCCCCCACGTAACCCTAGCCGCCGCCGTCCGCTACATCATTTGACAGCTGATTCGGGATCTCGGCTTTGCCTGCTTCTTTTGGCTTCGCCTGCTTCTTTTGATTTGGTGAGTTCCTTCAATTTTGATGCTTGTGTTCTTTTCTCTATTTATAGCTTCGGGTGCTTTGTTTCCTTATTTCTTTTCTTTTCTTATTTAGTTTCGGAAGTGTATGTTTTGCATTTGATTCGGCGTTATGGGGCGTTCTAACACTGGTGAAGTCAGCAGTAGCATCGAATCGGGCACTGGTGATGAGTCTAGCTCGAATTCGATGTCAAATTCGAGTTCTAACAACACCCAAAGCACTTCAGGTACTCCTGGCGCTGTGGCCAATATTCTGATGCCCGGGGGCGATGACATGATAACCGGTGCTGATTCGGTGGAAAGGTGCACCGAATCTAGCCCGCCAAACCTTCCTGTGCTGGGTGGCGATAGGGTGTTGCATGCTACTGATTCGGCTGGAGGACGTGTCGAATCTAACTCGGTCATTCATAGCTTACAAGGTTCTGCTGGAGGTGATGCCGAAACTGACATTGATATAGAGGCTTTTACTGAGGGTGCCGGCAGCCAAGCTTCAAATGACGAGGATTTGATTGGTGATGCCAAATCTGGCCCACCCAATAAAAAATAGAAACACACAGCATGGACATGCCGTCTTAGCCCTTCTCTGATCGATGAAGATGAGCTAGACAACTTTGAGTCCACTGGACTGCTCACCTCATTTGAGAGATCTTCATGGCGGGCCCCCGAACAAGGTGAAACCATACCGAAGCCGGGACCCCACGAAGCTCTCGTATTCAGAGACTATTTCAAGGTGGGGCTTTGGTTTCCTATTGACCTTTTTGGGACAAGTGCCGAAACACTATGAGCTTCAGATTCACCATTTGACACCAAATGCATTTACTCGCCTTAACATCTTCGCTATGGTGATGGATATGATGGGTAGCGAATTGAGTGTTAATGTTTTTGCATGCTTTCACGATGCTCATCATCACTCTAAGGTCGGGAAGGTTGGAGGAGTAGCTGATATTCGGGCGAGTATGGCTCTTACAATTTTATACCAGCTCGAAACCAAAAGGGTTCATGCATAATGCCAGCTTTCAAGAATAAGTGGGAGGAGTGGAAGGACTATTGGTTCTATGTTCATGTGTGCACCGAAGAAGCCACGGTGAATGCTGCCCAGGATGGATTGTTGAAGGCAAGGCCGCTAGTTTCGATGATGGTTCCAATGACGGGCCTTAGCCGCCCCCTGGCTCGAGCTCTGATGATTCCTGGTGATGTCACGGCCCCCAAAGCTTACCAGCATACCCCGAATCATCAGACTAGTCAGGATTTGGTCGAGGAGTGGTTGCTTCGGGCAAATGGCCGCTGAGTAACAAGGTTCACTTCACGACATTTGAAGAACGAGACGGGTACAAAGGGCCTGTCTAGCACCTTGATCGACTTGATGGTTATCCGAATGATGAGGCTATAGTTGCCCGAGTATAGAAGCATGCAAATCAGCTATGTGACGCTTATGCTTGGGAAGAATACGATGCCCGAATCACTATGGGTCATACTCGGCAAATCAACCGAGCCTTGTATGCCATGGGGGTTATCTATCATGATCGGCTCATTCCTTGAGAGAAACCCAAGAGAAAAATGGTTGTAGTAGAAACTGTAGTAGATCCTGAGTGAGGTCATGGTCCGGGTTTGGGTGGTGGGCGCGTCCGCAGTGGGTGTGGTCATGGTTCTGGCGACGCTCCCCCACCTACTTGACGGACCGCACTTGTCGAGCGCCGCAAACGTGAGGTACTTCGGCTTCGTTAGCCGAATGAGCCTCGTGATGTTCAGATTGGCCATGAGATGGTAGGTCTGTTGGGGTCAAAGCCAATTAAGAGGAGTTTGAAGTTCGCTCTTAATAATTCGCCTTCGGGCCCCATGATTGATTACATGGTCAGGGATTCCAGCATTTAGGCTTACTCGGATATGTCTTTGTTTATGGTGTTTGGTTGTTCTTCGTTTCTGATTTGATTTTAACACTTATATTTATTGTCTTACAGGACTTTGCTGTTGATGAGCCCAAATCCTCTTCATCCATGGCCCCAAAATGCTCCGCCAACCTAGCCGATCCCCTTTCCATCGCTGTATTTGACATGCCTGCTTTGAGCGGTGAAGGACTTTGGCTTGGTCGAAGGAAGCGAGGCAAGCACTCCTCGGACGGTGGTAGCGGCAATGTCCCAAATTCGGATGTGACCTTGTCAAAGCCGGTGCCCATCGATGTTGTAGCTCCTACTTCAATTCACAGTGCGGCCCTGTTAGGGAGGGAACTTGTGGCCAAGCCTCATCCGGCTCGCCCGCTTGGTAAGTCTCAATTTTTCTATAAGCATTCGGGGATGACCCCCGAAATGGTGACTTGCACCCTTTTTGGGCATGGCGTGCTTCCACTCGACAACATCCATGCTGAATATGGTGAGATGCACGTGTATTCGGGCCAGTCCTCTCCCAAGGAGATGAGTCCACTTCGCAAAGAGGCTTACCAAATTGCTTGTGCTTCCGATGCCCGACTTGTGGTGAATGTCGATTGTCGAGCTTTGGGGATTCTTTCTCCGACGCCCGGAGTTGCTTTCGCGTAGGAATGCTATGCGTCCTTTTCCGCTCTTCATATGAAAAGGGACCTGACGCTAGTGGACCATGGCGAACTTCACTCGGCCTTGGAATTCCAGTCTATTGCAGTGAGTGTTTGGTCGCGTGGATCAGGGAAGGCATTTTTGGCTTATTTTGTAATCCGCGGTTTCGCTTGATGCAGGCTTCGGTGTTAAATGCTGCGCTATAGAAATAGGAGTAAGCCGCCCTTAGCCTGGCAGAGCCTGAGCTTGGGAAAGCCAAAGCTCCACTCAAGACCTCCGAAGAGGAGCTAGCTGGGGCCCACTCTGTGCTTCGGGAGGAGAGCGAAGTGCGCCGCCAAGCCGAGGACCTGGCCAAAAAACTCTAGGCACGCATAAACACTGGAAATAAAGTTGCTTGGTCTCAGCGAAGTTAGCTTCAGAATGGTTTGCACGAGATTTCAGAAAAATATATCCGCCTACTTAGGAGCGTGGGAGACGAAGCTGAAATCCCAAAGCCGGTGGATGGCGAGGAGATCTCCGAATATGATTACCTGCCATTCATGTCAAATGGGCTGGGCCTTCTCAAGGGTGTACTGGACGTCGGGCGCAAGTATGCAGCACTGGAGGCTTGTCGTGCCTTATGCAAAAGCCTAAAGGATGCAGGTTGCAATCATATGGATGGCTTCGGGTGGCAGATGATGCCAGTGTCTACTGGAAACCAGATGCCAACATGAATGCCGTTGCAACTGAGTTCCTGCGAGGCTACTGGGATAACGGTGGCCACGACCTTGGGCTAATTCGGGCGGCCATGAACCGTTGCATGGTAAACCCCTGAACCGAATGTGGTTCATTAGTTTGTTGAGGTGCATGTCTAATATTGTTTGCTTTCTAGGATCCTGGCCTACATCTCCGATCGTGACGACCGTGAGCTTGGCTCTGACGTTGTGACGCCCTCTCAAAAGGATACCATCGCTCAGGCCCATCGTGAAACTGCTGAATCCTCTGCTCGACCCGAAGCAGGCAGCGCAAATGACCAGACGTCAATCTTTGGAGCTGCTCGCGGTGCCCCTCCTGGCCCTGGCACCAGCGCTGCTAAAGGCATTCCAGCTGAGTCGGTAGTTTAACTTATGCCAAAGCATGTTTGAACAATTGTGTTTGAAACCTTTTATGGTACCTCCCGAGTGTGGGAGTTTGAGACTGAAGTATTGTTGTAATATTTAATACTTTAACCTTTGGTGATGCAGACGTTAGGAAAATGGTATTTGCCTATGTTGTTTGAGGGATACCCGATTATTATCTTTTGTTTGCTTTCGCGCTACCGAATTAGTAACCGGTTTTCTTGTTGTCAAAGGAACCGCGATGGGCTGTTTGGTTATCAAGCTTGTTTTTTGAAAGTTTGTTATTGGATTGTATGACGTCGTCCCCCTAACTTTTTAGATGTAGGGTTTGAAAAGCGAGTTAAAGTCCCTTCAGCTTCGTGTTATTTACCAAATAAGTTGAACCGCGATGACGGCTTCTGAAACTCTATCCCCTCAACTTTTTGGTTGAAGCGGTTGAAAAGTGAGCTGGGATCCCTTCAGCTTCGAGTAGCTTGGTGAATTGTTTATTGTCGGCTTGTGAAATGCTGTCCCCCTCAACTTTTTGGTTGAAGGGGTTGTATAGCGAGCTGGGAGCCCTTCGAGCTTCGTGATTGCACATATTTTCTTTTTTATTATATATCATTGGCCAGCTTGCAATTGCTTACATTGTTTTGTTCCCTACCGCATGCCACAATATGGCTGGCTGGAACATGTTCTTGCCCCAATGCGTCCGCATTATTGTCTGGAACTTCGGGTGGAGTGGCCCTTGAGGGCGCAACGAGCCTTTCGATGCTGGACACCTGAGGCTGTTTTGCTCCCATGAGGCTTTGGCTACCTGCGAGTATTTCGTGGAGCATAGCGACTTGGGTTGCTTCGGGCTGAAGGTGGTGCAGTGGTGGCGAAGCTCATTGCCGCTGCTGTGCAAGCCATTCCTGGGGCACAGGAAATGGATTCGGAGCTTACTGGCCTTGAGTAATATCTTGCCGCCATGACTGGTTTTGCCGTTGCTTCTGTCAAACCCGTTGCTACTCTTTTGCGGCACAGCTCTCTGAACGAAGCTACAATGGTGGCCCGAAACGACATTTCCGAATCTTTCATAATCCCAAATCCTCCCAATCCTAATACTATTTTCTTTAAGCATGTGCAACGTGCGAAGCAATTTTTTTTTACGGCCATGAGAGCCTTGATGCTTGCCTATTTGGTCTGAGGGACCACATAGTGGTCTTCTTTTATAAGTCCCTTCTAGGTAGCGACTGGGTGCACTAGCTTTGTTTGAGAGGCATTTCCTTTACTGCTGTGTTAGGTTGCAGGCTTGATTGCCTTGTCCTTATGTCTTAATTAATACTCCCGCAACTTTCCAGTCGTGATGTATTGCTATAGGTGTTGTTGTTTAGTAGTTGGTGTAATTATTGGTTACGCTAGTTTAGCTTTTGCGTGTAGTGGATGCAACGAGAGGGCTGGGATTCGGTATTCGTTTTTGGCATCTGATGCGGCTGTTCGCGTGTCCTGCTTACATTTGATGTGGCTGTTCGCGCTCGTCATCTGAATTTGTGGGATGTTCGGCTTGCGCTTTGTGACAACAATGTTTGGTGCCTGCATAGGTGCTCGTCAGCACGCTGCTTCGTAGTTTTTGCCGGATTCATTTGTTTGCCAATTTCGGCAAACATTTTATGGCGACCATATTCAGTGCCCACATGGTTGCTGGCAACCTGATTTTGTGCTATAGAATATTAGAGCTGGCATCCAGCGCTGCTCTTTTTCGGTGTTTGCTGGTTCTGAGTGCAAAATTCTTTTGGTGGAACCAAATATAACTTAATTCAAAAGGGGTACAAAGGGTTGCCTCATTAAAAACCTCACACCTTCGAAAAGGCTTCCCCTGTGAGGAAAAGAGCACAGACCCCCGTATATGCTTAAATGTCTTACATGAATTAAAAGAAAAAGTGAAAATTACAACCCGTTCTAGGCGAAAGTGATTTCATGGGTAAAAATGCCGAAGATTGTCAGCGTTCCAGGTATGGGCGTATTCGAAATCGGCTTCGTTCATCAGTGTATATACGGCTGGCTTGATCATTTTTGTGACGATGAACGGCCTGTGCCACTAAGATTGGAGCTTGCCCTGTTTCTCTGGATGTCGAATCAGAACCATGTCACCTGGGTTTATATTCTTTCTGAGCACTTTTTTGTCCCACTAGCTTTTTTTCTCCTGGTGTTTCTCTGCCGCTTTGAGTTTCCGAGCCCAGATGTTTCCAGCTCCACAAATTTTTGGATCGAAGTGGTGGCCGCTATTTCTGTCCAGAAAGAACCCAACTTCATCTCCTCCGGAGTGATTGCTTCTTCACCGAACAGCAGCCTAAATGGTGTGAGGTCGGTGGCTGTTGACTTGGAGACATTGTGAGCCCAGATGGCAGTAACCAGGACCTGTGCCCATTCCCCTTTTCTTTGTTGTCATTGATTATCTTGGAGATAGAGGTAAAGATTTCGCCATTTGCTCTTTCAACAGCACCATTTGATTCGGGATGGTTGACTGAGGCGAATGATAGTTTGGTGCCTAGCTCTTCGCAGAAGGTTCAGAACTGCGACAAGCAAATTGCTTCCGGATGTATGTCGGTACCTCAAATCTGCAAATGATTCTCTGCCAAACGAAGTTGATCAAAGTGGCAGATGTTATTTTTGACAGCGCTTTAGCTTCTATCCATTTAGTGAAGTATTCGAGTGCAATAGCAGCGTATTTCAAATTTCCTGGAGACGCGAGCAAGACATCGACGATATCAACTCCCCATCTTTGCAAGGGCCATGTTTGGTAAATTGGAGATGTTGGATTCGCCGGTGAGTTTTGCTTTTTCGCGAACATTTGGTAAGATTGGCAAGTCTTGATGATTTTTTTAGCGTCTTCAGCCGTGGTCGGCCAATAGAAACCCTATCTCATTGCTCTATGCGCTATTTTGTGCGGTCCCCTATGAGCTCCACACATGCCTGAGTGTATCTCATTCACCAGCTGGATGCCCTTAACTCTATTGATGCATTTTAGCTTCGGTGCTACCACACCCTCTTTGTACAGAGTGTCACCTATAATTGAATACTGCTTCATGCGAGATTACATTTGGTGCTCTTCTTTCTTCGATAGTGGTTCATACGTGCCAGTCAAGAATGCCCAGATTGGTGATCTCAAGTTGTCGCTTGCAATTGCATGTATTGCTGCTGGGTGATCTTCCTCCTCTTTGATTGCCTTGATAGTTAGGACATGAAAAAACACATCCGATGGTAAAGGCAGATTCTGTGCTGCTGCTTTTGCTAGTTCATCAGCTTCAGTGTTCTCAGCCAGCGGAATGTACTTCAGGGTGAAGCCGAGGAAATGTTTTTCCATTCGCCTGACAGCTGCCAGGTATTTTATTAGATCAGCTTCCCTACAATGTAATATTTTTGGACATGGCCCACAATGATCTCTAAATCAGACTTGATAACACATCTACGTACACCAAGCGCCCTTAGCTTCCTCAGGCCAAGCAAAACAGCCTTGTATTCGGCGGTGTTGTTGGTTGTCAGAAATTGCAGCCTGGCGGCATACCAAATCTTAGGACCCTGAGGAGGAGTGAGTACCACTGAGATCCGAGCTCCTGTCGAACACCATGCTCCATCACAATGCATGGTCCACACCGGTTCTTCAAATTGCAAAGTTGTATCGTCTGCCCCAGATGTCCAATCGGCTATGAAGTCAATGATTTCTTGGGCTTTGATTGTGCTCTATGCTCAAAGTCTACCATGAACTCATTCAACTTAGTGGCCCATTTTCCCACTCGCCCGATGGCCTCGGTATTGCGAAACAAGGAGTCTAGAGGTTGTGCTAACATTACCCCAATATGATGTGCCTGAAAGTAGTGCTTCAACTTCCGAGATGCCATGACCACTGTGTAAGCGATTTTTTCGAGCTTCGAGTAGTTTGGCTTCGCGCCCGACAGAGCTTCGGACACAAATTAGATTGGGAACTACTTCATTTTTCCTTCGTGCTCCTTTTCCTCTACTAGCACCGTGCTTACTGCTACGGGTGAAGCTGCCAAGTATAGCAATAGCACCGCATCAGGCGTTGGCTTGGATAAGGTGGTGAGCTTTGTCAGATACGCTTTCAGGTCCTCAAATGCCTATTGTTTCTCCGGTCCCCATTCGAACTTATCCGCCTCCTGAAGCGCCATGAAGAAGGGTAACCCTCTCTCGGCTGACCTTGAAATAAACCTGCCTAGGAACGCAATTCGGCTACCAGGTTGTGTTTCTTTTCTACTCATGAAACACTTCATTAGTCATTATGGTGAAAGTAGGTCCAGCATTTCTTAGACCTTCTAGCATTCGCTTGTAGCAGTAGGTGCCTCCAGGAGTGATAAAGCTTGTCTTCTCTTCGTCCGTTGAATTCAACCAGATCTGATGATACCTGAAGAAGTAGTCGAACAAACTCATTTTCTCACAGCCGGCTGCGATGTCAACAAGCTTGTCAATTCTCGGCAAAGTGTATGGGTCCTTCGGGCAATGCTTGTTAAGGTCAGTGAAATCGATGCACATACGCCATTTTCTGCTTTTCTTCTTCACCATTATGGCATTGGCTAACCACTCAGGATACTACACCTTTCAGATTACCCCTACATCAAGTAGCCTTTGAACTTTAGCGCTGGCTGCTTTGGCGCGCTCGGCTGACATTTTCCTGAGCTTCTGCTTCCTCAGCTTCATGGATTTTTCCACATTCAAACTGTGCTACACGAGCTTACAATCTACTCCGTGGAGGTCTTGGGTGGACCAGGCAAACACATCACTAATTTCATCCAAAAATTTTAGCAATTCATCCAATTCTTTGGTGCTTAGCCCGGATCTGATATGAATGCATCTGTTTGGTCGATTCATGCTCAACGGTACTCACTGTGTCTCTTCACCTGGTTCAGCTTTCGATTCTTTTTTCTTTGCCAAATCTAGATTATCTTGCTCAGGTTGGCTGTTCTGGGTGACCTCATGAACCATACTATACCCCGGTATTGGTTTTCCGTCGATTTTTCTTGCCGTGACTTGATCGCCTCGAATCATGATGACACCAAATAGAGAGGGCATTTTGATGCACAGATAGCTTTGTTTGATGATCATATCAAATATGTTGATGATGCCTTTGCCAAATATCACCATGTACGGGTAAGGTATGTCCATGATGTCAAAAGTGATTTCCTCAGCCCTGACCTTTTCTTCTTCGTTGAAAACCATTGTCATGGTCTTCTTTCCAATCAGGTCAATTCTCTTTGCCCCAAAGCCTAATAGGGTGCTTCCAGGTGGATCAAGTGACTTTCTATCTTGCTTCATGTAGTCAAAAGCCCTGGTGAATAAGATATCTACTGAGCTGCCATTGTCTATTAGGATGTTATGTAACGTGTACCCAGCCACAAATGTAGTTGCGACAAAAGCATCGCAATGTGGGTAATCCCGAAGCTGAAAATCTTCTTCAGTGAACGCTATGGGTTCTAGCTTCCATGGTGGTATGTTGACTGGGCATCTGGGGGACACAGACAATACCCGCCGTTCAAATTCTCTTCTGGCTCTCTTGCCCTCATGATCGCAATTGGATCCACCTGTGAGGGCGTAGATGTGGCCATTTGTAGGCATGGTGGTATTGACGATCTGCAGCACCTTAGAATTTTCTAGCTTCGGTACCAATTGCTGTCCCTGCTGCATTTGCTCTGCGGCAGCAGACGAAGACGTCGTGACTGAACTTACCTGCGACTGAGCCTGAGGGTAGTTTTGGTGGACATAGGGTTGTGCCTGTTGCCAGTACACCGGATGATGGTAAGCGTAAGGAGTGAGATTCGGTTGGTACTGCGCACCGAAGGTGTGCTAACACATCTGATACTGGCTGGTCGAATTGTCCCTTGGCGCGATATGGAATACCTGCTTTACATTTCTCGCCGCTTTGGTGCCTCATCCTTCTCACGCAGCTCTTTAGCCAACAAGATGTATTTGCATTCCTTTGAGAAATGACCCTTGTTTTCACCACATACAACACAGTACGGGATTTTTGGTCCTTTGCCGCGGCCTCTTCCTTGGCCACGGCCGCGTCGGCCTCCCCTGCCATTCTGGCCATTTCCTCTTCCTTGACCTTCGTTCGGCTGTGGGTGATCATGAGCTGCCTGAGGTTGTTCTTCTTGCACCATATTTAGTGCCTTTTGTGCTAACATGGGCTTGCTTCGGGGTTGTCTGCTTGATACTATTGCTGGAAGCTTTTCTCCTTTCCTGTTCAACCTCGGACCTGGCGAATTTTCTCATTTCTTCGAACAATTGGTTGACTGTCTTCGGGATCTCTCTGTATAGAACTTCAGCGCAGGGTCCTTCTCTGAGCCGTTTTATTGCAGTGGCGATGATAACGTCATCAGACACATTTGGTAGTTGTGCTTTTGTCTGTATGATCCTCTCCACGTAAATGGACAAAGGTTCATTGTCTGGTTGGAACAATGTGAGCAGATCCGTCATTGTTTTCTGCTCGGACTGGAGCCCCTGGAAAGTGACCAGTAAGTCGCTCTTTACCTGATTCCACGAAGTAATAGAAACGGGCCTCAGCGACATGTACCAATCATGAGTGACGTCTTGAACTGCCATGATGAGTGACTTGGCAATTATCTTGTCGTTACCCGCAGCCGAATATATGGAGGCTTCGAAGCTAGAGATGATTTTTCTCGGGTTGGAATGGCCGTTGAATGGCGGTATCTTCGTTTTGAAGCCCGACGGCCACGGATACCATTGTAACTCGATGGACAATGGCGAGGACGCATCTAGGTCGATGCAGGCCTCGCGCTGTCCTTCACGGACTCGCACTTCGGCCCCCCCAGGAGCATGAGCTTTGGGAACCGCGTTTGCTTGCAGTGCTCGTAACTCTTGTTGAATTGTTGTAGCTTCAGCTGCCGCTTGAATAATTGCCTGCTGGGTGGCGGCTTTGCGATTTCTGGCTCCGACTTGATTCGCAAGTTGGTCCCGCAGCTGCCTTAGTTCTTCCAGCCTCTGCTGTTGCTCATGGAGTGCCCTAAGTAGCCTTGCATTTTTGGTGTCCAACGGATTCAGTGCTTCAGGATCTTGATCAGCGCCAGCCAACTGCTCGGCCAGGTCATCGCCTGCTGGTGGCTATTCGTGATCTGGTTCGCCGCCTAGCACTGGCTGCACCTGGGATGGTACCGAGGCTGACGTTGTACCTGCACTGCTGGCCACGGGCATGCCAAATTGGGATGTCATGGCCGCGCTTGGTTCGGCTGCATGCGTGAAGCCCGACGCTGCGGTTGGGTCACATGTCGGAGACATATTGGCCCGATCGTCTTCCACCACTAGATTCGCTGTTTTTCCGTAGTTTGCCTTCGCCCTACGCGATCGCATCAGCTGCTCGATCGACAACCACGGACGGCGCCACTACTGATTCTATCCCTGAGGCGATGCCCTCGGGACCCAAATCAAGCTCGCGAATGCTTGTTGCAAGGACACGAATGTAAGGGGTGAAATGCTCTATTATGAACCAGCCCCTGGCTAAAACGCACAGGAGCCGACCTGCCTACAAAACCCCAAAAGGAGCGTTATTTATAGCAGCTCGTAGGCATTTACATGACTATTTTTCCCATAGGAATCATTCCCTCATTCCGTACTTTATAGCACTTGAGCGCAAATGCTTCCTTGTCCACTGTTGTCCTGTACGGCTGGCTTCACCTCGCGAGAGCACATGGCGACCCGTCACGACATCAGACCGTAGGGTCCAGCGACCGCACCTGAAACCTACACCAATTACCGAACCAGGCATCACCCAATTCGGGTCGCACGCTTCCTTGACCCGAATCGCAAATCGTCCAGCACCTGCGGCCTTTGATTCGGCCCCCGAATCATAACTCCCGAATCACCCGATTCGGGTCGCACGCTTCCTTGACCTAAATCGCAAATCGTCCAGCGCCTGCAGCCTTTTGATTCAGCCCCCGAATCATAACTCCCGAACCTGCTTGGCTGAAAGCCCATTCGGAAAAGGGCCCTTCCGCACATTCAGAGTTCCAATGCCTGTCACGCCGTTACAATTTTGAAGCTGCTTCCCGAATCTAGTTTCGTTGATCAGATCCGTGACGTGATTCGCGTGACCTGACGGGGGACAGGGTGGCAACTTCCCCCCTACCCCCAACACACGTGGACTGTAACATTATTTTGTGTTACTATAAGAAATATATTTGTAACACACATTTTATATGTTCTATTTATTTGTTACCACATAGTACACTTTTGCAACATTTTGCTTGTAACATTAATTTTGTGTTACAATAATTTTTGTTAGTAACACATTTTGGTAAAAAAATGTTTTGTGTTACGAGAAGTATGTAACACGCTATTTTGTGTTACTATCATTGATAAATATGTTATAAGAAAGTGATACAATATCCTTGTTGTGTAGTAGTGCCTTAAGAGTTGGGTGTATTGATCAAAAGCTTCTTCAGAGAGAGGCAGTTGGAATAGGTCATGAAGGCTTGTGCATTGACAGGCTTTTCTGAAAAGTGATGCATTTGTTCTTCAATTCACATAGGAAAAAAGTTTAGGCATGGTAACACTGAGAGAAAAGTTCATGAAGGTGTGTGTACTTTGCTTTTGCTCATGTTCCCAACTAAATCGCAGCGGCTTTTCCTATGCTTTTGGCACCATTTGGATCTATTTTTCATTTTCCAAGATAACAGATCTTCCTCTCGATCGCATAGGTCATCTCATTCTCATGTGCGTATTTCCCTTTTGCCTCATATTCCCAACCACACCGCTGCAGCTGAGCAGCTTTTCCCAGCCTGCTGGATGGACATATGTTCTCTCCACCTTGTTTTGTGTACAGTTTGCTAAATGCTGGAGCATTGTAGAGATCACTTAACTGATGCGGCCTCTTCAATGTAATATGAAAAACATTTATCAATATCCAATATACCATAAATACAAATATAAAAAATATTTAAAAACTATCCAATATAAATCTCAAGGATCAGTAACAGAGCATGCCACTCCTTGGATTGTTCACGGAAACCCAAGAAATTATAATTATTTACTCCTTGCTGCAAGGAAAATTGGGTCACTTCTACTAGAGCCTCTGGCATGTCCACATGGGTGATAGAACGAAAACTGCTTCTCTTTTACTCCAATACTCAAACCAAACATTGGTTTCAAAAGGAACGCCAAAATGTATCTAGCAGATCAGAAACCATTGCCAGGCTTTGGGTATTGAACTAATACCTGTGTGAAGCAAATACCTATTTTTAATTTTAACTAATACTAATTTAAACTTATTTTGGGCCATGTTGATTCAGTCTATGCCAAAAGAACTTGAATCCTACCTTTCGAACAAAATTTCATTGATGCGACGGTAGAGCGTTACATGCTCTATTCAGTGATCTCCGCATGCTAGGTATTTTTTAAAAAAAAAATAACCTGTTGTCAATGTTGGTTTCAAACCGATGGTGATGAAACTAAGTATCACCTGCCACATTCACTTCCATTGCACTAAACCAGTGGTGATGAAGCTGAGTAGCAATTCTTGCTTTCACTGTAGTCATGCTAAACTTGTGGTGATGATGGTTCTTGAGGTGGTGTTGCTAACATTTTTGTCGAAGTGCATAGTCTTTTTTGTTTTACAATTTTTTCATTAAAGAAATCTCTATTGAACTCAGATTGTTTCCTCAAGTTGACGCATAGATCAAAGAGCAATTCGACTTTGTAAAAAGGTTGCATGTAAGAAACCACTTCTACCACATGCATATGAAATGGATAATGAAGATGAGAAATACACATTGCGGTGTTAAATCTAAATGATAAGAACATGCTAGATAACAAAATCATCACAGACGCGGCTTCCCTCGGGTGTGTGTGTCCACAAACACCAACACACACAAGGAGTAATGTGGCAATAAGATCAGTAAACACAGACAGCGGTTATGTGCAATTCAGATAGCCCTAGCATTTGGTGTCTAGTGATTTTGTGTCATCTAGCTTTTAATTTCCTTTCGCCTCCCATTCCAAGCACACCTTACACTTAGCTTTCATATTCCATACTTGTATCCATCCATGTCTCCACTTCCTATCTGTGTGTACTCTGCTAGTATTCTTTTGGGCACTCCGTTGAGCTAGAGGTGGAATTATATTAATACAAAGAATATATTTTGGTTCAATACTAGTGATTATTTACGTTTTTTTATCACTGCTTGTGGGGATGCCTGGTTGGTGCGTTTCAACTATTATTCTTTTACTCGTACTAGTGGGATAAAAAAATTACTAGTCCAATGATGCTGCTGGGTGCTCACTTGTGCATTCATGTACAACCACTATAGATACACATCCAATTGCCATCATGGTTCTGAGCCAATTGGCATCGAGTAAACCTATTGCAACAGCCAATTCCTGCGCCTCCCAGCAGGTTAGCTTTGATCAGATACCATATTTCCATTTTTGCTCCTATTTTTGCTCCTGCAATTCTGGTCATATGCACAAGCAATGACTAAATACATAGACTTTTCAATGCTGAACTGGACTGTTTGTTGATTGGCTATCTTATTAGCCATGCTCTAAAAGCTGCTGCCGAGTACCACACAGCTCATGATTTTAACACATCTTTGTTGATAACAATTGTTCATCATTTTATTTACAGATTAGGGGCCCTACATGATGAATAATGTAGCTGAGCTCATATTGGTACTTGTTTCCTGAACTTCGTGGTTGGCAGATTTAATATAACAGATAATATAGTGCGCTGTGCTAACTTGCTACCCTGTATTGTGTTCTAGTGCTGGAAACAAACCATTTGTATCTTTTAATTAAACTGAACAAGCAACAAAATACAAAGGAGATACCAAACTAATCGATAGGAAACTACCGCAAAGGCCCGCTGTTTCTGGACATGTGCTAACTTCCTGCGCTGTTTCACCGACCAACACACCATGCCCAACTCCACTGACCACTACTCGGTGTCTCCATTGGATTGCGTTTCCAGTCTCCGCTAACCAGAAGTCAACTCTGGGGTCGCCTGCCAAACTATCGATGTGGCAACAAATCGAAAAACAGGTCATCGCTGAACTGGGAGAGATTGATCTCTCTGCTCCTGCCACCTCCCTCGGTGTTCCAAAGTACCTAATATGTGCTTCCCTCTTGCCTTCATTTCCTAAAACATGAACATGTGCACCAATATTTCTTACTCCTTTGAACATTCTACTCTCTCTTCTTCTATCTAGAGGTTTCGTTTTGTGAATTCAGGGAAGCCCTTGTTATTCCCAATAAGATTGCCCGTAATCATGGAATAGAATGGACTGCGTGCAGTAATATATATAGGGATTCAGGTAACAGGTTATGCCGTGCCGGTGCTTGCCTTTCTCCCCCTTTGTTTTAATCAATATTGCAGTTGCAAACAGCAGGCAGTGTACTTTGACCACAAAGAACAGGTTGTCAGCTCATTGAATAGACTAATAAGATGGTTGATTTGAAAAATACACTAGCAATTAATGAGTAACAAAATACACAACAGGGTGCCACTTACCCACGTACAGAAATCCATCGAGGTCGCTCTATATATATGTAGCACCACACAAGACAACCATTGCAGGATTTTAAACTATTACAAAATTCATATTAGGAGATTATCCTATTTATTTACAAAGTGATGATATCTTTCTTATTCTACCTATTTGGGAGTGCTCTGCTCTCATATTTTCAGCTCTGTGCCATCAGTTCCCCTGTGGAGCAGCTTTGCTGTATAGTTTCAAAAGCATGTATGCCTGTCCTGCGCGTGCTTGGAGGCTGACTCGTGTGCTCCATCTTGGGTAAATGATGTTCTGGTTGGATGTCCTTCTACGGCCTTTTCCTGCGTGTGCTTGGAGGCTGATTCATGGTTGTGCCCAGGGAGCCACAAATTGAGTCTAACATCCACCGCCCCTGCCGACATTCTGTAACTCTCGAGAGCAAAATTCGAAGGTTTCTAAAAAACATAACATGCCGGCTGCTGCTCGATCAATGAACAGCTACCGGCTCCATAGGCCCAGCCCACTGATCAATCCATGGCGCCGGCGGTGGCCATGCATTGGGTTGCATTCGAAGGAAAACGAAGCTTCTATCTGGTTAAGGAATGGATTCTGTCCTCTCCTAGCTAGCTCCTTGCCTACAAAGCAGCTATATGAAACATAGTGTGCACGAAGACAAAGCACAGATGTGCATGAAGCATATAAGTTATAGAGGCCGGGTTGCCTCAAAAAATAGATCAGCTGCCTCTGAAGTTAGCAGTATAAATTTTGATATTTTTGGAGACACGAAATTCTATGCCCGCTTACCAAATCAAAAATATTGACACCGGTGGCATGGGTGGGAGGGCCGTAGGCTTGGCAGCTCCATTGATGGTTCCAACATGATCTGTTGTAACGTCCCATAGTTCAAACAGCTCTGGCCACACCTACTGTCATCCCACTTATACTTTTATCCTCGCTTCGCTTACTCTAGTAGAGATTTGGCCTTTCATGACAAGAATTCTAATGTACTCCTGCTGTATTAACTAGGGTACGATGGGATGGACTCTAAAACCTTATATGTTCGTCTATTTCACCTTCAATAACCAAGGTGGGACTAAACTCTCTACAATATCTCATTAACACACATGGACCACTACGGATCAAATGGGCTGAGTGTGACATCTGCGCTCAAGGTTGAATGACGGGTCCGTATAGTGGACCTCCATCCCACGGTTTGTGATGCCTTTTTTTTGTTAACACACGGTTCCAAAAATTTTCAAATAAAAAATACATAGATGCTGTACTTGCAAATTTCTGCATTACTGAGTGTTCTATCATAAGCAACTATTTGTACATATTTTTTTGTGATGAGCCTAATCTGTTTCTTACCGCAGGCTTTGCCTATTTTTTTTTCTAATTTTGAGATGTGCCACACCGCGGAATCATCAGAGTATAATATAAGAACAACTTTTGGAGAACAAACGACATTAGAACAAACGACATTAGTACATCCTAGCTGCAATCTTGCACACTGTGAAACAGAAACAACAAGGGATTTGTGCTATGATTACCAGTAAGGCCATGACGATACAAAAGGGTTTGGTGCGACTTGCCTCACATTTCCTTGTGCCTCCTATTCCCATCACACAGTACGAACACCTTTTCCAATCCCATCCAGTCATCCTCGACTAGACTAATCTATGGTTGGTCCTGAATTTTGTTGAGTCCTGCTAGCTGCAAGTGATGAAACATTTAATAGCTTGGTTACTTGGGATGTCAGCCTTTTGGGATTTTTGGTTTGATCAGTGCCGATGGAATTTACCAGTATGTGCTTTTGTTGTTGTTGATATCCAATCACTTATATAAATGGTGGGATGTAGGTATACCCTATATTATATGGAGCTCGCGGCTAAAGCTACCCATAGGATGAGATGGGTGTTATATATATGGAATGGCAAGGCTTCCTGTTATATATATGGAGCTTCCGTATGAGACACCTCTGAAATAGATCTCCCTAGGTGTCATGGAAATTACGAAGTGGTGTGGATGGTCACCAGTGGTTGTGCAATGCGTTTGAATTTTTGCACAAAAAAAGTACTGACATATATATAACTTGTGACACATTTTCAGGGAACCAAGAGAGCCATATTATATATGATTGGGGTGCCCAATTTTCTTTTGCTGTGCATTTACTGGTTTACATGCCTTATATAAAGATCCATATTATTGGAATGAAGGTTTGCGCATCACCGTGAATATATGTCACAAGAAGATAGTTAAGATTGAACAGCGATTTGAGTGTCACTGTTAAAATCAATTACAGCTACCTAGTCAGCTCTCCTCATCAATACGAGGCCCCCTCTCTCTGAATCAGCACGGAGTAATTAGTAAGAGTGGCAGCTTGACCAACTTCTTATAGAAAACAAAAGTAGGAGGTAAGAGGTGTTACCAACCATGCCAAGAAATTGTTTTTTGGCAGTGGTTGGTATGCCAAACTGACACTATAAATGATTTTTGTATTGTGGTTGTTTAGAGAGAACTTTTAACTTAAATTGCTTTGATATCTTATCATTTGAAGTTCTTTAGAGGCAAACTATATTCGATTGAAGATTCGTACAGTTTAATAAAAAATACTAGCATCAACTATATAGTGGTAAGAGAAGGAGTTGTGCAATGCTTAGGGTCACATAGAAAACAGTGTCACTTGTGAAAAGGTACAATCTACAATATTTCTGCCAAAGACCATACCAGCAAGCCATGCTCGGACAAGTGCAAGCCTCCCGCAGAAAGGCCACTCACAGAGCAGGAATACATGGGAATGGAGCTGAACGAAGATGCACATGACCCCATTTTATGCAGAGATAGGGGTCTCAGATGACATGTTCCGTTGGGTTGTGACAGTGGCGTGTTCTTCAGTTGTACCTCATACTAGCCGCCTACTGTTTCTATCCTGTATAGTGTCCACAATCCTATGGCCTCACATTCCCATCACACCTGGCATGTATCCTCTTCCGTTTGCTGCATAATGTAGCTAGTGTTATTTCACACTGGTGAGCTTGGGTGCAACTTAGAGAACTATATATAGTACAGATTCTGAGGGGTGATTAATTAGAATGTTATCACTGCTATTGGGCACTGCTAGCTGGAAGCAGATAAATTTTAATTAAATGCATTTAGTCCTCTAAATATCCATGTCTTGCAATGAAGGTTTGAGTGGCACATTTAACAGCCGTGATAGCAAATCAGAACTTCTCATCAATATGGGGGAATCAGTGCCTCAGTTCCAAGTGGATAATCAAACAGCATTACTTGTAAGAGTGGCAAGTTGAATACTGTTAAACAACTAACTCTATCTAGGGATCGCTCCAACATTTCTGCGGATTTGCTATGTGCTCCAGGCACTGAACATGTGACACAATACATGTAAATGAGATAGCACACAGTACATGTAAATCAGAATATGTACTGAGAGGATATAGAACTGAATGTGTGCTAGTTTTAAAACAGAATATGTAAATCTGAATGGATGTTGCCTCATGTCAATGTTGAAGAGCTAGTTTAACATAGATAGCACACAATACTTCAATTTCTTGATGTCAAATTGTTAATATTTGATAAACAAGGATGTTTTATCAACAACATAAGTCGTCTTCGCTCTATATGGTCTTGCTGGTGCTGTGAGCATAGTGCTGCAGAGATGTTGTCCTGAATTAAGATCCATGATGACGTAGCCTCACAATTGGACAACCTGCCAAACATAATTTCGCAACCAAACAACAAATTATAAAATGCTCAAAACTGATATGCGTCAACACACTTTGCCTGAAAATCAACTTTCAGAGACACCTGTTTTTGGGCAGACGTAGCTTTCTAGCCAAAACCATCTCCATTGATGATGAGTCTCCAGGAAATGATTCCCTCTGTTTTCGGAAGGTATTCATATAAATACCCTCCAAGACGGCTAATGTTTCCATCGCCATTTGACGTAGAGGTGTTTTTAGTAGGAGTAGAAAAAGCCAAACAAATCTGGGAATTGATTTTAGATGCCGTTGGCAATGTGGTATGCTTCTAAAAATAGGCATACCAAAAAAACATGGTAAATTTTCCAAATAAAACTCGACCAAGAAACAAACTATATACCAAAGTTCTAGATAAATGTTCTTTGAAGCTTCCTTCCCAACTATAAGGGTCCTGAGGCCGGTTGACACGTGGCGGCAGGAGCGGGAGCGGAGGGGGCGCGTGGTGGCAGCAGCACTAGGGCGCCAGCCCTAGGGCTGTGTGCAGCCAGCAGCGGCGGCTCAGGCGCAGGCGCAGGGGCAGTGGCTAGGTTTGGGTGGGGAAGAGAGAGAGAGCCAAGAGCTGGGTAATGGGTTTCTCCTCTTCCTTTCTTGGTTGAAACGAGTACGTGGGGGCTTATATATTTATAGTTCTTGCAGGACTTGACCCCTAAGCAAACGGAGATCCTACGGATCCTACACTTCCTATTTTATTTATTTCTATTTTTATAATTTGTCTAGATGACGTGGCAATCTCCGTAGAAGGTGGTGGCGGCGGCGGGGCTGCACCCCTGCCCTCCTCTCCCATGCGCGTGGCGCCTAGGGCCTTGAGACGCAGCTTGTTGCGGCGGCGACCACTTTGCTCCCTTGTTGAGCCCCGCAGTTGGCCCAATTTCTTGCCAAATTGTTGAGCAAGTGCTGCACTTGTTACAGCACTCCCTCCTCCGATCGTCATGTCCAACGAAATTGGAGGCAGTCGGTGATGTTGATATAAGTAGGAGAGCTACTTACGAGATGGCCTCCAGGTGGTCAGTCATGCGACTATTGATGGAGTTGTTGAGGTCGATGCGGAGCTGGGCGTCGAAGTTGTTGATGTAGCGGGATGCTAGTAGTTGATGTTGTTGATGCTGAGCATGATGATGGAGATTGTGCCTTCTTTGCTAATGTCTTCGGTGATGATGCCAATTTGAACTGTAGAGGCGACTGAACAGAGTTTGGCAGGTTGGTGATGACAATGCTCCATGGCATGTGAATTGTTGCGAATTCCACGCCGTAGAGGGGGTTGTCTTTGTAGCTGTAGGCATGGTCGTTGCTCATGTGAGTTGGACTCCCGACCGTACAGCAGATTTTCAGTGCAGCCGTAGATGTGGTAGTCATTCGGGGGCGTCTCTTTACCAATGGTCCTAGTGTAGGCTTAGTTTATGTAGACAAGCTTGCAGCCCAAGTTGTTGCCGAACATCACGGAGGTGATATACCCCGGCTCGTGTCCTTGCAAGACGCTCAATGGTGCACTATGTCATTCCTGTTTTCGGTGTTGGATATGTTGGTGTCATCATGGTGCTTGCTATGGTTGATGTCGATGTAGCTGAACATGAACCAAGTGTAGTTGTTCAAGGCTTCGTCATCGTAGCGGACGTTGCGTGACAACATAATGTCATCGGCGGTTGACTTGATATTGATGTCTGGAGTATAGTCGTTCTCATATATCAGCTGTGCCTCCATAGTAGGGTCATTTGTCGCGATGGTGGCACCATGGGGGTTGTGGTGGATGTGGCCATTGTTGGCTAATCCGGTGATGTCATCATCGATGGTGATGTGTGTCCGCTCGTCTTCCTTAGCCATGAGGCGCTGGCCGAGTTGGGCATTTCCATCAACACCAGGTGGGTGTTGGTGATGGTGATGTCATGGATTTGCCCAGCGTTTGTGGCATTTCCGAAGTTGTTGCCATTGATGTGGGGGTGTGTCTACCCGGCCTCCTTGGCCGTGAGGCACCAATCCAGTCCTGTCCAGTTCGTCGTCAAATAAGTGGTAGACGTGGGTGGCGATGTCGCACGGCAGCATGCTGCGATCGCTGTCATCATGGCCCAACTTGATGAAGACATCGTTGTTAACACATTGTGGCTTGGAGGTGATGTCAGGTTTGCTGGGGACGAGGGCACTCAGTAGTTGGTTGTGTTCTGGGGCGCTGTTGGTGGTGTGCTCGTGGTTGCTTGGTCGTTGCATCATCAAGCAGCTGGTGGGCATCGATGTTGACGTCCTCCATGTTGGTGATGATCCTGATCTGTTGTTGATGGTGGCATTTAGATTGAGGTCATCGGGGGCGCTGCTGACGAGCATGAGGGTGGCTGACGGCGTGGCCCCTGGTAGTGGCGCCATCATTCGCGTGGTCATGGGTTCGGCGAGGATGGTGTCACGCATGCACTCGACCTCCTTCTCGCTGGCCTCGAAACGTTGATCCAACATGGGTTGTTGATGTTGATGTCTATGGCGGTGTTAAGATCAGGTTGAATCGAACCAAATTCTATTGCTGTAGGAAGAATTATTGAGTTTCTGAGCTCCACGTGTGATGACGGTGTGGAGCTCCGCCAAGTTGGTGGTGAAGATTGCGAACTCATCCTTCATGATGGCGGCGTTCATGGTGGTTGCAGAGGCCATGAATGATGCCCGAAAGATCGATCGGTCTTAGAAAACTGGGTATAAGGTGCCTAAGGCTGGTTGACACGTGCCGGCAGGAGGCGCTTGTGTAGGATTGCACAGGCAGATGCAGGGCACAGAACAAAGCCGCCCCCGGCCCAACCTATCCCCTCTGCACTGCATCGCACCACAGCTTCACCACCCCCTCTCCTCCCCTGACCACGCAAGAGGGCTGCCGTGACGCCTACAACACTGCGTGCTGGATCCCGAGCAGGATGGCCTGGTCGCCGCCACGGAGCAGGCTGGCCTTGCCACACCGCCGTCGTGGGCTACTAAGCAGTCTGGCTTGGCCACCGCCTGGGGCCTCCTGGATGTGCCTCCACCTAGTCTGGCCACCGCGAGCACCGTGGCAAGGCACGATGCGGGCACTGGTAGACCGGCCATGGCTCAGGCGAGAAGGACCATAGCTTTTTTATCCTCCTCGTGGGTGGATCCTGTGGGTGCAGCCACAACTTCTTCTTCCTCGTGGGCTCAAGGTACTCTTTCTCCCCTGAAATCTCCTATTCTCGGTGCTCATTCTCCTCCCTATGCAGAGTGTTTGATGTTCTTTCTAAATGATTTGGTTTGGTTTGGTTTGTTTGTTACTGTAGCACTGGGGATCAGCGCATTGCCAATCGCATCTTCAGATGATTTGGTTTTTACCTTAAGGATGAAGAAGATAGACTGAATCAAGATGTAATACTGAATCGTGATGAAGTTTGGATCCAGATCCAGTGATCCTGCTTGCTGCATGCTACATGCTGTATTTTTTTGTTTTTCTCTAGAGCCCATCGCTGCCGGTAAAAACTACCGGCAGTGATAAGTCTCAAGTCATCACTGCCGCTTTTCAAGTGCCGGTTGTAAATCCAACAGTAATAGAGTTTTGGGACCGGCAGTGACGAACGTAGTAGTGTATAAAAGTTGTACTAATGGGTGGAATTTCGTGTTGTTGATACACATTCACACATTACAACAAACAGAACTTGCACAGAGGAGGCCTTCTCATTGATATGTACTGTGAATGAAGAAACATGACCTTGAGAAAGGTCAATTGAGATGAGAGCAATTCTAGTCTTCCATAAAAATTTAGTGCTCCTCTACTACCTAAAAAAATACATCTCTTAAAATTTCTACCAAAACAAATTTGATAGATCATGCAAACTTTGAACCGCAGCTTGAACCTTTTTAAGGAGAAACAAATGCTTCGAAACAAGTCAGCGAATAGTAGAGGGGCACTGGTATAACATGACAATGGCAACCTATACTATCTGTGATATTTGCTACTCCAATAATTGCAGGATGCCACATGACTCCCAGCTCTGTTTATAAGTATTTTTATTGCATTTTTTATGGATGTGACTTTGTGAAAGTGTAGAACGAGTACACGGTAGCCCTCAGATTGGCAATTGACTGCAGACTACGGGCAATTCTGCAACGTTTCTTGTCCTCTCACCTCTGCACTCTGGACTGCTGTCTGCCTTCGCGAAAGACCAGAATGACGCTGGCCATCGATCAAGCCGTGCCATGCATTTGATATATATTTTCCTTTTGCCTCCTCATCAAAGCACTGAGTGGCTTCTCCCTAACTCTGCTAAATCCCTCTGCCTCTAGAAGAGAATAGCATTCTGTTATCTGCCGAACAGAATACACTAAATATAGGTGTTTGTTATGCATGTCGGGCTAGTGTGAGCGGAACTATTTTTTAATCAATAAATCGGGTACAATAATAGCAGGAGTTTCATGTTGGTGGTATGCATTCACTCTTCCAAACAACTCGCCTATCTTGTTTGGATGTGAAGAATGCAGCCACATGGCCTGTGTGTGTATGCCTGATGCAGCATCTTCACGAGGTGGTCATATGCACGGTGCTACAGAGGCACATTGACCAGGCGACCAGCTGGACTGAACGGGGAACCCTGGCATAGCCAAGACTGGTCATCTCATCCTGACTGCGGATGCCAGCACTGGATCTGGGGAACAGCATGACATGCCGCGTCGAGGAGTGGTGTAGCCGTCTAGCCACTGAAGCAGATGCCTCTCGTTCTGGCTTCCTGGAAAGCGGGCGCCAGGAGAGCGCGGGTAGGAGGCGAGAGGAGTAGGACACAGGAGACAGGTGTGGCACTCGTTGTTTTGTGCCTAAGGCAGGAGTAACAGACCAAAACTGCTCAGCGAAGCTCATCGACACTTCGTTCTTCGTGTATAGGTATGGTAGACATTTTCCACTTGCCTCCTATTCCCAAAAATACACATGGCCAGGCACCATATTTCTTACTGCTTAGAACTTCCTACCTCTCTTCCGTTAATTGGTAGTTGCATTTTGTAATGTTTCTTGCGGAATAGAATGCACTACATAGTAATATATACATAGTCTAGTGCCACTAGAAAGTATATCCTGCTTTTCTCTCTTTTTATTTTAATCAAGTTGTGGTTGGAACTGCAGGTATTGTACTTTTCGAGCCACGAAATAATTTGTAATCATTTTGTTCCTATGTATTGACTCCTCTTTGCAACCTTGTTTTGCTCGGAGGAGCTGCTCATCAGTCTCTAGCACTGTCGAGGTGTGGCGCAGCCATCTAGGCACTGTAGCACAAGGAATGTAGTATCAAAGGGTATTATACACACAAAGTTCCTGTCGCAGAATTGCCAGTCTGCTCCTAGAGCTAATGAGAGACAAGCCAGGAGAGGTGGCGGCTCTCACCTACACTACAAGACTAGCAAAAATTCCTGACGGTTTAGATTATTCCTGATGGTCATCATAAAACTGTCAAGAACGTGATGAATATTACTGTAGGTCTTAGGAAACCGTCAAGAAAGGTACTTATCATTCCCGTCGGTTGTTTGAAGCCCATAGGAAACATCAAAACTGTCAGGAACTATTTGTGCACTCCTGACGGCCCAGCCCAAACCGACAAGATTCTTGTCGCCGCCCATGGCCCACGCGAAAAATTTGCAACACGCCTTACCGGCCCACCCGTTGGTCCCATATCACCATAAAAGACGCCAAACCCTATCTCGCACCCGACCGTGGTCACTCTATCTCCCTGGCGTCGCTGCTCCTTTCCCCTCCCATGCCCGCGTAGTCCATATTCCAGGGCCCCGTCCCATGCCGCCGCCGTCGCTGCCTGAAGGTCCCTCTACGCCTACGCTGCCGCTGCTGGGAAGGGCTCCCCACCGCTGCTGACATAGCTCGCCACGCCGCCAGAGAGGCCTTTGCCATGCCTGCACTGCCACCACCGACGTGGTCGCCACCCCGACGGGCCTCTAGACGCCCTTAGTGCCGCTGTCCTCGGCGGCCTATTCAGAAGGCACGTGACCACATCAGGTATGTCGCCTCCCAATCTGCACGAGCTGCCCCCCTCCCCCCACCCCCACCCTCTCTCACTCAACCTACTAAGATCCGTGACTCCTTCCTCTTCTCAGATCCGTGACTTGTTCCTCCATGGCGTGCGGTGCCAGTGATCTGGGCTGGTTCGACGGCAGCCTTCCCCAAGGTCAGGCTTATATTTACAAAAAATTTTGCTCAGTAGGCTTTGTCCTCCTGTGGTAATGATGAGTATGTGTTCCTTTATGCATTGGATCTGGATCTGGCATTTCACCCAATACGAGCAGGGCAGGCAGTCATTGTCTCAAAATTAATCATGTTTTCTCTTTGGATGCAGTGTAATTGTTTGATGGTATTCCACTGGAAGGCCTAGGTTCAGTCCTATCTGCATCTTGGAGGGTATGATATCTGGACCGAGTTTCTTGCTTCTGCTTAAGTTGATTCTTCTGAATCCAATACTCATGCAAACCTGTTATTGTTGAGACAAAAATTATACTACTATAAATATTGTAGTGAAACAAGAAATTATTTCACTGTAAATCTTAACAAATATGCAGAGATTATAGAAATGCTGAAAAATGAGAGAACAATTAATGCAAACGACTTCCTGTGTTTGACCCATGTATATTATATTGACACTCTTTCTAGTTTGCTAAAATTTTGGTAGAAACTTAAAGAGATTCATTCAAATGTTTGGTGCAGAAACATGCTGTTTAGCCTAGGTGCCTTTAAAGCGGCTTCTCGTGTGGGAAAGAAAGAAAGAAAGATGCAGGCGTGGCAGTGTACTAGAGTACACAAAAATAAAAGACAGGAACATCATATAATATTAATCATCACGAGTAACAAATACATGTTTCTAAAAATAAAGATGTGCGTCATGGCCTGCTGGTAGCTATCTAACTATGGCAATGTGGTCTTCATGGCTCCTGGGGCCTCGGAAGGCTCCCAGTTAATTATCCCCGTGAGTTGCATCACAGAGTACCTCCGATTTTGCTGCTGTGATCGTCGTCTTCAATCTTCTCTTTACGTCTCCATGCTTGTGTGTTAGTGTAGAGGTGGGTGGCGGCGCATATTCATGGCCTCATCGAAATCCATGAGCCGGAATAATATGGCTGAAAATATGATCCATGCCCACCTGCGTCGTTCGCCTCATCGGTATCAAACGGCCCATGGCATCGTAGTCGTAGCAGCATTTGCATGGTTGATGTAGATCGGATTGATTCAGACTTCGTCGGCAATGTCGTTGTGGTACGCATGGATCTTGGTCACTTGGAGTTGTTGAAGTAGTTGATGGAGACTTGCATCGTCGCGTCGTGCTCTTAAAGGTCAGCACGACGGCATCTGGGACTTGCACGTAGATGGTACATGCACCCGTGCGTGCATGGCTTGGACGTGTGTACATGCACGCTGCCGCCTTGCTTGCATCTTGGCGTTGATTGTACATAGGTACAGTACTTGCATCTTCACGGTCACGTCCTGGTAGCCGATCGAGTTCATGTCTCCACCTCCCGTTCTGCAGCACGGGCATATGTGACGCCGACGAACTGATGTAGGCCGTCGGTGCTCCGTCTTCTCATGACGCGAGAGTTCTCGCAGTCAGGCGCCGTCTTGATCAGTTGGCCGCCGTATGCCGATCTGTTCGGCCACAACCCTGGCACCGGCCAACATGCGTATATGCAAGATTGAGTGAGATAATAAACGTATTAGTCCACGATCTTACCCATGGAAGACGACTTGCATGCCATCTCCTCTTGATCGTGGACTTGTGGCTTCCCGCCGCTCGTGGCCTCCGGCTTCGGGAACACCGCCTTGGAGGAAGACATGCCTTGGCTGCCGACTAGCTCCTTGCGATCTGGACGAAGGCGCCTGGCCGCCGGCTTCTCTTGTCTTGAAGATGGACGTCGGCGTCGTGGATTGCGAGCGCCTGCTTCTCTTTCGAAGAGAAGCGTGGCGGCGTGTGGACGTGAGTTGTGATCCTTTTCTCGAGAGGCCAGGGGGTAGGGTTGTGCCAAGCCTGTTGGACCGCACGCACGCGCCGCCAGAATCCGTTGGCCAGCGCCGAGATATCTGGAGTCTCTCTCACGCAAGGTGAAGCACGTACGTGATCTTCATCCATCCACCGTCGTTATCCCTCGCGCTCAGATATTTACCAGCAGCGTATACAGCCGATCGAGGCCGCACCTACTCAGAGCCTTCCCCTCATGTAGTCCATGACGTGTGGACCCGTCAGAGCAAACATAGTTTGCCACTTATAGCCGCACGTATGTGCTCCAGTTGACGATCAACTCATGGACCTGCCAGGCTTATATACTGCGGGTTCTAGAACCTGCGGGCAACCATGTACCGATTGAGTCGTGTCGGGCTGCAACATCTTGTGTACACTTTTAAAGAAATATACACGACATAGACCGGCGTATGTACACGCTCTACAGCCGATTCATAACGTGCACAGGCATACGTACTTGTTAGCATGCTCATTTGCACATCAAAGCATATACGCACGCTTGAACTCGTAACACATTGGAGCACATATACATGTATATGCAGGCTCCTCTATTTTACTCAAAGTGAAGAAGCTTACTAGCTAGCTCCTTGCTTGCACGTCGCGGTGCATATATGTATGCATGGCCTTGTACGGTAGCACGTAGAAGCTCACACGATGGGTTATTAGCTTCTTAGCTTAGCTTATTTGCATGTATGTTGAAACACATATACACATACACGCCCTTCCTCTCGTGACGTGAAGCTCGCTCGCTCTGTTAGCTTGTTAGCTTCTCAGTCTGCTCCTCAAGGCATATATATATATATATGTTAGACATAATCTGCTGTTATCCTACCAAATTCCACAGCATGGTGAAAGACAGGGAGTGGTCAGCTCATGTCAAGACAGGCCATATCCTGGTTTTTCCTGTAGCAGTAGAAGCTCTCTCACCCACGTCTTCGGATGATGTAAGCATAGTATTAGGAGTAGTTGAGTACCGTAGTCATGCCTCATGTGTACCTGGTAGAGGATGAAGGATTATATATATATATTATGCAATGCAATGGAAAAGGCAGCTCTTGCCACCAGATCAGTCTCTAGTCTTCGGCCAACGCTGAAGACAGTGTGTGTGCTGTGTGTGTATGCGGAAAGGGAGCTCGGCTCATCTTCTTCCCTGGTTTAGGAAGGATCTCGGAGGGGGGGTCGAGCAGGTGCTACTCGCCTCGAACCTGGTCGGCAGTCAACGCTGCGGGTCAGTGCCACTACTAGGCACCTTCCAAGGTGGTCGGCAGTGGTCGGTGCTAGGTCCTAGCGCCAACACGTGGTACCAGAGCTATACATCGTTGCTAGGCCCAACGGCCAGCGATGGCGGACGCGGTGCTGCAGGGAGTCGGTGCTGGCGTTGGAGGGCAGCTCCAGCCGGTGCCGCAGCACATGGAGGTGCGTGTGGTCAGGGAGTATGACGAGAATAACTCATGGCCCGTGCTCACCCACACCAACTACGGCGAGTGGGCTTTGCAGTTGAAGTGGAAGTTGCGCGCCTGGAAGTGGTGGGCAGCCGTGAAGACTGGCGATGCCGTAGAGGATGCGGAGATGGGCGTCATGGAAGCGCTCATGGCATCCACTCCAAGTGAGTTCCACGAGGCATTTGGGGCCAAGAAGACGGCAAAGGAGGCATGGGAGATGCTGGAGTCGTTCCTCATCGGCTCGGATCGAGCCAAGTGGGCCAAGGTTTAGCAGCTATGCCGGGAGTTCAACGACATCCGATTCAAGTCTAGGGAGTCGGTGGAGGACTTCGCCCTGTGGCTCTAGTCAATCGCCGCTCAGCTGACCACCTATGGCAAGCCGCTGGAGGACGAAGATCTCATCAGCAAGCTCCTGAGTGTGGTGCCTCCTAAGTACGCCCAGCTTGCCTTGTCCATCGAGACGATGCTGGACTTGTCTACGCTGACGCTCAAGGATGTGGCGGGGCGGCTGTGGGCGGTGGAGGGTCATGGGTTGGCGGCGCTGGAGCGGGAGGACAGCAGCAAAATGCTGCTGACGGAGGAGGAGTGGACTGCGTACATGAAGCAGCGGTAGTCCGGGAAAGGCTCCTCTGGCCATTGTGGTGACCGTGGTGACAAGCGGCACGGCAAGGCGCCGCAAGGAAAGAAGCGCAACACCGACCCGAACGCGTGCCGGCGTTGCAGGATGGTGGGGCATTGGGCGCCAGAGTGCCCAAAGAAGTGCCCAAAAAAGAAGCCAGAGAAGGAGGAGGCCCACCTAGCTCAGGACGACAGCGACGACGAGCACGCGCTTTTGATGGGGGTGTGTTGTGTGCTGGAGGACGGTGAAGCAGAGAAGGTAGGGGCAGAGCAGGGGACTACGCCGCAGGCTGTCCATCTCGACAAGCCATGTGCGCGGGCCCATCATGGCGCAGTCGACATGTTGGAGTAGGTGGTGGTGTCCCGGGAAGTCATCTCCGATGAGGCGGCATGGGACAGGCCAGGGGCGGGGGTAGAGCCTGCGGCTGCAGAGGCGAAGGAGCCACCAAGCCCAGCCGTGGAAGGCTCACCCGCTCTTTTCTCCAGTGGCGGCAAGGCCAGGGGAACACTGGCGGGTGGGGAAGCAGTGGTGATGGAGTTCGCGGTAGGGGAAGCAGGGGACTCTGCGGTGGCTAGGGTGGAGGAGCCACCCAGTCCACACGGGGTAGGGATCCCCATCCTCGACTGTGCTCCGCCTCGTCCAACCCCTCCTTGAGAGGACGCCTTGACCTCGAGGGGTGGCTAGGCCTCGTCCACAGGACGAGGTAGCCTCGAGGGACGCGGGGCTCCGTCCACAGCCCGAAGCAGCCTCAAGGGTCATGGTGCCGGCACCAAGACCAAGTTTCGAGGGGCTGCATCCAAGTCTAAAGGCGGGATGGCCTCGAGATTCACGGTGCCCCGACTGAGTATTGCGAGCCCGCGCTTGAGGATCGTTGGGCCTCGACCAAGGGCCGGGGCGGCGTCGACGGTCGCACGGTCTCGGCCGAAGGACGGAGCGGCCTCGAGGGCCCTGGAGCCGCGATCGCGGGCTGGGAGGCCACAACCGCGGAACGCAGAGCCATTACTGATGATCACATGGCTTGTCCGAGGTCCGAGGGGGCTCTCGCATCTGTGGGGCTGCAATGGAGGCTCGAGATGGCCTCAACCGTGCGACGGAGAACCTCGACCATGAGATGGAGGGCCTCAATCCCAGGACGGGATGCTTCGACCCCGTTGCCGGACGTTCTGACCCTGGGACAGGAGTCTTCGACCGCGGGCGGGAGTGGCTCAACCAAGAGCCAAGCGACCTCCACAGCGGGCCGGGAGACCTCGAGCACAGGCCAGCAGGCCCCGGGCATGGGAGCCTCAACTGCGCGACAGGGAGGCGGAGTCCCGACCACGAGTCGGGAGGCCACAACGGCGCGTCGGGCGCCCATGACCGTGACACGGGGAGCCTCAATCGCGGAGGTGCGGGCGGCCTAGACTACCTCGAGCGCGGAGGCGCGGAAGGCCTCGACCGCGAAGGCACGGGAGGCCTCGATCGTGGAGGCGCGGATGGCCGCGACCGTGAGGCGAGATGCCACGACTACGGGTCGGGCGACCTTGATTACAAGGCAGGAGGCCTCGACCGTAGGCAGACGGACCTTGATTTCGGGACGGGAGGCCTCGATCCCGTGGCTAGAGGCTTGACCCCAGGACGGGGGGTCTCGACTACACGGCAAGGGGCCTCGATTGAGGAGCTGGGGGGGTCGACGACGGAGGTTTCTCCGTTTCTAACGACCCAGCCTCGGGAAACACTGGCGGAGGAACTAGCCACATTCGCAGTGGCGGAGCGCAACACGGAGTGGCAGAAGGCAATGCTGGAGGAGGACGCCTTGTCACCCGAAGACAGGGGAAGGAACCGGACATCGTCGGGGTGTACGACGACACTCGGGCGCGGGCAGTGGACATCGCTGTGTTCAAGTGTGAGATGGCAGCTAGACTCAAGACAAGCGATCTCGGCGCGCTCTCCTGCTACCTCGGTATTGAGGTGGAGCAGGGGAGGGACTCCATCACGCTAGGGTAGCAGAGGCTACTAGAGCGGGCTGGCATGGCGGACTGTAAGTCCATGCCGATGACGATGGAGGAGCGGTTCAAGCTATCGATCGGACAGCGGGTCACGGAGGATCCATGGCAGGATCATCGGACGGGCAGTGAAGAGGTTGTGGCACTACATCAAGGGGACGCTTGATCAGGCAGTCGTCTTCCCCGAGCACGGCGGGCAGCGGCTGACGGCGTTCAGCGAGGCGTCGTTCAAGTCCGGTCAGGATGAGCAAGGGCTCACGGCGTTCAGCGACGCAGACATGGCGGGCGACGCAGATGGGCGGCGGAGTACCTCGGGCGTACTCGGCGGCAGCAATCGCCTGGAAATCGCTAGAGTAGTCTGGAAATCGCCTGGAAGACGGTGGCACTGTCGACCCTCTAGGCGGAATACATCACGACAGCCACCGCGGCATGCTCTGGTGTCTTAGGAGCTGAGGCAGAGGATTGGCATGGTTGAGGTTTAGGGTTAGCAGAAAGATTAGGGGAAGATTGTTAGACATAATCTGCTGCCACCCCACCGAATTCCACAACATGGTGAAGGACAGGGAGTGGTCAGCTCATGTCAAGGCAGGCCATGTCCTGGTTTTTTCCTGTAGCAGTATGGTAGCAGTAGAAGTTCCCTCACCCACGTATTCGGGTGATGTAAGCATAGTACTAGGAGTAGTTGAGTACTGTAGCCATGCCTCATGTGCACCCGGTAGAGGGTGGAAGATTGTATATATATGTTATGCAATGCAATGGAAAAAGGCAGCTCTTGCCAGCAGATCAGTCTCTAGTCTTCGGCCAATGCTGAAGACAGTGTGTGTGCTGTGTGTGTGTGGGGGATGGGATCTTGGCTCATCTTCTTCCAATGTTCAAGAAGGATCTCGAGGGGGGGTCGAGCAGGTGTTGCTCACCTCGAACCTGGTCGACAGCCAACGCTGCTGGTCAGTGCTACTGCTAGGCACCTTCCTAGGTGGTCGGCAGTGGTCGGTGCTAGGTCTAGCGCCAACAATATATGCATATATGGCCTTGTAGTATGTTGGTGGTATGAGTTGGCCTGCTAGCCTTCTGCCCCTTGCATGTACATATAACAAACGTATATGTGGTATGGTACACATGGATTTTATTTTGACAAAAATCCATCACACACAGTAAACTTGTATTCTTTACTCAGAATAGGAGCTATCATTCATATATCTTGTTGAACAATGGATGCGTACTGAACGTTAAGTGCCTTTTGGATTTGCTTGACATGTGAAATTGTGATGAAATATAATCTCCAGATGATAATTTAGTCTTGAATGTGTTGGCTAATGTGACTTGAGTAGATATTAACATTATATGGATAATATAATTCTAGGCATTATAAAAAAAGTTCTGGTACATATTAAATCCTGTTGGCTTGGTTGGTTTTCCTGTCGGTTACAGTGTCAGGACAGAATCATGTAATCCTATCGGGGAGTTATTCCTGACGTGAATTCCACAGGGCTGTACAATCAGGAATTGGTTTTGCCCCGTCAAACCTATGCCGTCAGGAGTTGCCATTACGAACATTTTCCAGTAGGCCGACCGTCAGGAGAAATCGCTCTTTTTCGTCATGTCGTTGCTGACGGCCGATTCTTGACGGCTGCCCGTCAGGAATATAAAACCTGTCGGTTTTTTGGCTTTTCCTAACCGTTTTCGGCTGTCAGGAAAAACCTGTGATAGGGGCAGCAGACACCGCATGATCGCACATTGAACAGCTAGTGAACACCGGCATGGAGCCACTGGCATGGCCAACCCTGCAGTGGTGACAGGAGGGATCTGTCAACACGTACTGAGTGTCAAAATCAGAGAGCATAATTAGTTTGACATTTGTTTGATTCTTGTTTTCTGAGAATACTATATGGGAGCAAGCACCTTGTTTCTGAGAATACTATATGCACGATCTCGATATGGAAGAAGAGACCGTGCTGGAGAGAAGAGAAGAAAGGGAATTAATAAAAGAAATATAATCCGACAAGTGGGACCATATGTATTAGGGGGGATTTTGGGGCTTCGGCTGCAACATGTCCCCCCAATTATCACTGCCAAATAACTATATTCTTGGAATATAGGGGGTCAACCGGTCATTACAGTCCCTTAAGCGCAATGAATACTTTACAAAAGTCTCAAAACCTTTACCGTAACCGCAACTGAGCGAGACTTTCGGCAACCGTGCTCTTTGAGGTCCATCCGCGTACTGATGCATTCATGGACAAAGAGCTTTCGCTTGACTTTGTGCTTCACATTCTGTTCTAGCTATGCGAAACACACATGACTACATGAGGTTTGGTTCAAAACTCCAAAGAAAGCCTACTAAAAAATCCGTGCTAAAGATCTTAACGTGTGAAGGCAACACCACTTGTGTATCCTGATATGTATTTACGTTTTGCGTTCTCTTCCCAATACGCACATATTGGCTTCTTCCTAACCGTCACTATTCGAGACCGCTCGGGCACTTGGCAAGCCACTTGTGCACTCGGCAAAGGCGCCTCTGCAGAGCCCTATTCGAAAAGGCTTCGTTGACGAGTGCCGGATGTCCAGCAGTCGGCAAAGATTTTCTAGAAAAATAAATAAAATAGAAGACCCACAGAGCCCATCCGCAGGGCCCAGCGAGCCCATCGACGCCGGATATGGGCCTCGGCCACCGCCAGGCACGTTGTTGCTGCTGGATCCGCTGCTCATCATCGGCCGCCCGGGATGAGGAGGAGCACGGCTGCTCATCCATGCCGCGCCGCTCCACACCATGCTGCTCCACACCGTGCAGCAAGGAGACAAAAAAGGGCAGGGGCGCCATGGTGGAGAAGGGGTGGCGTAGGATAGGGAGGAGAGCTGTGGACCAAGAGAAGAAGGTGCAGCTTCGTGGAGAAGAAGGTCGGGTGGCGTGAATGGGGAATGGCGCGTGCGGTGGAGAAGAAGGGCGTCGGAGGAGGGGTGGCAGTACGAGGGAGAGAGTGGGTTAGTGTTAGGTTTTGTTTATAGTCCAGGCTAGTAGTGGGCCATTGGTGGGGTGCTAGTCCAGTTTGCCGAGTCCCAGATAAGGGGCGCTCTGCAAATCAAAGATTTTTTTATTTTTTTAACTTTTTGATATTCAAATATAGTTTTGCATAACAATATAAACAATGGAAAAATTGTCAACTACAACATTTCATAACTTTTCAAGATCTACAAACTTTATTTTCGGTGTTTTCCATCTAAGGTCATTTAAAAAGTTTTGGTTTTTAATTTTTAAACTTGAATGTGTTTTAGCATGAAAAGATGAACTCAAATGAAAAAGTTTTCAATTATAGCATTTGACACCTTCTCAAGATCCAGAAACTTTATTTTGTGTGTTTTTCCGTCCGTGGTTGTTTAAAAGTTTGAATATTAAAATATTAAAAATTAAACGTATTTTAGTATGACAAAATAAACTCAAATGAAAAAGTTTTAACTATAATATTTCATAACTTCTCAAGATATAAAAACTTTACTTTAGATTTTTATTCATTTTTTCGTCTCACGTGGTGGTTCTAACATTGTCCATAAATCTTATATATCTCTCCTATAGTTTCATAAAATACGATAGAGACATGTATGATTTATGAACAAATTACTTTCACTTTGCCATATTTAGAAATGACCAAAGTAAATATTGTACATCTTGATGAGTTAAACAAGTTGGAAGTTGGAAACTTTTTCATTTCAGTTAATTTACTACCCGAAATTGTATTTTAAGCCTCGCCTCTTTGCCGATTGTTTGTCCTTTGCCGAGAGCTGACTTTCTGGCACTCAGCAAAAAGCTTATTTACCGAGTGCCCAAAATTGAGCACACGGCAAAGATCCTGGCACTAAGCAAAGAAGTGATTTTTAGTAGTTTGTATTGAACATTATGCTAACTTCTTTTGATTCTAGACTCTGTCAGCCAGTAGTTAGTTGAGTCCTTTGCGGAACTGAATCCAATAAATATAGGCGTGGGTTATGCATGTTGTGCTAGTATGAGTGGAACTTGTTTTACTCCATATGAAGGTATATTAGTGGCGGGAGTTTCATGTTGGTGCTATGCATTAACTCTTCAAAATTACTCAGTATAGATATGTGATATATATTTTTTTTGACCGAATTAGAAGGGAAAAACTCCCCCATCTATCTTTTTGATCTTTATTAATAAGGAAGTTAATGAAAGAAAATTTCAGCGCACGAAAGGTGGAGGCAGTCTTGCAAAGCCAAAACAAAAAGAATACTGTGAATGGAACAATTGGCGGACTAGAGTTTGGACTGTATTGTTTAGCGACATACGAAACACTTGAAATCATCTTACGAATAGTAGCCGGTCACGTATAAGATAGATGAACAGCAGGAATCTGCACTATTTGTATCCTCATCCTCATTTACATCTTTTCCTTTTTTTTCAAACAGCTTTAATTTTCAACACAAAATTTGGATAATGAGAAGGTAGAGGGTTGCATGCTCTATTTGGAGGAACTCGAGCTGAGCTCGATGATGAGGTGCTCGTGCTTGATGAGAGCTCCTCAGCCTGCCTGTACGACTGATGCAACATCTTCATGAGGCAAAATGGGGGCATCTTGACTTCCTGTGCCAGTAAGTGTAGCCTTCCAGACACCGTCTAAGCTGTCTCTCACTCTGGCTTCTTGAGGGGCTGGCAACAGGAGGTGGCTCGTGGGAGGCGAGAGGTGTCGGAGGCAGGTGGCCTGTGGGCCACACGTTTTTTTTGTGCCTAAGGCTAGTAAGATGGACGAAAACTGCACATCTAAGGTAACTAAGACTTCGTTCTCGGTGTATTGGTATGGTACAGATGTCCCACTTGCCTCCTATTCCTATTGCACATGGCCAACACCATATTTCTTACTCCGTGGAACATCCTACCTCTCTTCGGTTATCCAGTGATTGCATTTTGTCATGTTACTTGCGGAACAGAAAGCACTGTGTAGTTATATATATAGCCTAGTATCACCGGAAAGTATATATCTTGCTTTTTTTCTCTTTGTTTTAATCAACACTACTGCTGGAACTGGAGCCATTATAGTTTTTGAGCCACGGACTAATATGTAATTATTTTTGCTCTGAGGAGCTGATGCTCATCAGTACGTCACTAGCTCCATGGACCCCACTCCATGTTTTTGCTCGCGCTTGTGAACACAGGCATGGAGCCACTGGGATGGCTAACCCTGCATCAGCGACAGCAGGGATCTGTCAAAACGTACTCAGCGTGGAAATGGGAGACCATAATTTGATTCTTGTGTTCTGAGGAAACTATATGTGTGCAAGCATCTTGCCTTTGTTCATGTCAAATTAAATGTACCATTTACAAATTAACCAATAAGTACCATGTCTTTTACTTAACAAATTACTAATAGAACCATCACTCTAGAAACTTCTATGCTTTTGTGCTACAGAAACCAGAAAATTGCCAACTTAATAATTAGGTATTGTTCTAATAGCGCTTAATCCCAATTCTTTCTTGCTTTATAGTTTACATATGATGTACGTATCAAGCTAAGTCTATAAACTTTTGTAAATGCCTTCATTTCAAAACTTGCCAGATGCCTATTTTTCTAATGACCATTTCATCTAAATGTTGGAGAAGTTATAAATCCCATTGACTGAAATTGTTAAGTGTAGAACTACTCTGATAGATAGCAATGGGGTTCGTGTAATCTGCACGCAGTAGGGTATAATATGATATTTGTTATCAGCAAAATCTAAGTTACATCATGAATACCAAAATGTTTTCCACGATATTTGTTTGTAGCTTTCGGGTCCTACGGGACACAATGTCCAGATACCCTGCAGCCTTATAACTGACTAAGGAATTGATACACAATCATTTGGTTACAAATGTAATGACCGCCATGGCCTAGTTTTCGTTTTCATCTCTGTCTGAAGCATGATGCAAAAACTCTAAATTATGAAAACAAAGCCTACGTGACTACACGAGGCTTGGTTCAAAACACCAAAGAAAAACTAAATTCGTGCTAAGATCATAATTTTTTTTAGAAAGGTGGCAAGAACTCTTGCCGATTTTTATTAGACCAATGAATGAAAAAGGAAGAAATTTTACAACTTACAGATTACATAGGCTACTTGTACTACTAGCGCTACTCGAACTACTACTCAAAATACTACAACAAACTGGAAAATGGAAAAACTCCCCAACTCTCTTAACCTCACTGACTTTCTAAGTCTGCTGACCGGCCGGACTGGATGCAATGTTGAATTGCAGAATATCATCATGTGCCACTTGGATTGGTTGGATGCTAAGATCATAATGTGTGCTGGGAATCCTGCATGTCGTCTATCCTGATATGTATTTACCTTTTGCCTTTCCTAATACACAAATTGGCTTTTTCCTAGCTGTATTGAACATTCTGCTAAATTCATCTTCCTAGCTGAGCTGCCTGCTAGCAATTTGTCGCGTTACTTGTGGAACAGAATTCACGAAACATAGGCATCGGTTATCAATGTTGTGCTAGCAGAGAATGGAACTCATTTTTCAATCAATATTCATGGTGTATTAATGTCAGGAATTTCATGTTGGTGGTATGCATTCACTCTTCAGATTAACTTGTCTATCTAAGTATCCTCTGCTAAATACTGTGAGTAGAACTACATGGCCAGAAGATGATTCATAACGATTGGCGCACAAGAATTGAGCTGTATTATGTAGTTAGAAACAAAACAAGACAAATCAGCCTATGATGAGTAGAGGGTCACTTATATCGGATCTACAGTTGGAAATTGCACTATTCGTATGCTCATTTGCTTCCTTTGATAGTTTTTTCCTTCCAAAATTTTTTTGTAAGTGAGAGCTGTAGGAGGCACGAGGTGAGTGGGGCGCTCGTTTTTTTGTGCCTAGTGCAGGGATAGTGAACGAAATCTGCTCGGCCATGTGCACAGTCACTTTGTTCTTCAGATATTGGCATAGCTGAGATTTCCCACTTGCCTCTGATTCCCATGACACGTGGCCGAGCATCATATTTGTTACACATTAGAACATCCTACCTCGCTTCTATTCACTAGTTGTTGCATTTTGTTAAGTTAGTTCCCAAATTGAAAACATAGTGTAGTAATATAAATAGTCGAGTGGCGCCTAGGGAAGTAGAATATTTCCCTTTTTATTTGTTTCAATCAATGCTGCAGTTGGAAGTGAGGCATTGTACTTCTTTGAGCCACGAACTACTCTGCAATCATTTTTGATTAATCTTTTCCAGAAAATGAAAAGATATAAATAGTAAGCATTCTCAAGACTCAAAGAGCAACCTCACACTAGCATATAAAAAGTGTCAAACTGCAACATCCCACTAGCATATAGAAACTGCAACCTCAAACTGCGACAACACACTAGCATACCACCTTCTTTTACTACTGCACTACACAGTCCTTAATGAATTTAAATGGAAAATATTTTGACTGTAAAGCTTTAAATCTTAACAAAGCACTAAACTTTAGTACAAGACTTGACTCCACCTAAGATTGTTTGTATAATTAAAAATAATTTCAAAATATTTGAATTTAAAACACATATTTGAGAATCTAAACAATCTCAAATCAACTATCAACAATAAACTTGTAGGTTGGGTCGGCCACTAAAGCTTTGTAATTAGCCATGTAAACGTTCAAGGACCATCCCAAGCCTCTCACATTAAGCCCTTGTTGAATACATTATTGAGCCATCGTCCCAAGCCATCGGTGAAGTTCTGTTTGGTAGTTCAGATGGAAATTGCTATTTATATATTGCACGGAATATATGCTCGTCGGCACCATGGATGGATACATAGGGCTTGTTGATAATTCAAAGAAACCAATGACGACTAATGCATGCATGTATGCCAAAACTGTACTTCAAACCTTTTTGTTTGGCACTATGAAAAACTAATTAGGTGGATGCATTGCACTAGACAGTATCCCACCTATGTCCAAGAAAATTAAAGTTTCTCAATTTCGAGTTGTTCCTTTAATTGCAAAGCTCTTGGCTGCTATTAGAATTGATCGATTCTTTCATTGCTAATAACTGGTATTATTGGTGTTTTTTTCCAAAATCTAGATTTTAAAATTTTAATTATCTAAAAACTTAAAACAAATAAGGATTGTAAATGAATTCACATACAAAACATTTAAACCACTAAGTTCAAGATGGAGTTCGGATTTAAACCTTTGTTATAGGAAATGTCAATATATCCAAAGTCGTTATATATATGAAAACTAGAAATCAGGGAATTTAAAACAAATGATTGGACCCATGACAATTTGGAATCTGAGATATTAACTGAAAGTTTATAGCTCATATCAAGATCCATAATTTGAGATAAAATCAATCTTTCCTTTCACTCTATCATTAAAAAATGAATATTTTTGGACAACTATTTATTAAGTTGGACCACTTCAGAGTGATGCCTCTATGTCCTAAATATGTTACGTTTATTAGTCAATTTATAGAGACAGGATGGGAAAGTTGATCCACCAGGGATTCATAGAGGCAGTGGGAAATTAGAGCCACCTCTATAAATGAATGGATGAGTTTAATGATAAAATTAAGGCAATAGGTTGTTTAGGATAAAATTTTGCAGTAATCATGTTTAAGGATAAAATTAGGCCAATAGTTAGTTTAGGATTTTGTCACATATGTTGAAGAATTTCCTAATGACAAGGGATGATAATATTAACAACTCTTTCATTTCTGCCCTCAGGTTAATAAATATATTTTTGAAAAATTGAAGGGCAATGAGGTCATTCCAATACATGGAGGGTAGTCAAGACAGTCTCAAAACAATAACCTTAACCCTAACTGAAGAGTTGTCCGAGTGAGTTTCTTACTGTTGTGACGCTTCTTCCGATCATTGGGGGTCAGAGGGTCGGCTTTATTGCCCCAGCATCACTCTTTTATCGCTGTGTCTGGCGCACACCCTTTGGCAATGGAATTGCTCATGTCAACGAGAGATTATGAACTTGGTCCTTCAGCTCCTGCTACGGGATCTTTCTAGATGAAGAGATTCACTTCACTTGATAAGTGGTCACGAACCTTGGCTATGAAATGTGAGAACTCCAAAGAAAGCAAGACATATTTCCCTTTTACCTCCTGTTCCTAATATTCATATTATCAGCTTCTTAACTCTATTCAA
>CM041636.1:46612652-46633032 GCA_023333625.1 Bothriochloa decipiens
CCTCCTGTTCCTAATATTCATATTATCAGCTTCTTAACTCTATTCAATATCCTGCACGGTCCTCTAAGCAGACACAGCTAGCTTGCTTGCATTCAGTTGTGTATATATCTGTGGAACAGGAAGCACTATTTGTATACGCGGTTAGATAGGTACATTGTGCCTGTGACCATGTATAGTTATTCGGCTCGCATGTGCGTCAGTGTCACTTTGTTCTGCATCAGTCTTCATAACAACTCCATGGAGTTGATATCCACAGAAAACACAGCGATGAGACAAAATACAGGGGAAGTTGGTTCAGCAATTAAATATGGACAGACAGTTAACTACTGGAACCAATTAGAATTCATTGAACTCACTCTGGTATATATTTGGAGCATCGCTGTTCATGGACCAGTGCCCTTCTTATCCTACGCTTCTAAACTTTTTGCAGTTGTATTCCATGATTGAGTAGTGGTTTTGTATGTTGAGTAGACAGTGAGGAGTAACTAGGTAACGAGCTGCATTCTTTCGAGGATCAGGATCAGCTGTTGTTCGATAAGACAGACAAGTAATATACGATGCCCTCTAAAGCTAATCAACGTAATCAATTTATACATCATAAGTACGTGTCTAATTTGACGAACCAATATCGATTTTACTTGATAGACATTGTATATTATTCCTTGTTTACCCTTGAGGTTTTTTCATGACATCTTTTTTGTGGACATATATAGCTGCAGTGTTGCACTAGCTCTTTCTCAGACTCAAACCGCAAGACAGACACTGACTAGATATTCCAGCGCTGTCAATCGTAAAAACACCTTAGGCATATTTGAGCATGAACAGATACAGTGCCTGTCTCAACCTGCGTTCGCTTCAAAACTTCAAGCACACAGCAGCAGTTGGATCCGTGTGACCTGCTGAATGGCTCCCAGAGCGAGCACATGCTTTCCCTAATCTCCGTGACAAACCACATGCTTTCCCTAGTCTCCGTGACAAGCCACTATCATTCTCGACAGCACCACCACAACCTTGGTGTCGGGGACTCGTTCCCAGTAGATTGAGAACGAGGAGGGATAGTAAGATCAAAACGAACCTCCTCTTGATATAATTGGTGGAATTACAAGGTGGGCTCAAAGGTAGGTGGCACTGCAGCTATCAAAAGACAACCTCCTTTATTACACAAGGACCGCAGACTTTTATAGTGGCTCCCAACTCAAGATTGAAAGTACATGCGCATGGGGCATCAATATGCGGCTAACTCTGAAATCTTTTATCCAGTCCCCTGATTACTTCTACGTATGCGGTTAACTCTGGGTTCCTGACAACATAGTCTTTCTCAACTTGTCCTGTTACTATCTGCGAATCGGTTTTGACTATGATGTATTTTGCACCAAGTGCCTTGACCTTGTTGAGCCCCAGGATTACTCCTTCGTACTCAACTATGTTGTTGGTTGCTTTGAAGCATAGCCTTGCTGCGTATTTTGTTTTGATGTCCGATGGTGATATTAGCGCTGCGGAGGCTCCTGCACCTTGGATGCTCCATGCGCCATCTGTATATAGTATCGATATTGATGCCTCTGCCTGCGTGCTGCAGAGATGTCCATTTCGCCAAAAAGTCTACGAGTGCCTGTGACTTGACTGCTATTCTTGAGATGAACTTGATGCTAAACTGAGATATTTCTATTGCTCATTTATCGATTCTCCCTGATGCCTCTTTGTTACCTAGGATTTCGGCGAGCGGTTGTACTGTTGGGACCAGGATCTCATGTTCTTGAAAATAGTGCTTAAGCTTGCTTGATGCTGTGACTACCACGTATGCTATTTTTTCGACCTCTGAATAGTTCAGTTTTGCTCCTTGCAACACTTCTGATACATAGTATACCAGGTGTTGTATGCTTTTGTTGTCAACTTCCTTTTCTTGCACTAGCACTGCGCCGATTGCTCCTGCGGAGGCTACGACATATAGTAACAAGGTTGCCTCCGCATCTGGCGCTATGAACATAAGATCCTTTGTCACATAGTTTTTGAGCTGCTGGAATGCCTCCGACTGCTCTTTGCCCCATTCGAATTTGTTCGAGACCTTGAGTGTTCTGAAAAATGGTAGACTTCGTTCTGCTGATTTTGAGATGAATCTGCTGAGTGCTGCTATTCTGTCTGTCAGTCGGTGTACTTCCTTCTTATTTTCTGGTTCTCTCATTGTTAACACTGCTTTTGTTTTATCTGGGTTTGCTCTTAGCTCTTCTGGACCAACAATATAACCGAGCATCTTTCCCTTGCTTACTCCAAAGATACATTTTTCTGGGTTCAGCTTTAACCCTGCTTCTCTGAGATTGGCGAATGTTTCCCTGAGGTCGTCCAAGTGATCTCCGGTTTGTTTGCTGACCACTGCTAAGTCATCGACATAGGCTATAATGTTCCTCCGAAGTTGGGCTCGTAATACAATGTGAATCATTCTTAAGAACGTTGATCTGCGTTTTTGAAACCTTCTAGCATCCTAACAAAACAGTAGGTGCCAAAGGGGGTCATGAAGCTTGTTTTCTCTTCATCCTCCTTTCTTAGCCATATGTGGTGGTATCCTGAGAAACAATCTAGCAGAGAGAAGCGCTTGCATCCTGCTGCCTTGTCGACTGATGCATCTATCCTGGGTAGTGGGAAAGGATCTTTTTTACTGGCCTTGTTGAGATCTATGAAGTCTATGCACATTCTCATTTTGCCGTTCTTTTTTGGCACCAAGATAACATTTGCTAGCCAGTTTGAGTACTTGACTTCTCTGATGACTTTGGCATCTAATAACCTTTGTACCTCCGCTTTTGCCGCAATTATGCGTTCTTCGGGCATGTTTCTCTGTTTTGCTTCCTTGGTTTGACATTTGGATTAAGGTCGAGGATGTGTTCAATCACATCCCGACTCATTCCTTGCAGATCTGATGCTGACCATGCAAATACATCCTTATTCTTTGTTAGCAGTTCTAACAAGTATTTTCTTTCTACCTTTGATAGGTTGGCACCTATGGTCACTTTTCTGTTAGGGACTGCTTCTTCCAATGGTAATGTTATTGTGTCCTCTTGATCTGCCATGTTGGTGTTTCCCGCAGGCATGTTCGGAGGCTCCTCTGCTGATACGGTGTTGATGTTTCAATGTGCTCTGTAGATTGCTTTCTCTATGTTCCTTGCTTCTTTTTGACTGCCACGCACTGTAATGATCTCGTGCAATGCTGGCATTTTCATGCGGAGCTATCCCATATGTATTGCCACATTAAACTTGTTCATAAATCCTCTTCCCAGTATTGTGTAGTATTGGTAGTAGATATCTACCACGTCAAATGTGATGTATTCTGTCCTGGCACAGTCTCCGTCTTTGAATGACACTGGTAATGATATTTGGCCTAGTGCATTGATCTTTTTCCCACCAAATCCAATTAGCGGAGTATCTAGCGGTTGCAGCTGGCTTCTACTGAGTTTCATTTGGTCAAATACTTTGCAAAAATGATGTCTGCTGAGCTCTCGAAGTCTACAAGTATTCTGCTTACCTCCCATGCCGCTATGTTTGCCTTTATGACCATAGCGTCCGTGTGCAGGTAGCTTTCTACTTGGAGATCTTGCTCTATGAATTCTATTGGTATCTTGGACCATTCTGTTGATTTGTATGCTCCTTGACCTGCTACATTGTTTACCATACGGACGTGATCCTTTTTCTGTTTCTTGGTTTCAAATTCCAGGGCTGAGCCTCCGGCTATAGGTAATATCATGCCAATGGTTGGTAGTGCGGAGTGCGGATTTAACTGGTTTTCTGTCGGAGGCTCTGCCTTCAGGGCTGCTGATGGGGTCAAAGCATACTGCGAAGGTGCTGGTAACACTTCATACTACCTTTGGTGTGCCGCCGGAGGTTCCTGCATCTGTGTTGATTCAATAAGTGTTATGTGCAGTGGTCTTGGGTTGATGTAAGTTAGATCGTTTTCTGCTCTGTTCGAGGTGTAACCCAGGTGCTGCGCTATTTGCGGATACGCTGGTCTCTAGGCTGGTAGTAATGCTGGATAGTACTGGTGAGCCAAGTTTTGCTGTGGTAGTGGTCCTGGACTGTATCCTAGGAAGCTTGGTTTGTATTGCTGATGGAGCTATCAACCATGAGTGTGATTTACCTCTCTGCTACTTTGCTATTGGGGCTGCAGTTGTGACTGTTTGCTTTTCATCCTGTCAAATGTCTCTTGGGCCTCTGGGCAATCCCGTGTGACATGCCCTTTGTCCTCTCCGTAGAAAAGGCAATATGGCTTCTTTGGTTTCTGGTTCTTGCTCCAATTCTTGGACTTGTTGTTTTTGCCGTAGCCTTGCCCTCCTTGATTTCTTTGGCCATAGTCAAGTTCTTTTTTGTCCTGAGCATTCGGATGCTGGCTACTTTGCAAATTGAAAACTTGTTACTACTGGTTCTAGTATTATTGTCTTTGCTGGTTCCTGTTATCTCTTCCGTTGCCATTATTTGAAAACTGTTTACTTTGACTGTCTATTTCTTCTAATCTTTTACGGAGGTCATTGTCGGACCTACAGTATTTTTTGAACTCCTCATGTAGCTGAGCCGTTGTGGCTGGCTTCTTTCTTGCCAAGTAACTAGTGAATGGGTCCTTTGATTGCTGCTTCTATTGCTACCCCGTCAGGGACATCTGGTGCTTTAGCCTGGAGGTGTAGGAATCTCTGATAATAGTCTCTGAGGGGTTCGCCCTTGAGGTGCTTGTTGCTGAACAAGTCTGATGATGTTAACAACTCGCTCATGTAAGCTTTGAAGTTTGCCAGTATCTGGTCTCGTAGGTTCTCCCATGAGTATACAGTGCTTGGCTTCAACATTGAGTACCATGCCAGTGCATCTCCTTCTGCTGCAATCACAAATAATTTAGCCATTACATGATCATTGCCTCCTGCGGAGGCTACTGCCACTTCGAACTCATTATAAACTATCTCGGATCTAAATTGTCATTGAATCTTGGCAGAGACACAGGTTTGTAACTTGGAGGCCATGGTGAGCTTTGCAGACCTTCGGACAGTGGTGACTTTGGGTCAAAGACTCTTGATGGTGTGGGCAAACATGGAATTATGGTGTGCACAGCTTGTGCGTTTATAGCTGGGGGATGACTTGCTGTGATTGGTTAAGCGGTCTCCGATGGACTTGCTACCGGAGGTTGCATGCTCTGTATTTCTGCTTGCAGAATAGCCATTTGCTGTCTTATCTCGTCCGCTTGACGGAATGATTGTATTATTCTTTGGGTGGCAGCTTGCTGCGCCCTTAACCTGTCTCTTTTAGCTTGCATGCGGTGCATCTCATCTCTCAGGCTGGCCAATTCGTCTTCTTGGTTCTGGGCTGGCGGACGCTGCTCAGACGGGTCCTGCCTTTGCGCGGCATTGTTGTTCTCATCGTCACCTCCGTCCTCTGGTGCGGAGGCGTAGGTGCTTTGAGTGTTCCTTCTTGGTCTCCCACGAACAGAGGGTTATGGTACCTCCGCATCGACGTCAATACGTCTCCTAACGGAGGTCTTTCTTCTAGGTGGCATCTGTAGGTGCTATCTTCGGCCAGACACACTCGGTGGGCGCCAACTGTTGGGGACTCATTCCCTGTAGTTTAGGACGAGGAGGGACACTAAGATCAAAACGAATCTCCTCCTGATATAAATGGTGGAATTACAAGGTGGGCCCAAAGGTAGGTGGCACTGCAGCTACCAAAAGATAACCCCCTTTATTACACAAGGGCCACGACCTTTTATTGTGGCTCCCCAACTCAAGATTGAAAGTACAAGCGCGCCCCCAATAGGGGTTTCAAAACCCTAGACACTGACCCTATTACACGTGGGCCACCTAGAGATAGGCTGGTCCACTATTTCCTAGCCACGGCCCCGGGCTGCGGCCCATTACTACCTGTGAGAGGCCCATTGAGCCCACTGCTTGTTCACAAGCTCCCCAACTCGACCCGGCATATCGTCCTGATGAAGGTAGTCTCAGGTTGCTACCTCCTCCGCGCAGAGCCTCCGGGGAAGTCGAGATTCTGTCGATCAGCCTCCGCTTGAGCGACGGTCATCGCCACCGGACCTCTGCCATCGATTGACTCTACCTCGACTATTGCTGTCTTGGGATGTCACCACCTCCGCGCAGGGCCTCCGCGGGAGTCGAGAGCTTGGTCGATCAACCTCCGCGAGCATGGGAGACGACGCTGCCGGACCTCCGTCGCCGATCGACTCTACGGTCCCCGAGGTATCTCCTCGGCGGAGGTCCTACCTCCGGAGGCCTCTTCTTTGGATCCTGCGGACACAGATATGAAAAGAATACTGGATTCGTTGGTTAGACTCCAAGCGGAGGTAATAAGCCTCTCTAGCCCTAGGGCGCATCCCCAACACATGGTTCCAGCATACTTGGCTTGCATGTGTATGTCTCCGCATGCTGGCTATGGCGCCACCCATTGCCTATGGGCATTACCATTTCCTGGCAGGTTTCCCTGGCATCCTATTCCTAATAAATAAACTATATAAAATCTTCTCCGCAGCTCAGTTGATCGAAGATCCCTGTTCCCTCTACTTCGAGCTTACTAACTCAGCAACTCTCATTCTGTTGAGTATTTGGCAAACAGGAAACACGATATATAAGACCTTTTAATAAAGGCAATATCTTGCACGGAAGACATCTTCTCATCAACACTGTTATTATGAGCAGACTATAGGTAACTACAGGAATACATAGTGCACGTCTCACCTGGGACCGAAATGTTGAGCTTCCATACAAAAAAAAATAATACCAGACTTTTTTTGCATATTTTTATTGTTAAATAGCCCACAAGTGGTGGTAGGTTCACAGTTCTGCTATATGTCTTATCTACTAGATATATTATCTGCAGCACTACAAAAAAAAAAAAGAATCATTTCCTTTGCTTACATGATGTACTTATGTTTAGAGACGGCACATTTACTGTTCATAGTGTGGTGCTAACAAAATAGAAGTGTGTTCGGACTAGATCTCTTTTGGGGTGACTGGTCAATGCTATTTAGCATTAATTCTCACACATCTTATGTATACCCAAATACATGCTAATGGTGTACAATAAAAAGGCTAATATTCATCCATCCATTCCACAGCTTTCTCAACCATTACTCGAAGGTAAACATGTTACAAGTTACTAACTGATTATCTGCAGGAGTCAGTGTCACATGTGGCAGAATCTTACATGACATTTTGTGAAAGAGGAGGTAGCTAAGAGGAGACAATTACACAGTAAACTCAAAAAGAGGGCAGGCGGAGGACCTAACTACACAACAGGCATTGGGTTACACTGTGATTCACATGATTGCAGACATTGTGTCTAGAAGGAAGCGGAGTCCCTAGTCATGATTACTGGGAGCATTCCGAATTGTTCCATTACAAAGAACTTTCCCTCTGCTTCCAATTCCTCTTGCATGCTGAATAAAAGTAGCTTGCAACTTTTTGACATTCGTGTATCTTTGTATGATTTCTCCTATGTTCTTCCTACCCTGTACTACATCGGTAATTTTGTGTTCTGAAAAATGAAACCGTCACATATATATATGTGGGTCGGTGCCACATTGCTGACTCCTACTTTAGAGACAGGGTCGTTGGATTTCAAGAGGCAGTACTATGTGGGTTTTTTATGTTGGATTTAATTTAGTCATTCCTACTAATGTCAGTGGTCCACATGGCTACTAAAGTCGTTCCTACTTTCCCTCTGCCTTCAATTCCTCTGTCGCTCTGGCCAAATGTTCATTGCAGCTCTTTGTTGAATCTCAAGGCATTATCTGTTTTCTCGCATATTATATTTACTCTGTACAACAGAGCATATATACCTTTGTGTTCGATACAAAAAGAGAGAGGCATATATTGTGGGTTCGTGATGTTGGATTTAATTTAGTATGTGCATTTTATCCCAGTGTTCCCCAATTTGGTGCTGGTTTTTGCTATGGACATCTAAACTTTGTTTTCTGGGATTAGATTTTGCTTGTCCTAATACCATCAACTTTGGTTTATGATGAAGTGGCATTTTGTGAAAGCAGAGGACCATTTTTGATCTCTGCACAGTATCTAATATGTCCGCTGAAAATATTGGACTCTGAAGCATGGTGGGTTTGATGTGTACTTTCCTATTGCCTCGTATTCCTGTAGGATGCATTCCTCGGGGAATTTTCCTTTGCACCGATTTTTACACGGGTATCTTCTCGAACTGTTTTCCATAGACTTTTTTTACATTTTTCCAAAAGGAAACCATAGTGTATATATAGGATAGGCAGAGGATTCCAGCAGATCTGTCTGGGACGCGGCTGTGGGCTGCCTGGTGGCAGGTGGAGGGTGGCTAAGGGTTGGAGTGGGGGCAGGGGAGGGGGGGGGGGGTGGTGGTGGCTGCGGTGCAGGGAGAGGAGGGAAGGAAGATGGGGCAGTGCGCGCTAGAGAGATAGGGAAAAAGCTTCTGCTCGTCTGCTACTTGCTTGACCTGGTTACATCTCTCTGAGTATTTATAATTCTCATGGCACTTAACTCCTAAGTAAACTAGGACATCCTTATATTGGTCAAAATAAAATATTAGTCAACATGATCACTTTTATGACATTAATTTTGCACAATTAGTATATTTTACATTACTTTGTGACAACTAATAATAATTGTTATATTATTTATGAGAAATACTAATCTACTAGGGCTGGTTGATTATTATGAGACTAAATTCAACATGCTCTCATTTGTGTACGATAATGGCAATCTTACTATTCTGCCAGTACCTTATTCATATAAATATCATGTTAATTAGTTGTCACTATTTTGTTTCGTTTCATAACTTTTCTTTTTTCACTATGACACAGGTTCCTCTCGACTGTGTAGGTCGTCTTGCCTGTGTACATTGCTTTGGCCTCATATTCCAAACCACATCGCACCGGCTTTTTCCAGCTTTTTTTGGCACGATCAGTTTGTATCCAAGATAGCACGGCTACCTCTCGATCACGTAGGTCATCTCACTCTGTTATTTGTATTTCCCTTCTGCCTCGTATTCCCAACCACACACCGCTGCAGCTAAGCAGCTTTTCCCGGCTTGCTGGATGGACATTCTCTCCTCTTCCTTTTGTTTACGCGTTGCTGAACATTGTAGAGCTCAGTGGGTTGATGTGAGACCTTTTTAAAAGTGATGGCCAACCCAATTTATTGAAATATAATTTACCATAATTACAAATGTGCAAAACATTCAAAACTATCCAATAAGGAGACAATCAAATATAAGGCTCAAGGATCAGTAACAGACCATGCCACCTCGAGGAGTGTAATACCCAGGAAGTGAAACTAATATTTTCTTTGCTAGTTTTTGTGCTTCATGTCAATTGTTTAGTTTTTCCAAAGTTGTGATCATGCTATAGGGAAAGAAATACTAAATTTTTGTTTGCATTAAATTATATTTTGCAAACGTAAATGTTAAAATAGTAAATACTAATTCAAAAGGTTGTGTTATGGGCTGAACCAACTGATGTTTGGATTGAAGATTGTGGGAATCGTCATCCTTTGCCATTGTCCACATGTTTTTCCCCATGGTAATCCAAGGTGATTCACCCTTGTTGTTGAACTTGCATCTAAAATGGTTTGGGTGATTTAATTTGTGGGAAAAGGTCAATTAGAGGCGATCTGATGGGTTCTATCGTTTTTCTGAAATTTTTTAAGACAGACTGTTTCAGTTTATTAGGTTATTAGGGTACCATAGTGGACAGATCTGTCATACCCATGAATACAAAATTTGTTTATAACTTTTTTATCTTTGTGCCTGTAAAATTTCAAGATTTTATCCTTTGTGGTTCAGGAGTTATGATTTTCTTAGTGTGACTGTCGCTGTATGGACGACATTCTGGACAGTAATTGATCAATTCGGTTTTTAGCCATGTTCGAGGTCAAACTAGTTTTCCTAGTAAATACCAAAGTGGTAGAGTTTTTAACGTGCTTTCAAATAGTGTTTAACATGTTGGTATATATTTAGTAGAACTCCAGTTATATTTATTTTATTGGACTGCTTTCCAATAGTTAACCATTGAACGAAGTGTCACATATGCACATTGCATCGCATAACATTTGCATTTGAAGTTATGTTGCTGTTTGCTGACAGCGACTTGTACCGGTAGAACATCATACAGTGTCCCGTGGAGGGATATGATGTACACTCTTATAGTGTCCCGTGGAGGGGTAAGAGTGCGCAAGAGCATGTCATATGCATTACATATGCATTCCTTTCATGTGGTGTGAAGTGAAGTTATTTAGCGGAAGTGAGAATCATATACATGGTACCATTGAGTTTTTCTTTATGGAAGTGAATTGGTGTCGGTGATTCAATCTATCATATATTAAGTTTTTTAAAAAAACAAAATAAGATGAGGCAGCGGTTGGCAAGGTAGAGTATTAGTATTGATATTTTCTACCTTTACACTCTATAAATTATATCAGTTACTTAAATCATTGTCTAATGAACTTATGAATTAAATGGCATGTTAAAACAGTTTACTTGCTGAGATTGTTTTCAATCTCACCCTTGCTTACTATCTTTCTAGGTGCTTGATTGGATGCTTTCTTGAAGGGATGGGAATTAGCAGCACATCACTTTTTCCACCACTTTTAGAAGTAATAAAGACACTCTTGGCTTGCTGTAATAAACCTAGTTTATTTTCATGTGATCCTTCATAGTTTAATTAAAAAATGTTTAAGTTGGAGCTTACTTAATTAGAGACTGGTTCTTGTCTTTGCTTCTACGCTTTACTTTGATATTGGTTTTTTTGTTCCCGAGTTATGTATTCCTGATGTGGGAAGGGACGTTAGTGACATCTTAGACTTTTGTGGCGCCTAGGGTGTTACAAGGAGCTAGGAAGATTCGGTCACTTGCTGCAGCCGTTGGTATGTCCAAGAAAGCAATAGAACAAACACCGCTTCTCTACAACTCTAATGCTCAATGAAAACTTCGGATTCAAAAGGAATACATAAACATATTTGATAAAATCTCAAACATTGGAGGTTTTTTGTGTTGAACAAATATTAATTTAGAACTATTTTTGAGCCAAGATGTTTCATTGTATGCCTCACGAGCTTGAAGCCGACCCTTTCGAAAACTTAAAAAGGTATCATTTTGGAACAATATGTTTGAAATATTTTGGCAGTATTTTTTAAACAAATTGAGACTATAATTTCTTCTAAATTTGAGCTCACACTCTCATTTAGACTATAATTTCTTCTAAAACCCCAAATTCAATTTCCCAAAAATGAATTCAGTTTTCATGCATTACAAAATTACAGCCTTCATGATGATGATGATGATGATAATAATAATAATAATGAGAAAAATACTGTCGGGTAGTGCTTGGAACCGAAATGTTCTCCATGATACGCCATCTTATTACTGCACATTTATCTCTGCCAGCATGAATTCTAGAAGTGACCGCGTTCTGTCTTGAGTCTTGACACATGTTCTAGCGTAGTGCACGAGCTCACCAAAACCCAAAGTACCGCATGATCCCAAGAAATAGGCGATGAAAGTAACAATATTTTTAAGAGAAGCCCTCCTAGATTGGCCATAAACATAGATGTTACTGCATGTCACACAAGATCAGATGCACAAGTGAAAAACAAATACATAAACTTTAGTGTTTGTTGATGATGGCTAAATGTGTCAGTTCTTCCATTATTGGAGTGTTTATGTTTTGTGGTTGTGTTGCACTTTTTATCTTTTTAATATATACATACGCAGCTGTCCTCTGTATTTAGAAGAAAATAATATCCCTAGTAGCCTTATCAACACTCTGGCTCCCCTCTGCCAGTAGCCTGCTAGTTTAGTTTTTCACAGAACAGGCTATATATATCAGGTAATGTTTGTTGTGTCAGTGACAATGGAATACATTTTTTAACCAGTATAGCCAGGTCCAGTTGTACTAATAATGGAAGGGAGTTTTATTTTGTTACAATGCATTCACTCTTCAAGGAAATCTTATCCTGCTCGGAAGAGCTGATCATCAGTAACCAGCTCCATGAACGCCACTTTACTTTTGCACGAGGGAAGGCTAGTATCGAAGGATATTATAGATACAAAGTTACGTGTTCATGCTGCAGCTTTGCAGATCTAGTAAGGAGACGGAGGCCCTGCATGCCGGCCTCCGTGGATGGATCTCCTGAGACGCGACTATGCACCCTTGCACATCTAGCGGCTATTGAAAACAATTCTTCAATCTTGTGCAGAGTAGTGGACTGCTCAACAGCACGTATTGTGAATGGAACGACAAGATCGGAAGTTGACTCAGAAAGATTGACGGACAAGAATTGTGGGCTGTATTGTTCAAGGAGAAACAAATCATGACAAGTCAGGCTACGAATAGTAGCTAGTCACATTTACGAGATGTAACTGCTGGAATTTTCACTATCTGTATGCTCATTTCCTTATTTTTCTTTTGTTTTTCCTTACAAAGTTTTTATTTTCAACACTAAATTGGAACGATGGTAGAGGATTGCATGCTTTATTTGGTGATCTCCTTACGCTCGAGGAGCTGAGGCCGCTGCGCAGGTACTCAAGCTTGACCACGAGAGCCTTGAACAAAATTGGAGAGCTCCTCGGCCTGCATGTACACCTTATACAGCATCTTCACGAGGCAGTCATATGCACGGCGCTACGGGGGGCACAATGACCTCGCATTCGGCTGGCCCAAACAGGGAACCGCCGCATAGCCAGGCAAATGGTCATTTCCTCCAAACTGCCCATGCCAGCAGTGGATCTGGGGAGCAGCATGATGCACCACCATGGAGGACCTATCTAGCTAACTGTAAAGCAACCGACGAAGATGGCTCTCGCTTCGGCTTCCAGTAAGACAGGAGCTCACTGGCACGTTTGGGAGGTTAGAGGTTTATTAGGCAGGAGGCAAGTGGAGCGCTCGTTTTTCTGTGCCTGTTGGAGGGACAGTGGACGAAATCTGCTCTGCTATGCACACAGGCCCTTCTTTCTTCAGATATTGGTATATCTCGGATTTTTCAGTTGCCTCCTATTCCCATCACACATGGTCGGGCACCATGTTTCTTACTCATTAGTACATCCTACCTCTGTTCCATTCATTATTGGTTGCATTTTGTCGAGTTAGTAGCAGAATAGAATGCAATGTGTAGTAATATATAGACGAGTGCCACTAGGGAAGTAGAGTCTTTGACTTTTTTTCTTCGATTTTAGTCAACGCTGCTGTTGGAACTCCAGGCATTGTACTTTTTTGATCTACTGTCTACTTTGTAATCGTTTTCATTAATCATTTTTGGAAAACCTAAAAACAAAAAAAGATCTAAGCAATCTCACGACTGAAAGTGGAACCTCAAACTAGCACACCACCTTCTTCTACCACAACACAAAATTTTATGAAGCACTATAACTTTCCTATAAGACTTGATTAAATTTGAGACAGTTTGAAACATTCAAAAAATAGAACTTGAAAATATATGAATTTAAATTACATATTTGAAAATCCAAATAATCTGAAATCAACTTTCACCGATAACTTGTAGGTTAGTTCAGCCATTACAGCTACTGTATTAACCATGGAAACCCTTAAGACATTTTGGAAATTTAAAATTTTGAATTTCAGAAAACTAAGAACTTCAAATACAATAAATTTTAAATAAAAAGGTTTTGTACTATTAAGTTGTACAGTTTAATGACAACTACAGCTTTGAGATAGACCATGACAACATCTGAGCTTGTTTAAATACTTTTTACTTCAAAATTAAAAATCATAGAACCTACAACAATGTTATGGGACTCTAAATAGTATCAAAGTAACAATTTCTCAGCTGTAAGTTCATAATTGCTGCCCCCCTGTAAGTTCATCATAGATCATGATCAGCAGTAGTTCCCTAAGACAGACCAGTAAAATATATTTATACATACATCATAAGTACATGTCTAATTTGATGGACCAGTATGGATTTTACTTGATAGACGTTGTATTTTATTCCTTGTTTACCGTTGAGGTTTTGAATCAGATTTTGTCTGGACGTATATGGCTGCAGCGTTGCACAAGTTCTTTCTTAGACTGCAACCGGAAGACATGCAGTGAGCAGATACTCCGGTGCTGTCAATCGTGAAAACACCATAGCGTCAATCAAATTTTTAGGCCTTCCCATATTTGAGCATGAACAGACACAGTGCTCTTTGCCAACCTGCCATCGCTTCGCCGCTTCGAGCACAGCTGCAGTTGAATCCGCGCCCTGCAGGATGATTCTAAGAGCGAGGCATGTTTTCCCTAATCTCTGTGACAAGCAACTACCATTCTCCAAAACTGTGTATGTCTACAAATATTCACTCACGGCTGCATATTTTTATCGATAAATAGCCCATCAATGGTCGTAGGTTCACATTGCTGCTACAATATCTCATCTATTAGATCTGATCAGAAGCACTGCCAAAAAAAAAACAATTTCCTGCATATTTACTGTTGAATATTGTGCAGCTAACAAAATACGATTGTTTGGACTAGCTCTCTTTTGGGGTCACTGATCCATTCTTTTTAGCATTAATTTGTCACACATCTTATGTATACCCAAATACTTGCTATGGTGTACAAATAAGAAGCAAATATTCATCCATCCATTCCACACCTTTTTCATCCATTACACAAAGATGAACATGTTGATTGTCTATAGGAAACAGTGTCACATATGTGGCAGACGCTAAGGGGATGTGTGTGACATGACTGCTAACGTTTTGTCTAGACGGAAGCATAATGCATACTGCAGAAAAGTGGGAACATTCTGCCTTCTCCTGCTATAGAAAATTTTCCCTCCACCACCAATTCCTCTTGCATTCTAAATAGCAGTACCATTCAACATTTTCATATTCTCGTATCATCGTATGTTTTTTCATCTATTCTCTTCTGTACTACTACATCACTTTTGTCTTGTGAAGAAATGAAACCATGACATATATATAGGTTCCATAGAGCAGACTCCTACATGGGGTCATTGGATTTAAAGAGGTGGTCACAACTAGTAATGAAAAATTTTGGAAGCAGTGATGCACATGGCTACTCTTGATGGCTCAAGCCTTTCTGTCACACCCCAAAATTTTTATTTTGGGATGTGAACCGAAAACACTAAATAAACTAAAAAATTTATAATTTTTTTTTAAAATTAGCTAAGATTTTATTCTTTTGTTATTATTATAAAATGGTGAAAAAAAAGTGTGGCTTTATAAAACTTTTATGAGAATAATAAAGATGGGTTTGTGCTTGGTGCCTTGTTTTATTTTGCTGGTGTTTAAAAAAGAATTTCTAAAACCTGAACAAGACACGGCTAGGTTCTTTTCGTGTTTGAAAATAAAGCTTCAAAAACCCAAGTTAGCCTCAAGAAGGTTTTGTAAAACGTTTTCAGAAAAACCCTTCTCTTGCATAGATAGAGAGAGTCTTTTCCTTTCCCTCTATAGTGCTGGCCATCGCTCTAGTTAGACACCATCCTCTACCTAGCTCTAGCGGGCCCAGGTCGGTCTCCAGACATCCCTGGCCTAACCTAGCCTGCTCTGGCCTCTCCTAGCCTCAACTAGTCCCTCTGGCCAACCATGGTCAGCGCTGGCTAGCCATAGCCAGCTTTAGCTGTCCTGGTGAGGCCCAGCTGGTCATGGCCACTCATGGCCAGCCTTGGCCAAGACCACAGCGGCCACGAGCCAGCCATAGCATTCCCCGGCCACCTTGAGCCTTTCCTGGAGTCCACTGGCCAACTATGGCCACCAACACCATAGCAAGACCAGCAGTAGTCTAGTCTAGCAAGCCAAGCCTAGCCATCAGTGGCCCAAATGAGGCCAACCGGCCTGCCCAGCCCCTAGCTCACTCTAGCCTGCCCTAGCCCTTCATGGCTTGCCCCTGGCCAGCCATAGCCTCCCTATGGCCAGCAATGGCTAGTTCTAGCCAGCCTCAGCAAGCAGCAGCCGGCCAGCAACGGCCAATCCTGGCCACCGGCGGCCAAGGCCAGCAGCAGCAGCGCAGCTTGCTGCAGCCTGGCTAGCGCACGCCAGCGGTCCAGCTCTGCAGCCGGCCAGTGCACGCCAGCGGCCCAGCTTTGCAGCCAGCCAGCCCGCAACAGTGGCCGAGCGCGCCTGCCTTCTTCTTGGGCCGAGCGGCCGAGGCCCAGCAAGCCCGCTACAGCACCGCCGCGCGCCTCTCCTTCTCCCGTGTCACTGACCAGCGGGGCCCGCCACCGTGGGGCCCATGATCCCCTACAGGGAGACGGTGCCAAGTCGAGCTCGGTTTGGCCCCGCGTGCCGCGCACATGACCCGAGGTCCGCCGCCACCTATAAAGGGGTTGCCCTAGTGCCCTGCGCCCTTGGAAACTCGAACGCGAGCCGCCGCCACCCGGTGCCCTAATTCTCTCACGCGCCGTAACCCTAGCCGCCATAGCCGCCGTGCTCGAGCTTGTGAGCGCGTCCCCGTCGACGAAAACTGGCCATGACCACCGCCCTGAGGTGAGACTACTGCCAGTACCATCCCCGTCCTCCCTCTCACTCTCTCCCGCGTATGCGACCTCGCCGTCTTTCCACCGCCTTCTCGGTCCGCCTCGCCGCGTGCTCCGCTACGCCTCGCCGCATGCCATCGTGGCCGCAGTGCGCAACACGCTTGACTTCGTATGAGCAGCGCGCCTACGCACTCGCTTTGCCCCGCTGTGCCACGTAGATACCCCAGCCGAGCACACCATCGCCGGCCATGGCGCCACTGCATGGACCACCCGCCTCCGGTCACCCCTTCCGTCATTAACCCCGCGGTCGAGTCCAGGGAGCCGTGCTCGTCGCTCCCATGCCCTCTGCATCGTCAGTCATGCCCCGGAGTGCCGTTCTGGCGGTCCTCCGGTGAAGCACTGCCATGCCGGTCATTGCTTTGGCGATCCACGACCGCCGGACGACTGCCGACGACCGGATCTGGGCTGGACAGTCCAGATCGGTCATGGACGCGGGTCAACCCGGCCCCGCTCCAGCTGACGTGTCTGCCGATGTGGCAACCACGTGTACGCCACATATGCGCCACGCCAGTGCTTACCAGGTCAATCTGGTCAACAATCCGGTTAGCCCAGCCAGTTTTGCAGAAAAGCCCTGAGTTTTTTGGTATTTGCGACTTAGTCCACCGCAGTTCAAAACAGGTTGTTGATTTTATAATTTGAACCCTGAAGTCATCGATATTTATGCTATAGGTTCAAATTGAGTTTAATTTTAGCTTTTAAATTATTTTGAATACAAAAATAGTTCTATTTATTTATGGTTATGCCCCTGATCTTGTTTTAGCCGTCACTTTCACGTTTCAACTCCGTTTTTAGCAAACTTATACTTTTTGGAATCCTATCGACGTAAGCTACGCGAACATAGTGACATTAACCATACTAGGCTTTTCATAAATGTGACTTTTTTGTGGGTTAGAATAGTGATCTTTTAATGCCTCTTTCCAACATGCGAATAGCCTAAATCAACCCCATTAGTTGTGCCACCACCATGATAGCTCCTTTGTTGGTCACTCTTACACTCTCGTGATCGTAGTAATGAGCTCTACCGTGTAGACCACTCTTTCTTCAGTGTTTTTTTGATTGATGTTTGTTCTTAGATTTGGCTGTTTGTGTTGTTGTTTGCTACGAATAGACGAAGAGCAGTTCATTAGTGCTGAAAATCGGGAGCTGAGGGCCGACAAGTACAATTGGAATTGGAGACCAAGAGTTCTTTGACATCCAGAATCAGCAGGTTTATTGGGAAAGCTTTGAACGAGGCAAGTATAGTTTGGGTGTTATTTCTAGGGCCATAATCTTGTGACTAAATTAATGTTTAAGCAATAAACGATAAAAATGACTTTTTAGCAACTTGATGATTTATCTGTAAGAGAACCTCCGGGATTTATAGTACAGCTGTGAGGGCTACATGGCTCTAGTTTTAGCTCAGTGTGAGGACCTTTTCTATCTTGCTAGAGGTTTGCCAAGTTGGGTATAGGACAGCCTCTGTCCTTATGTGTATAGCCGGGAAGGAATGTTCCATATTGGAAGGAGATTCCTTTATCTGATGATCCAGTAGCCCTAGTAAGCTAGAAGAACCTTTGAAAGGCTTCATAGTGAACCCTGTCGGTCTTCCTTGGTAGTGGGCTAAGAGGTTGATCACCTCAGGCGAAAGGGTAAATCACGGCTCACAGTGAAAGTGTACACATCTACGTAGAGTTTAATAAACTGGTATACTAGCCTTGCTCAAGGACACGAGTGGCCTTGGAATCTTTACACTAAGATGATGACTTTTGTTTGCTAATATGTTCATAGTTTACCATTTTATGCTTTATATTATTTATGTTACATTGATCATGTGTTATGGGACCTATAGTTTTGCTATACTTGTTGAGTTCGACATAGACTTACTTTTGCTATTCCCCCCACATCTCAGGAGGAGTGTTAGGCTTGTTGTCAACCAGTCAGTTGGATCCAGTGGAGTGAAGTCTACACCTGAAGTTTGAAGTCGTCTTTCCGCTGATTGTTCATTGGGTGATCTTTTATATATTATGTACGTTATCTTTAAAGCATTGCAATTGATACTATTTTTGGCTATATGTGAGGTTTGTCCTTTAAGACTCACATATAGTGTATATCTGATTTTATCCTTAGAACCGGGCGTGACACTTTCTCTGTTTTCTTGTCTGTTATATTTACTCTGCACAACACAGTGTACCTATGTGTTCGGAAAAAAGAGAGTAGCATATACAGTGCGTTAGTTTCAGGAGTTTTTTTTTACTAACTTACCGAGTGGAGTCATTGAGGGTAAGACGCAGTTGGCCTTAAGGGCCATCGCGGCCCAGAACAATGGGAGCGGACAGACGCTCGGGTGCCCCAAGCACAACATTATTTCTCTATTAAATATGTTGTTATCAAGCAGGGAGTTGACGTTCAATTGTTTGCAAAAAATGGAGATTACAATTGTTGAGTTTCTCGAATAGTTTCAAAGTCACCCTTCTAAAATATAGAAGAGGCAATTTTACATCAAGAAGTCTAGACAATTTTTAAATCAAGCCAAGTAATTTTGTACATACAAAAGGAGGATTGGGAGTCGTGTGAGAGTTAACTTTTTTGATTTTTGAAAGCAATCAAAATTTCTCAAAATAAACAATCTGGACAATCAAAATAATTTCACATACGAAAGGACAATATCTCAGATTGCTCCAAATAAACAATCCCAAAATTAATGGACTAATCATTCTGCATCAAGCTAGGTCTGCTAGTCACATCCTTTTCTGGTCGGCTACTATAATTAAAGGAATAATTATAGTACGTTGTTGATGTGTCCTGGAAGCTATCATAAACTTAAAGTTTAAATAAGAAATGAAGTCTTAATTTTTCAATAAATATACTGCCATATCAACAAAGTATTATAAATAGGGGGTTAATAAATAGACTTAGACTCTACGATAGAGTATGCTCTGTGACTGCCCTCATAGGATTTGTTGGTTCAAGATATGTAGTGACAAATTAATGCATTTGGAATGTACAAAAAAATGTTCAAGCTAGCTCAACATGTTCATTGACGTCGATAGCTAGCTCAACATGTTCATTGACGTCGATCTAGTGTCGCAGCTTTGTTTGCATTTGTGCCTAGAAATTAAGATGTGGCACATTATTACTACAAAGAGCATTATTGGAACTCGGGTCCCAACAAGAGTGAGTGAGGAGCGAAGGCCACCTAAGAAAGGTGGTCCTCGCATAAAATTAGGGTTTCATTGATCCACCCCAACCGACCCCTATATATGGGGTTCACCCCTGCCCCCCTTTTATAGGTTGTTGTACATGGGGATATTCTTTCACGTCTTTGCCCCTCGTAAGGACAAGTGCATTTTTGAGATATCCAAGATCTCTATCCAACATCCTAAGGGCAAACTGGACTTCCCTTCTCTGCAACCACCTTGCACCATGTCCCAACAATCATCACATACTTAATGGAAAACAAAAGAAAAATTATCAATATATTTTTTGATTACTCAATATTTCCCTTTAGTGATGATAAAAAATTGCAGACGGGAAGAACTGGACGTTCACCAGCCTCGGCATGATGCGCGAAGGTCATCCTAGGTGCTGTGGTCTGCCTTCATGGAGATGGAAGTAGAGACCGCAGCGGTGTACGTGGTGCCAGTGTACTCCCAAGTGGTGGTCATCGATGGTCACGAGATGGAGAACAACCTGCTGAAGTTCGACCTCCAGAACAGGGTGCTTGGATACACCGGCCTCATGTGCGATAAGATGATGGCACATGCTGTAACGTCAACTTAAAAAACAAGCTCGCTAGCTAATGAGTGTAATAGATCGACCGATTCACAAATGATCAGCAAATGATCTAGAGAGAGAGAGAGAGAGAGAGAGAGAGAGAGAGAGAGAGAGAGAGA
>CM041636.1:46633042-46652450 GCA_023333625.1 Bothriochloa decipiens
AGAGAGAGAGAGAGAGAGAGAGAGAGAGAGAGAGAGAGAGAGAGAGAGAGAGAGATTTGATTTCAGTTTTCATGAGGATTGCTAAACATCAAAGTAACAGGTTTGGTTCATGTATGTGAGTGCACTTCCGCAAGCGTACAAACACGCATAGCATTGTTGCTGTAGTCTGTTTCTTTCATTTTATGTATCTTCTGAATTTTCATCGTCGTAGCATGGACCATATCCTTATAGCCTTCTGTGCCAGATGCCTCGCATAACGTTTTCCATGATCTGATATGCAATTCCCATCCGCCTCCTATTCCCAACTCCTATACGCGCTGCTAGTAGTCTATGTATGCTGCTTGTAGTCTTATTGAGTTATTTGTGCAATAAAATACACTATATATAGTATTAAAACTTAGAATGCACAATATAGGTGTGTTTGTATGGTCCAGTGACCATGGAACTCTTTTCAGGCTTGTTTTTGATAACCAGCATTAATGCTTGGAAATTCTAAGAATATATTATGTTTTAATTATTGCTATGCCTTCACTCTTCGAAACAACCATTTCATCCACCATAAAGCTAACTATGTTTATACTTTCTTTCTTTCCTATAAATTTGAACTGAATGGTCTATCCTACTCATACTTCCATTCGATTTGGGTCTATTTTGCCAAGTACGGGTATCCAAGTATATATGGGTTTGGTCTATTTTCCAAAGTGCGAAAAGATTGAGAGTTGTTGGAGAATAGATCTTTTTAATCTCAAAAACAATTAAGACTGCTCCAAATAAATAATCCTGAAAAAGAAAATAATTCCCATACAAATGGAGGACATCTCCAACTGCTACAAACAAACAATCCCAAAAACTAAAGGCCCAAACTAGTCATCCTTTGCCGCTACGTACGAACATAAAAGACAGACCAAATGGCCTAAGATTGTTTTGCAGCTCTTTCATGCTGGACATGCTGCCACTATGCACAGACTAGAAGCAACAGTAGCACGGGCAGGGACATCAAAAGGTCGACGTACTACGGCTCAACGAGTATTATACGGCAATATTGAGCCCTCCGCCCCAGCTGGGTCGCCATATTTTCTGACACATCAAATATGTATTTTCCTTTTGCCTCCCATTCCCTACACATTAGCAGGTTCTTCTTGACTCCTTTGAACATCCTGCTCCCTGTTGAACTAGCCTAATACCCCTTATTACTGCGTACAGTGGTTCCATCTGCTGAGTTGTATGCATAATAGAAAGGATTATATAGACTGCGCGACTTGCTGGAATTTGTATTCTCGATATGTTAAATTAGTTTTCATTTCTCTTCAAATTAGCTATTTCTTGTTTGGAAAGCAAGCTCACAAGCAGCATCAATGGGATGCTAGGAGTAGTTGGTTCAAAATATGTATGGACAATTAAATGCAGTAGATGGTGGGAATGTAGAAAAAAACGTCCAGTTGGCTCAACATGCAATTTCAGTGACATCTTGTTTTAGGATAGAGATATCCGGTCGTCCTGTTAATATTGAAAAGACAGACTACAACCGCTACAGTAGCACAAGCAGGATTCACCGATTCTGGCATTTCCACTAATAAGCAAACAACAACATGCACCAACAAAATGGCAGATAGTGGCGCACAACCACAGATACACCAAAAAGAGATGGAATAACACCAAGACACATGAACTCTTCAACTATGTCTCCAGGGTGACGCTGCACACTACGTTAATAATGAACTTTCTCAGCGTTGCAAATTTGAGCTCCGTGACGGACAACTTTGCTGCCCGCTGCGATAAATCCCCAGGATTTACCGCAGCGGGCAATTTTCATTTACCACAGCGGTCACTTTTTCCCGCTCCGGTAGATCAATTTACCATAGCGGGCACCTTAAGATGCCCGCTGCGGTAAATCGATTTACCGCAGCGGGCATCTTTTAAGGCCCGCTGCGGTAATTGGCGAGGCCCAAATAGCAACTATTCATATATAATAGCAACTATTCATATATAATAGGAGATACTAGGGTCTGCTTGCTTCACTTCACTTCACTCCATCCAGCAGTATCTCGGCCCTCCCTCTCTCCCCCCGCAGACCGCAGTCTCTCGGCCCACCCTCTCTCCCCCGCACCATTCCCTCTCTCCAGCCGTGAGTCTCTTCACTTCACCCCGTCGCGAGCCTCTCTCTCCGTCTCCCAGCGGCGAGCCCCTGTTTCGGCAAAAGCCTAAAGGAACCCATATATATTACAAAAAAAATGGTAAATACGATATGAATTAGTGAGTAAAACATAAAATAGGAAGGATAGTGAAGGATCTAAAGATGAGTAGTATAAACCCGTTGTGACTTCTTTGCCTCTAACACCACTCCCTGAAATTGTCCAAATGTCTCTAATTTATCTGAAGTATAGTGTCAGAGCATGTTAATCTTGTTGATTGCAACCTGTTTTCATTGGTTTACTTGACACAATGAACACCTTTTCTGTCGGCTTCACCATCTCCCGTGTGTTGAACCATAAGCCTCATCTCCTTGACACAATGAAGTCCTTTTCCATGTCCTTTAAGTCCCTATGATGCATTGTGAAGTATTCATGAGATTGTGGGATGGAATTGGAATATGTAATTATCCTAATTGTGCCAAATCTAGACCAGCCAAAATCACTGTTATACAAAAGTTTATCAATGACACCACCCTTTTTAATACATGTGTTTTACCTAGCACACCAGCTCTGACCGCATTGGAAATACTGTAGCTCCATGACCGCCTCTTAAGATTGATTTTCAGGGCGGTTCCATTATGAAAACAGCCTCTAAAAATATATGCATTTTCAGAGCGGTCTTGTTATGAGAACCACCTCTAAAAATATATTTTTATGTGCGGTTCCCCTTAATAAACCATTTCTGGTAGAGGCCTATTTCCAGGGACAGTTGCAGTCGACCTTTAACATTTTATTTTTAAAGATGGTTACATTGGATCCGCTCCTGAACAGGCGTGAAAAAAATCATGTGTGACTGGAAACTTCATCCCGCCAGCCAAGTTTGAATGCATTCGGCGATTCCCACTTCCACGTGCAAGGGACCTGTTGCGGTCACAATGCCCTTATCATGATTCTCATCTCTCTCGTTCTTTTATACGTCTCCATTCGTTTCTGGATCGTGCTTGCCTGTTCTAGTGTTCTCTGTCACTTTTTCTCTTGTTTCTCTCACTTGTTCATGGCAGCAAGTACTCTCCCATGCTTCTCTCTTCTCTTTAATTTCCTCTCCTTGGCTTGAGCGCAGGCAAAGTCCCTCTCATGTAGCAACAGCGGCCATGGCTTGAGCGCAGGCATGGCAGCAACGGCGGCCACAGCTTGAGTGCAGGCAATGCAGCAATTAATGGCGGCCGTGTCTTAAGAGCAACGGCGGCCATGGCTTGAAGACAAGGCAAGGCAGTGACGGCCCTTGCTTGCAGGCAAGGCAGTTTGCTTGCACGCAAGCACGCAAGGCAGTGACGCACTGCCGCGGTGACGACGACGGTGAGGCAGCCGTGACGATGGCCAAGGCGATGCGACGGCGGCGATGGCGATGAAGCCATGGTCGGCGTGCGAGTGTGCAGAACAGATATGAGGCATTCCGTGACACTGATGAGATGGCAATGCATGGTGGTTCGGCGCCAGTGTGCTAGCCGGCTATGGCAGCACGTCTCCGGCGAGTTTTTTTTAATACCTGAAAATCATTTCAAAGTCGGTTGACCCAACATGACCATTTCTGAAATTAAATTTTAGAGGCTGTAGTTTTTAGATAACGTCCTTGAAGATAGAATTTCAAAGGCGGTTGTCCTAATTTAGCCGTCTCTAAATACATATCTTCAAAAGCGGTTAAAAGTCTGTTGCTATTGATGCCCCGTCTTTACAATGGGTTAGCAGCAGTTATGAAAACCAACCCTAAAAAATCAATTTGACCGCCCCTTTGTACTAGTGAATGTGTCACCGCTTTTGTCACTATATGCATAATGCAGAGACATGAATACGAATATACTGTAAAATGTATAAGCTCATATTTTATTCACTTCTCTATACTTAGAGTAAAATAAAGAAATCTCAGTTTTTTAAAAGATATATAAATATGTATCTACTTATTTTTTTCAATTTAAAGAAAAATGGAAAATTGTTTATGGTATATACTGTTTAGTGTTTTGGCTGCTCTTGATGCGTTAATTTTAAAATATCTGTCACATAATGTATACTTGTATATAACAAAACTTGGTATGCAGAAATATAAACCTTTGCATGTAGAAATATTAAAATTTCTTACAATTTTGAACGACGCAAGTGCCATATATAACGAGCAGATAGATGTATATATTGATAAAAGTAAAAATAGCACTTGTGTTAATCACCACGAGTAATGAACAGAACCCATAATAAGCCCGAATTAATTAAAGGGAATATGATTCATCCATCGAGTGACTCGGATGGCTGTGCATCAATTAGTCGCATTGGCAGGTGGGTTATGTGGCTAGGCACCGTCGTCTCATTTTATATGGTCTATAAAAATTTCTATCCATATCTCTAACCTCTATATTATTATATTGCTTTTAGATTTTAGATATCCATAACTCCATCTCCAAGATATCCATATAAATATCTTAATATGCCAAAGATATCCATATGTCTAAGACATAGTGAACATGGATTATATATATTAACTTTTTTGTGCAAGCAATAAGATATCCATCCCCAAGATATGACAGCAAATATACAATATTAAAAGAGCATACCATTGGATAGTATAAATATATGAAGTTGGTTTGTGCCTTTGTATATGCGATATATCCATAAGTAATAATCCTCTCATAGCTAGTCCATAGAGAAACAAAACTCTAGTAACAATCTCGCCATGATGGCATCGCCAATCAAGATATGTACTAGGCTTGTGTACTTGGCTGCTGCTTTGTTCTTGGTTCTAAGCACCATGCCTACTTTCCCATCTTGTCAAGCTGGAGGCTGTACGCACCACTATTTTTTCTTACTCTGCCTTCTTCTTTGTTCTCAAGTTAGTGTGACCAAAAGGTCTTGTCTGACATATTTTACTGTGTTTGCATAGACTGCCCTGGAGGTGCAAGCCCCAACGGGGAGCAATGTGCCAAGTGGGAGGGGGCGGAACCCTGCAGAAATGAAGCCTGCTATGATCACTGCAAAACGCTGGGCTACCACAAAAAGGGTGCCTACTGTCTTACGCCATGGTGCTGCTGTAAAGTGTAGTTAATGCAGCCATGCATATCCCATAAATGTTAAATAAAGATATTTCTCAATAGAAAGTTTAATTGTGCCGTTTTGGAGACTTTCACATCACACAACTGCAAATTTAAAATTCCCTGACGTTTTAAATTTTTTTGACAATTATTGCATAAACCGTCTAGGGAAATACAATATTTTAACGATTTTCGAGAACACATAGAGAAATCAATATTATCTTGATGGTATCATGAACATATAAATGGAAGTTAAATAACGGTTGGAAAAAAATATTAATCAACTTGAGAGTACACGTAACCGTAAAGAAAATTCAAATTTCCTTGATGGTTTTGAAGTTTGTTTGATGGTTATTGAATAAACCATCAGGGTAATTAATATTGTTTTGATGGTTTATTGGAGAATACAAAGGGAAATTAAATAACTTTCCAAAAAATTACTAATTAACCTTGAAAACAAAGATATTTGGAAATCACAAAAATTGAATATTAAGAGGCCCTAAATGGATTTAACTACAAAAATTGTCAACAACAAAGTTTTATGACTTTTAGAGATGTAAAACTTTAATTTTGTAGTTTTCATAAAACTTATGGGAGAAATGTATATTTTATAAACAACATTACTATCAATTTGTCAAATAAAAAAATGACCAAAGTAAATTGTAGATTTTAAGAAGTCATACAACTTGGTAATAGAAAACAATTTTATTTGAGTTAATTTACTTCTTCAAAATGAGATTTGAAAATTTTCTTTGCTGAGTGTAAAAAAACACTCGGCAAAGAGGTCTTTGCCGAGTGACAAATTCTTGACACTCGGCGAAGAGTTTCTTTCCTGAGTGTCAGAAATTTAACACTTAGTAAAGACCTCTTTGCCGAGTATTTTGTATTTGGTGCTCAGGAATGTCAAAAAAAAACAGTCAGCAAAGCACTTGACGCTCGGCGAAAGAAGCAGAATCCAGCAGCATTCAGGTAGTGTATGCAATGAAGGTTTGCTCATCAGCACCCTGAATATACCGCAACAATGTTGTTGATCTAGCTTGTGTGTGTCTGCAAGGGATCTGATAGTGTCACAGATAAGATGAGAATTGCTACTTTGCTCATCATCCCAACTCGTCATTACTGGCGAGGATCATCGTGCATCATTACCAAGGGCTGCATCAACAAGCCCTAGTTACAGGAGCGACAGCTCAATTACTAGTGAATGAGTAATCTTCAACGAACGCTTGCTAGGATACTATTTGATTTCTAATTTTTGTAGCATAAGCAGATTACAGAAGGTATGCTATTATGTTGTTACTTCATTTAGCTCAGCACGGTCAGTAAAAACTGTTGCCCTGGATTATACCAGTAGCGAACTAAAACTTGATATGCTGCACCGATCCTTTGCTGTGATCTATTGTGGACAGCTGGAATAGCTTCTTGTGACTGGATAACTCGTCTTCCCCGACAGAGATGATTGAACAGAAAGACTCAAGCAAAGTCACCTCAAACCCGACATCAGCTGCCCCTCAAATCCAGTCCAATAGGTACCAAGATCTATTAACATTCAGCAATCTATTGCCGACAGCTGGAATGATCTGACCAAGAGAAAGGGACAGAAGATGAATGAAGATGACAAGATAAATTTTTTTTGTAGGACCAACTCACAAAGAGGGAGCTGAGCTGCAGCAGTGCAGCGGCCTGTCAGTATATGATAATTGGTGGCTTTCACCACCGTTCCTTGTTCGCAGAGATCAGTTTTCAGCGGTGGCACACATGACAGAACATTACTGGATTGATTGTTCGAACCTCTTGTATTCGTGACATCCAGGAGCAGAGCTAGGATTCAAACAGGGTGAAGACAGTGTGGTGATTGCAGAACCTTTCAGTGCTCCCTTCTTCCACTACTAGATACCACGGTTGTGTGCAATTTCCCTTTACCTCCTATTCTTAACCCAGAACGGTAGCTTATTCTTAACCCAGTACACTTCCCTTCTCTGTCTAATCTACATTCTCGTGGTGGTAGAACTTATTTAGGCGTTCAATCCTGGAGGCGAAGTGGTCATATTACTGGCCCCAATACTACTTTTTTTTATGTTATCATTGCTGTTCACAGTGGAAATTGCTGACAGGTGTTTTATTTCTTTCTACCTATCACTAGTACAGAAAGGACTTTCAGTTGAGCATATTAGTCTCAGCTAGAATTGGGCCTGGGACTAATGTGAGCATTAGTGCCGGGTCCAAATTTCTTATACATTAGAGCACCTTTAATCCTGATTGATGTTATCAACATAGACTCAAGGATCCATAAAGTTTTTATTGTTTTAGTACAATGTCAAAATATATTGGGGCTATAGTTTTACTAAAAATGGAACATATTGCTATCTAGGACAGTTTGTTACAAAATACTTTTATAGCCACATGTTATGGGTCTAACAGCCGCGTTATGGATATAAGAGTAGATTACGTATAATGAAGGCCAAGAATTTGCAAATTGGTTCACATTCATACTAGATATTGAGATTAATTGCATCAAAATCTAGGTCCCATTTGATATAGAGATATAGATAGAGATAGGGAAGGGGCGAAAGATACATAGAAGAAATTGAGATACAGATACAGTGATAGACAAAGACATGCTATGGATATATATAAGCTCTGGTAAAAACCAAAACACATCTCTGATAAGGGTCTCACGGATCTGTTATTGCTATAAGAGTAGATTACGTGCAATGAAGGCCAAGAATTTTAAAATTGGGTCACATTCATTGTAGATTTTGAGATTAATTGCATCAAAATCTAGCTCCAGCTTAATATGGAGATATAGATAGAGATAGGGATAGGTACAGAGAAGAAATTGAGATATAGACATATTGATAGACAAAGAAAAAAAGATAAAGATTGATCGCAAAAAAAAGAGATATAGAGATATATACAAAAGAATAAAGACAAGATTGATCTCTATATATATGCCATTGTATTCAACAACTCAAAGCATGACTGTGTGAGGATCCAGGATCAATATGGATATGAGTGACCGGTGGGGAGCCTTGATACTTATATTGCTTCTCTCTGTGATCCTTGTACAATGTAAGTGCCTCATGATCATCTGCTACTATTTAGCTTTGAATTGATTCTATATTCATATGTATGTATATATATACTATTTTCTTCATGGACGCATAATCTATTAGGTGATCCTCATGAGGAGCTCCATGTTGGAACTGCAAGGGGCCGAACTGCTTATAGCGTCACTAAAACAAATCATATGTTTTGCCGGACTGATGAAAAAGATAATAAAGTTGTCTACTGCTGCTTGAATAAGTGGATAAAACCAAGATGCTATGACACTTTTCAGGAGTGTCTTGCCGTTTGCCATCCTTAGTCTCAACTTCCCAAGTGAATAAGTGACAATGTATCCCTATTGATTGATAATAAAAAGGAAAAGTTCTATGTTTGTTTCATCTATCTCAACTTGTTTGTCTCCAAATTATGTACGGCACTATCATTGGACTTCATCAATGTCGTGCTGCTTTATCTTTTTCTTTTTTCACACATGCTATTTAGAAAAATCTTAGTGTCAATAATTGGAAATCTCTAGTGACGGATCCACATGTGTAACTCTTATAAAGCAAAACCCCACTAATCAATTCTTTTGACATGCAAGGTATCCACCTCATCATTCCACTATAATTCCCACTAAGCAATTCTCCTAACACACGAGGTGTCCACCTCACCATACCACTATTATTTGCAGTTAAAGTTCACTAGCAAAGACAATTATGATATCCACGTCAGTAGACCACATCATCTACTAACATATATTTAGGTCCACATCAACTTGAGACACTATCCACTAACATTAGTTTAAAATAGTTAAACTCTTCCTAAGAATTGTTCCAACCCTTAAATTTCATTCCAAATCAGTAGTTCATGCAGCAATGCGCGAGGTGTTCTCCTAGTTAATACTCATGAGATGCACTATGAAAAATGATAAATAAATTATATGAATTGTCACAACAATAAGAAATACATATAGCTTCAATTTGGTAGACTCTAATCATAATCGTCAATGATAAAAATAGGAATATTATATGTTATAGAAAAAATACAACTCTACCATTGTGAAAATACATAAGGCAAGTACCCATGTCTATCTTTATCGGACCAACTAAGGTACCTAGGACACCCACTATCACTAGCACAGAAAACAACATCAGGGGTGGTTAAACAATGTTTTCAAGGATGGTTTGACTGGCCGCTACTGACCCATCGACAATAAAGATGGGGCAACTATAGTGATAGGCTTCTAACCCCCTCTAAAATTCAATGTTGAGAGATAGTTCCATTAACACAATTGTCTCTGAAGTTCGACTTAAGGCAGCCACCTCCAAAGATCTATCTTGGGAGGCAGTCTAGTAAGAAAAACTGCCCCGAACCCGAAAACCGTGGATGAGAAGTCATCCCCAAACCCGAACCCGTAGAACCCGAAACACGCAGATATCCGCTGCGAACTTGACCCGCTGCCATCCTTAAATAGATGTCCTGTACTTGTCATAATATTAAATTTTAGGATTTCATGTCCAGAATGTCCGCAACTAACTTTTTTGCACCACCAAAATTGATGCCCAGATCTTTGTTTATCTTGAGATATTTTAGGATGTAAGTTTTTTCTATCATGTTCGACCAATGTGGGGACTCCAATTAGTTAGTGGTTCTGAAAATCAAAATTTACCGCAGCTAAAAAATATATTGGTACTAGTGCCACACGCAAGAATTATATTGTTGTTCTGAGTTAAAATATCTCATGTTGTTCCATTTTACAATAAAAAATTCTGACACCAGTAAAGAAAACTTATTTAGGAATGGTTAAAATGTATTTTCAGGGTTGGATTGCACAACCGCTATACTGCCCCTGACTGTAAAAGTGATTTTCAGAGACAACCTCGAAAAATCGATTTTCAGGAACAGTTTTCTGGAGACAACCGCTACTTCTCGTGATTTTAAAATACAGGACTTCAAATTGACGCCCAAACCTTTCATTTTCTTGAAATATTTCAGGATTTATCTTTTCCTTTCATGTTCAACCTATGTGGAGACTCCAACTATTGAGAAGTTTAAAATTGGCTACCAAATTTTGCACATAATATGAAATAGTAATGTATTCAACAAAACTTGCACATACAGCTATTTGAAGACCAACTACAAAGATTAGAACGAAGCCAACATATTTTTAACCTAAATATATAGCACAAAGCTACAAAAAATAGGTAGAGTACGTAAATCAGACCATTTGCATTTTGTTTTAATTGATTTCATTTACAGATACTTTAGGATAGGCACATACCAGCAACGCTTTACTGCACATGGCTGTTCATGCCCATGCACTAATTCAACAGTGGTGACATTCCAGTCACCAAGCTAATCCGAGAAGGAGCTTTTCCCTGCTGCGTCAGCACAGCAGCAAGTACATGATGAAGGTATGTGAACGAGAAAACAGAAATTATAGAGGCACGAAGCTCGCTTTCCAAGCTTCTTCTCAATGTCAGCAGTCCGGCATCGACAGCGCCATACAATGTTGGATTGATCGATAGAAGCTAGTACTTAATCAGGGTTGTCTAGTATCCAACATTGCTCTGATGTGCAGTTGCCCTTTACCTCCTATTCCTAACACGAAATGGCTGGTTTGTTCCTGTACACCTCTCTTCTCCCCACTACTCTACAAGCTCTTGTTAGGCACATTTGAGCTAGGTGGCTACAACATATATAGGGTACTGGCCAGCACCACTGTTACTTTTTCTTGTGTTCGAATAGGCACTCTCAATGAAAATTAATTGCTTCCAGGTATTTATTTGTTTTTACCTATCCAAATATATCCATATTTTCCTTCGCAAATTATTTTAAATGAAAAAGTTGACAACTAAAAAGTTGCATACCACTTCAAGATTTACATTTCTTCATCCAACGTTGTATGGAAATTAAAATTTCATTATGTGAGGACTTCGGACTAAATTTTTGGATGATGGATCAATTCAACTAAAAGGTTATCAACTCCAAAGTAGACCTATAACTTAGGTTTTGAAATTCTCTCAATCTGAGACCATATGGAAAATTTGGAAAGTCTTAATTTGAAAATATTAGTAAGTACTTCAAACATAATTTCATGGCATCTATCACTGAACAAATTAAGACAGTGCTTTTATTTTTTTCTATGTATGCTATATATGCCATTAAACTATTGCATATGGCTACATGCATGTATACCCATAGCAAGCTAGGTACGACTCGATTAACAAACTAATAAACTAGCAAGGACTCCTCGTCTTCGGATGGCCAGGGTTTCTGGCTTCGCCATACAAATCATGGTCCATCAATCCGTTGTGTCGACGATGAACAGTTCAGTCTGATTGAACTCAGATGCAGATCATCCTGCATCCCCTCTTCCATCTTACTAATATGTTTGAGCAAGCCAAAAATCACCATGGCAGGTATCATTAATCTATCTTGCTTCGGCTCTAATTGTCCTTAAGGCACGAAACTGGATCACACGGTAGCAAGGACAACAGATTTCATGGGCCCTCTCACACCGGGGTATCTAGTCTCCAGTTTCCCTTGGCCTCTGATTCCCAAAACACCATGTATGTGTGCTTCTCTTTCGAAGTCAACTGTTTACCATTTATCCTCTTCCTTTTGGTCAATACTACGTTAGTGTTTTTTGAGCACTTTTTGAGCTAAAGGTTGAACTGGCAACCAATATATATTGAGCTAGAGGCAATTATGTATTGTTTCTTATCGCTGCTATATATATTGCCAATTGCTGGTAGGCTGGTGCTTTTTAACTCCAATGCATTTACATGTCAAAATAAATACCAATATTGAGCTTGTTCCAACTATTTTTTTAATTATAAGCATGACAAGAGGATAGCATGTGTTATCCTGTGCACCTAACACTGAACATGTCACACGGTCCCCCGAACAAGTTATATGTATAGCATCCGCTCCTTGATGAACAGACTAAGAGCATCTCCAAGAGATTAGCCAAACTAAAATTACAAATAGACTTGTTTAACTATTCTTTCAAATAAACTCTCCACTCAAAAAACTAGACTAGTCCAATAGCATTTGTAAAATTAGCATTCTCCATATTTAAAACCTGCCAAATCACTCAAATCTAAGCTGACATAGGACTGACCATTCACTTTTTATACGGCGAACTATGTACGTTGTATATACATATAAGAGAATTTCTGTAACGATGTTTACACGCTAGTAAACTAAAACTACTCAAGTGGTCGATCCAAGCATAATGCGGCGCTGGGCGCCAGCGGCTCCACATGGATATATTGCAATGTTGGTTTGCTCTTCAACACCATGAATATATCTGCAATGCAGCAGTCGATGCGAGATTGTTCTAGACTGTGTCTGCCAGCAACCAGCATTTGAGTGTCACAATTAAGATCAGGCATTGCTATTCTGCACAAGCCATCAACAGTGGGATCATCCGTGTAAATACCAAGCGGTAAATCAGTAAGCACTAGTCATAGAAGTGGCTATACTCAGCTCAAGATCGCTGTGTCTAGGTCAAGTATATTTCTGTTTGACGCAGAACCTGTATCTATCCCTCTTTTTTTTCTGAATGCTGCATCTATCCCTGTTGCTTCTTACTAATTAGTTGGGCAAGCCAGTAATCACATATCAGACAGCCAGATAACCATTAATATATCTTGGTTTGGCTCTATTGTCCGTATGGCGGTGTTTATCACTGGGATTCAACTCAAGACCCAAATGGCCGCACGCATTGGACACAAGGAGCAACTCAATCAGAACATAGCAGGAGTTGGGGATTCGTTGGTCCTCGCACTGGGTATCTTGTGTCCATTTTCATTTGTCTTCTCATCCTGAACACACCATGCATGTGTCTTTCTTGCCAACACTACTTTTTATATGTCGATCAATCATCTTCCTTTATACTATATATGCTAGTTTTTTCCGAGCACTTCGTCGAGCTAGAGGTGGATCACTGCAGAACACTACTATCTATATATTGAGATGGGGATGATCAATTGCTTTTTCTTATCACTGCTATGTATATTGGCAATTGCTGGTAGGTGCTTTAGTTATCCAAATAAATACCTATAACAACTTCCTTTAACTGTCAGCATGAGAAGAGGATAGCATCTGTTGTGCAGCCTTGCTATCTTGCACCTGACACAGAACAAGGTCACAATCACCGTGGAACAAAAAAAGTTTTTTTTTATTTTGAGTAAAATACACTGGCGGCACTTTAACTTGTCGGCCTGTGCCACTTTGGTCCATGAACATGCAAATGCGAAAGTTGAGCCCCCTAAACTTGTCCAATCGTTTACCATAGGTCCATTTACCATCCGGGCGGCCTCACTAGTACAAAAAGTTACATCAGAAACGGGAAAATTGTATCTTCGGCTGCGGCTAATCTGGCCGATACTATGCTAGCGATTGTAAAGATCAGGTAGCTGCAGTGATGACCTTTCAACCACCCCTGAAGATAGATTTTCAGAGGCAGTTAAATTAAGACAGCCGCCTCTAAAGATAGATCTTCAGAGGCAGTTCCATTTAGACAATCGCCTCTAAAGTTTGATCTTCAGGGCAGTTGACTTAAGACAGCCACCTTTAAAAATAAATTTTATTATTAAAAAATGCTCACCGGTGTGATGCCGCCGCCGTACATGCCCGCCGCCATGCTCGCCAATGGTATGTAGCAGGAGCTTGCCAGTGTGACACCGCTGCCGTACGTTAGTGAGCACGTGCGGCGGTGGCCTGACACTGGCGAGCTCCTGCTACGGACCACTAGCGAGCATGGCGAGTAGGCATTTGTGACGGCGGCATCACACGGGCGCCCTCGTGCTGTGGACCACTGGCAAGCATGGCAGGCTGGCACTTGTGGAGGCCGCGTACCACAGGTGAGCATGAGGCACATGCTGTGGTGGCACAACAATGGCGAGCACCTACTGGTGGTGCTGAGTAGGGAAGATTGAGCAACACTGCAAGAAAAAAAAAACCAAGAACAAGATATTGAGAAGTCGAAGAAGAAAAACACAAATTCACCTTTGGTCACAGCCCCCAAGCCAGCCATGCCATTCCAACATTGCTCGGCTTTCCATCATGTCGTACCAACGCTGCTCGGCCACGGCGTGCACTCCTGCTCCTAGAGAAGAAAGAGAAATCAGGGATAAGAACCACGTGCAGCTGGAGAAGAATGAGAGATGGGAGATGGGAGAATGAGGATGAGTGTGCAGATGATAAGTGAGTTGAGAGGTGCCATAAGTAGCTTGAAGACAAGGTCATGCATACGTCTCAAAGCATCAATGTGTTGTGTCATGGTCGAGCATTTGATGGACACCACTCACGGCGCCAACACTTAGATCCTCCATGCTTCCTCTTCTTTCTAAATTTTTTATAGCACGAAGTGTTTACCATCCACGAATTGGGTACTATGCAGCCTGCTAATCATTCATCTAGCTTGGTTCTCCTATCTGGCAGAGGGCATCTCTAGAAACAGGGGTTTAACTGAAGAGCCATATTCCCACATCCATTCAACATGTGGAGAAACTCAAACCCTAGCCGTGATGTGTGATGCCATTTTCCTTTGGCCTCCCATTCCTAACAAATCATGCTTGTGCCTTTGTTTCCAGCTCTACTATATCCATCCACCTACCCTCTTTCTTTGGGCCAATACTATGCAGTTGTTGTTTGGACAGTTCGTTGTGAAACCCATATACTATCGTATATATATTGAGTTGGAGGCGATTACTTACCTTTCCTTATCACTACTATAGAATATTGGCAATTTCTGCTAGGTGATTTTCTATTGCTATGCATTTACTCGTTTCAAATAAATACCCATATGTTGCAATAAAGGTTTTTCTCATCAGCACCAAAAATATATCTGAAACAATACTCCCGTATTGGAATATCATGTTTCTGAATGGGATTTGAGAATCTCACATATATGATGAAGCATTTCAAGTCATCCCAACTCATCAATATGGGCGGCAAACATATGTATACCCTTCACTGGTCGTACGAGTGACAAGCTAATTACTGGTGATGAATACCCTTCACCGAGCACTGGATCTTGATTTTTGTAACATAAACAGATTGCAGAAGTTAAGTGATTACATCACTCAGTGTTATTGTGTTTGGTTCAGCATTGTCAGTAATGAGTTGCCCTTCAGTCGGATACTAGCCATTAAAAATTGATATTCTGCTCCTCTACTTTAATCGCATCACAGACAGCTTTTTGACCGGACAACTCGTCATGCCCAGCAGATATGCCCAGCAGATATTATTTAGCTCGAAGAACAGACTCGTCTAAGGCTCCATGCAGCTGGCCCCCTCAATTGCACGAGCAGATCCGCAGCCAAGGGGCACTTCTTGTTTGTAGAGGTTAGTGGAATTACCAAGGAGGCACGGTTTCATTGTTGACGTCAGCAGACAACATTGGATTGATTAATAGAAGCTAGTTGGGTATCATGCACGTACGGAGGTACCTATAATACCCTTCACTTCCAAGGGCGCAGCGACGATTGGAACATCTGGTAGACTGTCTGGGGATGCCAGGCCCCTCTCAGTGCCACCTAGCTCCTCCACTTGTAACCATTGTGACCTGCAGTTTCCTTTTACGTCCTATTCCTATCAAAGAATGGCAGTTTCCTAACTCTTGTACATCTCTCTTCTCCCTCTACTCTACATTCGTGTGGTGCTGCCATTTGTTATGCGTTGTTTGAGCTAGGAGACCACCGCAAGTTATATATGTGGTCATATTACTAGAACCTATGTACTTTTTCTTATTTTATAATTTGGTGTTCCCAATGGAAATTGCTGACAGATTTTTTATTTCTTTGTACCAATAAGCCTATTTACTCTCCATATATATAAATATCTTGCATATAATGTTCATTGACACAGTGTGATGTGAATATAGGTCATAGGTGGTAGTTGGCTTGTTTTTGAGCGAGTAGTGCTCTTTGGGTAGTTAGTTTTGCCAGTTCTATAAGCTGCTTTGAGTGAAATTATGTACCACATGTGTCCTATATGTGGTTACCATGACTAATTTCCACAAAAACTACGGTTCATTACTTATCTTAAATTTTCTCCTCTCCTAATTAAACTACATTAATGCTTTTGTTGTTTTTTCGACAGAAAAATAAGTGGCAGATGTGTGGTTGTGTAACATTGGCGTGGTCTGGAAACTGGACATATGTAGCTACTAGAGCATCGTTATAAAGAAAAACAGATGAGGCCACTAAGACATCAGCTTGAACCACTTGGCTGAATAAAAACTTCCAAATTAAACACTGTATATTTTTATTCTTTAACTGAGACCACGGTTATTTTCCTCACCAGCCAATAGTATATTACCATCTGATCTAAATGTATATTCAATGTGAACGCTGACGTTTGCCAGAACGGAACAAGATAAAATGAATCTGCATCGTATCCATAGGATGGAAAATTTTCTATGCATTCAGTCCTGCACAAATTGAAGTGGACAATACAGTTCTGTAGGAGGTGAGCCCTTTTAATGATGACCGATGCGAGCAAAAGCTTTGACCACGAAATTTTGCTTGTGATTAAACTCACAATCACACTGTACTCACGACGTGTTCACAGCCGCACTGTTCCCAGTACGTAGGGTATGAGGAACCAGGTACACCGAACACAGATCGTCAATTTTAAGTTCCCAGTTTATAAGCAGTCTTTGGAATGTTTCATTCCGAGAAGTGGATCATGATCCCTACATAATTGGGACGCTGTTCGCGGAATGTAGCTATGTGGAACATGGATATTTTATACGGCTTCGTTGTCAAGCAGATACTACATAAAATCTTTTTATGCCATACTTCCTTTCTTTCGGATTTATAACATCCTTTGAGGCCCCATGGTTCTTATATATAAGAAAAAAAAGAATGAACTGGGCTGAGCGTGGAGGCCCATTTACATTAAGGCGTCGAGCCCAAATGCCACTGCAGACAGGGCCAGACGCAATGATGCTCCGCTCCACCCAGCCCCAGTTTATTTGGAATGTCATACGTGCAGCCACGATCTGTCGTCCAATCTGCGTTGTTCCTGATCCGTGATCCCCAACATAAGTTCCAGTAACGTGGAATGCCACGTACTACAACCCAACTTCCCTGTGATTGTAGATACTGGCAGAGCCAAGCGGAACAGGCAGGGGCCATGGCCCCCCTAACATCACAACAATATTATTATAATTTAATCATCTATATTATAAAGACACATAAAAGCTTTTGTCATGTATTTTTGATGACCCCTTGACAACAAAATCACGCAAATTGGCATTTTATCTTTGGGCCATGACTTGAATTTTACATTTGTCCTTGAGATGTAGACTTCTAGTGTTTTAGCATTCGAAATTTAGTGCAAACTTTCTCTACCGAATGTCTCCTAGTGAGGATTACCGCCGTTTATAAATAATTCCTAGATCTCCTGTCAACACACACAGTCATCTACCATGGAAAAACAATGTGTATGGTTAAATCATCAAATACTAGATACATTGAGAAAGAAAGAGCCTAGCTACACTGCAAAAATCCAAACAAATTAGCTACACTCAATTCTTATATTGTTGAAACTCTTCAACCGGCCCCTTATGCATAATTTCTGGCTCTGCCACTGTAATTTGTGGACGTGTGCTTGGGCTTTTCTTCTTTCTAGTCTCAACTTTCCTTTGGTCTCTTATTCCCAACATATTATGCATGCCTTTATTTCAAATCCTACTATTCATCCATATGTCCTCTTGTTTTGGAACTTGTCCACTTTGTTGAACTTGACGTGGAACTGGAGACCACCACTACTATACTTATATTGAGCTAGATGTGACTATTTGCTTTTTCTTATCACTGCTCTATAAAATGCAATTGCTGGTACGTGTTATTGTGTTTGTAATAAATTCCCATATCTCTTGCAATAAAGGATTGCTCATTTGCATCATGAATACAGTTATCTCATATTTGACTATCATGTGTCTGCCAGCAGCAATTAATGATTTGAAAGTGTCACAGTTAAGATCAACCACTGCCAGTCATCCGAACTCATCAATGCGAGGGACTATCTGTGTCGATAACATGGGGTGAACCCAACAAGTGCTAGTCAATAAGTGGCAGACGAATTCATCGTGAACCGGCTTTAAAATCAGGTATATGGCGCTGCGGGAAGCCTAGAACTGCTTTAAGTGGTGGTGGGAGGGATCGGAATCAGGGTGGACATGGAATCAGGATACCATCATACAAATTGTGAGGATAAAGTGAGATGAGGAAAGAACAGACCAAGGCAAGAAGAATGGGGACCAAACACTGAATCATTAGCAGAAGAATTCCATTACAGTGTTTTCTTCTCTCCCCTCTTTTTCTCACGTTACAAGCTGGTGCTGGATCTAGTTCCTGGTTGTTCCTCCTCTTCTGACGCACCTGGTGATGAAGCTAGCTAATGCAGCTCACAGTCTTCAGAGGCCTGTTGCTAACAAGAGACTAGATCCAGCACTACGGGAAGGAGACGATTCGCCGAGTGCCCATTGCGCTTGGCGAAGTCTTCGCCGAGTGCTGCGCTTGGCGAAGTCTTCGCCGAGTGCTGCACTTGGTGAAGAGGTCTCGGCGGATCACCTGTCGGCGAAGATCTCTTCGCCGAGAGCCGAGACACTGGCGCCTGGCGAACGATTCGCCGAGTGTCACACGGCACTTGGCAAACAATTGCGTCGTCATGCCCCCCAAGCACTGTTAACGGCGGAATTCGTCGAGAGCTGCACTCGGCGAAGAAAATTGATTCACTGCTGTCGGTGAAGGCTGGTTCTTCGCCGAGAGCCTGCGCCTGACACTAGGCAAAGGCAGGGTTCTTCGCCGAGTGCTTTGGTAAAATGCACTCGGCGAACCCTTTTTTAAAATAAAAAGAAACATATTCTTCACTGAGCGCTTTGGTAAATTGCACTTGACGAAGAGGTCCAAAAATTCAATGTTCTTTTTGTTTTTGCATTTACATGTAAACAGAAATATATCACAAATATATATATCAAGAATCATATATATAACACAATATATATAGCACAAATATATATATATAGCACAAATATATCATAATCAACCACCAACACAAATATCACAAGTCTAAAGTCCAAATTCTGAATTACAAAGTCCAAAGTGCATAGTTCACAAGTTCAATATAACACAA
>CM041636.1:46663251-46721254 GCA_023333625.1 Bothriochloa decipiens
AAACTTCCACAGCGTCTCAAATAAGCCCTCCGAAGCGGGCTTTTTTTGTCCGTTGCGATAAGCGGGCATTTTTTTATTTACCATAGCGGGCATTTTTACCAGCCACGGTAAATCGATTTACTACAGCGGGCATCTTAAAATGCCCACCATGGGAAATGCTATATTTACCGTGGTGGACCTATCGAGACGTCCGCTGCGGTAAATCGATTTACTGCAGCGGGCATGTTATAAGGCCCGTCATGGCAAAGGCCGCAGCCCAATAGCCTAGCTGAGGCCCAAAATCCACTCCACATATATATACGGCACTTTAGGGTTCAACTCACACAGCTCCCTGCCTCCCACAGCTCCCCGACTCGTGCAGACTCCAGCAACTCTCTTCCCCCACGGCGCTACTCTCCCTCTTCCTCACTCCTCTCGAGCTCTCCTCCCCTGTGGCGCTACTCCCTCTTCCTCACTCCTCTTCCACTCCGTCGGCGCAAGTGCAAGTGGAGGCCGGGTCGTGGCCCCAGCCCTCGCTGCGGTGGTGGGTCATGCCCTTGTACCTCGTGGTGGCAGCAGGTCGCGCTGAGCCCTCGCGGTGGCGCCAGATCATGCCCCAGACCTCACAGCGTCAGCGGGTCGCACTGAGCGCGGCGGCGGCGGGTCGCCCCATCCCTCGCGGTGGCGTCGGGCTAAGGCTATGGAGGGCGGAGGTCAGCTCGCACGAGCAGGGGGTGGCCCGGCGGCGCGTCTCGCAGAGCAGCTTCCGGGCGAGTTCCAGTTAAGGCATGGCCGGATCCTCACCCTAGCTCCTCTCATCTCTCCTAGCTCGTCTCACTCACTCTCTCTTTCTCCCAAGGATGGCGCCATCGAGGAAGACCGCGGATCGAGGCTGTCCACCTTCCACCGCGGCGGATCCGGGCCCGGCACCGATAGATCTGATGGCGGTGCCTTCCACCACGGCTGATCGGGGCCCGGCACCGGTGGACCTGGTGGCGGGGCCTCCACCACAGCGGATCGGGGCCCGCGCCGGTGAATCTGGTGGCGGCGGCAACGACCCATGGATGGGCTCGCCGGGCCTACGGATGGGCTCGGTTGGCTCGTCCTAGGTTTTTCTTTTTTTTATTTTTCTTGATTCATTAACTATAGCGGGCATTTTGCCCGCTGCCGTGCCGTGTGTATTTCCCGTGACGTTGCATTAGTGGCGGGCGCATTTTCCCGTTGCGAGAAAGCCAAAACGCCGGCCACGATAAAAAATGCTGTAGTAGTGTCGGTTGCCCTGTAATCGGATACTAGCCCATTCAAAATTGATAAGCTGCTTGCCTGCTCCTCTGGTATAACCATGCGGCTGCACACAGAACTGTGCGAATTGATCTTCTGTCAACGGACACGCACACCGTCTTGTCCCCTAAGCTCTTTCCAATCTAAGACAAGAGCAGAGAAGAGAAAAGGAAGGAAGATATCAAGCCCATTTCAATTTATTGATTGGAGCACGTCATAGAGAGGGAGCTAAGCTGAAGTAGTGCAGCGGCCAGTACATGACGATCGGTGGCTATCTCCACCGTTTCTTGTTGGCAGATATCAGTTGAACTACATGAAGGGAAGGATTCATCATCGATGACGGCAGAGAACACAACACTGGATTGATTGATAGAACTTAATTCAGTGTCATGTACCTCTAGTATCCATCACTCTCAGGGGCACACCGCAAGGATTTGTTTCTCGCGCAAACTGTTGCCGCCTCCATCCACCACTGGTTACAACATTGTTGTGCAATTCCCCTATACCTCCTATTCCTGACAAGACTGGTAGTTTCTTCCTAAATCTTGTACACATCTCTTCTCCGATTACTCTACATTCTTGTGGTGCAGGCATTTTTGTTAGGCATTGTTCAACATTGGAGGCTAACACATTATATAAGTGGTCTTACTAGCACTGGTGCTAATTTCTTCTAGTGTTATAATTGGTGTTCCCTATGGAAAATGCTGACAGGTGTTTTGTTCATATTGCTCCAAATGCTCACTGGCACTGTGAAATGTGAATATGCCTCATAGGTGGTAATCCTCTTTTTTAGCTAGTTTTGCTAGTTCTATTACTAGACTAGCTTTGGGTGAAATGAAGTGGTACACAAAAGCATCGATCCGCGCTACTACATAACTGATTTTGCAAGACACCTACAAAACATAACCGAGGTGGGCTCCAATTTTGCCCTGCAATAGTTAATGCCCCAATTAACAGAGGCGGGCACTTTCGCATGCCACTGTTAACCGATTTACCATGGCAGGCGTGTTAAGACCCCTCCGAAAATGGACGTCTTAAGGTGCCCACCTTAGTAAATCTATTAACTGAGGCGGGCATGCTATAAGGCCCGCCTCAAGAAAGGCCAAGGCCCAATGAGGCTCGCTAGCCGTCTCAACATATAAATACATGGATTTAGGGTTTTCTCTCTTGGCTACTCTCTCTCTGTGCCTCCCATGAATCAATAAAAAAGAAGTTGCGAGCCTGAGTGCCTCTCAGTCGCACCTCCCTCCCTCCCTCTCCTCTGTCGCACCTCCCTCGTCCTCCATCGTCCCTCCGTTGCACCATCCTCCCTCTCTATCGTCCTCGCTTTGAGGTCACTAGTGTGACCTCTCTCCCCTTACCTTGTGATCTGGCAGCCGCCCTCCCTTTCCATTCTCGCGGCTCCTACCATAGCTCGCCTGAGAATCCACGGTGGGGCGGATCCACGGTGGGGTTGGCCTCTACCCGCAAAGCTAGGCATTGGCAGACCTGCAACATTGCTGGTGTCTAGCGGAGCCATGTGGTGTTGTCGTGCTCTGACGGTGTGTAGCCTTAAAGGCGTAGAAGCATAAGGCGTGTGGCATCAGTAGTCGAAGTATGCCTCTCCCCATCTCCGTCTCTCTTTCCGAATCCATGTCCATCACTCTTCTCTCCCCCATTTGCCGATCCTGATGATGGCAGCGGATCTAGGTGGAAGACGGTGGCAGGTCTGTGCAGATCTGTTGGCGGGGCTCGTGATCTGATGCCATGGATCATGGATCTGCCATCCCTCTCCCTTTTACGGTGTGGTGGGCTCTACTACCGCTGGAGTTGAGGGGGATGCAGGCTACAGCGGTGGCGGATTGGCGGTACCAGCACGATCTAGGGCCAGTGTGTCCCAGATCCAAGGCCGTGTGGGCTTTTTTTTTCTTTTTTCTGAACGATTTACCATGGCGGGCATCCTTACGTGCCTGCCATGTTTTATCTGTGGTGGGTAAAGGGGGGCGCCGTGGTTAGATCATGATTAACAGTGACCTTACAACCATGACGGGTCCTTTTGCCTGCCATGGAAAACAAAAAGTGACCTCTGCTACGTTGTGTAGTAGTGCTGTAAGTTATCCTTATTTTTCTATTATCCTAATTGAACAGGCATATTGATGCTGATTGTTTGGAACGAAAAATAAGTGACACATGCATACTTTTGTAAAAATGGTGTGGTCAGGAAACTGGACGCATGTAGCTACTAGAGTATTGCTGTAATAAACGAATCAGGCCACTGAGACATCAGGTTGTTTATATTTTCTGTTCTTTACAGAGCTAAGTCACATGCTCATATCTGTTTCGAGACCATGGTGACTTTGATCTTGTTTCTTTGTTCATTCATGTTTGAACCACCTCACCAAACCATACTTTATATTCAGTGTGAACGCTGAGCTTTGCCAGCCTGGAGCAAGATAAAATGCCTCTGCATCAAATAAATATAATCGAAAAAATCTATGCATTCAGTCCATAGTTAAGGTAGACCAATGTTCTCAATTACGGCGAGCCTGATCAGTTGTTGTAACAACTTTGCCCAGAAAATTTTCATACGGACTGAACTGAAGAGCCACATTGCAAATGTCCCTATTCATTGAGGACAAACTTAGACTATAGACAGGACCAGTGCTTCAGTTCGCCCTCAGATTATGTACCTATCTTGTGTCAACTTTCAATTAGCCTCATATTCCCAGCATATCATGCATGAGCCTATTTCTAATTCTACTATTCATTCATCTATCAATATTTATATTAAGCTGGAGGTGATTATTTTCTTTTTCTTATATACATACTATTGTGAATTTATTCATCTATAGACCATATCTTGCAATGAAGAATTGCTCATCTCCGCCATCAATACCCTTATATAATATTGTACTGTCACGTGTCTGCCAGCAGCAATCACGATTTGATGAAAGAGCAATACTGGAGAATGCTTGATTCATTATCCGAGTGCGCAGGTACATATAATTGTGCCCAAGCACTCCTGGCCGGTGGTAGTACATAGTCTAAGACCAGGTCGCTCACACTATATATTTTTTTTAAGTACACAGTACAACACCGACGTCCACGACACGTACGCACACTCACCCCTATAAACACACGTACGCAAATCCTACCCCTACGAGCACCTTCGAAGGATTAAGCACCCGGCAGATCTACCGATTCTCAAAGTCACCACTGGCGCCTTGTCGTCGGAGGGAATGTCGCTTACCACTTAATGCATAACGTCGGAAAATCCTTGGAAAAATCCCAGGAAAAGGTACGAGCACCAGGATTTAAATCCTGATGGGTAGCATCCCACTGGACCATCTTACTGTTGGACTACAAGCCAATTCGCCGCTCACACTATATATAGTCAAACACCCCACAGTCACAGCGAGATCCTTGTAGACAGTTAGACCGGAGAAGAAGTCAACTGGCATCCCCCGCAGTCACAACTTGGTGCAGTGCAAACGCTGCGATCTATAGAGAAAAAACTTGCGAGGACTCATGGAAATGATAGCCCTTTGTACCCATGTTGAGATTGCTGAGCTTAAGGGCAGGATTGCCGTGTTCGAACAAGCCATGCTGGAGGTTGCCATGGTCGTGCATTTCTATTGGGTTCTTGGAGTTCTGTTGCCTGTTAGGTGCAGTTCATAGACTCTTAGGCAAATTACTATATATGGATTAATTCGTTGTACCCTGGCATTGGTGGCATTATTGTCACTTCTTTGCTTAAGACATTCTCCAGAGTTCGGCTGTGTACCTGTGCTACGTGCTATATCTACGGGCCAAAAGAGTGCAAAAAGGACAGGATCAAAGAGTAAAAAAACGTGTGGGAAGTGTTAGCTTAATAACATACCGAATTTTATTATTGGAGTGACAACAGCCTCATTGTTGACATTCAAGTCACCTATTTCTATGAAATAATAAAATGCCCTCACATGAAGCAACACCGTCATGATCATCTGTACAGTGACTTCTATTCCGCACGGGAACATGTGGCACCATACTATAGAATACTGAACATGTGAACAGAATGAATCAATTGTGTCTAGGTCAGCAATTCTCTCACTGCTTTAATAGTGCACCAGGACAGACCAGCATGAATCCACATGTGAGCAGCATGAATCCACTGTGTCTTGGACAAAATCAAAGGCCAGTCAGGACGTGCACTTCAGTTCGGCCGGGATTTGGTACGTATCTGGTGTCCACATTCCTTTGGCCTCCCTTTCCCAACAGATCATGCTGATAGCCACTCTAACTCTGCTGTATATACTCATCCATCTATCCTCTTTCTCTTGGCCAATATAATTCTTGAGTTGTTTGGACACTTTGTTGAGCTACAGGTGGAACAGGAGACCCATCCTACCACATATATACTGAGCTGATTGCCAATTATTGATGGTAAGTGCTTTTCTATTTTCATGCATTTACTCGTCTAAATAAATACACATAACTTGCAATGAAGGTTCCCTCAGTAACATGAATATATCTGCAAGAAAGTACTTGATTCCATATTGCAATAGCATGTGTCTGCCAGGGATCTTGAGAGTGTCAAAGATAAGATACGGGCAATACGGGCAGGGACCATCTGTATCGACACCAAGGTCTGAATCAACAAGCCATAGTTATAATATTGAGGTGTACTACTAGGATAGTTTTTGGCTCATGAAACATATGCAAATAACAGAAGTGAATGAAAATTTCGCGAGTATAAGCGCCGCGGAGTTTATCTCAACGGTCTAGAGATTCGTAGTTATAAGCTTTCAAAAAATTTGAAACTTGACATATCAATAGTACCAAATAAGATGTGGATTGTATCAAAATTTGAGATTCAAACAACTTTTGTAAAAAAATCATATGAAAAAAATAAATTCAGCCACTAGAAGACAAAATTCAGGATACGTGAAATTTGTTTTTTTCATATGAATTTTTACAGAAGTTGTTTGAATCTTAAATTTTAGGACAATGTCCATCTAATTTGGTACTATTCATTAAACATGTTTGTTTCAGCACGCGGCTAGTGACCGGTGGCCATGTTATCCCTCCACCACCGGTAAACTCGTTGACGTGCAATTTCCCTTTACCTCGTATTCTTTACCCAGAATGACAGTTTCTTAATATTTCTTGTACACCTTTCTTCTCCCACTACTCTACATTTGTTACATGTTGTTCGAGCTAGGATCTCCTTATTTTCTTTGTCTCTGTACGTTCGTTCACATTGGTACCACGACACCATCCAATAGTGCATCACCATCTATCTCGCTGTCTATTCAACGTGAATGCTGAAATTTAGCTAGAACAATGCAAGATATAATATAAATGCCTCAGCATCTTATCAATAAGAAGGAAAAATTATATGCATTCAGTCCACGAATTAAAGTGAACACTACTGTTCTCAGTGATGGGAAGCCCCTTTAATGATGACCGATACTGCAACTGCACTATGCTTGCCCAGAAAATTTTAGTAGGGATTGAACTGAAGAGCCACATGGATACACGGGACTGTAGGCAAGATATGTTATTCAGATGGCCCTGAGACTAGGCCTGTAGTTTCCATTTTCCTTTGGCCTGTCATTCCCAGCACATACATTACAGCCTTCATTTTTTATTCTACTATTGATGCATCTATATCCTCTTCCTTTTGACTGCCAATACTATGCTAGTTTTATTTTGGGCACTTTGTTGAGCTAGGAGTAGTACTGGAGACCACAACACTATATTTATATTCAGCTGTAGTCTTTTATCACTGTTATATATCTACATTGCCAGGTACTGGTAGTTGGTTTTATGTTGCTATGCATTTAGTCATCTAAATTCCCATTCTAGCAATGAATGATCTCTAATATGTACCCTGAATACCATTATCTCATATTGGACTTTCATGTATCTGCTAGCAGCAATATTTTGAGAGTATCACAGTTAAGATCAAGCATTGCTACTAATCCCAAATCATGCATGTGACGGACGGACGTTCTATGTCTATACTCGGTAAAGAGCTTCTTTGCCAAGTGTCAGACCTAGGACTCGGCAAAGAACCTCATTTGTCGAGTGTTTTTTTTTGACACTCAGCAAAGAGATTTCACAAAATACATTTTGAGGTAGTAAATTAACTTAAATAAAAAAGTTTTCATCTACAAAGTTTCTTAACTCATCAAAATGTATAATGTATATTTTGATCATTTATTGATATGAAAAATTAAAAATAAATTTGTTCACAAATCTTACATGTCTCTCTCATAGTTTATAAATATAAGAGAGAGATAAAAGATTTGTGAACTATATTAGAACCAGCATGTTGGGTGAACAAATGACTAAATACCAAAAACAAGTTTTCATCTAAGTTCATCTTTTCATGCTAAACCTATGTGTGAATTTTAAATTCAAAATATGAATTTTTGGAAAGACCTCAGATGAAAAAACTCCCAAAATAAAGTTCGCAGATCTCAAAAAGATATGAAATATTATAACTGTAAAGTTTTTTATTTGAGTTCATATTCCCATAATAAACATACATTTATATTTCTCAAATTTAAAATTTAAATTTTGTAAGTGACCTCGGATGGAAAAGCTTCCTAAACAAAAATGTAGATCTCCAAAAGTAATGAATTGTTGTAGTTGATCATTTTTTGCTTCGACAAGGAAAAAAATAAATAAGGTGTAACTGAGCAAATGCGCTACCTATACCTACTAGTGCGTCAATGTCAAAAGTGCGTAGAGACATATTGATCGAGAAGAAATGTTATTCTCCATTTTGACAATTTACTTTTCAGTCCTCCCTAAACAGTCACCAATGTAATCATTTCACCAGACTAGGCAGCTATGCAAACCACAAAGTTCTCCTTGTGTCATCATAGTGCTATAGCGGGCATTGATATATATAATTATATGATATGAAAAGTAACTAGGTTTTTTTTTTTGTGCTACATGTTGCATCGATCAGCGATAAATTGTGCTAAAAGCCTGGACTGATTAACGTCAAACTAGAGTTATTTGCCCCTATCTACAGGATAAGATATCCTCATGGTCCAAAAATGCTAGCTATGTAATCCACTAGACGGAAAAATCGTGGATGCCAACCGATGCTGCCGTACTGCGCCACCAAGCAATACCCTGATGGCCTGATCTGACAAATGCAAGCCTCTGGTGGCCCATATGCAACGGGGCACACGCAAGGATCAAGCTGCAGACCCACATTGCAAAATTACTTGCCAAGGAGGAGCTTTTTTTTTTTTAGATCAAAGGCACCAGGTGCCCAGCTTATATTGAAAGTTGTAAATGATAGGTCTGCTTGGGTCTCCAGCTTACAAGCATGCTCGACATATAGAAACAAAAGTATCATGACTTGTTCGAACTGAAAGTATCCCTAATCACAACTTCACCCCATTAGCCGACTCAAAATACCATGCATCAGCACAGCAAAAGCACAGGACCTAAAACACTATGTAGTCGCGCTGAGCTCTGATGTCCTGGTCACCACTTGTCCAGCTCTGCTTCCAGCTTTTGAATATATTCCTCCATCTTGGTGTTTTCCTTCTTCTCCAGCTTCCTCCATTGGTTCATGAGCCCCAGATCACCGAACTCCACCTGTTTAGGATTTTTGATGATGATGTTAGAGAAAACCAGGTCGTTTCTAACTTTCCATAGGGTCCACCCACCGCCCCAATCAGCACCCACATGGCTTGCCGATCTAAACTATTGCAGTTATCTAAAAGCAATTCGAAGGTGTTGACTGTTCTAGGAATGTTTGCCCACCCCAAACTGTCTCTGGCCCAGCACCAGATAACAGTGGCTATTGGGCATGGAAACAACAGGTGATTGACAGACTCTCTTGCCTCACAGAAAATGCATCCCAAGGCCTCATCCCAGTTTCTTCTTCTCAGCTATTGGACTGTTTGAACCCTGTCGTGCCAAGCCATCCAGAGAAAGTTTTGAACTCTAAGAGGGATTTTTGCAGCCCAAATTTCTAACATAAGCTTGTCTATTACCCCTGGGTTAGTGATGTACCTGTACATGCTTTTGGTAGTGAATTTTCCTGAGTGCTCCAGTTTCCATAGTACCTTATCATTCTCATCAGTGAGTAGCACTTCATTTAGCCTTTTCATTAGCTCTGACCATTCTTGTAAGTCAGCATCCCCAAAGGTTCTTGTGTAACTTAGTGCCCAGTTAATGTTCTGTGCATTTTGGATTGAGATGACTTGGTCATGACAGATTCTGTATAATCTAGGAAAAGCATTTTTGAGTGGAACATTGCCTAACCACACATCCTTCCACAATCTTGTTTGTGCCCCTCCCCTTACTATGTGTGCCTTTCCTTTCTCATACCATTCTTTAACTGCATGTAACCCCTGCAAGAATTGTGAAGCCCCTCTACTAGCACTCTGACAGAAACCTTTGCCATTAAGGTACTTGTTCCTCAAAATTTTCATACATAAGCTGTTATCCCCATTTTCCGGCCTAAAAACCCATTTACACAACATAGCTGTATTCATTGCTCTTGTGTCAATGAAACCAAGACCCCCAAACTCTTTAGGTTTGTCCAAAGCATCCCATCTTATCATGTGGAACTTCTTTTTGTTCCCCACCCCTTCCGAGTAGAATTTGCTCCAATTGAGTCAAACTTTTGGTGTATCCCCTCATACAGCCAGTAGAACCCCATTATGTACATAGGTATGCTTGACAAACTTGAGTTGATTAAGATGGTTTACCCCCTGATGATAAGTGGCCACATTTCCATGATTGTAATCTCTTTCCCATTTTGGTGGCTGAATCTCCAAAGTCATTTTTGTATAATCTCTTGTCACTTATTGGCAGTCCCAGATACTTCATGGGGAAGGACCCCAGTTTGCAGTTATAGGCATCAGCTACCTATTGACTCTCCTCTGGGCTCAAACCCACTGTGAACACTTCACTCTTAAGATAATTGATCTTCATACCAGAGAGTTCTTCAAAGCAGAACAGCAGAAATTTTAAATTTGTGATGTCCCCCTCAGAGTATTGCAAGAAAAGAACTGTATCATCAGCATAATGCAAGTGTGTCAGACCCCCTTCCACTATGTTCTCGCAAACCACATGAAAGATTCCTTTTTCCTTGGCAGTCAGTAATATTTCAGCTAAAGCATCTGCTACTAAGTTGAACAGAAGGGGAGACAAAGGGTTCCCCTGTCTCAGCCCCTTGTAGCTTCTGAAATATGGCTCAGGATCCGCATTCAAGTTAATAGCCACTCTCCCTCCTTGAACTGCAGTCATTACCCAATCAATGACTATGCTAGGTATCTACTAATTTGACAGCATAAGCAGAACTGCCGAGGAGATCATGACCACAATATTGTTTCCACACAAATTTCAGTTGGCCCTCAAACTAGGTATCTAGTTTCCACATTCCCTTGGCCTCCCATTCCCAGCTCATCATGCCGTGCACCAATCTTTTTTCAAATTCTATTATCCAACCATCTATGTCCTCTTTTAGTCTATACTATGCTACCATGGCTGAGATATAGGAGGAACTGATCATGACCACAACATATATATAGTATGTAACTATGTAAATTGGGAGAAGTCAGATTATTTGGAAGCAGGACGGGTCACCATCAAAGCTAACAAGGACAAACCGAGAATAAATGAATGGCCACACATACACCAACAACTAGCCTCTGCAACCATCCTCCGTCTCCTATATTGCACCCGTCCCGAACATATAGGTCGTGCACCATAAGGTAGATCTGAGATGGTAACCAATTGCTGCAGTGTGGGTATATAAGTGTGGTCTATTGGCTCGTGCTGGTGAGGCCAGCACCTGTCATTGGGTTTCCCTCCAGCTGGTCATCTACCCATTCTATCCATAAAAATGGATGGCAAAACCAAACAAAGTTCCAAAAGATTTTCAGTTTTCTAAACATGTTGGTATAAGAAACATATTTTCCAGCGAGCTTTGAATTACTTATGATTTTTTTGATGCAAAAACCATGCGGGAGTTCCCCATGGTACAAAGGCATTTTCATTAAAAGAGAAACAAAGTACAGGGAGATATTTACAAGAATGGAGGGGAGGGAGGGCAAGAAAGGAGAACAAAACTAACTTACATCATACAAAGAGCTGCAGAAGAGAGGGAGAAGGGGAGGTGAGGACAACCAAAAAAAGGAGAACAGCAGCTTGCCACATCTTACAAAGAATGAAGCCAAACATTAGCTAACATTCTATCATCGCCGTTGTGTCGATGAGATTATAGAGTAACTTCATCTTTGAAATTTCTGAGCCATATTGCAAAGAAGATTTCAGTGAAGAAGGGCAGATCAGCTTGTTGCCTGGTATAGATGATCTTCTCTGAATATTTGAGTCCTGAACCCATATAATGTTTAGCTTGTTCCAACATCTTCTGGCAAAAGTGCACTCAAAGAATAGATGAGCTGTAGTCTCCTCCTTTTTGTCAGAGCATAAAACACATAGGCATTGGGTTGCTCTCTGAAATGTCTCCTGGATAACATATTTTTTTGTGTTTAACCTGTCCATCAGGATCAACCAGGCAAATAACTTGACTCATGGAGTTACTTTGGTTTTCCAGACCAATCTGAAACTTGGAGATGCAGTCATAGTGAGGAATGCCATTTCATAAAGCTTGGCAGTTGTATATTTACTAGTACACAGCAAAAGATTCTCTGATCAGGCTCATCTTTCATGAAAGCCTGCACTAATTCTCTGAGATCATCCAGCTCCTGTGCTGCAACATGACAAATGGGAATTACAGAAGGATGTTCAATGCAAGATGCCTCACATACTTCCTTGACAAATATTTCAGGGTGTCTAGCAAATTGAGCAATGTTAGGGAGATGGTCTTCTAAACACTGTCCTGCACAGTTGTCCTTCCAGAATAGAACTGAGGATCCATCTCCCGACTGACAGGTAGTGATGAAGCCATACAAGTCTTACACATGATTTTTTTCAAAGTTTAAACAACTTTAGTTTTTCTATTTACAGACAATGCGTTAATTTTCCCATATTTTATCATGAAAAAACACATTAAAAAGCTTTAATAAGAATGCAGTGTAAGGCCAAAAGAATCCTGGCTATGTCTACGGTCAATGTTGACCGGTCAATGATCAATGTGGACCATGTTTTCATTGGGCTAAAAGGGACAAGAATTGGGCTACTCTGGCACGTTTGGATGGGTTAGGTACATCATAGTGGGATCATAACAGAGGGACACTAACTAGATTGTGGAAATTCTCACAGCGTCGAGATCACAGGAATAAAGGTTTGGGTATACGGCACCAAGGGCACGATTTGCGTCCATGCTGTGCCTTTATATGGGCCACACGAATTTCGTCCGCCAACCTAGCAACACACGGCTGGGTCAAAGCCCTGACACCATATAAAGGTGTGGGTGTAGCACACCATGGTATGGGAACAGAATCAAGGATTCTATAGGCCTTATACTGCATTCTTATTACGGCAGTGGCATAAATGATTGTTTAAGAAGGGACACAAATACATTGTTCCATTAGTTTCAGCCCACACTGTATGACTTCAAGAGTAAACCCAATGACACCGGTGATACTAAATTAATTCTTGCTCTTTTAAGCCCACACTGCAGTGCTCAAGATGGACAACACAATTGAAGTCAGATCCACGAGGAGCCAAGGTGCTACCCTCAAAAGACCAGGGCACACGAGAATACTATAGGTAGGTCTAACAAACAATGGTCACTGACGAAAGGAAATCTCGAGGACTAGGGTGTTTAATTATATATGGACCACATTGGTTGAACAGACGTCCTGTAATTGTCACGATATTAAAAATTTAGGATTTCATGCCCAGGATGTTCACGTATAACGATGGTTGCAGCAACAAACTGATGCCCAGATCTTTGGTTCTCTTGAGATATTCTAGCATTTAACTTTTTTCTATCATGTTCGACCAATGTGCTGACTCCCATTAGTTAATAGTTTTTGGACATAAATATGAAATTTTGCACATAAATATGAAATAAAAATGTTTTCAATAAAACATGCACATACACTACACCAAACTGAAATAGCCTTGACGGTCAAGAATTTCCTTGGAGGCCACGGTCTGGCCGCCGAGGAAATTACAATTTTCTTGACCGTACTATTGGTCACTCAACGAAACTATATACCTTGGCGGTCTAGGTAAACCGCCAAGGAATATGGGTATTTCCTTGACGGTTTCTGGTTACCTCTAAGGAAATGACTCATTTCTTTGGGTGTTATTAGAAACCATCAAGTAACACAAGTACATGAATGACATATACTCCCGGTTGGCAACCTCCTTTACTCACGGTTGCTCAACCGGGAGTACCAATTCGAGAGTAAAGGTTTAGAACCGGGAGTAAAGGGGGTATCTTTACTCCCAGTTCGTAATACCAACCGAGAGTAAAAGATAGTTGGGCCCGTGGGATGGCAGGGGACCTTTACTCCCGGTTGGTATTACCCACCGGGAGTGAAGGTCCCGTTTTGTTTTTCCTTTTTCTTTTTCATTTCAATTCATAGTTTATTTTGATTTTAAAATAGGTTTTCGTATATGATTTTTGCCCTACAAATAATATATGCATACACGTGCGTATAGTAAAGTTTGGTTATGAGCAATGTACGCAAGTAACCGAATTAAAAAGAAAGTATATACAACAATTTGTGCACCATATATAATACAAGCTTGCATTGCATACTTTCATCATCATGTCCGCCCTTTAGATCCGATAACAGGTTGTCATTATTCATTACATTCAAAATAAAGTTATAACGACCCTATTTTTGGAAGCCATGGTTCATCGGGGTTAAAGTAGAACTCACCGTCGGGCTTTAAGACCTGTCCATTAAGAAATCCAGCAATCGTCTCTTGCATTGCTTTGAGATGGTGTGTGTTCAGGGTCTTCTCTCTCAAATGTCTAGTCTACAATTTGAGTAAAAAAATTAGTATATATATCAAGAATAATGATAAATTAAGAAAAGTAGTAGTATTTAGATACGTACTTTTGCTTCCTCTATACGACTTCTTTTTGAGCACATCCACAGAGATTGGTCCCCTGTGGTTGCCGCAGAATCCACTTTAGGAGAAAACAGATTCAGTATCTAATCTGGTATAGGTAAATTGATACATATATGAAGCAATATAGGGAAATTGAACTAATAGAGCAATATAGTACTTACTTGCAGTTTAATTACATGCAATGGTGCTTTGCGTTGTGTCATATTGTGTTTCTGAATCAATTCTTTCCAAACACTGCTAATAAAATTAAAAATATTTGGACTATTAATTATTGCATATAGAGAGACTGATATAAACATATATAGAGCTGTGCGAGAGAGACTGCAATTACCCCTGGATAATATCTATCATTTCTTGGTATTCTGTTTGCTCTTTTCTCAGAAAGTCCCAGATGACCAGACGAGCAATCTCTAGATATATCTCCATCAATAGCCAGTGATTGCTGCACGTGTATGCATATGAAGGCACATAACACTCATTATTTAACTTGTTAGAGTCAACATATATTTATATATACGGTAGAGTCAACATTATGAACACTCACTCGAAGTTGTAGGGGAAGAGTATAAACTTCTTGTTGTGTTGCTTCTCAAAGAACATCTTGATATTGGCCACTGTTTCCGGGTACCATGTTGGTTGGGGTTTAGGGTCTTTGAATACAATATGTGGATCAATGAAACCAATATCAGCACTGAATACAATATGTGGATCAATGAAACCAATATCAGCACAATCTCTCCTTTTGCACTCTCCCATCTCAAAACGTCATGCATATACATAGTGAGGATAACGAACACACATACACATTATAGATGCACTTATGTAGTGACCTATTGTTAATTAGTAGAAAGAATCACTTACAAACAATAGCAGCTTATGATAGCTTTGTCGAGAGAGTACAGGTGGCATAGTTGGTGTAATTCAGAAAACTCCAAGTACATGACATCATTGCCTGGGAACCAATGTTCATCTTTAATTTTGATACAAACAGCTTTTTCGTTCCGGGCACACGCATCAAGATACCAGTTGTTCACTGCATACATGTGCATCCCCAAATCATTAAGTTTTTCAGGATCCCATAGACTCCTGCCATACTCATATTTCTCCCAACTTGAGACTACCGGCGCAGTTGGAAAGAGAATATCGGCAATGTCGACATATGTACCTATTAAAATTTTGAACATATAATTAGTTATGTTAATTACACAACATGCATGCATGATAATGGATTAATTTACAGAAGCCTCCAAACAGTTTACATCTACTCTCTTTACTCATTTTTGTAATTAAACTATTATAAATTCCTCATTTACTAAATAAAAGAAATTAAATAAAAATAAAATTCTTTTATAAATATTTCAACCATGAAATGTATGATGAAGATGAAAGGAGAAAGAAGATTTAGACGATGTGAAGAATTGATGGAGGCGACGAAAAAATCGTTCTTGTGATGACCAGCTGGCTCGTTTGAGCAAAAACACACCAATGACGAAGCAACGGTAAAGAACAGAGCTCCCAATGGCTCTCGCTCGGTCGGAATACTGGGCTAACTACATATAGAGAAACATTTAGTCCCGGTTGTACTTAGAAACCTGGATTAGAAGTCTATTTTTACTCCGGTTGGAGACACCAACTGGGAGTAAATATTCCCTGCACCTTTACTCCCGGTTGGTGTCTACAACCGGGAGTAAAGGTAGAGATTTACTCCCGGTTGGAGACACCAACCGGGAGAAAAGGTCCTCGGATCACGAATCGCTAGTTGCATGTGGGACTTTACTCTGGGTGCAATAATTGCCGAAAATAACATAAAAAATGGTGCCAGGAGTATAAGTCGGTTCTCTACTAGTGTAAATTATCATTTTCTTGGGGTTATTGAATTTTCTTGGAGGCCAGCAGCCAAGAAAATGCATAGAACTATTTTGGTGTCTCCGACTAAAAAAATATAATAATAACTTAAAGGTGTGTAAAAAATCCTAAAGTTTGGCATGAGATCATGACATGTTTGTATTAACATCCCATAAAATTTTCAACTCATATTAACAATGTATAGTGGCACTTTGTTCAAACTTTTCACAGATGGATACATCTCTCATCTAGTTACATAACTCTATGAGGGATATATCTATTTGTTAACTATGTAAAGTGTCACTTTGTCTGAATCATTTGATTTTTTCTACACAAATATTATACATCAAAACCATGTGTTCATGCAAGTTTGTAAGAATTTTCTACAAAGTTTAGATATTATTAAATATTATCTTATGGTAGTTTGGAGATATAGAAGTATGAATTATTCTTAGTAAACAAATGATTTTTTGTATAATTGAAATATATTGGCTTAAAAAAATGTATGACCCAAAATATACTTTCAGAATTATTTTAACAAGCAGATAGAAATTCATTTAAACTATAGAACATAGGGAATCTATTTGAAAATTTCTAAAACTCCAATACAACATCATATATATATATATATCCTTGTAAAAATTTTTCTATTAGAAAATATATTTTTAGATTCATTCACAAGGTGCCTTAAGTATTTATCCGTTAATAGGAAAAACAAATAATAAATCATTATTAGACAGTATAAAGGGCAAAATAATTTTGTATTTTGGCCCATCAGTAGTTCAGGACTTCAGTCAATCTCAGTCCATATTAAAGCAGAGTTACTTTTCACCATTGGATCAACCTCCGACAGCTGATCCCCAACCAGCTTGCCCCAATCTCCTAAACCCTACCAACCCCGTGACCACACGCACACAGGATACTCCCGCACGCACTCTCCGAACCACGGCTTCGCTGCAGCCCCCGTCGTTCCGCCACCCCCGTCGCCGCCCCCACGCCTCCCCTCCGTGACTGGACTCCACTGGTGCGGCACTCGAGATGACGCCACTCCTCTGCCCCACCCACGCTCCCATGCCGCCCCTCCGTTCAATATTAGACAATATAAAGGGAAAAATAATTTTATATTTTGGCCCATCAGTGGTTCAGGACTTCAGTCCATCTCAGCCCATATTAAAGAGACTCACTTTTCACCGCTGGATCAACTTCCAACAGCTGATCCCCAACCAGCCCGCCCCAATCTCCTAAACCCTACCCACGCAGCACACAACTCTCTGCACCCTGCCCACCCCGTGACCACATGCACACAGGATACTCCCGCACGCACTCTCCGAACCACGGCTCCGCCACAGCCCCCGCCGTTCCGCCACCACCGTCGCCGCCCCCACGATTCCCCTCCATGACTGGACTCCACTGGTGCGGCACTTGAGATGACGCCACTCTGCTCCACCCGCGCTCCCACGCCGCCCCTCCGTGAAAGGACGCCACCGGCCAGTTCCGACAGCATGCCGCCGCTCCGGCCTCTTGTTGTGCTTTCCCGGTGGTGAGCGCACCCACTAGGTATGTACGCCGTTCTCTTCCCTTGATGTCGTGTGAGAAACAGCACCCGAGCCCTAACTTAAGCGCTTCGGCTGTTTGCATTTAGATCTGATCTAATTGTGTGATGTAGTTTTTGTATGTGTTTGGGTGAGAATTTCACTTTATTGAATCTTTGATTGCTTCTGCACCTACCCATAGCGTTTACCAGGTCAGGTCATACTACTCTGGATTGTTTTACAGCCTGTCCATCTAATTCAGAAGTACGAAATGGGTCCGCAGCTTGCTCCATAGTGATATATTTCTGCTAGCTATTTTTTCCTTTCATAGTGCCACCGTTTATTCAGTGAAATATAAATGTAATATACTCTGCCACTTTGGACATTGGACAACAGTTAACATATTTACATTCCTGAGTGAGCGAGGTCAGTATGATTGCGAATGTTCTCAAATTCGTGTTGCTGCGGACACATTTAGTGGTTACTGCTAATATAACTATGGCCAGTAAGCCAATCTGACCTGGTGAATGAATCTTTGTTTAGGCAACTGTAACTAGTAATAACTAGGCAAACAATGCAAAGACATGAGGAGCTGGTACTGAACATGTTGCTATCGCTTTCTGTCCCTGTAATTGAAAGTTAAATAATGATCGGTCAGTAATGTGAATAGGGTCTATCGCTTCCTTCCATACGATGGTGACATTTGCTCAGCAATAGGGTCTATCAATAAGGGTATTGAATATATATTCAGGTTTCAGTAAAAAGAGTGACGCTCCTTTGCACTACTATCTTTCTTGTTTCTTTCCTTGATTGTTTACTAGTGACACCCTTGGGCATATTGGTCTCTAGTATTAAATCATTTACATGTTCACCTATAAGTGACCATGGATGACTTGTAAACTTTCATGTTATTTGGCCAGGTGGGCATTAGTTATACTCTGTGACATAATAAAGTTTACAAATTACTCAGTTGAATTTTATTTTCCATTGTGGCAAACTAGAAGTAGTTACTAGATTCACTGCAAAAAGTTCCCATTCAAGATCCATAGACCTCAACAATTGTTTCATTTGGTCTATTTTCTCATGCAGGTATGCAGGCACCAAATCTGTGGAGGGTTTGACACGAGCTCTACATGGTTGGGAATATCATGGCTACCACTGCTGGAGAAATAGCTGCTTGCCAAGGTAAGCGCTTGTTCGTTATGTTCTTAGGCATGTGTTTCCCCTGTGAGGAAGTAATAATTCCTGAAGTTAAGGATTGATTCTTTCTTGCTAATTGAGTATATCAATTAGACAATTGAGGCCTGAATCTCATTGAAGCTTGCAGTTATTATGACCTAGACTACTGTATATTGATGGTTTTTTTTTGCTGAATCATATCCATGTTGGCAGCTGATTAACATAATATACTACTACCTTATATGTGTGCTGTACCTTCAGCTTTATCTTTTTCACATCTTTTTTTTTCTGGAACACGCAGGAGTCTTTTGCACATCTCATGGGGCCAAAACAAATAGTTCTAACTTTATAAGTTGTGTATGGACATTTTGTAGGGCAGTGGAGGTGGAGAACGAGAATGCTAATATTAAGATTAGAACTAGTACAAGAATTGGTGATATCCTTTTAACTGTAGAAAACCATGAGTGGCTTAGTGGTAGGATAGGTGAGCTTCATGTAAGCATGCACGATGAATGTACATAATATTCTTGTATCTTGTGGATATGTCACAACCAATGTCATGGTTGTAATTGATAATAAAATAGTTATATTAATGTCATGTTCCAGTGACTAGAATCATCAAATTATGAAAAGGATTTTTTTTTGTTTAGCAGCACCAATTTCCTTGAGGGCTAGTCGCCAAGGAAACAGTGGATGGTAGCCAAGAAAACAAAAATTATCTTGGCTGTCTCGAGTGTTTCCTTGGAGGTTTTCGACCCTCGAGAAAATTAATTTACTTGGCGGCCATTGACCCTCTAGGAAACTACTTTCCTTGAGGGTCTTAACGTTTCCTTGGCCCTTCGGTAGATTAATTCAGGTCGTAGTTTCCTTGGTAGCCAACCTCCAAGGTTGATTTCCTTGAGTGCCAAAACCGTCAAGGAAACTAATTTTTCTTAGCTTCTATCCTTGAGTGTGTTTGCTTGACGGTTTGTGGTCAATAATCATTTTCTTGGCGGTTTTACCCTTTTCCTTGACGGTTTTTGGCCGTCAAGGCTATTCCAGTTTGGTGTAGTGATACAGCTATTGGAAGAAGAGAACCCAATATTAGAACGAAGCAAACATGTTTTTAAGCTATATATAGCACAAGGCTACAATACTGTAGAATAGAACTAGGTCATTTGCATTGGTATTTTTTTCAATCTAGCTATTTAATTTACAGGTCGTTCAGTATAGTCACATACTATCAATGCTTTGCTGCACAAAGCTGATGCAGTCATTCCACAGTGGTGAAACTCCAGTCGCCAAGCTACCGAGATGGAGCTTAGCAGCAGCAGCGTAGCAGCCAGGACATGTTGAATGTATGTGAATGACAGTTGTGAGCGGACAAGAAAGGAATGAACTGTAGAGGGACAAAGGTGGCTTTCACCGCTGTTTCTTTGCAGTCAGAGCTCGGTGGTACTACCAAGGATTCAGCATCGATGGCAGCAAACAATGTTGGATTGATTGACAGAAGCTAATGCAGTATCATGTTCGTCTAATATCTAACATATCTCCGATGTGCAATTTCCATTTGCATCCTATTCCTAGCTAGAACTTGCAGTTTCATAGTTGGACTCTGATGGCATCACATAATAGGAATTAAAGATCATTTGAACTATGAGCTGAGAGGTTGCATTGACAATAATGGATTGGCATAAATAAGTTGTCTAATTATTTATATTACTAAACTTGCTTTGCGTGAAATGGAGCACACATGACCTAGTTATGTGCTTATCATGAAAAATTTGCAAAGAAAAGATCGAGCCATTGTTTTTTTCCAATACTACAGAAATAATTTAAAGCAACGTGAACTTTTATTGGATAAAGCCAATTCACTCTACAGTCACCTCTATAAATCAATCCAAATCAAGATGCCTCTAGAAATGCATTTGTAGAGGTGGCTGCTTTTTTTCATCCATCTCTACAAATGCCCCCATTTTTAGAGTAGTCTAATTTCTAAAATTTAGAGCCACATGATCTAAACATTGGGGCGACACAATAAAATTCAAATTTTTCAACTGACCTTGGATGAACAAATAACCAAAAGCAAAGTTACAAATTTTTTCATTAGAAATCACATATCCATGAAAAAATATCTGAAATTCTTAAATTTGAGATTCAAAATTTTCAAACGATGTCATGTCAAATCTGAAGATGTAGAAACAACCAAAACTAAAGATGTAGATCTCGACGATATCTATAACATTGCAATTGAAAACATTTTAGTTTGAATTAGTATAGGGTACCATATACTCATGTCAAATCAGATGAAGAGAATACGAGGAGAATGAAAATACTGATAAATCGTCAGTAAATAAACATGTGTGAAGAATGAGTTTGCAAGTTTGATCTCCCTGTGGGCACGAAGCCAGTAGGTTTTCCTTTCGAAAAAATTGCATTACTTGTGACCTATTTGCTCATCCATGGTGGGGTCCTGCATTAAAAAATATTTTGTATCTTTTCGTGCAGGATTATTTGTTATTTCCTGAGAAATTGATTTCGAGACGGCTGGGTGAATCTTTTTTTTTTGACAAATAACATGTATTATATATTAAAGCAGCCAAAGTACACAGAGGTCTTCAAAGGAAGACCAAGATACATAGCGGTCCTGGGACCATAAAATAAGACAACAGCGTCGACCGTAGAACAGCGGAGGACGATTGTGCCAGTGTGGGGTACTCGCATGGGCGTCGAGGACACGTGCACCCGGATGGACTGACCACGCATAGCGTCGGTGAAGAGCGGGTCGGTGGAGCCTCGGAAGAAAAAACATGCCGCCAAAGAAGAGGCGTGTCTTTTCAAATCTTAACTAGAATAGTTTTAATTCTTTTGTGGGGAATTATTTTAGAGCCTAGAGAGAAACAAATGGCACATGGATAATTCATAATTCTGCCATTAATATGGTCGTCACGAGACTGCACCATGTGAAGCTACTAAATCATCCAATGTAAAAATAATGAATCTATTACAGAGATGTTATAGCTTGAACCGCATCAGTCAAAAACTGATTGCACGTTATACTCTGCATACATTTTCTATTAATTTACGAATATCACATCCTCATATCCATTTGGAGACCACGGTGATTTTGATCTTATACTCCTCTATTCATATCCTCATTTGGACCAAGCCTGCAGATTTGTTGTGACCTTGCGACTGTCCCTATCTTTAATGTGAAAACTGACATCATCTGCCGGCACAGAGCAAGATAGAAAGCTACTGCGTCGTATATGTAACTACAACAAAAGTGCAGACCATGTGTAGCCTGGGCAAATACAGCCCAATTGCTGAGTCTATTTGGGCCAACAGTACCTGGTGGCTTCATGCGACAACGCTCAGCATCGGGGTATTCATCTTCGTCTAATCAGGAGGCGATCCCTTCAGTTTGACGAATCTTGAATCATCGAGCAAGTGAGAATGTTGATTCCTGGCTGCATGCCCCCCAGCAGCTCCTACAGCCCCACATACCCTGCACACGGGGTGGTTTCGGAGGACAAGCTCTGGCAGAAGATACCTCAGTTGGATCTCGCCCTACGTATCTAGGGTGCAAATTCCTTTGGCCTCCCATTCCCAACACATTATGCATCCAACTCTCTTTCTAACTATACTATTCATCAGTCTATCCTCTTTCCTTTCAGTGCCAATAATACTATGCTTTTGTTGTTTTGGCCACATTATTTATTGAGCTAGAAGTAGAAGTGGAAGTGGAGACCACTATCCTATATATATATATATATATATATATATATTGCTGGAAGAGATTGCATATGTTGGTAATTTCTTTTTTTAATAACGGAAATTATATTTCTGGCTTCAGTCATCCTTTCATAAGAATGCATCAGGCCAAATTATTACAAAAGGAAATTAAAAAATAAAAACTAACGAAAGAGAATTACATCCTAGCAAGAGGCTCGAATAGTCCTACGGGACACATGATTTGCTACGTGATGTCAACTCCACAAGAATAAGACCACCAACATTGAGACATTGTCGCCACACGTCTGTCAGACCAAGAAGGGTACTGAAAGATCATCGGACACCGGCCACCATTGAAGACCTAGGCATTGAAACCTGGCAACAGCACGAAGCCCCTGGTGCAACTGCATGGGAGCGACCATGATCGCTTCACAACACTAGAGATAGATTTTCACTCGGAGAGATACCCCCGAACATGGAAGAACAGCTACCGCTCACTAGTAGCCGAGCTGCTATGCCTCGATTGGCACCTTCGTGTTCAATTGACCATTGTCCTGTTCTCCTAGGCCTGCTGCCACCGCTGCTGCTAGTAAGGCCACCGAAACCCCGCCTCACAACAATGCCATTACCGTCCCACTGCGCCGTCCCCAGCCCAAACGGTGGCACGACTGGACCCGATGGAGGTGATGACGCGGCTACACCACCGCCGTCGGCTGAACCAGAGGTAAAGGTGGGAGGTATGCCGCCACCAAGGACGACAACCGCCGCCATGGGGCGAGGTCCTCCCGCTGCCAGCTGTTGGTATTTCTTAGCGTAAGCAGATAAATCCGCAAGCGCACGGAGTACCGTTGTAGCTTTCACCCGGAAGTACGCAGGGTATCGCATTTTTCACAGGGAACAGAGTGGACTAGAAAGAAGCAAGAACATCCAAGGGAAGAAGATGGAAAGATATTTTTGGTAGGACGAGAGGGTTTTCTAAGCTCAGCCCAAGGTCACTAGATAAGTGAAGTCTCAGCTTACTCGACTCACTCACTTCAGAGCAGTTGTTCCTTTCCAGTTCTCAAAAAGACCGAGCAAAGGTAACCGGGGTCAGGCAGCCAAAAGCTCTATGAAAACACCAACCCGAACGTGGTGGAATACAAAAGCCTTGTCCGGTCTGTCACCCCTGGGGCTACCACAACTATCCGTAGTGTTGGGCGTGAACTTAGGTAACATGCTAGTCTAGACACCACGTCTATGCTGGCGGTTACTACTCTAGCCTAGATCTTAGAACTAGAGCACTCGGTCAAGCGGAGATCCGTAAGCAAGAAAGTAAGCACTAAACTTTAATTACATAGATCATAAGAGAATTGCAAAGGAAGAATGCGAATATTACTCACGAATAAGTCGGCTCTGTAGAGGTACAAATGGAGGAGAACCCGACAAGCCGGTTCCGCCTCCGCTCCTTCCCTCCTCTCTCTTCTTCTTTTCTAACTTGTAAAACTAGGCACTGGCACCTAGAGGGACACTACTACTAGAATGATATAGCAATGAAACTCCAATGTAGAATATATAGTGTATAGCTCAAATATGTAGTGTAGAGTGTGTTTACAGTAGGGGGGAGATGGCCTCTATACCATCAGTACGTCGGTACATTAATTACCAACCGACCTAGGTCAGAAACCGGAGAAGAACCGGTTATTAAGGCCATTAACCGAGCTAAACCGGCATAATGAGCGCTCTGTAGTGTTTCTGGACGGAATCTGCGGGCGCGGCGGTTGAACCGGCCGGTCCAGCCCCAAACCCGCGGTTCACGCACGCCTCAACCTTGCGGACCGAATACCGCCTCATCTCCTCTAGTTGCACAGCGCCACGTGTCCCTGGCCGACCGACTGAACCCCGTCCGCACGTGAGCGCCTGTGTGCCCGTGTCTGACAAGGCCTGCGCCACGTGTCGGCACTACATTGGCTGGTTCGAATTCTAGTTCCTGCCCGCTACATTCCAAACGCACGCTCACGCGCGTCTCCTCCGCGTGGAGATGGGCCCGTCCTGGCCTGCCTGGCTCCTGTCGGTGCCGACAGCCGTGGGCCTATTGGGTCCCGATGGGCCCTTCTTGTCCCTCGCTTGCGAGTAGATGCGACTACTGTCGGCAGCTGCAGCTGCTGGGCTGCTGCCACATGGCCACCGCTGGTTGGCTTGCATGGCACTGTTCCGGGACTGCTGACATCAGCATGATGTCAGCACTCCATTTTAATTTCAATAATTCATATCTTTTTATTGGGAGCTCCAAATAATGCAAATAATATGTCCATTTGGATCATCTCGACGCGGCCTTCGTAATGGTGTACTCCATTATATTATTTGAAATACTTTTATTTCATGAAAAATTGAATATTCATGCAAAACAGTGGAGCGCACCAAAACTCGCACAACTTGTTAAATAAATAATATTTTATTATGATGTAACATGAGTTTTGTTCATTTTAGATTAATTTGGTGGTCAAATTATATGCAATAAGGAGCACCAACACCGGCCACCTCCGACACGCCACACAGGCCAGAACCGAGGCCGGCCATGGCCTCGCCCTCGCATGATCGCGAGGCCCAAATATATTGGATCTGGCACATGACATCCGGAAACAAATACACTCAATATATTGGTAATTTCTGGTGTGTAGTTTTCTGTTTCTATTCATTAGATTTACACATGTAAATACCCATATCTTGCAGTCAAGGTTTGCTTATCAGAGTCGTGAACATATCACAAAGTACTTGATCCCCGATCATCCAGACTCTTCTCTCCCGTCCTTTCCACATCTACAGTAGACAGAGGGCGACCGGGAGGGCGATTTTTTTCTCGTCGTCGATTCCACCGGCTCCTCCTCGCTTCCAGCGGCCGTGTAGGCGCCGGAGGTGTGGGGGAGCTGTGGGATAGGCGGCGGAGGAATATATATTAGCCTAGTAGTGTAGGTTTCTTCATAGATTAGGGTTCCTCCATGGCGACAATGGCGGCTTCAGCTTGATCTCCGATGGTGGTGGTCTCCGCTACTGTTCCGCTGATGATGAGGATGTGGTATGACTTCGTCTTTGTTTCTGGTGAGGCATAGGCTCCAGCGTGGCATCGGTGTTCGGCGGTACACATCGGCGGTGTGGTTGGCTCTCGACTTCACTGCGTGTAGTCGACACCAATCGGGCGGCTTCGATGACATGGTTCGTGGCGAGGTCCGATGCGTCGCGGCCGAGTGTGCAGCTCTGGCAGCATTGCTTTGGACCTAGTGTTCGGCGGTGCTCTGGCTGGTGACGGCATGGAGGTCTTGCTCGCCGTCGCTTTTCATCGGCGGAGCTAGGGTTTGCCGGGGGGATGTCAATCCTTCGCGGCCTTCTCTTCCTGGCGGCGTCAGCAAGGAACGACGCAGTGGAGTAAGTTCTTCCGGCCTCTTCTTCGCTCCGGTGAAGTTCTTCCGGCGTCATCGGAGAGGCAGCGGATTTCTTTGTAGGTGTTGGGTGGATCTGCTTGCCGTCGGAGTTGAAGGCAGAGCTTGCTTTTCTTGGCGTCGTCTTCGAGGCGGAGGCAGCGACGGTGCAGGGGAATAACATCTTTCGGCCTCTCCTTCGCCGCGGTGACGTGCGGCTCCGGCATCAATGGCGAGGTTGTGGTTTTCTTTTTTGGTGTCCTGGGCCGATGGCGCATCGGTCCGCTTAGAAGCCTCTCACGCGTGGATCCACAATGGGATCGTGATGTGCCCATCACCTATGGAATCATCAGATTTATGTGATCTCAAGAAGGACATGGTCTTCAATTCTGAGTGTAGTTGTAGGTTTATTTATACACAGGTATAGTATGTGAGTGTATGTTGAGTAGGTGTACGTATGTATGAACAGACACTACAGCTGTACACAGATAAGAAGGGTTCAAAAAAAAATTGATCCCCGATCGACTAGCATGTGTCTTCCAGCACCAAGGAATTCGTACTGTCATATCTAGGTCAACCATTGGTACTCACCCCAAATTATCAATACAGACGGGGACCATCTGTGACAATAGCAGAATGAAAAAGCGCTAGTTATAGAAGTGGCAAGTTTCTATTGTCATTACGAAAATGTAGGCACCACTATAGAGCGGTTTGTGGTGGCCACAACAAAGAATTTCCAGTGAAGATAAATTTCCACTAGCAGTTCACGTAGCTGCTAATACAAACTTCTATTTTCTTTTACTGGAACTTCTCTTTCACTGGCGGTTAACTTAACTTACTGCCATTCAATTGTACAGATACCATTTGTCCACAGCCGTTTGAAAGGAGGTGGCTCAGTCTAGAGCTATCTCTAAAAGCATTTTCAAGCCGTCTCTAGAAATCAATTTATACGAAAGCACTGTAACACAAAATATCATTGCTGCCACTTTTTATTGTCGGCAAAAGTCACCTTTGCCGACAGATAACCTCCCACGAATGCCGACAGTTTAGAAACAGTCGTGGTAGAAGCCGTCAGTGAAAGTTTTGCTGACAATTTACGGAATCGCCAACACTTTTCGTGTAGCCAAATGTTTACCTAGGCCGACAATTAGAACTTTCGCCGACAGTTGAGCCTTTGCCAATAGTTAATTCCAAGCTGACAGTTAGGACCTTTCCCGACATTATGGATGTTGTAGAATCCATGTCAAAGATCTTTTGTAAACTAAAGATGGTCATCGATAAAACTGTCGGCAAAACTAAATTGTAGATGATAGGTATGCATACATTGTGAATAATTCCAAAATACACATCGCATTTAACAAATTCACATGATCTTACAGAATTAAAATACCAAATTTTCCATACATACACCACCTGTATGATTGTAGTACATAAAACAATACATATATAGGTCCAATGATAATACATATAGCAAGTCAATACATATATAGCAGGTCAAGTGATGATCATAGTACATACAATCATACATATAGATGTCCAGAATGTAAATTAGCCACTAGCAGGGATATATATAGACATATATTAAGTCTTACTAACTGGTTATGGCCAAGGCTAAGAGACCGATAGATTATGACTTGGGCACAAAAGTGGCATTCAACACTTCCATATGTCTTTGGCCTACACGATAGTAGCCTAGTAGGTGTTAACAAAAGAACAAAACTACAATTCATGTCTTCCTGCAGCATTTCTCGGACACTTGTTGCCACGTACCCCGATATACTTGAACACCAACTTGGTGTAGATATGATTGCTGCCACTCTAGAGAACATGTAGCAGCTCGCTCAGCGAAGCACAAAAGATTGCCCAGTCCAAAATACTTGCAACACCACATAGATTAAGTACCTAACATGAAAAAGAAGGCAAACTAACAGTGAAATGTGCTCTGTATCATTAACTCTTGCTTTGTTATTTGGTGCAAATAGTAAAACAACATTATTGTACAGTGTACAGCTATGCTATAAACTATTTAGTGATACAGACCCATTATATAATTCCATTCAATCTAGTTAGCAATGACGTGCCAACTACAAGCAACAAGCTAGGTACCAATAGCTTAAACATCGGCAGCAAAGTAAGAATTCAAGGGAGTAACAGCAGCTGCAGCAACCTAATACTATCTTTGAACTGATCAGGATGTATATAGCTGGCAGCCAAATTTATAAAACCTGATTGTTTTTCCATGAATTCTTCAACATATATATTATAGTCAAATTTATATAGTGGCCAGCCAACACAGCTTTTTTGATTTCCCACATTTCAACCAGTTCGGACCACATATACAAGTCAAAATGTTCAAGTAAATACCTTCAAGCTGTGTTGTCCTTCCTGTGCCACCACCTTTTGAGTGCTGAGGTGACTTCTTGTCATCCCTCATCTAGTATAAAACAAATATATTACTAACTAGCAAAATATAATGATCATTTCTTAAAAAATATAGAGAGGTTAGGCTATTACTCTGTCATGTGGCCATGCAATACATCTCCCACGAGCCTCTAGAATGGTGGTGACCCCTTCATATAGACGAGGCAGTACTACATTCCTCACAAACACATGGTTCACAACCACTTCACAGTATTGCATGCCAAGAGCAGTACCCCCAAAAAATAGTCCTTGGGTTTTGTGTTTGAACGGTAGCCTTTGCTACAGGTACTTCATAGGGCCTTACTACATTATATAATATCACGTCTCTGCCACCCTGAAGCATCAAAAATATTTCAGAAGCAGGTGAAGGCTAGAAGGTCAACTTGCTCGTGCTTCTTGTAGATAATATTGGCAACGATAATTAATCACACCAGGCAGTACAAATAAGTCAAAAACCTGGGCACAAGCAAACTTACTTTGCAGCTACAGATGGTGAACAATTGAAGAGTTGAATCCTTTAGTGCTTCCTTATTGGATATTTTGCAACATGCACAAGAAAGAAAGAAATACTCATCACTCATCTATTTGCAGCGACGAGACATGCAAGCATTTCAATAGTTCCAAGACTAACTTATACTTCAACTTGCAGCTTAAAAAGTTGCAGATTCAGCACAAGTTACATGCAAGCTGATGAATTTTGTTGTGTACAACATCTTGAATCCAACTAGTTCTTCTGCAAAATCAACTAATGTAGTAAACATCACATATAAATGGGGCTGAATATGTTCCTTCTCCAAAGACGGAGAGGAAAACATGGTGGATCTGGACTGAATCAAAGTTTGGCAAGAGAAGTAACAAATCTTGAATCTTTCTAGCCTTTCTCACCATCGGCTACTACTTTCTGCAACAAACAAAACCAAAAAATTAAGCTGTGCAGAACCACGCACAGGAATGGGGGATGAGAAGAAGAGGGTGTGGAGGTGACACACCTGGATGCACAGCCGTAGTTGGAGGACGCCGAGCGGCAGATCCACTGCGGCACCGGCAGTTGTAGCCTTGCTCGCCGGTGGTGGGCTAGGGGTACAGCAGGCTGTGGTAGGGGCGCTGGCGGCGGCGGGCTGGGACGGGCAGAGGCAGCGCTCATTGGGTGACCGGGGGTCGGGAGTCGGTGCTGTGGCGTCTGGCGGCGGCGGCCCGATGCAGCTTGCCCTCAAGCATTTTTTTCTCTTTTTCTCGGATAAGAAGAATGGTGAATGGTTTGGAGATGGGGGTTGGAGTGGTGTGTATTAGTGGGCTCTATTTTTAGCCCGCGCTTGCTGAAAAAATCCACAGGAGGACCTGTTTTCCTCACTGTCTCACGCAAACACACCCTGGTGTACTATTTGCTTCTACGCCTACCTCTTTCATGATAGTTGAATAGTGGTTTTCCTATGCTACACCGACACATGTTTTGTCTACGATCTTTCGCCGACACTTTTTTCATACGCAGGAGAAACGCCTAGAATTAGTTTGTAACCGTACATAACTATTGCCGACACTTGTATTGACACTAAAAGACTATACAATTGCCGACACATAATGTGTTTTCAAAGACCTAGATTTCTCAACACATGAGTGTAGGGAAAAGTGGGTCATGGTGTAGTGAAGCCAGGTATTTTCAAAAATATCTAAAATGCCCATTTTGTAATCACTAATGCACTTTCTCCTCTTCTTGTTGTCCATGTTACCCTCTCATGGCCACTTGCCTGTCGCTGGCAGTAAGCCTTGTGACGCCCGTATTGGGACATAGATATTGTGCTATAACAGCCTGGGCACCACGTAGCTTGCACATGAGAAGGTCAAGAGCTTAAGATGGCTTTTGATCATGTTAGGTATCTAGTGTCCACTTTCTTTGGCCTCCCATTCCAACTAAACACATCATACACTGATCACTATAGTGCACCTTGGTTCTCCTATTCTTGTTGCTGATGTTGCTCTCTCATGGTGGCCTGTCCCTGGCTGCTAGCCTACAGATTCAGTCTAGGGTATAGGGATCAAGCTAAAGAGACTTGGCACCACGTACCCTGCACGAGAGGTGGTCTGTCATGACAAGCTCAGATGGCAGCCGAGATGTCCAAGGCATTCAGACAGCTTTCTATCTTGCAAGGTGTCTAGTGTCCACTTTCCTTCGGCCTCACATTCCCAATAAACACATCAAGTGTGAATCTTTCTTTCAAACGCTATTATTCATCCATATATATATCGCCTCTGTATTGACCGCGCCAATACTATAAGCTAGTGTTGTTTTAGACACTTTGGCCTAGAGGTGGAACTGGAGCCTACTACAATGTATATATGAAGCCTGAGTTGATTATTTTCTTACTGCTAGACACATTTGCAATTGCTGGTAGGTGCTTGTCTATTGCTATGCATTTACTCGTCTACAAAATACCCATGTCTTCAAATGCTGATTTGCTCATCAACACCATGAATACATATATCTCGAAATGTTGATCCTAAATTCAAAATTATGATGAAGCATTCGCGCAGCTATAGGGTAACTGAATTGGAGCTGGTCACAGAAGTGGCAAGTTGATTACTGTTAAAATAACCTTCATCCGGCATGGGGTAAATAAATGACAGATTCCACGTACAGCTTAAGCCATACATTTGGGTTATAACATTTTCCACGTTAAACAGTGCATAGTCAGGCTCCTATCTGTTTTGAGACCATATTATCTCTGTTCATCCACTTCCATAGCACCCCACAAACCGATAGATTTGAAATGGCCATCCATCTCACAATTGTATATTCATCACTGACGTTTGCCAGCACGGAGCATGATAAAATACCTCTGCATCATATTCATACAATGGAAATGGAAAATTATTGCTTATGTCACTATGATAAATGTTGGGACTGTGTCCCAGCAGATCAGAGTGAAGGTAGAGCGGGAGGCCCAAATGGTCCTTCTCTCTCTGTATTAAATATGAAAATTACAATGTGGGCTCGACAGCGAGTAGTACTACAACTACCAGGGGGTCCTCCCCTTATTACACAGGGAGCCTCGCCTCAAATAGTGGCTCCTCAGCCCAAAGCTGAAAGTACAAGTGTGCCCTTAAAGGGAGTTTTCAAACCCTAGACACTGACTCTATTACACGTGGGTCCCTTTAGGGCAGGCTAGGCCGTCATTTCCTATCCATGGCCACGGGCCGTGGCCCATCACCACTCGCAAGAGGCCCAACATGTCCGCTTGTTAATAATCCTTCTCAGCTCGGCCCATCACATGTCCGCGGAGGCCGATGGCTAGGCCGACCGACCTCCGCGAACATGGAGGGCGGCTCTGCTGGGCCTCCGCTGCAGACTGCCTCCATGGTTCCTCGAGGTGGCTCCTTGGAGAAGGTCCTACCTCCGGAGGCATTTCCTCTGGATCCTACGCACATAGACAAGATAGGAATGTAGGTTCTATGGGTTAGACTCCAAACGGAGGTATCAAGCCTCTCCAGCCTTGGGGCGCATCCCCAACATTCTCCCCTTGAGGGTTAGGTCCAGCGGAGGCGGGTCTAGCCATCAATACGCCTCTGGCCGCGGAGGCTATTCTTACCTCCGCTCCCCCTGGCCCGTTGAACGTTGGACCGAAGGTTTTGCATTTTTACTATTGCCTGGTTCATCTTGGTTGTTGATTTTGAATCGGCTCGTTCCCTGCCCTTCGATTCACGGATCGTCGTGATCGTTGGGCGGAGAATGCGAAGCATAGCTCCACTTCCTATATAAGAGGGGTGGCCGGTCAAAATGACCCGTACTCCCCTTCGCTTGCCACCGCATAATTTGCTGTGCTATTTGCCATCTCCATCCTAGTTCTGCCTTGGCCTCCTGCCACCGTGGCACCTGAACGCCCACGCTGCGCACGTCATCGTCCGTTCTCCTGCCCCTATTCCCGTTTCCAGGGTGTCAGAGTCGAAGGCTTCATCTTTCGAGCAGTGCATGCTGGCTGCCGTGGAGGCTAAAGATCTCGAAGAGCCCCTGTCAGATGTTGAAGCTTCTCCAAGTGAATTGATGGCTTTGAAGGTTGCTGTGGCTGCTGTGGAGGTGTCCTATGAGTTTGGTCACAGCCGAATGACGTAGAGTATGATTTTAGATCTTGAGACAAAGGGCTTTTTTCCTGCTGGTTCAGGGTGACCTCCGCGTGGAGAGACTGTGCCAAGACCTAAAAAGAATGAGGCTGTCGTCTTTTGGTATTTCTTTTCCTGTGGCCTCCGCTTCCCTTCAACCAATTTCCTCCGGTACGTTCTTGAATGGTTCGAGGTTCAGCAGCATCACCTTACTCCCCATGCTTTCTTGAACATGAGCAAATTTCTCTGGGCCATCGAATCTTACGGAGGTGGGCTTAGCATGAATACCTTCGCAGAGTACTATGAGCTGCAAAAGCAACAGTGCCATGTAGGCACTAAGGTAGCCCAGTTTGCCTCGTGTAGTTTCATGGCTAAGAGAAAACCGAGCAAGGGCAAGGAAAAATTGCAATCTCTTGGTGTCAGAGTTGAAAGTATGAGCCTGCTGATTGGCTGGATTTCTGGTTTCACGTCCGGACCCCTAGTGTTACTCGCCCAGACGAAGATGGTAGGAGTGTCACTCGGTTTCCTTTTGCCTTCGTGATGACTCTGATGAATCCTTTGACTAGTGTGAAGCCTGGTTCTATTGATTCTGATAAGCGAAGGTCTTGCACGGAAGCATTCAGTGCAGCCTACCGCTATTCTAGTGGAAGGGATCTGGTTGAGGAGATGATAGCCTCCGATTACTGGCCCCTGCTTGGTGGTTCGAGGTAGAAGAAATTTGTTATAGAAAAGCTGGATCTGCCCATGTTTGGAGCTGCTGAGGGCATCCCTTGCCCACATTTTGTGCTTTGTCTTCCAGAGGCTCAGAGCAAGGAGGAGTTTGTCCGACTGACCGAAGAGAAAGCTGTTGAGATCCTCGGAGAAGTTTCTGAGAGGTGTCCAGAGGTCAGAGGCTGGTATTATGCCCCACCTTAATAGGGTTTTTGAAGAGCTCGGCGTGCATTACTACGAGCGTGAAATCCCTGATAAGATAAAGAGGAAAGTTGACAAGAAAGAATCACTTGGTGCTGCTGCCGTCGCTACTGCTGCTGCTGCTACTAAGGTTGCTGAGGAGAGGAAAAGGCAGGGTAGTGCTTTGACCCGAGGAGCACTGAAGAAGCAGAAGGAAGCCTCCGTAGAAATTGCAGAGGTCGAAGATGTTTTTGAAACCTTGTACGATGAAGAGGAAAACCCTGGTGTGGATCTGGAAATGGTGGAGGCTGACGTCCCGACATCGTATGATAAGGAGGGTCCTCCTCGACAATCTTCTCCACCCTGGTCTGTTGTGCCGGTTGCTGCACCTATGCTTCTACCGAAGGGGTTTGTTTTGTCGGAGGCCGAGGCGAGGCCATTTGCCAGCGCTTATGTTGATGATAGCTCCGACGATGAGTCAGAGGGTTTAGCAGCTAAACCCATCATTGTGGAGAAGCTTGCTAAGGACGCGGCGGTCATTGTTGATGGCAAGGAGGAACTTGTGGAAGTTGAAGAGCGTGGAACGGAGGACGTGATCGTGGAACAAGATTCCCATGCTTCGAGTGAAGGTGAGGTTCTTACACGGAGTATGGTTTACCTAGACTTTCTTACTCTGAAGGCATCCTATGGTAGGGCTTCGGAGGGGGAGTTATCCTTACTTGGTGAGCTCGTATATAGTATTTATGAATCTTAGGACTATTTGATTGGTCGCTTGATTTGCCTTGTTTTGCTTGTTTTGCCTAGCTCATAATGTGGTGATGGTAGCACAAGTGGTACCTCCGGCGCAGTCGACACCGGCTGCTCCTAAGGCCGGTGTTGCCCCACCCCCGCCTCCGCCCAGCTCTAGTGTTCCTGGGGCGGCTTTGACTGACGCCAGCGTTGATGAAGATAAACATTTTCTTCTTGGCTGGGCCGATGGTATGGGTCAGATGACGGAGGTGATGGGTGCGGATTTAACTCGGCGTCTTGTGCAGCTACCTCAAGACATTTTGATACGAGCGCAAGTTGATCATCATGTTATAGTGAGTTGTTTCGTGATATTATTCTTTTTGGCCTGTTGTTTGCCAGGCTTATTTTGTTGGTAGTAATGTTTACTGTCCTTCAAAGTCATGCTATGTCATTGGCTGTTAAGTCTAGCAACCACTTTGAGCTTGAAAGAAAAGATAAGGCCATCCAAGCACTGAAGGCGAAGGTCGAGTCTCAGGCTAGTGAGAAAGATGAGTTGTCACAGCAGGTGACCGAGCTGAGAAAGCAATTGACTAGCCTTGAGACTAAGTCCGCTGAATTGAAACACTCTTTCGATCTTGCAACTGAGCAAGCGGCTAAGGCCAGCGAGACATCCGAGAACCTTCGTAAGGAGCTAGACGGTGAGCGTCTATCGGTGGAAGCCTTGAAGGCGAAGGTGAGGGGCCTTGAGACAGAGATAAATGCTCTAAGGTCTATCGGGTTGGAGGTTGTAGAGTCTTATGTCTCTGCCCTTCATGCCTTTGGTGGTGTTGCCACTCCGTTTAATCCTGAGGCTTCTACCTGTGGAATCTTTTCCTAGATTAAGGGTAACCTCAGCAAACTAAATGAGTTCATGACCAGAGTCTCCAACTTTAGTGCAAAGACCTCCGTGACTTGTCTATGCAAGCTATTTGTATCAAAGGATATTGTTCAAATTGGTAATTTTGACTGTCCTGAGCTGGAAGATCCTACCGAGCTTGGCAAGATAGATCGATTTATCAAGACCACTGTACGTAGCTTCATGGAGAAGTTCTGGTCCAAGTTTGGCCGATCGGAGACCGTTGCCATGGCTAATATCACTCGTGAAACGGTATGTACGGTTAGCCTTTTCGTGTCTTACTTGGTTGTAAGAGTTGTGCTCGTGTTTTTCTTCTCTTATTTTCTGCCCTTTTCCAGGAACTGAAGTATGGAAAGCGTGGCAGTCTCGGCCTTTCAACCTTTGGTGGCACTTCTGCACGTACTCGGGGATCTGCTAATGGTGGCGCCTCCGCTACTCTCGTTCCTCCTGCAGGTGCTGCGACTGATGCCGTGGTGGAGCGAGCGGTGGCCTCTCCGCGAGCTCGAATGGAGCCTCAGGACTTGACCGGAGCGGAGGTGTAGAAATTTTTCTTGATTTGTGGCTGAGTATTGTCTTTTGCTGACGTAGTGCCGGCGCGCACATGTAAAGAACAATTTGTGTTACTCTTTTGCAAAATATTAATGGCCGGATCATCCTGCGCAGGTCTGTAACTTGGGGCCTGTGCAGGAGGTCGAGCCTATCACCTTTATGCACAACGATGTTTACGTTAGTGGTGAGCTTTGGACTTATTGGAAGTCGGTGTTTCCTAGGATTTTGGTGGAAAACATGTTTGATTTTGTTCTTAGCGATTTCGATGACGTACGCCCTAGTTTTATTCATTCTTTTGCATGGCGTGGTTTGTCTAGACCTTTGTAATTATAATTGTTTGCGTGGAGGTTTAGTGTTGTGATGGACATGTCATTTGCGAGGTTGCTCATTTCGACCTCCGCTATGCTGCGGAGGCTGTTTTTATTAGTCGGAGGCCTTCGTGCCCTATTGTAAGTGTTACTTCCGGAGGTGATTTCTGTTTTCCTGCCCGGAGGTTGTAACCACTTTGAGACACATTTGTGTATTAATAACTTTATTGCTAGCATACGGCAGATATTACAACAGTTATTTCTCTTCGACCAGTGCTGGTGTCGGTCTTGCCGTGTTCGACTTTGCAGTCTTCAGCAATTTGTCCGCGCATCCCAATGCTTATTCTATGGAGGTAAGCTGTGGTTGATTTCAGTGGAGATGGGAGGACGTTACGAGTTCTTATGCGGTATCCCCCCTTGTCTCTGTTCGGACAATGACCCTGATTGGCTTGCTCTGTTGGCTTCCCTCCTTGGCATTGTCCCAGAGACCACAATTGTCTCTGGAACATTTGTTTTGCCGACCTCATAACGAATTCTTGTGCGGTTTCTCGTTATTTTTGGTCGTTCGTATGCGGATGTCTGCCTCCATCTCCCTTATGCGGGTTTTGGCTATGTGGAGCTAGTTGTGGCTGGTCTTTTCCTAATGCTTATGTGCGCAGATGTTGAGCTCTAGTTTTATAGCGCCCCTTGTGTACTTTGCATATCTTTGTTATTTACTGTTTTGTACTTTTGGCTCTTGAAGCGTGCTGGTGCGGGTATTGATTTCGCATGTGCTTCCTTTAATGATATGTAGATGTTTTAATGATTCTTTGGAGGTCCTTATAATAGGATCTATTCCCCCCTTGCTCAGATTTCGCATGTGCTTCCTTTAATGATATGTAGATGTTTTAATGATTCTTTGGAGGTCCTTATAATAGGATCTATTCCCCCCTTGCTCATTTGCGCTGCATTATTGTGTACATTATACTGATGGTGCTTACTAGGAGCTTTTTTGTGTTGGTACTGTGTAAGGACTTGTAATGGAACAACCTCGAAGATGGCGGCTGGCTGTGTTCTTATTTAGCATTGCTGAGGTAAGGATTTTGGATGCGGCGGTTGCTTGCGAATGGAAGGTGCAAAGTGGTGTGCTGATATTTGCCATGTACAAGCTGGCGTTGGAGGTTCACCTCCTTCTCTTCGTACCGAGTGTCTGTTGGACTTGATTGAAGTGGCCTGGTTTCCGGAGGCATAGGGTGGTATGTAGCCGGCAGGTGATAGGAGATATTCTGTAGTTTCTCAGGGTTTGCCTCTGTCATTGCTAGTGTCAGAGGTTTAAGTGCCGGCAACCTTCGTTCCACTTCCATGTCTTGTGGTAGCAGGTTAGCTGGGTGGAGTGGCTGGATATTTTGATCCGAAGGTTGTGCATTTTGGTCTAGCAGTTAAATTTGTGCACTCTGCACATTGTTCCTGTTATGAGCAAGGTGCAAATAGCGTTGTCTGTTGTAAATATAAAATTGAATAATAAATGATTGTGCTTTAGGCCTTGTCTCCGCTCTGGAATGATTTTATCTGCTCCTTAATTTTTTGCAATTATATTACCTCCATTTTGGACGGTGTGTAGTGTGGAGGTTATATGACCTGTGAGTTCATAAATGGTACCTCCGCTTACTTTAGCATGTTGTTTCGGAGGTCACTATTGGTTAGTGTGATGTTTCTTTCTTTTTCCAGTACTGGTGCCTGAATTGGTTTACAGGTCTTCCCCCAGATCATTTTGCAACTTGCCATTGCGTTTGCCTACCTCGATGCCTGATAAGATAGGACTTTTTTGAGGTCTTTTGGCATTTAGCGGAGGCTGGTTCATGCCTTTTTATTCATCCGCGACCTGTGGTTGCTGTTGCCTGCCTCGATGCCTAATAGGACAGCTTTTTCGAGGGCTTTTGGCATTCAGCGGAGGCTATTTCATGCCTTCTTCATTCGCAACCTATGGTTGCTATTGCCTGCCTCGATGCCTGATAGGACAGGGCTTTTTCGAGGGCTTTTGGCATCTTGTAGAGGCTGTTTTATGCCTTCTCATTCTTTAGCAACCCATGGTTGCTATTGCCTACCTCAATGCCTGATAGGACAGGACTTTGTCAAGGGCTTTTGGCATTTTAGTGGAGGCTATTTTGGAGGTTGCTTCATGCCTTCTCATTTTTCTAAACGGTGGCATGAAGTAATCTTGTGAAATCATGAATAGTTGTCGAATATTGCAGCCGCGGTGCTGGCTGCTTTCGACTGTCCTAGGTATTTCTTTTCGGGCTCCTCTTTATACATTCAGAGGTTAATTACATACGGTCTTGCCTCATTAAAAACCTCACCTCCGATTTGGAGCCCCTTTTGTGAGGAAAAGAGTGCAAGCTATTTTTGCAGGAAAAGTAAATTGCAGGAATTTAAATCTGGGGACCTTCGCTTATAATTCTACGGAGTCCTTACATTCTATGTGTAGTATTTCCGGAGGCTATCAATGTTCCAGGAGTGGGTTGACGTTCTTCCTTCTGTATCTTGCAGGTAGAATGACCCTTTCCTCCCTCCTTGCTTGGCTATGAATGGTCCTTCCCATTTTGGCTATAGCTTTTCAATGTTCTGAGCATTTGGCCTCCGCCTCATTACCCAGTCGCCATCCTTGATGTTTTTAGTGACCACTTTTCCATCCCTCCATTTCCTGGTTTGGCCTTAGTATTTCTCGATGTTGTCGATTGCTTCTAGCCTGTATGCTGCGGTCATCTCCTTGGTGTACTCTTCATCCTTTGCGAGGTTTTGTTTTATTGTGCGGAGGCTCTGGTATTTGATCTCCTCTGGCATCATTGCTTCCTCTCCGTACAGTGGCTTGAATGGAGTGAACCCCGTGGTTCTTGATACATTTACCACACAACCTTTAGCAGTTCTTCTACCCATTTGCCCTTTTTGTGATCTAGCAATGTCTTGGAAATTGCTGAGAATATGATCCTATTTGACCTTTCCACTACTCCGTTACTCTCTGGGTGGTAGACTGAGGCGAAGGCTACCTGTGTGCCGATGTTATTACAGAATTCTTTGAACTTGTCTGAATCAAAATTGCTTTCCATTGTCGACTATGAGCATCCTTGGAACCCCGAATCTGCAAATTATATTTTGCTAGAAGAATTTCTTGACTGTTTCAGAGGTGATTGTTGCAAGCGGTTTGGCTTCTATCCATCTTGTGAAGTATTCTACTGCTACCACTGCATATTTGCTTTCACCCTAGGACGGAGGTAATGGGCCTATGAGATCCATCCCCCATCGCTGAAGCGGCCAGACCGGAGGTATTAGCTGTGTTTGTGCTCCCGGAGATGCCCGGTGTGGTGCAAAACTCTGGCATGCTTTGTAAGTTTTTACTATATGCAATGCGTCCTTGATATGCGTTGGCCAGTAGAACCCTTGCCTAATTGCCTTCGCTGAAAGTGCTCTGGGGCCAATGTGTGATCCACATGTTCCTGAGTGAATATCTTGTAAGAGGTCTCCGCCTTTCGATTCTGTGATGCACTTGAGCAGTGGTTGGACTATTCCTTTCCTGTATAAAACTCCATCTATTATCGTGTAGTTCCTTGCCCGTACGGCCAGCCTTGATGCAACTGTTTCATCTGATGTCACATGGACTCCATTGATAAAATCAATTATAGGTTTCCTCCAGTCCTCTGTGTCTACTAGGAGTACCTCCGTAAATGCTTTTGTTGTTTTTGCGGTAGCTGGTAATGTCAATTCTTGGTAGAAGGTTCCTTCGGGTACCTCCGTTTGATTTGCTGCTGCTTTGGCTAACTCATCTGCCTCTGAGTTGTCCCCCCTTGGGATGTGCTTTAGGGTAAAACCTTAGAATCTCTTTTCTATACCCCTGATTACTTCTAGGTATGCAGCTAATTCTGGGTTCCTTGCACCATAGTCTTTCTCAACTTATCGTGTTACTATCTTTGAATCAGTTCTGACCATGATGTATTTCGCACCGAGTGCCTTGGCCTTGCCGAGCCCCAGGATCACTGCTTCGTACTCTGCTATGTTGTTGGTTGCTTTGAAGCACAGTCTTGCCGCGTATTTTGTTTTGATGCCCAATGGTGATATTAATACTGCGGAGGCTCCTACACCTTGGATGCCCCACGCGCCATCTGTGTATAGTGTCCATATTGAAGCCTCCGCTTTGTCTTCTGCGTGCTGCGGAGATGTCCATTCTGCCAAAAAATCTGCTAGCGCTTGTGACTTGATTGCTGTTCTTGAGATAAACTTGATGCTAAATTGGGATATTTCTGTTGCCCATTTACCGATTCTGCCTGATGCTTTCTTGTTGCCTAGGATATCGGCTAGCGGTTATGCTGTCGGTACCAGGATTTCATGCTCTTGAAAATAGTGCTTGAGCTTCCTTGATCCGCATATGCTAATTTTTTTGAACTCCGAATAATTCAGTTTTGCTCCTTGTAGCACTTCTGATACATAGTACACTGGTTGTTGTAAGCTTTTGTTGTCAACTTCCTTTTCTTGAACTAGCACTGCGCCAATCATTCCTGTGGAGGACACAATATATAGTAGCAAGGTTGCCTCCGCGTCTAGGGCTATAACCATGAGGTCTTTTATGATGTAGTTTTTGTGCTGTCAGAATGCCTCTGACTGCTCTGTGCCCCATTCGAATTTGTCCGAGACCTTGAGTGTTTTGAAGAATGGTAGACTTCGTTCTGCTGATTTTGAGATGAATCTGCTGAATGCTTCTATTCTGCCTATTAGTCGCTATACTTCTTTCTTGTTTTCTGGTTCTCTCATTGTTAATACTGCTTTTATTTTATCTGGGTTTGCTCTTAGCCCTTCTAGACCAACAATGTACCCGAGCATCATTCCCCTGCTTACTCCGAAGATACACTTTTCTGGGTTTAGTTATAATCCTGCTTCTCTGAGGCCAGCGAAAGTTTCCTGGAGGTCATCCAAATGATCTCCAGTCAACATAAGCTATAATGTTTCTTCAGAGCTGAGCTTGCAATACAGTTTGAATCATTCTTGAGAACGTTGATCCTGTGTTTTTAAGACCCTCCGGCATTCTAACAAAACAGTAAGTTCCAGAGGGGGTTGTGAAGCTTGTTTATTTGGGTTGAGGTCGAGGGTGTGTTCAATCATATCCCGACTGATTCCTTGCAGATCTGATGCTGACCATGCAAATACATCTTTGTTTTTTGCTAGCAGCTCTAACAAGTCATGTCTTTCTTCCTTCGATAGATTGGCACCTATGGTCACTTTCCTGTTAGGGACTGCTGCTTCCAATGGTAATGTTATTGTGTTTTCTTGGTCTGCCATGTTGGTTTTTCCCGCAGGCATGTCCGAAGGCTCCTCTGCTTCTATGGTGTTGATGTTTCTGTGTGCCTTGTAGATTGCTTTCTCTATGTTCCTTGCTTCTTTTTTACTTCCTCGTACTGTGATGATTCCATGTAATGCTGGCATCTTCATGCAGAGGTAGCCCATGTGTATTGCCACATTGAACTTGTTTGCGAATCCTCTTCCTAGTATCGCATTGTACTGATAGTAGATATTGACCACATCGAAGGTGATGTATTCTGTCCTGGCACAGTCCCTATCTTTGAATGATACTGGTAGGGATATCTTGCCTAGGGCGTTGATCTTCTTTCCAACGAATCCAATCAGTGGGGTGTCCTGTGGCTGTAGTTGGCTCCTGCTAAGTTTCATCTAGTTGAACACGTTCACGAAGATGATGTCTGCTGAACTCCCAAAATCGACTAGTATCCTGCTTACCTCCCAGGCTACTATGTTTGCCTTTATGACCATGGCGTCTATGTGTGGATAGCTTTCAACTTGGAGGTCATGCTTCGTAAATTGAATTGGCATCTTGGACTATTCTGTTGATTTGTACGCTCCCTGGATTGCCACAATGTTTACTAGCCGGAGGTGGTCTTTCTTTTGCTTTTTGGTTTCGAGTTCAAGTGCTGACCCTCCGGCTATAGGTAATATCATGCCAATGGTTGGTAGTGCCGAATGCAGATTTAACTAGTTTTCCACCGGAGGCTCTGCCTTCACAGTTGATGGTTGGGCTAGAGTATACTGTGGAGGTGCTTTTAATGCTTCATACTTCCTTTGTTGTGCCACCGGAGGTGTCTGCATTTGTGTTGATTCGATGAGCGTTATGTGCGAAGGTCTTTGATTGATGTAAGTTAGACCATTTTCTGTTTTGTTCTGGGTGTAGCCCTGGTGCTGCGTTGTTTGCTGATAGACCGGTCTCCAGGCTGGTAGTGTTGCCGGTGTTGAGCCAAGTTATGCTGCGGTAACGGCACTGGAACGTATCCTGGGAAACTTGGGTTGTATTGCTGATAGAGTTGCGGACTGTGAGCGTAATTAACCTCCCTACTACCTTGCTGCTGGGGCTATAGCTGTGACTGTTTGGTTTTCATCCTGTCAAGTGTCTCTTGGGCCTCTGGGCAATCCCGTGTGATATGCCCTTTGTCTTCTCCATGGAAGAGGCAGTATTGCTTCCTTGGTTTATGGTTTTTGCTCCAGTTTCTGGACTTGTTGCTTTTGTTGTAACCTTGACCTTCTTGATTTCTCTGGTCATAATTTTCTCTTCTGTCCCTAGCGCTCGGAGGCTGGCTAGCCTGCAAATTGAAAACTTATTTCTGCTGGTTCTGGTATTATTGTCTTTGGTGGTTCCTGTTTTCTCTTCTGTTGCCATTGCTTGGAGATTGTTTACTTTGACCATCCGCTTCTTCTAATCTTTTGCGGAGGTCATTGTCGGACCTGCAGTATTTTTCAAACTCCTCATACAACTAAGCCATTGTGGCTGGCTTCTTTCTTGCCAGATGACTAGCGAATGGGCTGATCCGGAGTCCTTTGATTGCTACTTCGATGGCTACGCCATCAGGGACGTCTGGTGCTTTAGCCCGAAGATGTAGGAATCTCTGATAGTAGTCTCTGAGGGGTTCACCCTTGAGGTGCTTGCTGTTGAACAAATCTGATGATATTAGCGATTCGCTCGTGTAAGCTTTAAAGTTTGCCATTATCTGGTCCCGTAGGTTCTCCCATGAGTATACCGTGCTTGGCTTCAACATTGAGTACCATGCCAGTGCATCTCCTTCTGCTGCGATCACATATGATTTATCCATTACATGATCATTGCCTCCCGCGGAGGCTACTGCAGCTTCGAAACTCATTATAAACTGTCTCGGATCTGATTTGCCATTGAATCTTGTCAGAGACACAGGTTGCATGCTCTGTATTTTTGCTTGCAGAATGGCCATGGTGAGCTTTGCAGACCTTCAGACAGTGGTGACTTTGGGTCAAAAATTCTTGATGGTGTGGGTAGGCTTGAAATTACGGTATGCGCAACTTGCGCATTTGTAGTCGGGGGACGACTTGCTGTGATTGGTTGAGCGATCTCCGATGGACTTACTGCTGGAGGTTGCATGCTCTGTATTTCTGCTTGCAGAATGGCCATTTGCTGCCTTATCTCCTCCGCTAGACGTGATGATTGTATCGTTCTTTGAGTGGCGGCCTGCTCTGCCCTCAATCTGTCTCTTTCGGCTTCCATGCGCTGCATTTCATCTCTCAGTCTTGTCAATCATCTTCTTGGTTCTGGATAGGTAGAGGCTGCTCAGTCGGGTCCCCCCTTTGAGCGGTGTTGTTGTTCTCATCGTCACCTCCGCCCTCCAGTGTGGAGGCATAGGTGCTTGGAGTGTTTCTTCTCGGCCTCCCACGAGTTGAGGGTTCAGGGACCTCCGCCTCTGCGGCGGTACGCCTCCTCGCGGAGACCTTTCTTCTCGGTGGCATCTGTAGGCGTTATCTTCGGCCAGAGACAGACGGTGGGTGCCAACTGTTGGGACCGTGTCCCAGCAGGTCAGAGTGAAGGTAGGGCAGGAGGCCCAAACGGTCCTTCTCTCTCTGTATTAAATACGGAAATTACAATATGGGCCCGATAGCGAGTAGTACTACAACTACCAGGGGGTCCTCCCCTTATTACACAGGGGGCCTGGCTTTAAATAGTGGCTCCTCAGCCCAAAGCTGAAAGTACAAGCGTGCCCTCAAAGAGAGTTTTCAAACCCTAGACACTGACTCTATTACACGTGGGTCCCTTTGGGGCAGGCTAGGCCATCATTTGCTGTCCACGGCCGCGGGCCGTGGCCCATCACCACTCGTAAGAGGCCCAACATGTCCGCTTGTTGATAATCCTTCTCAGCTCGGCCCATCACATCACTCCGCTGTATCCGTCTTGAGTCATCACCACCTCCGCGTAGGACCTCTGCGGAGGCCGATGGCTAGGCCGACCGACCTTCGTGAACATGGAGGGCGGCTCCGCCGGGTCTTCGCTGTGGACAGTCTCCATGGTTCCTCGAGGCGGCTCCTTGGCGGAGGTCCTACCTCCGGAGGCGTTTCCTCTGGATCCTGCACACATAGACAAGATAGGAATGTAGTTCTGCGGGTTAGACTCCAAGCGGAGGTATCAAGCCTCTCCGGCCCTGAGACGCATCCTCAACAATAAATAAGAGTAAATGTTAGTACAAATTTACCCCTAAGATTTAACGCGTGCGGGAGCATGGTTGATGGACTAGTTAATCTAGCTTGGTTCGGCTCTACTTGTGCGTATGGCAGGGAGGCATCACAATCAACTGAATATGACTGTAGCCAGAACACAGACTTCATTGGCCGTCTCACACATGATATCTAGTGTCCAGTTTCGTTTGGTCTGCATTCCCGGCAGACTATGCATGTATGCCTTTTTTCCAACTCTACTGTTTATCTTTCTATCCACTTCCTTTTGTCCAATACTATGTTAGTGTTTTTCGGGGACTTTGTTGAGCCAGAGGTGGAACTGAAAACGACAAACCAATATATATTTAGCTAGAGGCGATTATTTACTTTTTCATATCACTTCTATATATATTGGCAATTGCTGGTAGGTGCTTTTTTACTGCAATGCATTTACTTGTCAAAATAAATACCAATGAGCTTGTTCCGACAACCTTTTCTAAAAATTGTGAGCATGAGAACAGGACAGCATGTGTTGGGCATCCTTGTTATCTTGTGCACCTAATACTGAACATGTCACAACAGGATACATGTTTAGCATCTGCTGCTTGATGAACAGATTAAGAGCAACTCCAAGACATTAGCCAAACTAAAATTACAAATAGACTCAATTATGTATTCTTTCAAATAAACTCCTCTTAAGTAACCTAGCTAGGTTTTTAAGTGGGGTATATTTGAAATATTTATTAACACTTGCCATGTCATTCTGTTTCAAGCTGAACGTGGGACTGACCATTTACTTTTTGTATGGCGAGCTATGTATGTTGTATATGCAAAGAGGCACATGCCTATAACGATGTTTACATGCTTCTAAACTAAAATGGCTCAAAGTGATGTTATTTGAGATCAAGATGGATCGAAGCATAACACGCCGCCATGCTCCTACGGCTTCATATCAGTGCCTTGCTGTAGTCATTAATCTTAGCATCGATTTATATTCCTGCTGATACTCCAGTATCTTCTTCTCAAAGTCAACCTGATCGAAGTCACCGGAAGCATACAAGCCCAGACGTTCCTTTGTAACAGGTAGCGCTGCTAAGCAGTGTAACCTCAGAGGAGCGGGCAGCTGAGAACCAGTGTGGACAAACATTTAGTCAAGGGAGGACGCTAAGCAACATTTGCACTATCAGCAACTTGATGGCTGACCATCTGGTCTGCCCTCGTCCCTTCTTCCTGTGGACAAACTCAGACCTTAGCAAGGATGTGCGCTTCAGTTGGCCCTCAAACTACCTAGTGTCCATTTTCCTATGGCATCCCATTCGCAGCAAACCATGTATGCACCTTTGTTTCCAGATCTACTATTCAACCGTCTATCCTCTTTATTTTGGCTAATATACTAGTATAATTTGGACACTTGGTTGAGCTGGGGATAGAACTTGAGAGCCCTCCATACCATAAAAATATTGAGCTGGAGGCAATTACTTACTTTTTCTTAGCACAGCAAAGTATATATATGGGAAATTTGTGGTCGGTGCTTCTACATTGGTATGCATTTACTCGTCCAAATAAATACCCATATCTTGCAACGAAGGTTCGCTCATCAGCAACAACCTAGTTGATCCCACATTAGACGAAGGATTGCAACATCCCAGCTCGTCAATATAGGTGAATCAACAATCCCAAGTCTAGGAGTGACACTCTAATTAGTGGTGAATAACATTCACCGACACTGAGCACATAATAGGATAGTATCTGGTTCCTGATTTTTCTAACAATAAGGTCATGTTTGGGTGATTGGCGTTATTTAAGACAATTTGTTTACAGGTGTAATGTGCAGTGCAATATCATGCGACTGTATTTTCCCTCCATTGGAAAGAGCTGTTAGAATAAAGGAGAAAATAATAATACTTCAGTTCCATTTTTTTCTTGACATCATAACAGGCAGACTGACCTGCACGAGCCTTCTGGCACAGAGTCACATATTGTTGTCAACCAGATGGCGGCATGCACATCCTCTGCCCACTGTTGCCAATGCCATTGCACATGCGGACTGCTGCATCTACTCTAGCTCGGCATCTTCCATGTCCATGATGGTAGCCGCTCGTCCTCAACATTGGAGCAATTAACTTTCTTGGGCTAGGCATCTGGTGCGCCATTGACCTTCATGGGCTCACTATCACCTTGAATTTGATCACGATTGCCCCCTATTCGCCCTCAGCCTTGGTATGTATCTACTGTCCACCTTCCTTTGGCCTCCCATTCCCAACATATGATGCATGAGCCCTTAATTCCAATTTTACAATTCATCCATCTATCCTCTTTGTTTTCACTGACAATACTATGCTAGTGTTGTTTTGGGCAGTTTGTTGAGCGAGAGGTCGAAACTGGAGACTACTACTATACTTATACTGAGATGGTGGTGATTATTTACTTTTTCTTACCACTACTATATGCATTGCCAATTAATTGCTGGTAGGTGCTATTATGTTGCTATCCATTTGTTCATCTAAATGCCCATATCACTTGCAATGAAAGATTGTTGCCGATCTGCACCATGAATGCCCTAATCTCACATTTGACTATCAAAAAAAAAAATATATGTTGCTAGCCATTCCAACTCATCAGTGTGAGGGACCATCTGTGTTGATAACAAGGGGTGAACCAACAAGCGCTAATCATTAAGTGGAAATTTAATCCATTGTCTAATATCCTTCGAGCATATTCGAGTACAATGAAGCACTGGTTCACAAGTGTCGTGCGTGACACGAGCGATGTTCATGTCGGCGAAGCAGTGCTCCCACTTGGCATCATTGTTATCGAACTGGCAGGCGAATTAATCGAGAACAGGCTTCAAATTCAGGTATATTGTACCGGGGGAAGCCTGGAACCGCGTGAAGTGGTGGTCTTAGTGATTGGAATCAGGGTGGACGAAGAATCTAATACCATCATACAAATTGCGAGGATAACAAGGAGACAAGGAAAGAACAGACCAAGTGCTTTCATTTCTCCCCTCTTTCTCTCCTGTTACAAGCAGATATATGTAAAACAATCAACTATTCCAACCTGGGCTGGCATAGAGACAAGATCGAGCGGCATCAATCTGCTGTGTCAAGGTCGAGCAGTTCTGTCTGATTGATGCTATTAACGGCGCCAATGCTTAGATCCTGCATGCTTCCTCTTTCTTACTAATTTTTTTTTTATTGCAGAAAGCTCCCAATCACTATCCACCAAATGGGTACTATGCAGCCTGGTAATCATTCATCTAGCTTCATTCTCCTGTCCGGCAGAGGGCATCTCCAGAAACAGGGATTGAACTCTTAGCAAGCTAGGCTGCCTGGGTGTCTATCTAGTGTCCATTTTCCTTTGACCTCCCATTCCCAACAAATCATGCAGACGCCTTTGTTTCAAGCTCTACTATTCATCCATCTATCCCCTTTATTTTTTCAAATACTATGCTTGTTTTGTTTGGACAACTAGCTGAGCTAGAGGTGGAACAGGAGACACTGTCCTACCATATATATATTGAGCTGGAGAAGATTACTTACTTTTGCCCACCACTACAATAGTATATTGGCAATTGCTGGTACGTGTTTTTACATTGCTATGCGTTTACTCATCAAAATAAATAACCATATCTTACAATGATGGTTTCCTATCAGGACTGTGAATAGATCTGCAAAATAGTAGTTGATTCCATATTGGACTAGTATTTGTCTGCCAAGGATCATTTCGAGTCATCCAGACTCATCAATATAGGCGGGCACAATCTGTGTGGTCTGGATACCAAGGGGTGAATCAACAAGCCGTAGTCGTAGGAATGACATGATGTTAGTTACTCGTTCCCTTCATGGAGTATGTAGTATGATACTGCTTGGTTCGTGACTTTTGTAATAACATAAACAAATTCAGACGGTAAGCGATTGCGGGCACAATTTGTTTGGTTTAGCACAGCTTCGGTGACAAGATGGTTTGCATGTCCGTCGACTGCTGATCTGCTCACGCAATTGTGGGTGCAGCCGCATGCAACATTTTTTTTTTTCTAATACGTGCATAGCACATATCCGAAGCTGTGTTTTCCCTAAGATCTCCCTCCCTCCCTATCTCACACACAAGCCCTTTCCAATCCTTAACAAGACCAATTATGCTTCAGCAACCTATGGCTGATCACTGGAATGATTTGAACAGGAGTGAAGGAGAGAAGAGGAAGAAAGATGACAAGCTCATTTCAATTTCTTCGTTCGAGGTCACAAAGGGGGCGCTCAGCAAGCTGCGGCAGTCAGCGGTGAGTACATGATGATCGGTGGCTTTTGACCACCGTTTCTTATTGACAGAGATCAGCTGAACGAGGTAGCAGGCACAAGATTCATCTTCGAGGCCGGCAGCAAACACAACATTTGATTGATAGATAGAAGCTAGCTCAGTGTCATGTACCTCAAATATCCGTCACTTCCAGTCGCACAGCAAGTATTTGGACGTCTGGCAGACTCTTGCCCCCTCCCTCCACCACTGGTTACAACACTGATGTGCAATTTCCATGTACCTCCTATTCCTAAACAGAATGGTAGTTTCTTCCTAAATATTGTACACTTGTCTTCTCCGACTACGTACTCTATGTCCTTATATGCTACTGGCATTCACTATGTGTTTACATAGTGATTTTTGTTAGGAATTGTTCAACCTAGGAGGCCAACACATTATATAAGTGGTCAAATAACTAGCATCGGCGTTACTTTTTCTTGTGTTATAATTGGTGTTCCCAATGGAAGGTGCAGGTTTTTATTTCTTTGTACCCATATACCCATTTAGTCCCCAAATATATTCATAATATCGCACCAAATGCTCATTGGCTCTGTGAAATGTCAATATACCTCATAGGCTTGGTAGTCGGCTGGTTTGAGCAAGTAGGCCTCTTTTTTGGGTAGTTAATTAGCTTTGCTAGTTCTATTACAAGACCTGCTTTGGGTGAAATCAAGACGTGTGCTCCACGGAAACAATGATCCATCAGTTAATGCTTTTGATGCTTTTTTGCGTGGAAAAATAAGTGGCTCGTGCATAGTTGTGTAACATTGGTGTGGTCAGGAAACTGGACGTAGCTACTAGAGCATTGCTGTAAAAAATGATTCAGGCCACTGAGACAACAGATTGAACACTATGTATATTTTTTGTATTCTTTAAAGTGAGCTATGTCTCATGCTAATATTTGTTTGGAGACCATGGAGATTTTGATATTCTTGTTTTCTTTGTTCATTCATGTTGGAGCCACCTCAGACGATACTGTATATTCAACATGGACGCTAAGGTTAGCATGGAACAAGATAAAATGCCTCTGCATCGTATACGAAATAAATTCTATGCATTCAGAGCACAGATAAGGAAGTATACGGAAAAAATTCTATGCATTCAAAGCACAGTTTAGGAAGACACCAGTGTTCTCAGTTACGGCGAGCCTGATCAGTTGTTGCAGCAACTTTTCCCAGAAAATTTTCATACACGGACTGAACTAAACAGACACATTGCAAAAGTCTCTTGTCACATTATAGGACAAACACCAGTTCGCCCTCTTTCTCTGTATGTGTCTAGTGTCAACTTTCCCGTGGCCTCTTATTTCCCAACATATCATGCATGAGCCTATTTCTAGTTCTACTAATCATACATCAATCATCATTCTTTTGGCCGCCAATATTGTGCTAGTGTTGTTATGGGCTCTTTGTTGAGCTAGAGGGGGAAGTGCGAGACCGCTACTATATTTATATGGAGCCGGATGTGATTATATGTTTTTTTTTCTTATTATCACTGCTTTATACATTGACAATTGCTAGTAGGTGCGTTTATATTGATATGCATTTGATCATCTCAAATTGGACTGTCATGTTTCTGCCAAAAGCAATGAATACCATTATCATGCGGTGGGAATATCCTTTGGTGAACTAGGATATACCGGTCTTGTTGGGCCAAAATTTTAGCAGAAACGACCCAAACACAGCGCGCCAATGGAAAAATTTTATAGCGACGGACGATCTCACGCAAAACCAAAAAATTGGTAGCAATGTACCATCCATCGCCGTATTTAGTTTTAGCAACTGACTGTCCTTGGCCAACCTTTAGTGACTTACCGTCCAATGCTAATTAACAACTTTTAGTAACTGCAATTAGAAGCTATGTAAGTTTTGTGAGAGTGTCACAGTTAAGATAAAGCATTGCTAGTCATCCCAACTCATGAATGTGAGGGACCATCTGTGCCGATATCAAGGGTTGAAGAAACACTCGTAGACGTGACAAGTTAATTAATTATTATTAGTGTTGTACAATGCCCTTCAACAATGGGACTAATTTGTCTCTGAATTATCTTTCGGTCATCGATAACCTTATTTCTATTGAACACAGAAAAAAACTTATCATCTTTTTAATTTTAGAAAATCGGACTAAAACCAAGACAATCCCAACACATGGGTTGGCATATCCACAAATATGCAAAATAACATATGAAAATGAAAAAAAATATAACACAAAGGCATTATTGGAGCTCTTGAACGATGCTTGCAAGGAGGTGGATGAGGCCGCAGCATAACCATTGTCACCACAGGAGCTTGGCAAGGCTTTTTGCCAAAGCCTTGCGTAGAGCCATTGAATGGGCTGACTGTAACAACCCTAAAGAATGCAAACACTGAAAAATGCAACCACAAAAATTCCATTTCCTTGCGAGCAAGCTCACCATCGGCGAGTTCTTCCACCGTGGACCGAAACAGAACAGAGGATAGGGGAAAGATGAAGATGAACACGAAAAGGAGAAGACTGACACGGTCCACGCGAACCGAGAGACTGACAGTGGTACCCACATCTGCTTGTCCACCATGCACCAGAACTGTGAGCCAATGCGCCTTGCTGCCTGATCCCCGTGAACCCAGACTACATAGACCATGTGCTGGACAGCTAGGGTGCACCCTCTTCACTGTAGACCGTGTTATGGTCTATGGACCAAGAACTGCTGGCCCACCATGGACCGGTCCGTGGAGATGTACCTGTGGACCAGTCTGTGGAGACCGTGTTATATCCAGGTTCGGCCCATATCCGGCCCAATAACGACCCACTTAGACTTTGCCCGTTGACCACGGTCAACACTGATGTCAGCACTGCATCATCCTGACGTCAACATGGTCCTACAGCCACATCAACATTGTTGCCACGTCAGTCTGCCCCACTGTGCCACATGGCCCATTCAGAATCTAACACGTGTCAGCACTAGAATATTCAGTCATTTATCTTTTTTCAGAATATATGTAAATCTTCAGAAATTCATAACTAATTCATACGAACTCAAAAAAATATAAAACAAGCATATAATTTTTTTATAAATCAAGCTCTACGTCATGAGCTAATGCTTGAGTGCATTTGGATCTTTTTATAGTTATTTGGTTCTTTGTGGATTCTATAGGAGTCGCTAACACGACTATTACGTCCTGATTTCGGAGTCGATGGAGGAGCGACCTAAGGAAGGAGTCTACGAACACGAGGGAGGAGGTCCTGCTGATCGGCTACATTGATGAAGGAAGACTTGTACCACTACTTCCCCGACATCGTAGGTGTCATGGCAACACGTTCATTTAGAAATCCTATTAGACATGGTTAATATCTAGAATTGCTAGTGCTTTACATTTTTGCAATGTTTACACGTGTGATAGGACTGCTTGGTAGAAATATTGCTCGTTGACCCCTAACTTGTCGTAACCTTTCACCTACTCACCCGCTGTTAGGTTAGACACCCGCTTCTATGCTATTACTGCTATTATATACTTCACTCATTTTATATCTGCGAAGTGATAAACCCCTGGGAATGGTTTGGCTGGGATGCCAGGCTTGATGAATTAGATGGACTTGGTGGACATGGTGAGCTATTGATGAGTATCTGGGTTTCTGGGTGGTGCTTACGGATGGGTGTAGAGTAAGGGTTGAGTCGATCGAGCTAGGATCTATGATGAGCTTTTGGAGCGGGTCTTGCTAAGGGACGAACCTGGACATCCCTACGAGAGGTACCCGTGGCGGGTACATGTGGTTGAGAAGGAGAATCCTGGGTGGTAGCCTCTTAGGGGTGAAGCCTAGGAAGAAGGTGTCGTGGTAGCACGTTAAACTGAAACCATGGTGAAGATATCCTGGCTTAGTCACACCTAGAAACTGTTGCGCTAGTATATGGACCTTAGGAATCCCTTGCTTTCCACTCACTTCCCATGGGGGGAGACGGCCGAACCGCTGGATAGATCGATGCCACTACTGCTAGGCAAGGATATGTTAGAGAGGTACGGGCATGGGAGTCTCACACCCTTTCGAGACGATCATGATACTCTACGGGAATGGGATCTTGACTTCACAATTTCAGCCACGTCAGACTAGACTTCGGGTGTTCCAGGGCTGAGATGTAGGGTGGCATCGTTGTATGGTAGTAGGCGCCCGAAATCTACCTAGGTGGGTACCACACCGATGATGGCTATCTGGTGGAATAGTGAAACCTCTACAGAGTGTATGGTTGATCGATCGATACATATGCCGATTCGTCGGCTATGGACCTTTCCTTTGGAGGATGCACAGGACTAGTGAGAGGAGTGTTCTACCTCCCCTAAGTTGTGGGCTACGGGCCACTGAGATAGGCTGAGAGGAGAGTTGTCCTGGTCAACTTGAGTGTGAGTCTTGATGGTGATGGTGGTGGTGATGTGGGATATGGGATGGTTGAGATGGTGGATGGATGTGTGTGGGTTTGGGAAGGCGTAAAACTTGACCAATTGTTATTATAATCTTGAACGCTACTTGCATGCATACGAAAACCACAGCCAAACTATAGGATCGCCAGATCTCATTATTTTCTTTTTCACTAAAGCTCATCAGTGCTGACCATGATCTATACATACCTGGCGGTGTACAGATTTACATGCTTCACAATGAAGATGGTTTCATGCCTATGCTCAAGTTGGTTCATGAAGATGCTACCGTGAAGGTTCTCTTGCTTCCGTAACTGTTTTGGATGCTTATACTCTGATGATCCGCCATGTGGCGATGTAATAATAATGTAAGCCCTTTTATTGTACCCTTTTATTCTAGTTTTAAAGTATGGATTTGATTATCAACTGTTATATGATAATGTGATGGATTAATTCTTCACATTATTGGCATTCCGTGGATTTTCCATTCGTGAAAAATTGAGGATGTTTCATGGACCATTTAGAAGCTATAGCAAGAGGTTCTTCTATGATGCCTTCAACAAGGATTACCTCATCGCTGGCCTAGAATGATTTGAGTTGAACTTTCGCCCAAAGCCTCTGTCTGTGCTCTCATTGACCAACCCGCGATGGATGGAGGTATGCACCACCGAGAATCCGCACCTAGAAGGAGGGGGTGTTGCTTGCCACTACACCACACATTGAGTCATTGTCGGACTCAGACCGCGAGGGAGGCAGACTCCCACCCACAGTCATTCGTGCTTGGATGAAGGAGGCTATGTCAGCCACAGCCGGACCTCACAGAACCGTTTCGGAACTCACTAATGAATGTGGGAAGCGTGCATCAATGAGCATGGGTGCCTAGATGGAGGGGCGCTGATCGCCACCACACCGCATCGAGACATTGCCAGACACGTCCACGATAGCGGGAGGCAAGCATCGGCGGTATTTTGTGCCTATACAGAATGGTGGGTTTTAGTCGCCGCCACACTTTGCAGTATTGTTCCTATACTGTGTATTGCCAAGTGTCTGTGCCTGGACAGGGAGTGTCAGTCGCTGCCACACTATGCTGAGCCTCTATTGGACTCAATCGTGATGGTAGGAGGCGTGAACCAGCAAGCATCTGTTTGTGTACATATGGTATGTGCCAGTCACCGCCAAACTACACAGAGCTGTCGTCGGACTCGTCCACAATGGTAGGAGGCACGCACTAGGCAAGCGTGTGCACCTAGATGGAGGCATGTTCACCACGGCCGCCAAGCCACCTTCTCGAGAACTGCCATCTTGTTAGGGAAGAATTAATTTTTTTATCTCTCTTAATTTTGCTTTAGTCGAAATCAATCTTGACAAACCTGTACTCACAAATCTTGCGGCAGCTTTGGAATCTATTATAGTGTTCCATTATCTAAAAAATCTATTGATTTTATCTATGTGCCATCTCTGGATGGTAGAGGCTACAACCCTATTCTATTATTTAAAAATATCTAAAAAATCTACAATATTGTTCGTGGTGCTCATATATGTGTTAGGATATTATTAATGTGGACATGGGTGCGGTTTTTGTGGTGAGTTCTGGTGACAATTTCTGTTTGATCCTAGGCAATCATGACTCGATAGTTACTCCTAATGTACATGATTGACTACGGCGTGCATCATCGGATCTAAAGTCTGAAGGTTCAATGCAACGCAGATATTGAATTAATAGGGATGTGGCGCAACACCTCGGTGCCAGTATCAGCTGAAGCAGAGTCTTCAAAGTTTGCACACTTCTATTCTATTATAATTTAGGGGAATCGGACGACGACGATGAACTTGTTCGTTTTGCATTGTCGAAAACTCAAGATGTGGCATCGGTATCGTTACCATCTGCTTATCAGTTTTCAGAGAGCGTGCTCTGCAGTTTCGCTAGTGGTGACCATAGGGGCCTCTATTATTTTTTTATAACAATAGGGGCGGCCTCTTTTGACGTACGAGTTATCAGTTTTCAGACAGCTACATGTTGAAACCGATAGGCCTCTTTTGACTTGTCTTCTATCCAAAGACTTGTACCCGATACTCCTATGTTACAGTAGCAATGATCGAAACAATGAAAGACTCAGTCGCGTGCAGCTCACATTGGTCAGTTTGTCTCGCAAGGCTCTAGTCTTACTAGTCCACACTCCACACATAGAGGTAGTTATCACTATCAGGAGAAGCTGCCGTCATGAGCATGGCAACGTTTAGTTTGACCAGAGTGCTGCAGCCAAAACGCTAGCTCCTGCATGTTTCAGAGATTCGCGCGGCAGGCTTGCTAGCACCGAAGTCAACGTTGAAACCGTGTCGTCCTCTGCGGTAATAATCTTGATCTCGATGGTTATCACAAGGTAGCGATGCAAACTCAATCTTGGCATCATGAAAACCTAATGTTACTTTCAAGTTGTAATATTTCTAGGTATGCAATGAATCGTGGAGTCGTAAATGCATGTTCATATTGACTTTTTTTTCGCAAGCAGGCGTATATGTCTGTATTTCATTAAGAGGAAGAATGTTCATATTGACTTGCATACACATATTGGCTGACGTATGGGGACAAGCTGACTTCGAGATGAAGTCCACAAAACAATCACCATCCACAAAATTAATACTGCATTACCTTATTCCAGTATTAATTATTTATGCTTATAAACATGACATTCAGAAAAATGAAGCCCTCTAGTTTCTCTTGTGACAGTGGCCGGCCTGTATCACGAATTGAACAAAAGCGCGAGATATGTATGAGTAATCTATCTAGAAGACTAACGCAATCTGCTTATGATGCTATATACATATATAATGGCACCCCAATAACCCGACAAATTGGGTGCTTTCATGTGCGCGTCACCATTCCCTGCTCACCACCACAATTCAGATTTCTGAGTGTAATGTGTGCTTTGCACGTCGCCTCTTCTCGTCATTAGTAGTAAATAAAAATGTTTCCCAAAGAAATAGCAGTAAATAAATATGCTAGTTTATCCACATACGTGGGTAGTTTAAATTTTATTTAATAAGAAAATAGTAACAGAAGATTTGTGACATCATTACGTGCCTGTTTAATCTGCGACTAGCAACTATAATAACATGAACTAGTCAGCAACTTATATAGGTTCATTTACGGACCTATTTTTCTATTCCTCTTTTTTTTTCTTACATACAACTGACTCTTCATGTTGCTGAACCAGAGATATGATCTTGACCCTGCTGCAAATTCTGGATTGAGAGTCTTTTTGTGAGATGAATCAAGAAGGGATACAGCACTGGGTAAAAGCAATGATGTATGGTATTATTTACTTTACAGAGCCTGCAACTGTAATCTGGCTTCACTACAACAAATCTCTGGAGTGATCCAATAAACAAACAAGGTGGACTAAACTACTCCCTCAGCATCAAAAACAGGATTCTAGTGAACTAGTGCAAGTGGATGAACACAACCTGATCATTTTCTATGAAGTATATGGTACACAAGCTGTAAGCAGAACAAAGCATATCATGAATTATCTATTCTATTATTTCTATTCTACAAACTGTGTTAAAAAACTAAAACTGTGAATAGATAGAGATGACTATGTCTGCTGATATTCAGAACTATATCTAATAGAGGATACTTCAGCAGAGAATTGAAACAACCAGATAGACTAAGCAGGGCTATTGACCTGCAAGTATAGCTTAGTGCTAATCAGTTTCTATTTAACACTACATCATTGGACTACTGCATTTCGAAAACTTCATATATTTAATGACTGAAATGAACTACTAAGTAGCTGACGATGTGTTCAACAATGTGAATGAACTACTAAGCCTGGTTTCAATGGAAATCAATAAGCAGCTGACGATGTGTTCAAAATTGGAATTGATAGGGCACGCACCTTGATTGCTGATCTAAAGCTTGCTCCGCGTCCAACGAGGTGGAGACGAGGAGAGTAGGCGGATCCGCCGCTGCCTGGGAACCGCGCCGCTGCCTGGGTGCCGCGCCGCTCCCTAGTTGTCACGCCGCTGACTTGGAACCGCCATCGATTTGGGAACGAGGGGCACCTCATTGAGCGAGGAAGAGGGCAAGGCCGCCGGAGAGTCGCCGTGCGATGGCGGCAGCAGGACCAGGACGGCTGTGGCAAGGGCGAGGCCGCGAGGGAGAGGGTCACGCTGTTGGGAGTTGCGCATGGGGGCGCAGGGGCAAGGGCCACCGGGAGCAGGGAGGGGACGCCGCCGGCCACCATTCGCCGCTCGCCACTCGCGTTGGGCCTAGGGTTGCGGCGCTCGAGAAGTCGTGTCAGGCTGCCGAGCATGGGTTGGGCTGCGGCGTCGGGGTAAAAATGTGCATGCAGCCCGCGTGCTTTCGGCCCGGCCCGAGGCACAGTAATTGGGCCCGGCCCATGGAGCGCAGCAGGCCGTGCCCGGGCCGGCCCATGGAATGCAGCAGGACGTGCCTGGGCCCAGGCCTCGGCACGCCGGGCGGCACGGGCCGGCCCGCCAAAAATGGCAAGCACGGTCGTGGCCCGGTGGGGAGGGGGATATAAAAACCCCCATGCCGCGCCCCCTCCCCAAAACCCTAAATCATTTCCCCCTCTACCCCCCGGCCCCCAGCCGTTCCCGTTCCTCTGGTTCTCCCAGCCCTCAAACCCTAATACCCTCCCTCGCCCTCGTCGCCCGCCATCCACAGCCAGATCTTGAGATCTCCTCTCGTCACGCACTCCGGCGAGGTCTCCACCGCGGGATCTGAGGATATCCTCTTGTCTCCCCCCTCTAGTACTCTCTTCTTCCTCCCCGCTCGTTCTTCCCTCTTCTTCTCCGTCTCTCGTCTAGTCATCGCCGGGAGGTGCTATTGCCGCCGGACATCTTCTCCATTTCTCTAGCACCGGGCTCCGTCTCCGTCCAGGCAAATACCCCTAAGCTCATCTCATCTTCTCCATTTCTTAGATCTACTTGGCTTCCATGACTCCGGTCCTTTCCTAACCTCATCTTCTTTTTGTTTCCTGTTTGTAGGTCACCGGCGTGTAGC
>CM041636.1:46729568-46755135 GCA_023333625.1 Bothriochloa decipiens
CTGCACATATATTTACATAAATACATACATACATACATACATACATATATATAATATATGAATATGAATGAACGGCGATACAAACAAATTGAGCTCCATGCATGCTTACATAGTTTTTGGAACTTCTCTTTGAGCTGGGTGAGGTGCTTGCTCTTTGTGACACCGAAGTAATAGTCAGGGTATGCATCCTGCGATATGCAGTTTGCTGGGTTAGCCGTGCCGGTTGCAAGCACTGTTGCAGGGCCATGCGCACGCTGGGCGCTGCCTGCAGCACTTGCACTTGCCATGGCTGCACAAGAGAATCTGGCTAGTAAATTTCTTCGGCACTAGCAAGGTCAGGTGCCTATATATAGCATGGTAGAGACGTACGTCAATTGGCCGGAAGCCTGGCATTCTTTGGATCCACTAACACTAAAGGTTAGCTGGGTTTTGGATGCCAATAGAAGGACCGCACAAACTAGTTATAGAATAAGAAGAATTCATAGTGGCTATAATTCACTAGTTCTTATTAGCACGTAAAAATCTCATATTTAATCCATTAATTATGATAAAATACGTGCTATTTTTTAGGTCTGTGATCCAAACACTAGACGGCTGACTATAGAGCTAATTATTAGCTGGCTAGTAATTATCTAAGCTAAGTCCTGTTAGGGCCATCACCGAAAAAGCAAATTAATCAGGGGACCGTCCTTTGATCATTCTCTAACTATTTTGACCAATTTATAAGATCACTCTGGCTAACATCCCTTAGACAACCATCTCCCAAGGATCAAGTTGGAATATTACAATCACAAACATTGTCACAAGATCACAACATAGGCAGATTAGGTTACAACACAAGATACATGTACCTCTGGCCATCAAAATATTGTTATCGATGATTGTCGAGATTCAGTGTTCATCCTCCATGATATATATTTTGAGAACGAAAACTTCCATGCCATCGATATGCCTGAAGCAACAACTCTAGAAGATCAAGCGAGAGCCCCTAAATGAGCATGTTACCTATTCTTTTAAAATTTCTCATGTTTCAAGCTCAATTTTAAGGGTGAGTTTGCTTTGCTTCGGACCACCTACCTCTACAAGGATCGCAACCATCTCTTAATTCTAGTTGTCAAACTTTTTGACAGAATGGTTGTGAATGCTTATGTTGCAAATCCCATGGTAGTATGGTGGTGTGAACCATGCAGCTCGAACAATATTGCCAATTGTTTGGTGGTGAAGTTGGAAACTACACCAACATTGATAGCTACAATAAGAAGTTCCTGCGGTCAAGCTTAGGACCATAACTTAAGCAATGCTGGGAGATACCCCAGATTATCTCTAATATTATCTTCTTTATTATTATTATTTACTTTATTATTATTTTATTATTTTATTATTATCAAAAAACTTTCTTTTTCAACAAAAGCAAGGACATGTTGTCAAGTTAGGATGTTTCGTCGGGTATTCTTGTCGCTAACCATTACAGATAGAGACCAAGAAGAACAAAGGTCATATGATGCTTGAACACAAGGAACCTACATCAACAAAAAACTCTGGAACTCATGGGCAATGGAACACATTCACAAGGAGACCCTAACTCTACACTTGACTAATACACAAAAGTCCAACTGTAGGGGAGGAAGGTGAGAAGCATAAGTTCCATGCACCCAAAAGGGTCATTTAAAAAAATGAAATGATGTTAGCTTTGCCTTGCTAAAAAAATAATTATTATCAAAAAAAGGGGAGCGAAAGAAAAAAGTGAAAAAAATGCTATATGAAAGAAAAAGGTGGAGACGATTACAATATATATATATATTGGTAAAAAAGATTAATGAGTAAAAAAAAGAGAAAAAGAAAAGATTCAAATACAAATGGAGAATCGTCCTCTATGGAATCTTACTGCCACCGAGGCCCATGGCCCAGTCATACAAGCTATGAGTGGCCATGCCTTGGTGATTGCCTGACTTGGAGCCCACGCCATCGCGGTAGCATTTTCATGGCTTGATCCACGTAAGCCGCCGGTAAGAACATTCGGGTATGCAAAACGTAATAAATGTTCACAAACCTCTTTGCTCATATTTGTCTCCATAAGCTGACTCTACATGCTTCATTTTGTTTGTGACACTTGTTCTGGTTTCGGTGAATTTATATGGGCCCATGTGGTGCATACATAGGTCTTTTAAATTAAGTGTGGTGTTTAGGTTAAAATGACATTCTTTAATCAATTTTAGACATGTTGTTTAACTTTGATTAATAAACCTGGAGTTATGCTTCCATAAACAATAGAAGTAATTTATGATGAAGATAAATCAAGGCATGTCTTACATTTTAACTTTATCTTAGCCTTGCTTGAATTTTAATAAAAAGTTGGTGAACAGTTTTTTTCATAATAAAGAAATAATAAAATAAATTAACAACGGTAAAAAAATATTTATATATGTAAAATATTTAATAAAGTATAAATGTTATCACAATAAAATTCTTGCTCCCTGATTTTAGAGTGTTACAGGTGGAGATAGTGGTAATAGAAAAATCATACATTGATTTTACTGTAATTAATGTACAAAATGTCATTTATGGTGTATGGAAGTCGTAGGGAGTAGCACATGTTTTTGGACTTATTTCCTAGTCTTCCACAAATTAATACAAACATAGGCAGCCGGAGAAATGAGGAACACACACAGATACGACCAGTGGCTGATAATGGAGCTGTTTGCTCCCTGAAGCAAACTGCTGCTTCGATTCATCTTCCTCCTTGATGTAAAGGTCACACTCGAAACATCAACTTTGAAGGACCTTTTCTCATTACCTTCGCATTTCTCTGAACAGTCTTCCGACCGAGAGTAGAAATGGACACTCCGATTTCAGAAAGCGATTCTCCTCTTCTCTGAACAGTCAATTAGTCATGCTTCGTCAGTGCTAGATCAGAATCCACACGTTCGTCGTCGCATGCTGGGGATGCACGGAGACGGAATGGAAAATGGTGAGTCAATCAAGAGTCCATAGCTCGCCCGCCATAGACGACAGCTGCCAAGGCTGCAGCATATATCAGAAGAGCTGTCTAGGATTGATTTGCCTTTTGACTTTTTTGGTATATTCATTTTGATATATATCAAGATATAATAATATACCTAGATAAACAAAAAAAGTGAAAACTACTAATAATTTGGAATGAAGTAAGTAGTTGGTAGCATTACATAAACATTAAGTGGCACGACGAAGTTTTTAAACACACTGCTAAGAGCTGTTACCATGTATATAAGACTGAGATGGAAAGGCTATCAAGGACGTGTTTGACATGACAAATATAACCTTTTGCCCATAGCACAAACACTAGTACAGATATAGCCTCTAGTTCTGGTTGGAAAACCCCCTATTATCCTGGTTTTCTAACCCGGACTGTCCAAGCAGGACTAAATGTACCCCCTTTAGCCCCTGTCACAGGACCGGGATTATTACATCACCTCTAATCCCGGTTTGTATTACCAACCAGGAATAGAGGCTGCACCAGTCATGCAGCCATACGCTGCCACGTAGCATATTTCTAGTCTCAGTTGGTAATACAAACCGGGACTGAATGCCTTTTTTCATTTTGTTTTCTCTTTATTTATTTCTTTTATTTTCTTTTCTTTTTCATTTTTATTACTTTTCTTTTGTTTTATAGTTTGGTTGCAATGAATATTATACGCACATTTTAAGAATTGAAACTAAGAAGATAATTTAGAGCTTACAAATTAGAATTAGCCATTCATCATGTTCATAAAATCTTAATTAAAAATTGCAATAAACTAGACGTTCAACCATAAAGTTAATTGCACACATGTTCAACTAATCTCCAAAGCGAAGAATGGGGATTTCACTCTCTCGCAGTACAAGATCGGTGTAGTGTAGATCACCGATCTTGTATCCCATAATACTATCGATGAAGTCTAAAGTATTAAATAGTGCACTCTCTATTGCCTGACAACTAGTAGGACAAGGACGACTAACAACGATTAACCGTGCTTCAGCAGTGAGTATTTCTCCCCTCTTAGTCGCTATCACCTTTGCTTGATATGCTTTTGTAGTTAGTATCGGGTCTTCATAAGCATATTTTCACTCATAACCCAATCTATGCATTGTCTGATTTAAAATGGCTTCAAAAATGCATCATGCATAGCTCATGCCATACACCTCTATCTGTAAGTGTTTTAGAGAATAGGATTATGAGAACTAAGCTTTACAACTTATAACAATAAAAAGTAAATATAAGCTATGAAACTAAGAGTTTACCACATCATTTGGACAGTTTCGAGACATCTGTGCATATGTTGAGGTTTATAGCTTGAATCTTCACTGAGCATAGACTAGACAAGGTGATCCCAATCCTCGCGAGCCTAGTTGCTCATAATTTGACGGCATATTTTATGGCAATAGATCAATCAAATAGCTTTATTCCTACCTCTGAGATTTGTACAAGTCTGTGATCATGACCACGACCAAGAGTAATTGAAAAGCTGATTTGACATTGGAATAGTGGACCACAATCTACAGTATAGGTACGAACATCCACTTTCGTAACCCTGAAATAAGGTAGTGTTTCTTTCAGCCAAATGATTGCGGTACATTTAAGAATCATATATATATCAACTACACGTATATGAAATTGATAAATTTACTACAAACATATAGATAGAGTTGCTTACTATGTTGGGTTATGGACGCTCCACTTCCAGCAACGTTGGATAGAAACCCCTCGAGCGTACATAGCCGGTGCAACATATGACTTCCGGCGGAGGGAGACGACGTCCAGTCATCTCTTTAGTTTTGACTAAAGTTAATATATTTCATAATTCAAAATAATCAAATATATATATACAAATCAAATTTATTGAACAATCTATCTAATAGTACTAATTATGTATACTACAAATTAGCATTTCCCAGTGTATATTTGGTCAAATTTAGAAGTGTCTGATTCCTCGATAGTATAATAGTTACTTTATATTCTTTTTACTTAAGAAAGAACCTAAAGATAACAGCAGCAAGACATACGAATCAATGTTTATCATCAAAGAAAGAACCTAAAGATAACATGAGTAAGACATATTCTTTTTACAATACTTACTTTATATTCTGGTGTCATCTATAGGTTATTCGGAGCAAACTGATTCAGGATTTTTCTTCAAAGGTTTGAGATTGCAGGCAATAATGTAACAAAACACTCATATCTCAACAACATTTACTTATTGGAATTTTACAGATTAGAGAGAAAAAAGATAACAGGAGTAAGACATATGAATCAAGGAGGAAACCCACTAGCTTGCAGGAGTAAGAATGAGCAAACCTTGGAGGCCGATTAGGATGCTTCGACGGCATGGGCGTGGACTGGAGTCGAGGGCGTTTAGGTGGCCGGGGTCGGGATGGCGGCGACGTGGGCCAGAGTCATGGGCAATGAGGGCGTCGACGTGGCTGAGGTTGGGGGTGCGTCGGGACGGCGGCGCATGTTGACGGTAGATAAGTACCATTTTTAACCATCAACGTAGCATGAAAAAGGACCTAAACATAAATATCATCTAGCTATAGGGGATACACTGACAGAATTCCACGAGTTTTGGTGAATATCTATTTCTGCAATGGGTTACCGAAAATTAACCAAAGAAGGCCCGCATGTAAGATTTACATAGAGAGAATCAACCCACGCACATGAATACTCTAGAAGACACCAGAAGACACCAGACCAGAGGCCGGATGGCCATGTAGGCAGGGCGCCCTCCCTGGCCCCTGGCCAGTCAGGGCAGAGCTCATGGATGCTGCCCCAACCACCTTTGAGGATCAATCTTCACCATGTATCAAGGTCGGTTTGATCCAAGGACTGTGGTGCATTTGAGGAGGCTATATAATCAAGGTCCCTGGCCCTTGGGTGAACCCTAATTCATTGCTAATTCATTCCTATTCATTCTCAATCAAGAGAGAAGCCCTTAAGCCACCATCTCAATTAGAGCTCCATAGTCATGGCATAGCTACATTAGATTAGAAACTAGAAGGAGTCAAGCTTCGCTTGATTTTTGGATCTATCAAGGGAGTTTTTGGTAATTCTCTCCTACTTTTGTATTCGTTCTTGCATTATTCATATTGTTAATCATTTACTATGAATATGACTTTGCTCTATTCTATTATATTGGATATGACGTTGCTCTATTTGCTTATATTCTCAATTATATTATTCTTAGTTTACTTTGATTATATGCTTGGCATAATTGGATTAGAATTATATTCAGGTATAGGATCGTATAGCGCTTGCTCATTGATATCATGGGTGAGTGGTAAATATTGTGTAGGTTTGGTGCCTATACCATATTTTCCTACGATTATACCCTATATTCCGGACCGTGAGGTAGATCGCGGGAGTGACAGTCCTATTGAGTCCTTTGTAGTCCTCCTCCCGAGTGCTATGTTCTTCATCTTCCTTCATAATATTCACTATGCATGGGTATAACCTTTTCTTGCTATGATTGCTAACTGTAATTTCACTAATCATTGTATGCTATGACTTTATAGTTAGAATAATTTAGGATTTATTCTTATAGTTCATCCTAGTTCCATGCTAGTGATATGGACTCAGAGTATTCTATTGGGATGAACTATTATTTCATGTGGCTATGTGCTTATTATTTATCATTTATTATTTATCATTTACCATTCATTATATATATCTACTGTTTTATGTGACACTTACCCTGTATGAGAGATAGACAAAGACATGGTTATACTCTCCGCTATCACATGCAGTGATGCTCATTGCTCATATTCCTTAACACTTCCCTCCCATGGGTAAAAATATAAATAACGATACCTGGTTTACTCCTAGTTAAAATGCTCATCGGTATTATCTATGCGCTTACGGATTTCATATTTCTTTTCTAGAGGAGCATTTGCATTTATTAATACCACATTTCTGGCGCCATGTTGGGGATGACGACCTAGCATAAGTGACGCTAAGAAATGCCAATGAGCATTTTTGACGCCGTTGCCAGGGATGGAAGGTTTAGGTTATTCAAAAGGATATGAGCCATCACTTGAATCCACTAATGTGATCGAGGAACCATCATTTTTTCTACCCTTGTCTTTTGTGTATTTGTCTATATTATATGCAGGGTAATGTATGAACGGGTTTGACCTTTTAGATAATTTCATTAATAATCCAGAAGCATTAATTAGAAGGACGAGAGCCAAGCTAAGGAAAGCTCAAGCATAATCATCAAATCAGTCCAAAGCTCCTTCTGAGAAGGAAGATCCCCAAAGAGTAATTTGCAACTTGACACCAGTGTTTGAAGCCATGGCAAACAAAGTCACTCCATGAGTTCTCAGCTCCAACTATGGACTGATTTGATGACGCGCCCACTAGCGGACTCACCTTTGTCCAGTGCCACATTCGACAATGGGCACACGACACATATTTCGTCACCAAAGCTGCCTTTACGGAGTGTTGAATATCAGGTACTTAGCAAAGCCTTTGCCGAGTGCCCAACACTTGGCAAATTTAAAATGAAAAAGCCAAAAATAATAGCAAAAATAAAAACCAGAAGATAGTCAAAAGTCGCGGCATTTTACGCGCGCTTGGCAACCCGTGGGATTTGAACTTGTGAGCTCCCAATCTTGCATCTCCCTCTCTGCACTACATTATTATGTGTTTATATACAGTATTATGCTAAAACAAGAGTAATTTGCTTGTTTGAGGACCTAAACGAATTTAAATAAAGAAGTAATCAATTATAACATTTAATAAATTTTGGAGACCCACACTTTTCGTTTAGGAAGGTTTTCTATTCGAGGACATTATGAAATTTGAATTTTAAATTTAAGAAATTCAAATGTAGTTTAGCACGAAAAGCTGAAGTCAAATGAAAATGTTTTCAACAACAAAGTTTTATAACTTTTAAAGATTTACAAACTTGATTTTAGGTGTTTTCCCATCCAGGTTGATTAAAATCAAATTTTGAATTTTTGAAATTCAAACAAAAATTAGCATGACAAGATGCTCAAATGAAAAAGCTTTTAGCTATAAGGTTTATAATTATTTGAGATCTATAAACTTTATTTTGGATGTTTTTTCATCCGAGGTCATTTAAAAATTTATATTTTAAATTTTTAAAATTCAAACGTAGTTTAGCATGACAAGATGAACTCAAACGAAAAAGTTTTCGACTATAATATTTCCTAAATTCTTAAGATATACAAACTTTATTTTGGATGTTTGGTCATCTTTTCGTGGTGGTTCTAACATAGTTTATAAATCTTATATGTTTCTCTTGTAGTTTCATACACCATGAGTGAGACATGTAATATCTGTGAACAAATTTACTTTTACTTTATCATAAAATATTACTAAAATAAATATTGTATATCTTGACGAGAAGACAGGGACCATAGCGGCGGTGGCTGCGGCAACGGCCACGCGGGCTTTTGGTGCGATGTGACGCACGGTCCAGAGATTCAGCTGGCATCCGGAGGAGTCATCCATGCCCGGCGGCTGCACCTGCCAAAGGACAGCTTGTTGGATATATAAGAGGACATGTCCACAAAGTTGAGTGCCCGTGGTACGACTAAGCATATGATCCAGCACATTCAACTGGCCGTGGTCCGTGGATGGATATGTCGTTTTTGTTGAGCGTCTTCAGAGATACGGACAACACGCTGGACTAGAGTACTTACTCCATCCAAAACAACATAATCCTACAATTCAGCAAATCAAATCTTGTCCTAAAAAGAATGTCCAAACACTCTCCTTTGCTCCACCACTCAGTCTTTATGGATAACAATAGCATACAAAAATTTTGTGTTAAAATGTTAGAGGGATCAACTCACATGAGAATTGGGATGCAATCAGAGAAGAAAATAAATAAGTTCATGTCACATCCTTCGCATACAGGAAACAAATTGGGAAAAATTTGACCTGTTTTACATGAGAAAATTTTGTCCAAGAAGTTTAGACAGATTTGCCCTTTTTCCCTCCATCGGTGCCTTTGGAGGCTTCTTAATTGTTGCGAACAGTAGTACATTGATGGAACCTGTCATTAACGCCAACTCTTATGCTATTACAGTGAAAATGGAGAAGAAAAATGACAACAGATGCTTTCATGTAACTAATATCTGTGGTCGATCCCACTCTCCAAAGAAGCTTGGTTTTGTCACTTCGCTTGCTCGCTTGTTAACTTTGATGCGTCTAAATTTGAGGACTGGATTATTGGTCGTGACTTCAACCTCATAAGACACCCTGCAAACAGGAACAAACTTGGAGGTGATTCACGTGAAGAGCTTTGTTGCGGTACATCGAAATAACTGTTAGTCATTCATTTATTTTGAACGGACTGTTATAAAATAAATATTGAATTAATTTTTTAATTGGTAAAATTGAATAAATAAATAAAGTTTTAGGTACAAATTTCTTTACTGGATTTTATTGACGCATGCGTGATCTGGTGTATATGGCAATTTTTTTACTTTTTTTGCAAGTTTAAATTCGATTAGTTATAATGCAGCTATATGTGTAACATGCATGACTATGTACGTGACAGCTATATGTTGTTACTGCGTAACATAATTCTTTTTTGCTAACGTCTTTTAGTTGCCGTGCACCATTTTTAAATTTAGAAGGTCATGTTAATCATATAATATCGTTTTCATCAAATTCCATGAGGCACATTTGACTACATAACGTGTGCATTGTAACTCATCACTGACTTGGATGTTGTTGAAATACCCACTAGTAGAGAACCGCTTTATACTCCCGGCACTATTTTTTACATTACTCTCGGCACCCATTGCACCCGGGAGTAAAGGGACCTTCACTTTCGGTTGGTGTCTCCAACCGGGAGTAAAGTCCCACATACAACTGCCACGTCGTAAGCCAAGGACATTTAATCCCGGTTAGTGTCTACAACCGGGAGTAAAGGTAGACATTTACTTCCGGTTGGAGACACCAACCGGAAGTAAAAATAGACTTTTAGTCCAGGTTTTTAAGCACAACCGGGATTAAATGTTTCTCTATATATTGTTAGCACAACATTCCAACCGAGCAAGAGGCATTTGGAGCCCTGTTCTTCATCGTTTCTTCGTACACAGTATTCCGACCGAGCAAGAGGCATTTGGAGCTCTGTTCTTCATCGTTGCTTGGTCATTGCTGTGTTCTTGTTCAAATGAGCTAGCTAGTCGTCACAAGAACAATTTCTTCGTCGCCTCCATCAATTCTTCACCTGGTCATCATCTTCTTTCTCCTCTCATCTTCGTCCTATATTTTATGGTTTAAATATTTATAAAAGAATTTTATTTTTTTATTCAATTTCTTTTATTTAGTAAATGAGGAATTTACAATAGTTTAATTTAAAAAATGAGTGAAGAGAGTAGATGTAAACTGTTCTGAAGCTTCCATAAATTCATCTATTAACATGCATGCATGTTGTGTAATTAACATAACTAATTATATGTTCAAGATTTTAATACGTACTTATATCGTGTACTGCAGATGAGCCAGAATTGGATGTACAATGCTGATCGGCGCTCCAAAGAGTTCATTGGTGGGGTACATTATTTCTTACGTGTGGCCGAGGAAAACAAGCGAGACGGTTTTATGTGCTGCCCATGTGCCCTATGTAGGAATTTGAAGGAATATGCCTCCTCAAGAAATATTCATTCACACTTGTTTAGGTCGGGTTTCATGCCAAACTATATTTGTTGGACCAAACACGGAGAAAGTAGCGTTATAATGGAATAAGGTGAAGAAGAACAATGGGACGATGATGTTATTGCAGAATATGTTGGTATCTTAGATGATACCACAATGGGGGAAGCTGCAGAGAAGGTACAGGAGGTTGCGGCCGGAGTTGAGCCTGCTGATGATCTTGGTCAGGCTATTCGTGATGCATAGAGTGAATGCGAGAAGGAAAAGGAGAAGATCAAGTTTGACCGCATGCTAGAGGACCACAAGAATTTGTTATACCCGACTTGTGATGCAAGGCAGAAAAAGTTGGGTACCACACTGCAATCCAGTGGAAGGCAAAGAATGTTGTGTCTGACAAGGCCTTCAATGAGCTATTGGGTATCCAAAAGAAGATGCTTCCGAAGGACAATGAATTGCCCACCACTACATATGAAGCAAAATAGCTTATCTATCCTTTGGGATTAGAAATCAAGGAGATACATGCATGTCCTAATAATTGTTTCCTCTACTATGGCGAGGAGAACGAGAAGTTGGATGAATGCCCAGTATGTCATGCAGCATGGTATAAGATCAGGCGAGAGGATCTTGGTGATGTTGAGGGCGAACGTCCTAGGAAGAAAATCCCCGCCAAGGTTATGTGGTACGCTCCTATAATACCATGCCTAAAGCGTTTGTTCAGAAACAAGGACCATGCAAAGTTGTTGCGATGGCACAAAGAAGACCGTAAGGTAGACAACATGTTGAGACACCCTGCTGATGGGTCCCAGTGGAGAGCAATCGATAGAGAATTCAAGGATTTTGCAGATGATGCAAGAAACTTGAGGTTCGCCTTAAGTACAGATGGTATGAATCCTTTTGGGGAGCAAAGCAGTGTCCATAGCACTTGGCCTGTTACTCTATGTATCTATAACCTTCCTCCTTGGTTATGCATGAAGCGGAAGTTCATTATGATGCCAGTGCTAATCCAAGGCTCGAAGCACCCTGACAGTGTCATCGATGTGTACCTGAGCTACTAGTTGATGAACCTCTACTTTTGTGGAAAAAACCAGGTGTAACGTGTGTGGGATGAGTACAAACAGGAACACTTTGACCTGCGCGCTTTGTTGTTCGTAACAATCAACAATTGGTTGGCTCTAAGTAATATTTTAGGATAGTCAAACAAGGGATATAATTCTTGGACGCACTGTTTCGAGGATTTTAATGGTATATTCTTGAAAACATGTCGAAAGGTCATGTACCTTGGCTATCATGGATTTCTTCCTAAGACACATGCCCTAAGAAAGAAAGGCAAGCAATACAAAGGTAAGGCAGACCACCATCCCAAGCCCACCAACCGAAGTGGTGAGGATGTACTAGAGATGGTAAACGATGTGAAAGTAGTCTTTGGGAAGGGACCTGGCAGTGAACCTGTTCTGAACGACACTGCCGGGCACGCACCCATGTTGAAGCAGAAGTTGATATTTTGGGGGCTACCCTATTGGAAAGTCCTAGAGGTCCATAGTGCAATTGATGTGATGCACCTAACAAAGAATCTTTGTGTGAACCTGCTAGGATTCATGAGTGTGTATGGGAAGCCTAAGGACACACTTGAAGCATGACAGTACCTTTGGTGTTTGAAAGAATGAGACAGCCTGCATCCAGCCAGGACAGACATTGGATGCCAATACTTAAGACCTGCTAGCTACACTCTTAGCAAGGAAGAGAAGGATAGCATATTTGAATTCCTAAATAGCATCAAGGTACCATCTGGATTCTCCTTGAATATAAAGGGTATAATAAATGTGCCAGACAAGAAATTCCAAAACTTAAAGTCCCATGACTGCCACGTGCTCATGACGCAATTGCTCCCAGTGGCAGTGAGAGGAATTCTCCCTCCAAATATACGTCTGGACACCGTGAATCTATGCGCATTCCTCAATGCCATTTCTAGATCTAGCTATGTTATAGAATGATGTGGTTCAATGTCTTGTCAGTTTTGAGTTGGTGTTCCCTCCACCCTTCTTTAATGTCATGATGCACCTCTTAGTTCACCTGGTCAAGAAGATTTCTATTCTTGGTCCTGTGTTCCTACATAACATGTTCCCCTTTGAGAGGTTCATGGGAGTCCTGAAAAAATATGTTCACAACCGCGCTCGTCTAGAGGGAAGCATCGCCAAGGGCTACGGAACAGAAGAGGTCATTGGGTTCTGTGTTGACTTTATTCCCAACCTTGACCCGATTGGTATTCCTGAATCACGACACAAGGGGGGCTAAGTGGAAAGGGGACACTTGGAAAGAAAACATATATTGGTATGGGGGATGATTATTTCAATAAATCACACTACACAGTTCTACAAAACAACACATTGGTGCATCCATATATTGAGACACATAAGCAGTTCCTATGATCAGAGTTTCCTGACAAGAATGAAGCTTGGATTAGGCATGAGAACATGGAAACTTTTAGTGGTTGGTTGTGAAGAAAATGCCAGGGTGATGTTAGTCTTCTAGAGCGACTGTACAGGTTGGCTATGCAACCATCGTGGCATGTCCTCACATACAAAGGGTACGACATAAATGGGAACACATTTTAGACAGTAGCCTAGGATAAAAGGAGCACCAACCAAAACAGTGTTGTCCACATAGATGCCACAGACCCCAATAGGATTAAGCTAACATATTATGGCCGCATAGAGGAGATATGGGAACTAGACTATGGTTGTAATTTGAAGATCCCTTTGTTCAAGTGCCAATGGGTGAAGGTCACCGGAGGCGGGGTAACAGTTGACCTGGAGTATGGAATGACAACAGTGGACCTCAATAATATTAGTACAAAGATGAACCATTTGTCCTCGCCAAGGATGTACGTCAGGTGTTCTATGTCTAGGACATGTCTACAAAAGCAAAGAGGGGGAAAAACAACAAAGACCCAATCAATGATCAGCCCAGGTGTCATATAGTTCTTTCAGGGAAAACAAACATTGTGGGAATTGAGGACAAGTCAGGCATGTCAGCAGATTATGAAAAGGAAGATAGAATTGTGCCCTTCACAGTGAACAAAGAACCAAGCGTAGCGTTAAATGATGAGGACACTCCATGGTTGCGACACGATCATGCCCAAGGGACATATGTCAAGAAGAAGATCACTATTGTGCCTGCTTAATTTAAAGTTGTTTAATGTTGTGTACATGGCGGTTTGAAAGTGGGAAAGGGCAGAAGCAAAACTTAATGAAAAGGGGATCGAACCCAAATCAGACAATTGGCCTGAACGCACAAAGCATTGGTATTTAGGTCATGGGGGATCACAGCACCCACTCACCAGAAAGATGGTTCATGGCAAAAAACTGGAAGAAGCAACAACAAAATTGATTCAAATTCTAAAAGCTAAAGGTAGTGGACAGTTCAGGCCCAATAGAGAGAATGATGAACTGAGACATATGCTCAAGACTGATGAGCATCCTTGCTGAACAAGAGGCTTTGCGGCAGTTATGTGGGAGCATGGTTTCCCTCAATGGAGATATACCTATAGAAGCCGCCAGAGAAAGAAGGATGAGGAGGCAGAGAAGCTCCACATCTTGCAGCAGTATGTTCTTGATGCAAAGAGGCGAGAGGAAGAAATGGAAGCGAGAATGCAAGAGGAAGTATAGAGACAAGTGCAAATAGTATTGGGTTCCCAGGGGCTTACAGTAGCTCCGAGAAACAACATTATTAGCCCCGTTAATCAGACGTTGAGAAGCAGTTGTGCTTCCACAGAACAGCCAAAGCAAGATGAGCATTTCCCCGTGGATGACATCGATAAACTTACAGCATGTGAGCTGCACATTCCAAAAGATGATGGCATAGTGTGGTGGCTACTGGTTTTGTGGGTCCTATAGACCGTACCAAGACACCAAGAATCCATAGTGTAGTAATAATGTCATCAGTGGATAAAGCTACTAGAGGTTTTGAAGACGTGCCTCTTGATATTCCTGTAGGTGATGTTTCTGCTACTGTAGGAGGAGCAGAGAAGTCATTCATTGCATGGCGCAAGCGCTACATCATTATTCCTGGGATGTTTTTGCCGCCTCCTCAAGTATCTGACCATAGGTACAGATGAAACTTAATGTCAAAACAAAATTTTTCATTAGTTTTCTATTAGCACTTAAATAATAATGTACTTATACCTCATTCTTTTCTGTACTCATACAACAGGCCAATAATCCAATCCCCAGACTAGCATAATGCTCCGTGCGGTGGTTGCGATGATGGACAAGACACGGTAGCATCCCCACCATCTCCAAGGCCGTCTCCGCCGCCACTGCCTCCTCCCATGACAGGTGCATCCCCACCATCTCCAAGGTGGTCTCCGCCACTGCCACCGCTGCCTCCTCAAGTTACAAAGGCATCTACCAAGAAGAGAACCGCACCGGCGCCTCGTCCTCCCATGACAAAGTCATCTGCCCTACTGATAAAGACGAGGAAGAAAGCCCCCATGCACCCAACAAGGCAAATTCCCCAAAAATTGGCTGGTGAAATGAGTACAGAGGAACTAGATGATGCGATCAAAGACATGAATAATTTATTCTTCTCAAAGATGTCCAAGGTGGCGAGGAAGCTGATGGAGCAGAAGCACTTCCACCTACCTCCAGCTAAACTACGGCATATGGTGGATGATGTAAAAAAAAGAGGCGGGAATCTCGTAAGCCCTCGCCCCTATCCGACTATGACCGCACTCTAAGCAAGGAATATAAGAAAATGGTTAAAACAAGGAAGGGTGTTGCACAACTTGGAGAACAAGAATTGCAATCACACCCCCCACTAGTTATTGGTGATGAATATGAATCAAACATAGACCTCCTACAAATACCTCAAGATGATGGACCAGTCGACTTGGTAGAACTTTGTAACTTTTATGCTACCACTCATGGTGTCAACATTGCCGATATTCTCTTTGCAACTGCACCGGTAGTCTCCTGTTGGGATAAATATGAGTATGGCAGGAGTCTATGGGATCCTGGAAAACTCAATGATTTGGGGACGCACATGTACGAGGTGAACAACTGGTACCTCGATGCATGTGCCTGGAATGAAAAAGCTGTTTGTATCAAAATTAAACATGAACATTGGTTCCGGGGCAACGATGTCATGTGCATGGAGTTTTCTGAATTACACCAACTATGACACCTGTACTCTCTCGACAAAACTATCATAAGCTACTATTGTTTGTAATTGATTGTTTCTACTAATTAACAATAGGTCACTACGTAAGTGCATATATAATGTGTGTTTATTATCCTCACTATGTATATGTATGCAGATTTGAGATGGGAGAGTGCAAAAGGAGAGGATGTACTGATATTGGTTTCATTGATCCACATCTTGTATTCAAAGAACCTAAACCCCAACCAACATGGTACCCAAAAACGGTGGCTAGTATCAAGATGTCCTTTGAGAAGCAACGCGACAAGAAGTTTATACTCTTCCCCTACAATTTCGGGTGAGTGTTCATAATGTTGACTCTACCATATATAAATATATGTTGACTAACAATTTAAATAATGAGTGTTATGTGCCTTCATATGCATACACATGCAGCAATCACTGGCTATTGATGGAGATCGATCTAGAGAGCGCTGGTCTAGTCATCTGGGACTCAATGAGAAAAGAGCAAAAAGAATACCAAGAAATGATAGATATTATCCAGGGGTAACTGCAATCTCTCCCGCACAACTCTATATATGTATATATCAGTGTCTCTATATGCAATAATTAATAGTCCAAATATTTTTAATTTTATTGGGCAGTGTTTGGAAAGAATTCATTCAGAAACACAATATGACACAACGCAAAGCACCATTGCATGTAATTAAACTTCAAGTAAGTACTATATTGCTCTATTAGTTCAATTTCCCAATGTTGCTTCCTATGTGTATCAATTTACCTATACCAGATCAGATACTGAATCTGTTTTCTCCTAAAGTGGATTCTGCGGCAGCCATAGGGGACCAATCTTTGTGGATACTATGTTTGCGAGTTCCTGAGGTTATGCTAAAAAAGAAGTCGTATAGAGGAAGCAAAAGTACGTATCTAAGTACTACTACTTTTTATTGTTATTCTTGATATATATACTAATAATTTTTTTACTCAAATTGTAGATTAGACATTTGAGAGAGAAGACCCTGCAAATACACCATCTCAAAGCAACATAAGAGACGATAGTTGGATTTCTTACTGAACAGGTCTTAAAGCCTGGCGCCGAGTTCTACTTTAACCCTGATGAACCATGGCTTCCAAAAAAATAGGGTCATTATAACTTTATGTTGAATGTAATGGATAATGACAACTTGTTATCAGATCTAAAGGGCGGACATGATGATGAAAGTATGCAATGCAAGCTTGTATTATATATGGTGCACAAATTATTTCTATATACTTTCTTTTTAGTTGGGTTACTTGCGTACATTGCTCATAACCGAACTTTACTATACGCTCATGTATGCATATATTATTTATAGTGCAAAAATCATATACGAAAACCTATTTTAAAATCAAAATAAATTATGAATTGAAATGAAAAAGAAAATGTAAAAGAAAAGGGGACCTTTACTCCCCGTTGGTAATACCAGCCCGGAGTAAAGGTGCCTGCAATCCCATAGGCCCAGATGCCTTTTACTCCTGGTTGGTATTACGAACCGGGAGTAAAAGTACCCCTTTACTCCCGGTTCTAAACCTTTACTCCTGAATTGGTGCTTCCGATTGAGCAACCGAAAGCAAAGGAGGTTGCCAAACGGGAGTATATGTTATTCCTGTACTGGTGACCTTTGAGTGGTAGAAGCTTCTCTTGGAGTAATATCAGCCTAATCCACTTCTCTAGTCAAATTATACTGGGTCTTTACTCCTTCCAGTTGGGCACAGGATACGACCTGTTGCTGATCATCGAGCTGTTTGCTCCCTGAAGCAACTGATGCTCCGATTCATCTTCCTCTATGATGTCTACGTGCCACATAACACCTACCACGTCTCCATGGATGTAAGGTCACACAGTAGATGGATGGCAGTGGCAGTGTGCTACGTATGAGAAAGAGGAATCCAAGCCAGTTGCTTCATTCATCCAGGAGCAAACAACATGTGCTGCTTGTCCGGCTGCTTGTGGAAGACTCGGGGAGATAAAAAACAAGTGCTACTGCCGCCTACGACTTCTATACAGAATATCAAAATATTGCCCGTCAGTCGTCTGAACGAGAGTAGGAATGGACACTCATGCATAGTGATGGATCAGGGTCCAGCACACGTCCGTCGTCGCATGCTGCGGTGATCAAAACGGAATGGAAAATGGTCAGCATCTTTTCTAGTACCAGTACATTGATAGCAGTGGCACATACGTAGATTTCGTCAAGGAAGAGGAATCCAAGCCAGCTACTTCCTCATTTCTCTGGCTGCTTGTGAAACTGCCTACGACTTCCATACACACTTACCAAAACATTTTGGTTGCTCTAGTTGATTCTAAAATGTATATATTCAAGGCTACGGTTTCAGAACAGTATTTTAGTACTGTTCACTAAATCTCTGATGCATGGATGTTTTGGTGTTTATTAGACAGACCGGATTCGCATGGAATTGGATCTAGAAATTGCGTTTTACCATTTTTAATTCCAAAAAAAGAATATGATATTTTACTCCTTTCGACTCGATATATATATCAACATAAATGAATAAAATTTTACTACTAGTTCATCATTAGATGAAGTTAACTAAATGGAAGCACACTCTTAATAATCTCCGATATGGAAGCAAACTAAATTAGAAGGGATGATATTTAATCAAATAGTAGGTTTAGTGAGGAAAATTAAATAAAAAGTTTAGAAAACAAATAGCCATTTTGCTTTACCAATATTTTTAGAATTACAAAATTACTATGAAAGTTCAGGTTAAACACAGACAATGTTAGTTCATAAAATAATATAGATATTAAGAATTATTTAATAACTAAATATCAATTAGTCAATCAATATCATTTATTTATATAAATGTTTAAATAACTACCACAAAATATTAATTATGCAAAATAATTTATATAAACGAATAAATAAACTTAAGTATTTAGATCTCTATGCATCCTTTATAATTTTAAATGAATACAAAAAGGTATTTATAGATATAGTATTAAATGGTTCCAATACATCATTAGTAACAACAAAATTAAACAACCGGTTAATGTTATGAAGAGAAAACATCTAAATAGGTTGATGATGCTTTATTTCTTTTTAGTGGATACGGATACTGCCAGATATTATCGAATACGGGTCTGTAATCATATAGAGCAAAACACTGAAAATCAAATTCGTGTATATCCATCTAGTATTGTAGTTTCTCATTTTTTTAGAAACCGATAGGAATACGGATATCCATATTTTAGGTTTTACCGATACACCTCATAGTTTGGATATCCCACATGACCATATTTTCTTGAAGGAAAAAGCAGTGGCAAACGGTTCCTAAACGTCATACTTAAAAATATATTGCAAAAATTTAGCTTGGTTATCATCCAAACATTCTTTACTGCTCTAGATTTTGACAATATATATCTTACTGCATTGAAAACCAAATATCAATTTTAATTTTTCTCACGGCTTCAATTTGATTTGGGCAACAAAAGTTACAAACCAAACAAGCAGTTTTGGAATATATGCTATACGGGTGGCGTCAGCAAAAGAATTGAAAACCTGGTTCTTGCTCGCTCGCTCTCTCTCTCTCTCTTTACGATTCCAGATAATGATTTGAAAACTGCGACCTTGTTTTTTCAGAAAGCGGAAGTTCACATTCAAATAATGAATTGGTGTTGGTGTGTCTTTTTTACACCATCTTGCCCTACAAAATGGTCTTGCTAAAATAGATGTAATCTGAGACCTTGTTTGATGCACAATTACTGACCTCAAATAAATCACATGTGTTGTACGGGATTGGAGTACCTGAAATTTTGTTCAAATACACTCTAACCGATTTCAACACAGGTGGATTGAGGCAAACATAATGGATATCCAAACAAGCCCCCAATTGGATGACAATCCAGGCAAATAATAAAGTGCCTGTGATTTAGGGGAGACAGTGCTGCATCGGACTACAGTTTTGGAGCTTGAGATCATGGAGCGGGCCGTGTAGCTCGTGACGTGCAACTTCTGGTCCACAAACCTTCGAGAAAAGGCATATTTTTAAGGGTGTGTGCAGCTTCAAAGCTGTTTTTTTTTTAAAAAAATTTGCGTGTGAGAGCTGGCGAGTTAGTTACCACACCCTAGCATTTACTATCTATTCGCTTGGTCGTTTTTGGTTGGCTGATTCTCGTTTCTGTTGATTTGTTATGAGAGAAAAACACTGCTGAATCGCTGGCTGATAAGCGCTGGTAGACCAAACAAACTGAAAGCTGATATTTCTATTCTAAAATATATATTGGCGGCTACGGCTATATATATTATTACATACCTGCTGTATGGTTTCAGAACACAGCTTCAGAGCGTGGATGTGTACGTGACTCTTCATTGATTAGCAACCGCTGCTTTCGTGTAACAAACAGTTACAACAGCGCCACGTCATCAGGAAGGAGGATGCGTACGGGACTAATCATTAATTAGCAATAGCAGATGCTGCGCCCGGTCAGGTCAGCACTGAGCAGCCATGCACCATGACAGCGGGCAACGTTTATTGCGATGCGGCGGCAGACGATGCTACGGCGGTGGGCTTTTCTGGCGGCTGCTGGCCTGTAGTTTGGTAGATATGAGGAAATCTCCAAAGATCAGCACTCGTGGTACGACCATCCATATATCACTGCACACTCATACTGATGTGTCGTTTTTGTTCAGCACCATCGGAGACACGGTCAACAGGCTTGACGGGAGTGCTTATTCCATCCGAAACAAGATAATCCTGCATTTCAGAATTTCAAATATTGTCCTCAAAAGAATGTAATTATGGGCATAGAGATTGATTAACTTACTCCATCGAGGACACTCAGATGGCAAGACATTTCATTTGTGAGGGTATATCTGCCATATGCTGGGCAGTAGATTGATCTGCAACGCCCGTAACAAGGCGCGTGCTTTGTTGGAAAGATCACAGAAATATTATAATTTGATTTTTACTATTGGATAACTCCTGTAAAAATATTTATAATTTTATTATTCAAATATCCGAACAAGATGAGATTTTTACCACCTTTCTAAGAATCTGTCCCAAATTATAAGTGGTTTTGAATTTGTTGGTTCACCCATTTTACTCTATATCTAGATCTATAATAAAATAGATGTACCATATAAATAATTGAATTATAATTTAGAATGGAGATGGAGTATATTTTAAATATAAATTATTTGGAATCTAGAGAACATATGTGAATATTTGAATGGTTGTCGTACGTGGCAATAGTGACCAACGATCACAGAGCTAGTTGTATGTATCAACTGGGAAAAAAATATTCCAGCTTTTGTGATTCTGTTGCAGCGTTACGTCGTAATCACATTGTTATTATCATCTGGGGATACTATTATCTCCCGTGTAGAAACATTGAGATGTACTAGGAGAGTTCAAAAAATGATGCTTGTTCGTCATTTATCTGGCTGCTTGTGGAAGACAAGCAGAGTTCAAAAATTTGTGCTACTGCCGCCTACGACTTCTATACTGTGTACCAACATATTGACCGTGAATCGTCTGAACGAGTAGAAATGGCCGGACACACCGATTTGAGAAAGCGATCCTCGTCTCTGTATAGTCAATTAGTCACGGTCATCCACTCTTGCATAGTCAGTGATGGATCACAATCCAGCGCACGTAGATGGATAGCAGTGGCAATGTGGCACGTAGACATCCTGTAGATGGAATCCAAGCCAGTTACTTCAGGGAGCTAGCAGCCACAGGTCATATCTGCTTGTTCCTCATTTCTCTGACTGCTTGTGAAACTGCCTACGACTTCCATATGCACTTACCAAAATATATTGGCTGCTACAGTTGACTCTAAAATATATTTATTGACGGCTACGGTTTCAGAACAGTATTTTAGTCTCTGATGATGAGTCAGTCATGAGTCAACAGCTCTGCCCGCTATGGGTAACGGCTGTCTATGGTTAGGTGCGTAATTTCAGCCTGGCGGCTCCCTTGACTCGTCTAGGCTCGATCTGAACACGCATGCATGGTTGGTCTTTATTAGACAGATTGGATTCCCACGGAATTTGATCCCAAAATTGCCTTTTACCACATTTTTATTCCGATACGAGTATGATATTTTACTCAATTCAACTCGAGGTATGTTGTTAAATTCAATATATATGAATAAAGTTTTACTACTAGTTCATCATTAAATGAAGTTAGCTAAATGAAAGTACACTTCTAGTGATCTCCGAAATGAAAGCGAACTAAACTATAAAGGATAATATTTAATCAAATAGTAGGTTAAGTGAGGAAAACTAAAAAAGAAATTTTGAAAACAAATAGCCATTTTGCTTTACCAATATTTTTAGAATTACAAAATTACTACATAAGTTCACGTTAAATCATTCATGTGTACAACAAATAGAATGATAGTTCATAAAAATAATATAGCTATTAAGAGTTATTTAATAACTAAATACTTAGTTAACCAATGTCATGTATTTATATAAATATTTAAATAACTATCATAGAATATTAATTCCATAAAATAATTTATACAAAGAAATAAATAAACTTAAGTAATTTATACGCAGATGGCAAGAAATTTCATTTGTTAGGGCAATCGATCTGGAAGGCCCATAACAAGGCGCATGCTTTGTTGGAAGGGTCATAGAAGTATTATAATTTTATTTGAACAATTGGATAATTCTTGTAAAAAATATTGTAATCTGATTTTTCTAATATCTGAACAAGATGAGATTTTTACCACCTTTGAGAGTTTGTTCCAAATTATAAGTTGTTTTGAATATGTTGGATCACCCATTTTACAATAGAAATGCTATATCCCACGGTTGTTTCTTGGGCCACCATCAACCGAATTCACTTGTGTCTGATCCATAGAGGAATACCCCATCTGTTGAAAGATCCACAACACAGGTCCGCTCGCGGCTTCCTCTTCAGTGCACTCATGCAATTTCCTAACGCCGTGTGCTCCGTCACCTAGGCTGCCGCACTCAGACCGCCACCCCTAGACAGGTGCCCCAAGAATTAGGCCGCTGCCTCAAGGTTGCTGGCATTAGGCCGTGCCTCTAGACCGCCACTCCCAGGTCTCGCCCAGTCGCCGCCCATAGGCCTTTGCCCCAGCATAGGCCCAGGCGTCTCTCATGCGGGCACGGCATCCCCGGCACGTGCGCCGCCGTCCTAGGTCTGCCCCAACGACCTTCCTTTGCTTCACACGAGATTCACTATCTGTTATTTGCTCTTCTATTTTGAAAATTGTAAATTTTGAAATTTATGAACATTTTGATAACATGTGTGACCAATTTGACATGCATTTGATATATGGAATTCATAAAAAAATTGTGAATTTTGTTTTTTTGAAATTTCTGGCATATATTTGTGTTCACCCCAAAGTGCATCCCTCTACCCAATAGGGCGGTGTATATATAGTTACAAGGTGGTGTAAAAATAGTTAGAAGATGTAAGTGCTTGGGAAAAATTAAGTTGATGAGAGAGCCGAAATCAACCAGTTGATGGATAGACACTCCCATTCGATGCAAAATCTCTTCCAGGGATCTACGAGCTAGCAAAGCGCCTAACACTGACTCCATTATATGAATACTACGATTCCCTAGCGCCCTTCCAGGGATCTAAGTTACAAACTGGAAATTAAAAAAATACCGATCAGTCATCTTCGCATGGGTGTTGGCCTGTTGCATACTTTTCTGATTGGGGTCGGGTCTGCAGTTCGATAGTGCGTGACTACTCATTCATTAGCAACTCAGCAGATGTGCAGGAGTGAATAACAGTATCTATCCGAGATTCCGAGCAGCCGTCGCACCATATGGTCAAAATCAACATTATTAGCCTCTCGTATAGTCGTCGTATGGACATCACCGCGCCAATTACTACCGTCGACGAGCTCACGACACGGAGACGATCCAAAGGGTACGGCAGACAGCGTGGGCGGATAGGGACGATAGCGGCGGCGATGCGACGCACAGGCCGGAGAATCCGCTGGCAGCCTGAGGAATCATCCGTCCAAAGATCATGGCTCGTGGTACGAGCAAGCATGTCGACCTGCACATTCATAATACTGGTTGTGGTCCGTCGATGGATGTGTCGTTTTTGTTCAGCAGTAATAGAGACACGGACCACAGGATGGACTATAGTGCTTACTCCATCCAAAAAAAAACATAATCCTGCATTTAAAATTTTTCCCCAAAAAGAATGTAACTATGGCTTAGAGATTAACTTAATTGTTAGGGTATATCGGCCATATGGTGGGCAATCTGGAAGCCCCGTGACGAGGCGAGCTTTGTTGGATAATTGTTGTCAAAAATGTTACAATTTCATTTTTTGAATATCTAAAACCCTGATACCGAGGAGATGAGATTTGTACCACATTTCTATTAATATGTTCCAAAATTATAAGTTGTTTTAAATCTCGTGGTTCACCTATTTTACTATATATCTAAATGTATAACAAACAGATAATACCAAAAAATAAAAATAACTTGTAGTTTAGAACAGATAGAGTATATATATATTTTAATTATAAATTATTTGGAATCTAGAAAACATATGGGAATGGATGTTATATTTATCTGTTTGTTGCACATTTAGATATGTAGTAAAATGCTGGGAAAAAAAATGCTCCTGCTTTTGTGATTCCATTCCTATGTTATGGCGTAATAACATTATTGTTGCCATCTGGAAAATAAGTAAGAACTATTAGCTCCCATGTAAAATAATCGAATTACTATCACTATAAATAGTCCGCATTCATAGGTCGCAACAGTGACCTCTTGTGTTACAGCATAGCCTGGTCAGCAGACGTTACAATTCATTCATTAGCAACTGCGGTCAGCGCCTAGTCGTCATCAGGTCAGCACACGTGGAGGAAGGTCATGTCAGCACTAGTCAGCAGATGCGCAGGAGTGACTAGCAGTATCTATCCGAGATTCCGAGCAGCCGGCGGCTGTGGCGCGTCCTTTGTTCTGCTACGCCGCGCCATCAGACAGAGACGGCACCATGACGAGACAACTCTTTTTTTTTGTCACAGTACTTTGTGGGATGAACTCTTCGTTGACTTATTTTCTTTTCGAAAACAAAGAAACATGACAAACCTAAACCGAAATTTATTCACCAAGGAAACACATGGCAGCCATGAATACTAGTTCCAATTAGGTATGTTTAATCTGGGGGGGTAGAGGCTTGTTGTCGGAGTGGCCTCACGTTTTTTGAGTCAAACATCTTCAATTTTTCAGTAAGGAAAAATCCACCGAAAGAGATAATATGTGATAGTTCAAAAGATCGATCCATTATATTTATCAAATACCAGTTGGTGCAATCCCATACATCGAATAAAAGGATATAATTAGAGAGGTTTACATCAATTAGTGCATCTCCACATTGGCGGAATTACTTGGAGCATACAACATCCAAGGCGGAAGACATCATCGGCATCTTCTCCAAAAGCACGAGCGCAGACATGAGAGCATCTACTCCTCCCGTCCTTTTTGAGGATGTCATCATAATCAGCGTCCAAACCTACATCCAAAATATCAGTATGATTTGTACTGGCCATTGGCTTTCACCTTATACTTTTGCTTTGCTATGTGGTAAGTGGATGTATAGAGTATAAAAAGGATCAATATTTGGTTGTGATTTTTCTATGCATGTATAATCGGCATTCGTACGTAGCAACAGTGACCTCTCATGCAACACCATGGCCTGGTCAGCACACGTTACTATTCATTCATTAGCAACTGCGGTCAGCGCCTAGTC
>CM041636.1:46779163-46791756 GCA_023333625.1 Bothriochloa decipiens
ATGGTTTCCTCCGGCTTCATCTTCGACATAGACGTCGTTGCCCAAGGCTTCGTCCCCGACATCTTGAAGACCGATGCCGAGAACGAGGAGTGATGTCGGGGGCTGATCCAGGATGCCAAGAGGCCAGGGGAAGCGCTGGTGAAGCTGTTCGAGGATGAAGTCCTGCCCCCAAAGATGAAGGGTACACCGTCGAGGAGGGCGGCGACGGAGACGGCGAAGCGGGCCTGTAGGAAAAAACTGGGCGAAGGTGCCCGTGTAAATAAGTTAGTTTTTGTAACTTATATTCAGTATGGCCTCGGGGGCCTTTAAAACATCTATGCATCTATCGTAATGCATTTGGATATTTCAAGTTCGAGCCTTCTCTGTTTTCTTTCGCCTAGATTTTGCTTTTTTGACTAAGTGTTCGACGCGTGCTCGTATCCCTTGAGGGGGGGAGCGAGTGGAGGTACCGTAGCCCAGAGGCATAGGAGAGCTCTCGGCTCAACAGCCCTCGACCCTTAGGGAATTTGAGGCATTTTCTTCTTAGTCGCGAAGCACGTCGAAGTGAAGGAAAGAAGAGACGCTTGAGCTTCGATCATCTGACCTTTGCTTTTCGACTAAGTGTTTGACGCATGCTCGTTTCCCTTGTGGGGGGAGTGAGTGGAGGTACCGTAGCCCTAGGGCGTAGGAGAGCTCTCGGCTCGATAGCCCTCATCAACCTCGAGGGAGTTCGAGGCATTTTCTACTTAGTTATGAAGCAAAAGGAGACGCTCGATTTTTTGAAAAATCATTCGTATTTTTTAGGAACTTAGGGGGTTCCCTCCCGTTAGCCACCGAGGGAGGCTCGACTCTAGTGAGACAGGATCGAGGCTACCTCTTGCATGTATAATAATAAGTTTGAACTTATAATCGAAAGTACTTCTTATATTTGTCATGCGAAAATGTATGAAACATGCAAGAATGTACAAGGGTATCGATGCCCTAGGGGTAGAAACGACGTAGTTGTTCGATGTTCCATGCATTGGTGAAGGTTTCGCCTTGTTGTTCGCTAGCTTATACGTTCCGGGCTTCAGCACCTCAGCTATGGTGTATGGGCCTTCCCATAGTGGAGTTAGGTTGTGATGCCCCTTGTTGCTCTGTCATCGACGTAGGATGAGGTCTCCAACTTGGAAGTCCCTCGAGCGCACGTGCTTGTCGTGGTAGCATCGAAGCTTTTGCTAATACCTCGTGGAGTGAATCAGCGTCATGTCTCGAGCTTCCTCGAGCTAGTCGATGGTGTTTGCGAGGGCTTCTTCGTTGGTTTGCTCGTTGTAGGCCTTTAGTCAAGGGGAACCATACTCGAGATCAATGGGGAGGACGGTCTCGGACCCATAGACCAAGAAGAATGGTGTGAACCCCGTGGCTCGACTAGGTGTTGTCCTTAAGCTCCACAGGACTGAAGGCAGCTCCATGGCCCATTTCTTTCCGTGCTTGTTAAGGCGGTTGAAGATTCTTGGCTTGAGGCCCTGCAAAATCATGCCATTGGCACGCTCGACCTGGCCGTTAGTTCGAGGATGAGCAACCGCAGACCAGTTTACACGGATGTGATGGCAATCACAGAAATCCAGGAACTTCTTGCCAGTGAACTGTGTGCTATTGTCAGTGATGATGACATTCGGGACCCCGAAGCGATAGATGATGTCAGTGAAGAACTTGACCGCCCGCTCAGAGTTGATATTGCCGATAGGCCAGGCCTCGATCCATTTGGTAAACTTGTTGACAGCAACGAGTAGGTGCGTGTATCCCTTGGTTGTCCTCTTGAGAGGCCCTACGATATCGAGCCCCCAGACCGCGAATGGCCAGGTGATGGGGATCATCTGTAGGGCGTGAGCTGGGAGGTGCATCCTTTTGGCATATAATTGACACCCCTTACACGAGCGAACAATGTTGATGGCGTCGGAAATGGCAGTTGGCCAGTAGAAATCTTGTCGGAAGGCGTTGCCAATGAGGGTTCTCGGCACTGCGTGGTGGCCGCAAGCCCCCGAGTGTATGTCCTCGAGGAGCCTCCTGTCTTCTTCGATAGTGATGCAGCGCTAAAGGATACCCGATGGGCTTCGCCTGTAGAGTTCCTTGCCAACACCGTAGATGACGTAGGACTTGGCCCGTCAGGCGATCCGGCGAGCCTCGGTCCGGTCTTCCGGGAGTTCCCCTCGAATGAGGTAGTCGAGGAAATGGACTCACCAATCCGGAGGTGGGCTCAATGGAGGAGGTGTCTCCTTGATCTCCATGACCTCGGCCCCAGTTGAGGGGACCTCGGTTGAGGCCGCGGGGTCGAGTTTCGAGGGTGTGGTGCCAGCCCCCAAGCCCAAGTCGACAGAGGGCTCGAAGAGGTCTCTCGAGAATACATCTGGAGGGATAGTACCTCAAGTTGATGCGATCTTTATGAGCTCATCTGTAGCTTCGTTATAGCGTCGAGCAATATGATTGAGCTCGAGGCCGTGGAACTTGTCTTCCAGTTTGCGCACTTCATTGTAGTAGGCTTCCATCTTGGCATCATGGTAGCTCGAGGCCTTCATCACTTGGTCGATGATGAGTTGTGAGTCACCTCGAACGTCAAGGCGTCGGAGCCCAAGTTCAAGGGCGATACGCAACCCATTGACAAGAGCCTCATACTCCGCAATGTTATTAGAAGCGGCAAAGTGGATGCGAATGACGTATCGCATGTGAACTTCGAGGGGTGAGATGAAGAGCAAGCCTGCGCCCGCTCCTGTCCTCATGAGCGACCTATCGAAGTACATTGTCCACAGCTCGGCTTGGATTTGAACTGGCGGCAACTGGGTGTCGGTCCACTCAACGATGAAATCTACCAGCGCCTGAGATTTGATGGACTTCCGTGGTGCGTAGGTGATGGTCTCATCCATAAGCTTGACCGACCACTTAGCAATTCTTCCAGCAGCCTCCCAGTTTTGGATGATCTCCCCCAAGGGGAAAGAAGACACCATGGTAACCGGGTGGCTGAGGAAGTAATGCTGAAGCTTGCGACGCGTAAGGACGATGGCATAGAGCAGCTTTTGCACCTACGGGTAGCGGATCTTGGTTTCCGAAAGTACTTCACTGACGAAGTAGACCGGCCGCTGGACGGGCAAGGCATGCCCTTCCTCTTGCCTCTCGACCACTATGGCCGCGCTTACCACCTAAGTGGTCGCGGCGACGTAGAGGAGGAGGGGCTCGGGCAGTTCAGTCGACGTCACTGATCGAGGAGGGACGAGGATCGGGGCGAAGGTTAGCATGCTGTTGAGTTTGTCGAGGGCCTCCTCGGCCTCAGCCGTCCATACGAAGCATTCGGATTTTTTCAAGTGGTGGTACAGGGGCAGGGCCTTTTCCCCCAATCGTGAGATGAAACGGTTGAGAGCCATGAGGCATCCTGTGACCTTCTGTACGCCCTTGAGATCTCAAATCAGACCCATTCGTGTGATGGATGCGACCTTCTCGGGGTTGGCCTTGATCCCGTGCTGGGAGACGATGTATCTGAGGAGCATGCCCCGAGGCACTCCAAAGACACATTTCTTAGGGTTGAGTTTCATATTCTTGGCTCGAAGGCATCCGAATGCGATTTCGAGGTCATGGATGAGGTTGTCAACTTTTTTGGATTTGACCACGATGTCATCGACATAGGCCTCGACCGCGTTGCCTATGTGTTCGCTGAAGACATGGAGCATGCATCACTGATACGTCGCCCCGGCGTTTCGAAGGCCGAAGGGCATGGTGACGTAGCAGTACATGCCAAAAGTTGTGATGAAGGAAGTCGTGAGTTGGTCAGACTCCTTCATCTTGATTTGGTAGTAGCCGGAATAAGCATCAAGGAATGAGAGGGTTTCACATCCCGCGGTAGAGTCAACAATTTGATCAATGCGTGGTAAAGGAAATGGAACTTTGGGACATACTTTTTTAAACTAGTATAGTCAACACACATTCGCATTTTTCCATTCTTTTTCTTAACTAACATGGGATTAGCTAACCATTCGGGGTGATGAACCTCCTTGATGAATCCAGCCACCAAAGGCCTGTGTACCTCCTCGCTGATGATCCTGCACTTCTCCTCATCGAAGCGACGCAGGCATTGCTTCACTGGTCTGGACCCGGCTCGGATCTCCAAGGCATGCTCAGCGACTTCCCTCAGTATGCCCGGCATCTTCGAAGGACTCCACGCAAACATATCGGTGTTTGCGCAGAGAAAGTCGATGAGCACTGCTTCCTATTTGCTCTCGAGGTCAGCACTGATCGTCAGCACTTTCTCACCGGAGCAGCTCGGGCCGAGGGGGACTTTCTTGGTGTCTTGCACTGGCTCGAAGCTGCCGGCGTGATGCTTGAGGTCGGGCACCTTGTCGGTGAGACACTCGAGGATCGAGGCTATCATCGCATTTTGCTCGACGGCCTCTCCGTACTCGACGTATTCGACGTGCAGTCATACGCGTGCTCGTAGGAGGAGCCGATGGTGATGACGCCTCTGGGTCCCGGCATCTTGAGCTTGAGGTAGGTGTAGTTTGAGATCGCCATGAATTACGTGTAGCCCGGTCGGCCGATGATGGCGTGATAAGTTCTATGAAACCTGACCACCTCGAAGGTGAGGGTTTGCTTCCTGAAGTTGGCGGGTGTGCCAAAGCAGACAGGGAGGTCGATGCAGCCGACGGGAATAGCCTTCTTCCCTGGTACGATGCCATGGAAGCCCCGGCGCTGGGTCAGAGTTAGCACCTCTTGACTCCCAGGAGGTCGAGGGTCTCGAGGTAGATGATGTTCAGGCTACTGCCGCCGTCCATGAGGACCTTCGAGAGGCCGGTGTTGACGATGATTGGGTCGACAACGAGCGGATAGGCCCCGGGGTTGGGGACGCGATCTGGATGGTCGTCACGGTCGAACGTGATGGGTGCATCAGACCAGTCGAGGTAGTGGGGTGTCATGACTCGGACAGAGAAGACTTCTCGATGCTCTCTCTTGCGCTGTTGAGGCATGAGCTGGGTCGAGGGGCCTCCGTAGATCATGTAGCAGTCATAGACTTCAGGGAATTTTCCGTATTCCCCATTGTCTCCCTCATTGCCGCCCTGGTCTTTCTTGTCGTCACCCTTCTTGACGCCCAGTTGCTCGAAGTGCTTTCGAAGCATATGCCAGTCCTTGAGTTTGTGTTTTGCCCCATCCTTGTGATAAGGGCAGGGCTCCTTGAGCATCCTGTCGAAGATGGCCCCTTCAGGGGGACCTCGAGGTTTTTTGCGCTTGGCTGCTGTGACGAGATCGTCGTCTGCAACCTCACGCTTGCCTTGCTGATTCTTCTTTTTCTTTTTGTTCTTCTTTGAACCTTTGCTCAAGCCCCCGGCATCGACTGCCAGTGCCTTCCTCTTGTCTTTTTTGTCATCGAAGAAGGCTCCGACCGCATCCTCGCCAGCTGCGTAGTTGACGACCACATCCATGAGCTCGTCAATGGTGTTGGGGCGGTTGCACCCCAACTCGCAAACTAGGTCCTTGCAGGTCGTACCGGCAACAAATGCTAGAATTACGTTGAGATCAGAGATGTGGGGGAGTTCGGTTTGGAGCTTGGAGAAACACCGAGCGAAGTCACGCAGAGACTCCCCTGGTTTTTGCTTGTAGTTGTGCAATTCCCAGGAGTTTCCAGGACGCACGTAGGTGCCCTTGAAGTTCCCCGCGAAGATCCAGACCAGGTCGACCCAGTTGTGAATCTGGTCAGGGGGAAGCTCCTTGAGCCACCTACGCGTGGTGTCGGATAGGAACAGGGGAAGGTGACATATGATCGCGCGATCATCACATGCCCCGCCTGCCTGACAGGCTAGTCAAAAATTGGCTAGCCAGAGCTCGGGTTTGGTTTCACCGTTGTACTTGACGACGCTCGTGGGGGTCAAAACTTGTCGGGCAACCGGGCGTTGCGGATCGTCCTGCTGAAAACTCAGAGACCCGGTGGCTTCGGGGCCCGTCGGTCTTCATTGCTGTCGTAACATCCCCCACGATGGGTTCTGTACCCTCGATCCTTGGCGTCCCTATGTTTGCGCTTGTGGTTCTCGATGATATCGAGGCGCGCGTCACGCGAGGCGCGGTTGTCAATGATACGATCTCAGGCTGGTGTCTTCTTCGCTCGGGGGCCACCTCTTGATCAATTGAGCCCTCCCTTTTGGGCCAGGAGGGCTCGTCCTGTGGTTTAGAAGCTACCCCTCGATGCCTCGAGGCTGAGCTCTCGGTTTGCTGAATAGTAGCAACTTGAAGGAGACCCTCGATCTCACGTTGTACCCGTCGAGCTTGTGAGTTGGATGGCGCGGGCATATTGCGAAGAAGCATAGCCGCCGCGACAATGTTCTGGCTTGCCCGAGGGTAACGGTTGATGGGATGTTCGGGTGCCCCACCCTCGTTGATCTACTGGTTGACCTCTCGGGCCCTGGCTTGGGCTCTACCGCCGGGTGGTGGTCGCTCTTGCTCGAGGGTTCGCTCGAGCTGGCGCAGTCATTCCTGGTCATCGGTGAGTTTAGCCTGCAACTCCCGAATTTGTGCCAGCTGTGTGTCCTGTTCATTAGGATGGGGGCACGCCTCTTGGGGTGCGATTGGTTGTCGATCCCCTGCTCTAGGGAGAGTCCCTCCCACAGCAGGGGCAGCCGTATCGGCCATCGGATCAACGGTGTCCTGATTGGATACGTCATCACCGTCGATATGGATACACTCGTGGGTAGGGTCCCAATGGTCAGATTCGGAGTCGGGGTCCCCATAGTTGAAGACGGGGAATTGTCCCTGTGCCTCCTCCTGCAGCTGCTGTCGGAGTGCACCGACGATATACCTCCGGGGGCAAGGTGCTCTTGTGAAGCCCAAGTACACGGAGGCCGGCATGACCATTCCTACATCCGTCATTGCACGAAGGAGGGCGCCTGGGCGGTCCTCCATCGTACTCATGTTGGCGTGGTTCATGGTTGAGAGCGTCCTTGCGGCGTTGTTGAGACTGAACGGGAACCGTCGACGATGCTCGAATAGCTCATGCAGAAGCAGGCTCGAAGGAGTGGGGGTCGCACACATCAGGGGAGTTCTGTCGCGCTCCCTCGATGAGTGTATCACGAAGGTGAAGTTGGGGTCGTCATGGGGCCCTGCTGGCCCGTCCTCTGCTCCCAAACTCAGGTCAGATAATCCTCCAACAAGGGGCTCCTCATCACCGGTCAGGAGCGAGGGGAATGCGGCGGGCACCAACCTGGACTCAGGTTGATGGCAGTGACAGCGTCTATCGCGCCTCCTTCTAGTTGCTGCAGCATGGTGGTGAGACCGACGGGGGCCCCTCCTGAGCATGGGGGCACTGCAACCTCCGCTTGGGTCACTAATCGAGAGCAGGGTCATGTCATAGCCCTGACCGAGGGACATGAACTCTAGGCTCCTGAACCAGATCACCGTAGCACGCGGAAGCGGTGAAACAGAGTCGCCCATCCGGAAAAATGGCCGGAAATCATTGGTAACACGCGGAGCCCCTACCTGGCGCACCAACTGTCGATGTTTCGACCCCGGGGGTCAACACCAACGAGTAAATTCGTAATTGCGTGCTCCCTTAATTCGGTGGGTGATGCAAGAAGGACACAGTGATTTAGCCTGGTTCGGGCAAAGAAGGCCCTACGTCCAACGGGAGGGGGATAGTTCGTGTTATCTTGCACCGAAGCGCTAGTACAGGGGTGAATACAAGCGAGTGTGAGAAGTGTGGGCTTGAGCTCGAGCATTTCGGGTGCTAAGCTCTCTACACTGTCTCATGGTGTTGTTCTATGATCTAAGCCTTAGCGTCTGATGCTTCTGAATCCTCTGTCCCAAGCCCTGGCGCCTCCTTTTATAGGTGAAGGAGAGGCACAGGAGTACATATTTTTAGTGCTAACGTGGTCGGTGACGTATGACACCGATGCCAATCATGTCGGTGTTGCTGTAGAGGTGTACGTCGGCATGGGAGGTCCTGCAACCGTCGCGTCGAGAGTTGTTGAAGTGTTGACCGAAGTTGTTGAAGTCCCGCTCGAGGGTCGGCGTGACAGAGCCGAGGGGCGACGGTCGAGGCCTCAGGTCGAGTCAAGGGGGTCGAGTCGAGGGGGTCGAGGCCCTTCGGATAAGGCCGAATCCCGGAAGATGCGGGGAATCTGTTGACTTTTGAGCCTCGAGGAGGTGCCGGACGGGACACAGTGCTTGGTATGGCGTAACAGTGAGGTACGATCTGCGGGATTCTGGGGTATGGGCGGTAAAAACAGGATTCGACTGCCATACTCACAACTGTCGCTGTAACTGTGACCATACGGTTAGGCGGGAGCAGGTAAAATGCATTGAATGCGCCTGGATCCGTACGCTAGTGGTGGCCATACGGGTAGGCTCGTGCTCTCTACTGTGACCATACGGTTAGGCTCGTGCTCTCTACTGTTGCTGGTGGTGGTGGGCGCTGTCGTTGCCCTACCCCGCCAAAGCCGGCTCGTCGTCTCATCACCTAAACCTGACCGCCGGCTTCAGCCGTGTGAATCGTGGTGCAAAAGCCCTACTGTCCATGTGGGACTCGGCCAAATGGGCAAGCTAAGAAGGCGCCACGCTGTCACCAGTGGTGGGGGTCGACTACAAAAAGAAGCAGTGGAGGTCACCCAGAGAGGAGGAACCAAAATATCAATTGTCTTTTACCTTTTTACCTAGTTGCTTAGTTACTGTTCATCTTCTTCCTTAGATTATACTAGTTCCTGCTACTTGTATGTGAATTCGTTGGCAATCTGTATCAGCTCTGGCGATTCGCGGTGCCATGAATCCCGTGGTGAGCTCCAAGTTCGGCAAGCTTTTCCGCGCTCTCAATGACCTCTGCGGCGAGTTTCAGTCCATCGAGCGGCGGTTCGCTGGTTCGGAGGAGTGCCGACCGCAGCAGCCGACTGCAGATGTGGAGCAGTACTCCGCCACCGTCGTCGCCGACAACTGGGGAGGGCTGTTTGAGCAGCTGGACCACATTCCGGAGGAGCACGTCCCTGAATCGGCCGCCTCCGACTCGTCCTCGCCTTCGTCGGAAGAGCAGCAGCATGCCCCCCTCGGTCATGTCGAGGCCGACAACTGGGGCGGAGGGTTCGGGGAGATCGATCTAGTCTCCGCGCTCGATTCCTCCTCTGACTCCGACTCCAACGGCCTCTCCATCGTCGCTCTGGCCACCGAGTACATCTCCACCAGCGCCGAGCACATCTCCACCAACGCTTCCCCCACCTACCCCGCGCTCACCGCTTCCACCATCGTGCTCGAGGAGATCGAGTTCGAGGAGAACCCGCTCCAGATCCAGGTTAGCGAGCAGTAGCTGGAGGTGCTGGAGGTGAACGAGCTCACCGCTCCGCGTCACCTTTGTCTTCAGCCGCAGCGGCGAACTCCTCTGTGGCCGCCCGGTTCCCGTCGGTCGCGACCTCCACCTCTGCCTCGCTGACCACAGTGCCCTCCCCTGCGTCCGCCTCGGCCTCGACTGCCGTGGCGCTCTCCTCCGCGTCCACGTCGGCTTCGACCGCTGCGGCGTCTTCGTCTGCGTCCGCCGTGGCTTCGACATGTACGGCGTCCTCCACCGCACCCGCCTCGGCTCCGTGGGCCACGGCGAGTTCCTCCACGCCGGCCTCGCCGACGTGCGACTCCTTCACATCAGGAAGCAGGAGTACAGAATTCACTCAAAGCAGATCCTCAATGCTGATCCAGAAGTACATAATGGGTGCTCATTTCTGATCTGAGGAATTTTTACCCTCCAAACCAATCAAGTGAATAACACCTGACTAGCACATGGTAAGTACAGAAACTTTCTCAGCTAGACTAAGCTTTGCCTGAACAAGAAATTCTATATTGGATCAGCAACTTTCATTTTGTAGCATGAAATAAAATTACAAAAAAGCTGCATATTTGAATAGTTAGATGACTCTTCTGACATGCTTATGATTGTCAGTAACAGTAGTTCAAGGTTGTGAAAAATTACTTTTCTGTGTTTGTGTGGTACATGTGAGTAATTTTATTTGCTATGGTACATGTGAGTAATTTTATAAGCTGCAAAAAACACACTGTTTGGCTGTTGATTTCAGCTTATTTTAGCCATAAGCAGCTTTGAGTGAATTCTAGCAAGGGCTGCTTTGAGTGATTAACTATTCAGTGCATTAGCTAAAGATAACTTGTAAAAATCTGCAGTGGTAGGTCTTCATTTTTTATGGAAGGGTCTTTCACTTTCATGGAGGATACCTTTCTTTTTGCTGATTGATTCAATAATGATAGTTAAGAAGGATACTTTCTAATTTTGCCGTCCTCTCTGCTGACCAGTACTTCCTTTCTAATGACAACCATTTGTTTCTTTCATTAGCTTGCGCCTTAGCATTTCCTAACTCTGCTTCGGACTATATGGATTGCTTGTGGCAAATGGAACCAATGTTTTCCTAGACGCTAAACGGTACATCGGCGGTGACCCTCCCTTTAGCGTTTAGACTGTGTAGACGCCGTTTAGACGGCGTCTAAACGGATTAAACGGTTTTGTTACTGTAGCAAGGTTTCAACAGTTTTGTATGTATATAGATGTCAATTTTACATGTAAGATACCTTGCATAATTCCATGAGTCACAGAACATGTACAGAATATGAGAAGGGAAAAGAACATGAGTCACAGAACTGCACATTCCTCTTCAGTTGCATTGGGGCATGCACGGACTTCTCCTTTCTTGCCGGCAATATGCAATTTGAGCCTATAGATTCCTGCCTTCACAACCTTTGGGCACAACTTGCACTTGATTACATTCAGATCATTTGGATCAATCAAAACTCCATACTCCCACCCCACATCATTAGAATTTCTCTTAAGGGTAGGGGCATGAGCTGGCTCTGGCTGGTCCACGGATGGACGAGTCGATCCGGCAGATGACATCCTGCAAATGGCATGTCATCGACCTTTGAATCAGAGCATAACAGAGCTAGATTGAAGTACTTGGTTGGGCTAAAGCCTGAATCTAAACTTAATCGAGCTAATTCGAAGTGCAGGGAAAGTAAATAAGCAGGCGTACAACAAGTAAAGGTGCAGGCGTATCAGGAACAGCAAGTAAATGGAAGAACGGACAGAGCAGTACCTGGGATTGGGAGGCAGTTCGGTCGGAGGAGGCGTCAAGGCTGGAGCTGCTGCTGCTCGGAGGCGGCGTCACAGCTGGAGCAGGGACGCGCGCAGGACGAAGCCACGACGCGCGTGTAGGATGGAGCAGGGACGCGCGCGTAGGACGGAGCCGCGACACGCGCGCAGCTGGAGGTGGGCCTCGTCGTCGGCGCACTGGCGGCGGCGTGCGTACGAGCTGAGCGGAACCGGAGAAATCTCCTCTCAACCCTAGCCTCCGGTACTTATACCCGCCCCAAATTTCTCTCGATTGCCCGCCAACTCTTCCGCGACTCCATTCCCTTCCCGCCTGCTGCTCCCGCCCCGTCGATTTGGGCCGCGGCCATCACCTAAACGCGACGTTTATTCCCGTTTCAGCGTCCAAAACCGTTTCCCTGCCGTCCCGTTTAGACCGTCTTCAACGTTTATTTCCGTTTTTGACCGTCTAAACGGGTTTCCCGTTTAACTGCCCGCCCAGGCCTGAAACTCCACGGCACCTTGTCGTTTACCGTCTAAACGTTAGACGGCCGTTTAAAACCGTTTAGGAAAACATGGAATGGAACCTATGCTCTCACTGTACTTATTTTTCTCTAGCAGCAGCTGTCTCTAATTATCTTTTCTCTAATGTATCTCTTTGTATTTCAGCTTTGTTCCATACTGTATGCCATCCATGTAAGGATCCCAAAGCCTTTGTTCCATACATTTTGTAAGTGTTTAGAGGATTGCTTGGTAGGTGCAGATCGATTACTATTTATGCAGTACTATTATTTACCAGATGCAATGTGGCTTGTTATCTGATGTGCAATTGTTTCTACTGTAAGAGGATACGGTACCTTGATTATGTACTTGCTGCTAGCTATACTGTTAAAGGACTTCATGCAGGAAACTTGTATGACTTTTTGCATGAGATATATATATATAAATATGCTCAAAGATTTTTTTAAAAAACAAAATTCTTTGCTGAGTGCCTGTGCTGTGGCACTCGGCAAAGAGGGTTTTTTTATAAAAAAATAAAAAATCTTTGCCGACTGCCAAGTTAGCAGTCGGCAAAGAAGCCACCAGACGACGTTGGCTGCTTCTTTTACCGACTTAAGGTTTGACAGTCGGCAAAGTCTTTGCCGACTGTCATCACGTGGCAGTCGGCAAAGACTGTCTTTGCTGACTGGGCAAAGAAGCCACCAGACGACGTTGGCTGCTTCCTTTGCCGACTTCAGGTTTGGCAGTCGGTAAAGTCTTTGCCGACTGTCGTCACGTGGCAGTCGGTAATGACTGTCTTTGCCGAGCAATTCTTTGCCGATTAGCCTTTGTCGACTGCCACGTGAAAAGCAGTCGGCTGCCACGTGAAAAGCCGTCGGCAAAGGCTTTGCCGACTGCATTCTGGCCCTTGCCGACTCCTTCTGGTAGTTGGCAAAGCCGGTGGATCTGGTAGTGCTAAAATTCAGGTACAAATCATTCACCCACAGCTTTTGTGCTGAATCACTTGTCGATCGCTTATTCACTAGCTAGAAACATTTGA
>CM041636.1:46791766-46831249 GCA_023333625.1 Bothriochloa decipiens
TGCTGAATCACTTGTCGATCGCTTATTCACTAGCTAGAAACATTTGAGACGTCCACCATCATCACAGTTCACACATCGGATCCCCATATTTCCATCGATCGTGTGTCACCGTAACACACACGAGCATATCAAGAACAAGACGATAACAACACCAATCTGTTCACAGCTTGGTGTAGATGGCGACGTTCCTCCAGTGCGACTCCATGCGGGGCAATGGGTTGTGGTGCAACTGCTTGTACACGCCGAACTTGAAGTAGTGATCCTTCCCGCCTTGGCCGGGGGCTTCCAACCTTTTCACGCTGTCGAAGAAGATGGTGACCTTTGCAGCGGCGACGTCGTGGACGACGTTGAGCCGTATCCAGCGATCGTAGACATGGTCCGCTACCGCCTTGGATAGGTCGTGGTAGTAGGTTAGCTGGCCGTCATAGACGTGCAGCATCAGCGTGGTGGCATGCGTCGCCGCGCCGAAGACTTGCATCATCGACGCGCCCGATGTACCATTGGGCACGAACATGTCGCCCTCGAACTGCCACACCCCGGAGCCGTAGATCTTCTGCAGAACTATGGAGAGTTAGTGTAGGAAGAAGACGACCTAGAATGGTTGAGAACAAGTCTTGCCGTCATCACTCACGTTGACTTTGATCTCGGTCCTCGCGCCGTCGGGGTGGGGGCTGGCTGGCTTGTCGGTGGCGAGGACCCACATATTCCAACATATAAAGGTCACATTTACAACATGAGTTACTACTCAGTTATAAATTTCTGTACTTTATAGTTACATTATAAATTTGAGACACATTTCGCTTATTCACTACTCCCTTCGTCCTGAAATAGGTGGTCCTTGCTTCATTATTAGTCATACAATTTTAACTTTAACCAAATTAAATATATGCAATAAAATATTAATAGTTATAGGACATAATTACTATTATTAAGTACATCGACGAATCTATTTCATAATTAACTTATATATATAGAAATACAAAAGATGATAATATTTCTTACAAACTTAGACAAATTTAAGAAAGTCTTACACTAGCTTCTTTAGGGACACATTTGAGACGTCCTCCATCATCACAGTCACACGTCGTCGCATCCATGTTCCCATCGACCGTGCGTCACTGTCACGCACACGACTGTACCAGATGACGACATTGAATTTGTTATAAATTTAGTAAATTTAGTTTGTAGTTATTAATTTGACACAAGATCTAGTATGAGTTATAAATTTGAGACATATTTTTCTCTTATTCACTGCTCAGCTACTTTATTCACTTGCTGGAGACACAATGGAGACGTCCTCCGTAATAATCAGTTCCATGTTTCCATCGATCGTGTGTCACCATCACATATATACACGACCATATCAAGAAAGAGACGAGATAACGACATCAAATCTGTTCACGGCATGGTGTAGATTGCCACGTTCCTCCAGTGCGACTCCATGCGGTACGACGGGTTGTGGTGTGACTGTTTGTACACGCCGAACTTGAAGTAGTGATCCTTCCCACCTTGGCCGGGGGCTTCCAGCCTTTTCTCGCTGTCGACGAAGACGGTGACGCTGGCCGCGGCGACATCATGGATAACGTTAAGCCGGATCCACCTGTCGTAGATGTGGTCCGCCACCACCTTGGTCAGCTGATGGTAGTAGGTAAGTTGGCCATCGTAGACATGAAGCATCAGTGTCGTGGCATGTGTCGCCGCGCCAAAGACCTGCATCACCGACGCGCCTGACGTGCCGTTTGGCACGAACATGTCGCCCTCGAACTGCCACACCCCGGAGTTGTAGATCTTCTGTAAAACTCATAGAGTTAGTATAGGAAGAAGAGCTGGAATGGCCGAGAACAAGTCTTGCCGTGGAGGTGTGACACACGTTGACTTTGATCTCGGTACGCGCGCCTCCGGGGTGGCGGCTGATCGGCTTGTCGCTGGCGAAGACCCACATGCGCCGGACGCCTCCGGACTCCTGGTAGCGCTCATTGAGCGGCACGTCATAGGGCTTCTGCACCACGAACTGCGACTCGCTCAGCTTTAGACGGCTGAAGCCGGCAGTCGGGTTATTAGAGGACCTGGCGTCGGCGGGGTATGGCAAAGACAGCGCCGCCGCCGCCATCAGAAGCAACATCAACAGCAGAGAGCACGAGCTAGAAGAACCTGCCATGTTTCTGAGTACTAACCACCAGTGAGAAGGGCGTACCTCGTCAGTCTATTTAACCGCTCGATCGGCTGCCTGGACGGTCAGTGTCAGTGTACACTACCGATGACTACCACGAGGCCGATCGCGTGTCGTGTGCATGGGCGCACGGTGACAGAGACAGTGGCTGGCGGGCGGGCGGTGGCGGCACGCGCGCCAAGACGGCTGGCGATATCAAGCGCCTCGAACTCCAAGTTGGACGAAGGAGATCTCAAGAGAAGTCCTCCAACATTTGGAGTCTTGGATTTCCCAAAAACAATGCACTCTTGTTCATTGGTTGGCGTTTCACAGAATCCCTGACCATCGTGTTGTGCTGTCACCACCAATTCGAGTCGTGACCGGTGACGTCCATCCTTATACTTCTTGGATAAAGATGTGGAACGGGCTAGCACTAAGGCCTGCTAGGCCACCAGACCATGCCGCAGCAGACCATCGTGCCTGGCCAACGGCCCAAGCACGGCACGTGGTCTGCCTTTCCGGCCATGCTAGCCCGATAAGGCACAGACCCAGTAGGTCACCGGGTCGGCTTGAGACCTGCTAGGAACGGGAGGCAATGCTGCAGCAGTTGAGGCTGCCACTGCTTGGAGCTGACGCGCTGGAATCTGATGGCCGGGAGGAGCATGGAGGAGCAACAGGCCGCCCACAGAGTCATTGATGCGGGGCACATCGCCGGCGGCGCTAGTGTCGTGGAGGATCAGGTCGGACGGTGGTGGAGTGCTCGCCCGAGATCCGGCCGCAGCGGTGGGATGGAGCAGAGAGGGAGGACCCTGATACTGCTGGCCTCCTGGCCGTGGAGACGAGAGGGAGCGTCGTCGCCTCCCACACCAGAGAAAGCGGAAGAGGAGCGAGCGAGGGGGCATGTCACGGGAGGATGAGGAGCCAGTGATGGCTATGTGATAGCAGCGATTGGGGCGCTGGGGAAGGTAAGGGGAAGTGCGAATGCGTCCCACCGAGAGGAGGAGGTGGGCCGGTGGAAGTTAGGGTTAGTAATATTTTGTATGCTGGGCGGAGGGAGTAGAGATTCTTAGCAGGGCATAATAGACACCAGGCCATCCACTAAATTGCGGGTTGTGCCATGCTAGCCCGCGTGCCTAGGGTGTGGCCCAAGCACAGGCTGCTACGTGCTTTGAGGCAGCATGGGCATGGTTGGGGACCGGGCCGGGCCGTGCTCAGGCGGGGCCTGATCGCCGTGCTTTGGGACGTGTCTCTGGCTCACAGACTTCATGCTCAAGGTTTTTCCTGCACCTGCCGTGCTCTGTGAGTGGACCGTGGGCAAACTGCGATGTGATTTGCATCGCCAGGAATCACGAAGGGTGGCAAGGCGCCCAGGTGCTGGCGCTGCCGGCCAGAGTTCGAGTCCCATAGGGGACTGAATTTCTGGTCTCGCACCCAACCTCGGGACTTGTTTCTCAGTTTTATTTGCAGCCTCTCTCGCATGGAACCACAAAGGGAATGCCACACCCCCGTCGCCTACGGAGCCATGATGATGGTCCCGGTGATCTCTAGAAGAACGTGGTCTTCTGATCTGTGTGTAGTTGTAGGTTTAATTGTATATGCATGGTGTGAGTGTGTTGTGTGTGGTGTAGTGTGAGGTGTGTGTTCGTGTATGAACAAGATACTACAACGGTAATCAGATGAGAGGCTTAAAAAAAAGGAATCCTCATGTCCGACCTGTCGGCTGCCAGTACGCTGCAGACCCGCTCATAGGTGTTGATTTTTCTCCTTTACTAAATATACTAGCAAATATGTCCGTGCATTGCATCAGGTAAAATCCATCAAATATTTATGAAAGCACCCATGACAATAGTTCTAAATATTTATTCATGTTCATTTCTTCTAAATAAAATTTTAAAAATATAATTTATGTTTTGATAACCATGACATCCATAATATAGCTATATTGTTAGCATATATAATACGATAGCGCACTGTGTATGTAGGAACTAGGATGTGTGTGCAAACCACGTTAAGTCTGCTTCGACAACGCCTGATGCGGTGGCTCTCCACGTCATCGTGAAGGCGTCGCTCTTTTTCTTGCATCGTGGTCATCTACCATCGATCTGGATCAATCCATGAGCGCGTCTAGGAGACTACAACTCGCAACGTCTCGATCGAGGCGAGATGCAGGCACATGTTATTAGTATATAGATATAGATATAGATATAGATATAGATATAGATATAGATATAGATATAGATATAGATATAGATATAGATATAGATATAGATATAGATATAGATATAGATTTCTAATATTTTTCACATAACTTAGAAGTTATTTACCAGAAAGAATAAAAAAAAGCCTAGCCACGACACGGTCCCCATTGGGCGTAAAGGCCCACGAGGCACATTTCGGCCTGATAATAGAACACCCAATACTGTACTTTTATATCAGGAATACTCGAGTTATTCGAATTCAATTTAGACCCTTCACGTTTTATTTCTTTCTTACAATTTTACACCTAGAGCCACTACTTTTTTATTTCTTATTTCTCTTCCTCTATGGAACCTCCCGTCGTCGACTTGAATACAAAGGCGAAAGAAAATTTTGTGGACCGAAATTTTCACTTTTTTATAGATATATATAGGTATAGATTAGCAAATATGTCCGTTCGTTGCCACAGGATAAACAAATTATTAAATGTTCATAAAAGCAACATTAAAGGTGCGTATTCTTACAAGTTCATGGTTTACCATTTCTATCATACCTTAATCGTAAGAGCCGAAATATTAAGACATTTTTTCGTCATCTCCTTCTAACTAATTTCATGAATGTAGATGTTTTTATCACACCCTGGTTTCGAAGGAATGAAACCAAGGCAAAAGTTCATCTGCGCCTAGAACAATTACACACATAAACAACAAATTACATGGTTCAAAAGCACAGTGTTTGAATAAAACATAGTATAACGATTACATCGTACTATTATTACATAACTACGTCAGAGTAAAGCGGAATATAAATAACATCGTCCAAAACAAAAAGCAACTAAGACGACGTAGACGTAGCGACTCCATCTCGCCACAGGAAGGTCGACGGCAGCATCACGACGCCTAGTATCCCGGATAGTTCTCAGGAAAGTTACCATCTAAGTCATCACTTGAGCATCCTTTGGTTGGAAAATAGCAAAAGTGAGTTCCATGTCGAAACTCAGTAAGTACAGGCGAAAAATAATGACATGCAAGGCTAATACAAGGTACAGTTGAAAGGTAGACTGCGGTAGCATTTTAATGTAATGATTAAGATTTAACTTATTGCAACCTATTCTCTAATCACTTGGTTGAAGCACCCAACCCTTTATTAAGGTTCAAGTAGCAATTAATGTGTCATTTAGCATCATAGATATAAACATATATCGTTAACAACATTAAACATGAGATAGCCATCTCAAGGGAACACAGGATAGCCATCCTGATAAAACCCGAGGTAGCAACCTCGCAACATCACCACGATTTAACAGCTTAAACCATTTGGCTAATCATGCGAGGATCTGGGCCGCTCATGACCGTGAGCACGGACGATATACCGGTTTTAACTCTGCGCAGAGGTGTACACTTTCACTCCAGGTTGTGACTACTCCTTTTGCCCGAGGCGGCCAACCTCTTAGCCCATTACCGTGATAGGCCGGCAGAGGTCACAACGAGGCTTTTCACAGGGTCATAGGCAGTGACAACTCGCTAGCCTTGAGTCCAAGCGTATAGGCAACTTCACCGTGAGGCCGCCCCCATCACGGATCCCTAGCCCCTCCCATACTCAACTTGTAAACAAACCCCAGCGACCATAGCTATACCCACCAGTCGGTAAGCTGTCCAACCTGCCCATGATGGTCCTGCTAATCGACCAAGCCAGTGCCCATTAGCTTGGAGATGTACGAAAGTCCCAGGTTGTCACTCCATGAAAAGACCTCAAGGGAGAGGAGATACGGACGCCCCTTCGCTACGAGCCCACTGACATCCATTCCCCCTTCTTTCACCACCAACCAACGATGTGGACATGCATCAACTTCTCCAATGGCCGAAGCCAAGAGCCCAAGGCTCAACAAGTTAAGAAGCAAGTTTTATCTTCATTAAATGGTGAAAGATGAGGTAGAGCACTAGCAACCTAAAACCTAACAACTAATACCCCCATAGGATATCTTTGGGTAAAGTGGCTAGTAAGTCCTATGGTTTGCCGATTTAAAACACATGCAATGTATTTATAAACATGAATAGGCGCAATATGTTCAAATGAATGCCTGCACTTGCCATGGTTGTTGTCCTGCTGCACATAGTCCTCCGGGTCCTGCTGATCCTCGTTCACCCATGTCTCATTCTCTATACGCCACAATCATCACACATGCACATAACATGCAAGAAAACATACTTTAATTAGAGCAGTACACCAAAACATCTCAATAGTAGCAAACAATAGCATAAAACTGTTCTACTCATTGAGATGATTCCAAAAAGTATAAGTTTGCTAAAATTGAAGTTATAACATGAAAGTTATGGCCTATACAAGACTAGGGGCTAGTCTGCAGAAAATAGGACTATAATCTAAATAATTTTGAACTACGCAGGACTAGATTGTAAATAAAGAAAACCGCAGGGGCTTTTCTACAAAAGTGCCTAGGTGGTCGGCGGCCTGACCGCGTTGACGCGGTCAATGCACACATGGCGCTGACATGGCACCTATGTGGTAGCCACGTCAGCTGACACGTCAGCTAGCGCGGGTCCCTATTGACCCTATGGTTGACAGGGGTCAACAGTCGATCTGAGCCGCTCGGCTCAGATCCGAGGGCTGGCGGCGTCCAGCGGGGCGGTGTCGCCGTAGCGTCGGCCGGGACGGCGGCGCGCTCACCAGAGTTGGTCGGAACGGCACTCCAGTGCTCGGTCGGCGAGGTGGATGGTACGGGGGTGACGAGCGCGACCTCGTGGACTCGACCGCAGGGTCCAAGACGGCGGGAGACAGTCGGAGGCGGCGGGTCATGCGGCGGCGCCAAGGCCGGCGATGGGGAACACGGCCGGGAGGTGATGCGGGACACGGAGAGACGCACCAAGGGCACCGGCGCGTGGCTCACCTCACTGCGCTGCTCGTGGCGGTGCTCTTGCCGGCGGGGATGGGCCGGTGGCGGAGATCGACGGCGGCGGCGAGCTTGGTCGGCTAGAGTTTCATGGTGGCGAAATCGAGTAGCGGCGGCGGGCAAGGGTTTCAAAGGAGACAGCTCATGGCGGGTGGCTAAGCTTTATAGCACACGGCAGTGGCTCCGGGTCACGTGCGGACTCCCGCTCGGTGTCATCTCCACTCAGGTGGGTCCCAGCTGGCAGCGGCGGTGGGTGACGATGCGGTGCTGACGCCAGCGGGTGACGCGGGGCTGATGTAGGCGGACGGCGCGCGGCGCCTGCTGCTTGCTGGGCTGCGGTTGTTGGGTCGCTCGGCCCACTGCGCGGTGACGCGCGCAAGGACCGACGGCTGGCATGCCATGGCCTGGTGGCCTGCTGGGCTGCGCCCTGTGGCTGGCTGCGCTGCTGGCCGGCCTGGCTGGCCGTGGATGGCTATGGCCGCTGTTGGCCGGCCTTGCTGTTGCTGCTTTGGCCATGGCTAGCCAAGGTTAGTCATGGCCGGCTAGGGCTGGCCATAGTTGGCCCGTAAGGGCTGTGGTTGGCCAGGGTCCACTAGGGACTGGCCTAGGCTAGTTAGAGTAGATAGGTTAGTCTAGGAGTTAGAGGGGACAAGTTAGAGCATGTTAGAAGCTAGAAAGCAAAGCAAGAATTAAACAACAGGCTCAAACAATTCAACCATGAAACTGTGCAGCAGCATGAATGCAATAATGCGTGGTTTCTAACGTGCCATATATTTTAAAAGTAATTCATAAAACATTTATAATTGTCCTATGAATGTAAAGCATTATGCAAAAATTAAATCAAATTCATTTAAGATTTAAAGTTCAAAAATCAGGGTGTTATAAACCTACCCCCTTAAAAGAATCTCGTCCTCGAGATTAGAAGACTCAGGAAACAACTCTGGATATTCTGCCCTTAAATCCTCTTCCTTTTCCCAATTAGCCTCATCTTCTGAGTGGTACTTCCATTGCACTTTGCACCACTTGACAACCTTACTTCTAGTGACTCTCTCGGCTGTCTCCGAAATCCTAGATGGATTCTCATCATAAGTCAAATCCTTCTACAAATCCACTTCCTGCATAAGCAACTCCTCTTCTTTAACCCTCAAACATTTCTTGAATTGAGAGACATGGAACACATTACGCACATTGGATAAGTAAGCTGGCAACTCAAACTGATAAGCTACCTCTCCTCTCCTTTCCAAAATCTTGAAAGGACCAATGTACCTCGGGGCTAACTTCCCTTTGACCTTGAACCTCTTGAGATTCCTCATTGGAGACACCTTAAGATAAACATAGTCACCCACTTCAAACTCAAGCTCTCTTCGGCGAACATCTGCATAACTCTTCTGTCTAGACTGGGTTGCTTTCAAATTACGCCGAATCACTTGGACCTGCTCTTCTGCTATCTTCAAGACATTAGGACCAAATACTTGTCTCTCTCCAGCTTGATTCTAGAACAAAGGTGTTCTACACTTTCATCCATACAATGCTTCAAAGGGAGACATCTTGAGACTAGCTTGATAACTATTATTGTAAGAGAATTCAGCATAAGGCAAATTGTTGTCCCAACTGTCATTAGACTCCAGGGCACAGGCCCTCAACATATCTTCCAGAATCTGATTAACCCTTTCTGTCTAACCATCTGATTATGGATGATAAGCTAAACTAAACCTTAACTCTGTTCCCAAAGCTTCATGTACCTTCTTCCAAAACTTGGAAGTGAACTGTGTACCTCTATTCGAATTGATCCTCTTAGGAACTCCATGAGCACACACAATCCAAGCCATACACTTCTCAGCCAACTGTGCTCCAGTGTAAGTGGAAATTATAGGTATGAAATGAGCAACCTTGTCAATCGATCTACTATGGCCCAAATAGAATCAAAACCTCTCTGAGTTCGAGGTAATCCCACAATAAAATCCATGCTGATTTCATCTCACTTCCATTCAGGTATCTTCAATGGCTGCAACAATCCTGTTGGTCTTTGATGTTCTGCCTTTACTCTCTGACAAGTGTCACACAAGGCCACATACTCCCCAATGTCCCTCTTCATACCTTTCCACCAATAGTGTTCCTTTAGATCCTGTACATCTTAGTACCTCCTGGATGGATAGAGTAAGAAGACTCATGACACTCCTTAAGAATAGTATCCCTAATTTTCTGATTATCAGGCATAACCAACTTGTGCTTATACCAGAGTGTCCCTTCTTCATCAACACTAAATCCTAGGGCTCCGTTTGACTAACCATCTTGACAATCTCCTGAAGTTCCTCATCGGTTTTCTAACCCTTCTTGATCTCCTAATCAAGTGTCAGCTCCACATCCATAGAAACTCCTTGAGTGTTAGCAACGAACCCCAAATTGAGATACTCAAATTCAGCTAGTAACTCTTTAGGTAACTCCATCACGTCTAACATGTTTAGCTGACTCTTCTAACTCAGAGCATCAGCTACAACATTAGCTTTACCAGGATGGTAGAGAATCTCCAGGTCAAAATCATTAATCAATTCTAACCACCTTCTCTGCCTCAAGTTCAAGTCCTTCTGAGTGAATATATACTTCAAGCTCTTATGATCAGTGTAAATATTACACCTGTGACCAAGGACAATGTCTCCAAATCTTTAATGAATGCACTACAGCTGCTAATTCTAGCTCATGAGTTAGATAATTCAATTCATGTTTCTTCAACTGTCAAGAGGCATAAGCAATGACCTTACCCTCCTGCATTAACACACAACCCAAACCATGTCTAGATGCATCACAATAAATAGAGAAGTCCTTCATCATATCTGGCAGAGCTAGCACTGGTGCTGTTGTCAACCTCTTCTTCAATCCCTCGAAACTGGCCTGACATTGTTCTGTCCACTTGAATGGTTTGTCCTTCTCTAGCAAAGCAGTCATAGGTTTAACTATGGTAGAGAACCCATCGATGAACCTCCTGTAGTATCCAGCCATTCCCAGAAAACTCCTGATGTCCTTGACATTCTTAGGTGGACTCCACTTAAGCACATCTGTAACATTCTCAGGACTAACTGTAACTCCATCCTTGGAAATAACATGCCCAAGAAAAGAAACTTCACTCAACCAGAAGTCACACTTACTGAACTTGGCATAAAGCTAATGTTCCCTCAACTTCTGCAATACCAATCTAAGATGCTCTTTATGTTCTTCCTCATTCTTGGAATAAATCAGAATATTATCAAGGAAGACAACCACAAACTTATCAATATACTCTATAAAAACTTTATTCATCATGTACATAAAGTAAGCTGGAGCATTGGTCAACCCAAAAGACATCACTGTATACTCATACAAACCATATCTGGTGGTAAAAGCAGTCTTTGGTATATCACTAGGTCTAATCCTCAACTGATGGTAACCTGACCTCAAGTCTATCTTAGAAAAGACACTAGCTCCCTTCAACTGGTCAAACAGATCCTCAATCCTAGGTTCAAAGACCTGTAATCTACACACATCCTCTGTGTTCCATCTTTCTTTTCTACAAACATTACTGGGGCTCCCCAAGGTGATGAACTAGGTCGAATGTAACCCTTAGACTGTAATTCTCTAAGTTGTGACTTAAGTTCTTCTAGTTCATTAACAACCATTCTATAAGGTCTTTTAGCTATGGGTGCAGTACCAGGTAACAAATCAATGATAAACTCAATCTCTCGTTCAGGTGGCATACCTGGCAAATCCTCGAGAAAAACATCTGAAAACTCATTGACAACTCTGATGTTCCCTAAGGGCTCACCGCTGACATGATTCACTGTTCCTTGCTCCTTGGATGACAGAGGAATCACCACATCAACCACATCTCCATCAGGTGCAGTCAAGCTCACTGTTCTTTCTCAACATTTAATATTTTCTTTCCACTTGTTTAACCAACTCATTCCCAAAATAAGGTCCAAACCATTTGACTCAAGCACTATAGGTCTAGCAGAAAAATCTACCCCCTTGAATTAATCTTTATGTCTAGACACCATAGATTTGAATCCATATTTCCCCCAGGCGTTTTAACATTCATAGCTCTAGGCATAAGTCGGGTTGGTATGCTATGCTTACGAACAAAATGACTACCAATAAATGAATGTGATGCACCAGTATCGAATAGAACTAAAGCTGGATGGGAATCAACAAGGAACGTATCGAGCACCATATCTTTATCTTCCTCCGCAGTCTCCACCTTGACGTGGTTCACCTTCGCAAAGTTCTGTGGCTTTTGATTATGAGGGCAAGCATTAGCATAGTGTCCCACCTTGCCACACTTGAAGCAAGCATTGCTGGGGGTGCTGTTGGTCTTCATAGGAGCACTGTGGGGAGCATTCTGATGAGGAGCCTGATTGTTCTGATGAGGGGCTGGACCATTCTGGCGCTGCACTTGATTACTTCCATTGCTGGAGTTGTTGTTGCGCTGACCTCCCTGTTGTGCCTGATTTTTCCCATACTGAAAAGAAGAACGCTGCTGGTAGTTTGGGAAGTTATTGAAGCGAGGACGACAGTTGTTTCCCTGATCCTGGTACTTGCTGGCCTTCCTCTTCTTCTTCTTGTCCTCCATCACGTTGCGCATGCTCTCAAGCACAATGGCCCTATCAACCATTTCCTGGAAATTGGCATACTTGACTTTTGCCATTATGTAAGCGAGTCCATCATTCAACCCTCCTAGGAAATAATCTTGCTTATCCTGGTCTTGCTCGACATCCCTAGGTGAATAGCGAGACAAAGCAATGAACTTATCATGGTACTCACAAACAGACATGGAGCCTTGCTTTAGATCAGCAAACTCCTTCTTCAGTTTCACCAGTCCTGCGGGAACATGGAACTCCTTGAACGCCTCAATGAACTCTGCCCAAGTGATGGTGTCGGGAGCTGCATGACCAAATCGGTATGAATCCCACCAAGAAGCGGCTGCTCCTTATAGCTGATCAGATCCATAGAGAACTTTCTCCCTATCATTGCACCAAGGGATCTCCAACTGTTTCTCCACATCCTTCACCTAATCCATAGCAACAAGAGGGTCAGGGGAATGAGAGAAGAAAGGTGGACGCCCCTTCAAAAACTCAATACGCCTGTCCCTGGGGGTGGTGTGGAGGGTTCTGACTGTGGTGCTGATTCTGGACTTGGTTCATCGCCATGTTCTGCTGCAGCATGGTCATCATGGCGTTCATGCCCTACATGAACTGAGTCTGCATGGCCATCATCTACTCCACGGTAGGAGGAGGAGGTGGTGGTGGAGGGTTCTGGTTACTCCCACCAGCACCACTGGCGCCACCAGTGTTGTTATTCCTCCTGGTATTCACCATCTGATGCAAATGAATAGCAGGGTATAAGGATATGCAGTCTCAACATATATATCTGTGCTGAATATGGACTGTGAATGTAACTGCAACATAATATACTGTCTCTTTATATCAATAAACCATCTGACATAACCTCCAACAATATGATCACTGACAGGATAGCAAATATATAATCTCCAAACTGATAGCTAATATGAACAAATGAAAACAGGCTATGACAGAATAACTGATATGATGAAGCAGAAAGAGAGATAGAGCACAATATATAGAGACCCAAAACCCCGAATTACTAAACAGAGTCTTAAACTTATATAAATATGATAAGTGTGGACATCACCCCACAACTTATCTCAATCATTACAAAGATGCGAATCAAACATAGTTCATCATGATAAACAAGTTCTCACACTAATAAAGCAAGACACACTCTAAACACACTCGCACTAGACATGATAAGCTAAACATTTAAACGTGCTAACGCTAGCATTATTTATTTCATGAAAGGGACATCCTAGTCAATCCTAGTACGTCCTCCAGCCTGCTGCTGCTGTGGAACAAGTGTCGAGCACTGAACGTACTGACCCCCAAGTTCGAGGATCGCACCGTCGTCAGGGTTCTGGCTAGGGAGAAACTCATAGTGGTGCACACGTCCGGTCATCGGGTACTCAATGGGACGCCACAAACAACAGTAGCCAGTGGAGCTCTTGCGGCAGGTGAGAAGCTGACGCACCATCTAATAATATGCAAAGATCAAAGACATGCAGCAAGCAGCTAGTAGATCATGATAGAAGAAATAAACATGTCTATGATCGAAGGATAATATATATATAAAGAGTGCATGCATAAATATCTAGAGATAGTGATATGAAAGCTATAAATAAATTGAAGCAGGAGTAGCATGCATTCTGTGGTATTTGTAGTAAAATAAAATAGCATAATGACATGATCATAATGACAAAAGCATGGTAGTAACTATAAGATAAGGTAATAAATGATCAATAAATGATAGCAGCAATAGCTGAAGTAAATGCATATCAAGATAATAATGAAACATGCTAATAAATGATGGAATATGCAATAACTTATAAAGGTCAACCTAAGACGGTTAGAAAATGACCGTTTCTAGCTCAGGCTTCATGATCCTACGGTCAACACGGCTCTGATACCACTTTGTCACACCATGGTTTTAAAGGAATGAAACCAAGGCAAAAGCTCATGTGCGCCCAGAACAATTACACACATGAACGACAAATTACATGGTTCAAAGGCACAGCGTTCGAATAAAATATAGTATAACAATTGCATCGTACCATTATTACATAACTGTCATCAGAGTAAAGCGGAATATAAATAACATCGTCCAAAACGAAAAGTAACTAAGACGACATAGATGTAGCGACTCTATCTCGCCACAGGAAGGTCGACGGCAGCATCACGACGCCTAGTATCCCGGATAGTTCTCAGGAAAGTCACCATCCGAGTCATCACTTGAGCATCCTTTGGTTGGAAAATAGCAAGAGTGAGTTCCATGTCAAAACTTAGCAAGTAAAGGCGGAAAATAATGACATGCAAGGCTAATAAAAGGTACAGTTGAAAGGTAGACTGCGGTAGCATTTTAATGTAACAATTAAGATTTAACTTGTTGCAACTTATTCTCTAATCAACTTGGTTGAAACACCCAACCCTTTATTAAGGTTCAAGTAGAAATTAATGTGTCATTTAGCATCATAGATATGAACATATATCGTTAACAACATTAAACATGAGATAGCCATCTCAAGGGAACCCAGGATAGCCATCTCGATAAAACCCAAGGTAGCAACCTCACAACATCACCATGATTTAACAACTTAAACCATTTGGCTAATCATGCGAGGATCTGGGCCGCTCGTGACTGTGAGCACGGACGATATACCGGTTTTAACTCTACGCAGAGGTGTACACTTTCACTCCAGGTTGTGATTACTCCTTTTGCCCGAGGCGGCCAACCTCTTAGCCCATTGCCGAGATAGGCCGGCAGAGGTCACAATGAGGCTTTTTCACAGGATCATAGGCAGTGACAACTCGCTTGCCTTGAGTCCAAGCGTATGGGTGACTTCATCGTGAGGCCGCCCCCATCACAGATCCCTAGCCCCTCCCATACTACAACTTGTAAACAAACCCCAGCGACCATAGCTATAGCCACCCGTCGGTAAGCTGTCCAACCTGCCCATGATGGTCCTGCTAATCGACCAAGCCAGTGCCCATTAGCCTGGAGATGTAAGGAAGTTTCAGGTTGCCGCTCCATGAAAGGACCTCAAGGGAGAGGAGATACGGATGCCCACGTCGCTACGAGCCCACTGACATCTGTTCCCCCTTCTTTCACCGCCAACCAACGATGCGGACATGCATCAACTTCTCCAATGGCCGAAGCCAAGAGCCCAAGGCTCAACAAGTTAAGAAGCAAGTTTTATCTTCATTAAATGATGAAAGGTGAGGGAGAGCACTAGCAACCTAAAACCTAACAACTAATACCCCCATAGGATATCTTTGGGTAAAGTGGCTAGTAAGTCCTATGGTTTGCCGATTTAAAACACAAGCAATATATTTATAAACATGAATAGGTGCAATATGTTCAAAAGAATGCCTGCACTTGCCTTGGTTGTTGTCCTGCTGCACGTAGTCCTCCGGGTGCTGCTGATCCTCGTTCACCCACGTCTCGTTCTCTATACACCACAATCATCACACACGCATACAACATGCAAGCAAACATACTTTAATTAGAGCGGTACACCAAAATATCTCAACAATAGCAAACAATAGCATAGAATTGTTCTACTCGTCGAGATGATTCTAAAAAGTATAAGTTTGCTAAAATCGGAGTTAAAACGTGAAAGTCATGGCCTATACAAGACTAGGGGCTAGTCTGCAGAAAACAGGACTATAATCTAAATACTTTTGGACTGCGTAGGACTAGATTCTAAATAAAGAAAACTATAGGGGCTTTTCTATAAAAGTGCCTAGGTGGTCGGCGGCCTGACCGCTTTGACGCGGTCAACGCACACATGGCGCTGACGTGGCGCCTGCGTGGCAGCCACGTCAGCTGGCGTGGGTCACTGTTGACCCTTTGGTTGACCGGGGGTCAACAGTCAATCTGAGCCGCTCGGTTCAGATCCGAGGGCTGGCGACGTCCAACGGTGCGGTGTCGCCGGAGTGTCTGCCGGGACGGTGGCGCGCTTGCCGTAGTTGGCCAGAACGGCACTCCGGTGCTCGGCCGGCGAGGTGGAGGGTACGGGGGTGACGAGCGCGACCTCGCGGACTCGACCGCGGGGTCCATGACGGCAGGAGACGGTCGGAGACGGCGGGTCGTGCGGCGACGCCATGGCCGGCGATGGGGAACCCGGCCGGGAGGTGATGCGGGGCACGGAGAGACGCACCAAGGGCACCGGCGGGCGGCTCACCTCACTACGCTGCTCGTGACGGTGTTCTTGCCAGCGGGGACGGGCCGGTGGCAGAGATCGACGGCGGCGGAGACGAAACCGACGGCGGCGGCGAGCTTGGTCGGGTAGGGTTTCACGGAGGCGAAACCGGGCGGCGGCGGCGGGCTAGGGTTGCAAAGGAGGTGGCTCGGGGCGGGTGGCCGAGCTTTATAGCACGCGGCGGCGGCTCTGGGTCGCGTGCGGGAGGCGCGCGGACTCCCACTCGGTGTCGTCTCAGGGAGGGAGACGACACTGTAGCGTGGGCCCCACTCAGGTGGGTCCCAGCTGTCAGCGGCGGAGGGTGGCAACGCGGTGCCGTGCCAGCGGGTGACGCGGGGCTGATGCAGGCGGGCGGCGCGTGCGGCGCCTGCTGCTTTCTGGGCTGCGGTTGCTAGGCCACTCGGCCCACTGCGCGGTGAAGCGCGCAAGGCCCGGCTGCTGGCAGGCCGCGGCCTAGCGGCCTGCTGCGCGGCGCGGGGCGGCCTGGCCGTCCTGCTGGGTTGCGCCCGGCGGCTGGCTGCATTGCTGGCCGGCCTGGCTGGCTGTGGCCGCTGCTGGCCGGCCTTGCTATTGCTGCTTTGGCCATGGCTGGCTAAGGTTGGTCATAGCCGGCTAGGGCTGGCCATAGTTGGCCAGTAAGGGCTGTGGTTGGCCAGGGTCCACTAGGGACTGGCCTAGGCCAGTTAGAGTAGATAGGTTAGTCTAGGAGTTAGAGGGGACAAGTTAGAGCATGTTAGAAACTAGAAAGCAAAGCAAGAATTAAACAACAGGCTCAAATAAGTCAACCATGAAACTATGCAGCAGCATGAATGCAATAATACGTGGTTTCTAACATGCCATATATTTTAAAAGTAATTCATAAAATATTTATAGTTGTCCTATGAATGTAAATCATCTATGCAAAAACAAAATTAAATTTATTTAAGATTTGAAGTTCAAAAATCAGGGTGTTATAGTTTCCCATTTTGTATATATACGTATTGGACACAACTCTATTTAGAAATCCTGTTTTAATCCAAATACGATTTCTTTCCATTTTTACGTGAAGTGTAAAAATTTGCTATTTTTTTGTCACCTCTTTCTAACTAATTCTAAGAATGTAGACGTGTGCCTATTTTTTCTCTACCACTCTTCTATCTATTCCTTCATAAGGAGGCAATAATTATGCTGTAGTTTTTTCTGCATCGCATCTTCTCTCGTATATCCCTTATTCTTGTGTATATTTCTTTTTCCGTTCCGGTCCAGTCAATAATACGGCGTTGGCGGGGTAGGGCAACGACATCGCCGCCGCTGCCACCAGCAGCGCCAACAGCAGAGAGCACGAGCTAGAAGAGAAACCTGCCATGTCTCTGAGCTACTTCAAGCCACTACCTAGTGTCGAGAGCGTACACATAACTCATCTCGTCTATCTATTTAACCGCTCGGCTGCCTGCTGGACGATCCGTGTCATTGTACACTACCGATGATTACCACGAGCCACAGCGCGTGTCGTGTGCACGGCGACGGAGACATATGGCCGGCGGCGGGCGGCGGCACACCACGCGCTGACGCGCACCAGGGCGGCTGACGACATCAAGCGCCACGAACTTCAAGTTGGACGAAGGAGATTGCAAGAGCAGTCGTCCGACGTCTGCAGTCTTCTTTTCCTCGTAACACCATGCACTGTTTTTTTTTTTTTTTTTTGAGAAACAACACAATGCACTGTTGTTCACTGGTTCGGCGCCGCGCTAAATCTCTTGACGATCGTGTTCTGCTGTCATCAGTTCTGACTTCAGAGTCCTTATCCTTCGTTGGCCTGCCCAACTTTTGGAGTGGGCCGTGGGCGAGATGCGACTGTGTGATCTGCTTCGCCACGCATCTTCACGTCCGACTGGTCGCTGCGAGTATGCTGCCGACCCACTCGCAGGTGTTGATTTTTTCCCTAACTAGATATAATATATGCCACCGAGGTTGTAATTTTTTGAATTGATTGAATCTCAATAGTGGGACGTGGATATGTGGATTTGGTCTTCGTATCAAAACCGGATAGGACATGGACATGTGATCTCCGAATGTGATTCGCATTAGACGCGGACATGTGAGGGGGATTAAGGTGGTATCACCGAGTAAAGGATAGCTTCTAGCCATGTCAATATTGAATACTAAATTAAAAAGGATAACTTAGTAAGATAATTTATATTTTTTTCTATAACCCAACAATAACAAAAACTACATAAATTACATGTTGTCTAAATAATAAGGGGAAATTAGCTGTGGGACATCCAAAGTGATACACATTTGCTCGCGGTCACCTTGAAGTGAGACTTAGGCCACAAGACATTATGGTTCGTGATAATTTAGCCATAGCACATCTTACCCCTTATTTTAATAATTTTCACTGGATGAGAAGAGAGAAATGTAGGGAAATATCCTATTTTCCCTGCCCCTTTCTTCTTCCTCAATACCTTTCTTTTTTCTCATTCCACTTGCGCCCATGCGACCCCATGGCGGGTGAGGCAGCGCCACCGCAGACACACCGCGTATGCACCCTGGTGAACTGCCTAGGGCAAAGATGATGAGCCCCCACCCTCGCACCAGCCCGTGTCGGAGCCAAACGCCGAGGCTATCGGCGACCTGTTTTGCGCGTTCTTCTCTAGATAGACCTGGCCATGGCAGAGGTGCCTCGTGGCAGCGATGATGCGCAGCCGCGGAGGAAATCCAGCCAACGCTGATTCTGTGGATGACAACACCGGCTCGACCTCATCTCTAACCACGGGCACGCGCCCTGACATGCGGTCTCATGCACTGCCAGAGTCTGCTCGCGTTCTGACCATGGCCCCCGTGCGCCCGGCCTCGCCTGCTGGCCCGACCCGGGTCTGCCAGCCGCCTCCTCCGCTGAAGCACCCTCCCTTGCGGTGCTCAAATCCGAAAGTCGCAGCATGCCAACCCCGCGCCGCGCACAGCGTGCCTCCTGATTTGGAGCGGTCCGTGACTGGGAGTGGTGCGGCCACCCAACCTGACGTGGGTGGGGGCGGGGTCGTGAGTTGAGGGCATGGAGGAGAGCTAGGCCCTGAAGGAGGTGGGCTTGGCCTGAGCAGAAAAGGAGAAAGGGAGAACAAGAAAGGGGCAGGGGCAATAAGGACATTTCATGGCACTTCCTTCTCCTCCAAAAGCATAAATGAATATTTTATTAGACTAGGTCACCAATAGATTTGATAAGAAACGGAGTGTCTTTCGGCAATCTGATTATTTTTAGTGTCCGCCAGCAAAAAGAGGCCATTTTGGATGTCCTGTGGGCAAATTCTCCAAATAATAAACATAACAATTGGCTCTGGCTTATTCGCTACTCCCTTCGCCCTAAAATAGGTAGTTCTCGCATCCAAACGAATAAACATACTATTTTAACTTTAACCAAATTAAATATATGCAATAAAATATTAATAATTATGGGACAAAATTACTACCATTAAATAGATGGCTGAATCTATTTCACAATAAACTTATTTGGAACTACAAATGTTGGTAATATTCAAACCTAGTCAAATGTTTTTAACTTATCGAGGGACAAAACGATTACCACTAGCTTATTCTCTACTTGGAGACACATTTGAGACGTCCTCCATCGTCACAGTTCACACATCATCAGATCCATGTTTCCTGTAAAGTTTACAAGCGATCTAGTTTGTAGTTATGACTTATGAATATCAGAATTTGAGACATATTTTTTCTCTTACTCACGACTCAGTTACTTATTCAGTAGTCGGGAGACACATTGGAGACGTCCTCCATCATTATCACAGTTAATGTCGATCCATGTTTTCATCGATCATGACCGTCGAAAACACGACCATATCAAGAATGAGACGATAACATGGAATTTGTTCACGGCTTGGTGTAGATGGCGACGTTCCTCCAACGCGACTCCATGCGGTACGACGATATGGGGTGCGGCTGCTTGTACACGCCGAAACTTGAAGTAGTGATCATTACCACCTTGGCCAGGGGCTTCGAGCCTTTTCTCGCCGTCGATGAAGACGGTGACGTTCGCTCCGTCGATGAAGACGGTGACGTTCGCTGCGCCGACGTCATGGATGACATTGAGCCGGAACCACCGGTCATAGACGTGGTCCACCACCACCTTGTTCAGCTGATGGTAGTAGGTGAGCTGGCCGTCGTAGACACGCAGCATCAGCGTTGCGGCGTGCGTCGCCGCACCGAAGATTGTCACGCCCGGTTCTAAGGATAAAACCAGATATACACTATATATGAGTCTTAAAGGACAAATCTCACATATAGCTATAAATAGTATCAATTACAATATTTTAAACATAACATACACAATATATAAAAGATCACCTAATGAACAATCAGCAGAAAGACGACTTCAAACTCCGGGTGTAGACTTCACTCCACTGGATCCAAACTGACTGGTTGACCACAAGCCTAAAACTTCTCCTGAGGTGGTGGTGAGGAATAGCAAGAGTGAGTCCATATCGAACTCAACAAGTATAGCAATAAGGCAATACTCATCAACTCATGATTAATGTAACATAAATAATATAAAGCATAAAATGACAAACCATGAATATATTAGCAAACAAAAGTCATCATCTTAATGTAAAGATTCCAAGGCCGCTCGTGTCTTTGAGTAAGGCTAGTATACCAGTTTATTAAACTCTGCGCAGAGGTGTACACTTTCACTGTGAGCCGTGAATTATCCTTTCGTCTGAGGCCTGTCGACCTCTTAGCTCACTACCAATGAAAGCCGGCAGGGTTCACTATGAAGCCTTTCAAAGGTTCGTCTAACATGTTAGGGCCGCTAAGGTTTCTATGCCCTACGAATGTAGTATTTCCCCTTCTGATGACACACAACCGCAGCCTATACACATGCAGACAGGGGTCCAACTACACCCAACCCGAAACACACCCCTCTTGCTCCATTAAGGGAACCGCTAGCAAGCTAGAAAAGGTCCTCATACTGAGCTAAAACCAGAGCCATGTAGCCCTCGCAGCTGTACTGTAAATCCTGGAGGTTCTGTTACAGATAAATGTTCAAATTGCTAAAAAGTCATTTTTATCGTTTTATTGCTTAAACATTAATTAAGTCAGAAGATCATAGTCACATAAATAAAACCTCAAGCTATATTTGCCTTAAACTCAGATCCTTCTTCAAGTCCAAACTTTCTTAGTACTGTTTCTTGATTCTCCCACTTCTTGTAGATCACCAACGTAAAGCTCACCAATGGGACATAATCATAGAACACCACTCAAGCAATCTACGCAATCATACATGAAGCAAATAATAGGACTAAATTAGAACAGTACATCAGACAATAAAAAAAATATGAGAAGAGTTTATAAAACCAATCTACACGTCGCTACGATCACACAGACGTAAAGATGACCAAAATCGGAGCTATAACGAGAAAGTTATGGATTTTACAAGATTTCCTATTATAAAATAATAGATTAAATCTAACCTCGAATTTAAATAGTTGAAAATAGATCTAAGAGTGGTACTAACATGTAGATTATGAAATTATGAAGCTAACGCAACTTGAACGAATCGATTTGGATCAAAAACGAAGAAGTTATAAGCTTTTGAAATCAGTGGCAAATCTATAAATATTTGAAAGCGCATTTTGAAACGGAATAGCAGGAACTACGCCTTTCAGAAGAGAAAGCGTAAACAGATGATGCGCAAAGGACCGTATATTGCATTGTATTTCTAGAATTATTTTTCTATAGAAAAACGGCCATAAATAAGGATGATGTCATGATGATGTCATCAAAGCTAGCTTTGACGTCACCAAGCAAGCAAGCTAGCATGGCTTGCATGGCGCCCGGTGGAGGCCATTATCGGCTACGAACTTCTTGCCGGCGGGTACAGGCTTACAAATCATGGTTGAGGAAAGCGGAGCAGCACTGGAAGAAAAAGGAAGAGACGGCTATCTCACCTCGGTGCTACGTGTGCTGACTTGAGAAGAGGCTCGGCGGCAGCGGACGTCGGCCTCCCTCGATCTCGAACGACGAGGCAGCAGACGACGTAGTCAACCAAGCCCCGCTGGATTCAAAGCATAGCACGCACGGAATAGAGCCAATCTCTGGCTACAAGACACAGCAAGGATGGCTGGTTCTTGACGTCGGAGAGGCAGCAGCGTCGGCAACTTTCAAGGTCCAGGCAACGAACTTGGCGGAACTTGACGATGTCAGCAGACGAGCTTCGACGAGCTTTGACAGGATGGGCTCCCCCTTCACGGCAGCGACAACTTCACAAGACGGAGATCCAACGAGCACCGTCGGCTGGGGAAGGCACATACATCCATTGTGACAACGGAGTACGGCTGAGCGAAGAGAGACAGCGCGACTTACGTCGGACATGGCGGCTTGGGTCTTGCTGCGAGTCCTGGCGATGGTATACGTGAGCAACAAGAGAGCAAAAGATAGAAGGAGATCAAACCGATGACTTCGTCACCTGTGTGTGAGGCTCGGCAATATGTCCCGAACGACGAAGAGCTAGCCTTCCCACGGTGGTTTCAATGACGGCGGCCATAGATGCAAGGGAGACACAGCTGATGTTGAGCTTCACGTGGACAGAGAACACTCCAGCGGCAGATCGACGGCGGCATGGAGCTAGGATCAAAAGGCAGCCACGGCGTTTTCAGCTCTCTGCGAGACCTAGCGCAGCAGCCGGGCAGAGGTAGGGCAAAAACTGCGGCGCGCAAGGGGAGATGGCGAGGGAAGGGGCTCGGCCTGGGGTTTTATAGCCCGCTGGCTAGGGTTCCAGGGCGGTGCGATGGCGTCGGGGCCGCTAGATGTGGTGCTTGGGCTGGGCCGGCATTAGTGTACGTATACACATGTACACACACGCATAGAGGGCAGGCACGTGGTGAACGTTGCCTAATTAAGTGATACGTATATATATGTATATAGCAAATGTACAGGAGCATGCAAGGTCTAGGTGCTGCTGCTGGCTTGCCCCGTGGAAGGCCACGAGCTAGATAAGAGAGGTACAGAAAGGAGTTTTGGCCAAGACCGAGATGATTTATTTACTAATTGTGACGCAAGGATTTTTAGAAAACAAAACCTCCAAGTACAAACAAGAGAGGAGCCAAATCACTCATGCAAACTATATTACTTGATGCACAAAATTATTAATAAAATCTTGGTTAATTTTTAAAAAAATTAATAAATTCTTTAATTTATTTAGTGTTTTCGGTTCACATTTCAAAATAGAAATTTTAGGGTGTGACGGAGATCTGCATCACCGACACACCCGACGTGCCGTTGGGCACGAACATGTCGCCCTCAAACTGCCACACCCCGGAGTCGTATATCTTCTGCAGAGAACTCAACAAGAGTTAGCTTGGGGAATAAGAAGACCTCGAATGGTCGAGAATAAATCATGTGCTGTTGTCACGTACGTTTACTTTGATCTCGGTGCGCGCAGCGCCGTGGTTGGGGGTTATCGGCTTGTCAGTGTTGAAGACCCACAGGCGGCGGACGCCGCCGGACTGCGCCGGACTGCTCGTAGCGCTCATGGAGCGGCACGTTGTAGGTGTTAGCAACCCAACTGGGATTGCCAACGAATTCACATACAAGTAGCAGGAACTAGTATAATCTAAGGAAGAAGATGAACAGTAACTAAGCAACTAGGTAATAGAGGCTCATGTCCTCGGACGACAGCAGGACCCCCAGCAGCTCGGTCTTGAGCACGACGTCGCAGCTGCTGATCTCCACCTCGAGGTAGTCAGGACGGAGGCGAGCATCATGCCGCATGAAGGAGGCGGCCATCAGGAAGCTGATCGTCTTCCCGGACACTTCTGCCGAGCCCTGCGTCCTCCTGGACTGCATGACGGCGCAACTGGGAAACTCGGCGCAGAGGAGCCTGACGTGAAGCACGTTGTTGGCGTCGAGCGCGGCGTCTTGGAACTGCACGCCCAGGACGACGCAGGCCTTGCTTGGAGCGGAGTCACGGTAGCCGGCGCTGCAGCATCTGGTGACGAGCTTGACGGGCGTAGTGCACACGTGCACAAACTCCACCTCAGGGGCGTCCTGGTTGCCTCCAGGTGTCGAACACCTTGAGGGCAAGGCTGGAGGTGGTTCGTCGCCACACAGCACGTCGAGATCCACATCGAGGTACTCGCTGAGCTCGACGGAGTTGAGGCTAACCAGGCCGGAGAAGCACGCTCGCGGGGACGGTGTCCGTGACGTCGATGCAGAAGTTGCGGACGCGCGGCTTCCTTCCGATGACGATGACGACGTGCGTGTCGTTGCTGCGACCCAGGGTCGAGCACCATGTGGGCGACGCGCGGATGGGTGCGGGGGCTTCTGCGGCCATAGCGGCGGGCATCCGCACCCCGGTGCAGGCGTAGAGGAGGGAGCCGTCGGGACACCCGTGCGAGCCGAGAACCTTGACGTCGCGCGGGACCTCCACGGCCGAGAGCATGGAGGCCGTGGCCGCTCCTGGAGGCTGGGACGCGAGCTGCTGGACGCCCTCGAACTCCAGGAAGATGCGCTCAGCGGAGGCGACCACGAGCACGCGGCCGATGTACTTGGTAGACGTGGCACATGCGGCGACGAAGAAGGAGAACGCGACGGGCAGCGTCCCGTCGGCTCCGCAGCAGAACATAGCACGGGAGTCGATGCGGTTGGAGGCGACGGAGACGAGTGCTGCGTTGATGGCACAGGCTCCGTGGCACGCGGTGATGAAGGGGCAGCCGCAGTCGAGGTGGGCCGCGGGGTACTCATGCACGACCATCGCCTCCTCTGCGGAGCTAGCGACATGCTTGCCACCAGATGTCGAACACCTTGAGGGCATCGTTGGAGGCGGGTCGCCAGGAGTGCTGTAGCCCTCCCAGCCGGAGATGTCACGAACGAGGTCCTCAGGGGCGAGGCGCGCAACAGAGGAGTCGATGTTGCGCGCGACGACGTAGCTCATGACGGCGTCCGGGCTCGAACAGCGAGCGAAGCTGCGGATGCAGAGCTTGCACATCTCCAGGAACTCCTGCGGCTGCTGCAGGCGATGCACAGTGCGGCACTGCCGGTGGCGGAGACGAATCGCGCGGGGACGGGTGGCCGCCGAGGAAGATGAGCATGGCATCCTGCTCTCCGATGCGAAGGAGATGCGCGTCGGTGAGGCGGGCGGGCGATGAAGGGCACACTGCGGTGGCACAAGTCGAGGCAGGCGTGGAGGAACACATCGCGGACGGCGAGGCGGCGCAGGCCGAGGCGGTCGCGGAGGAGCACGCCGCTGCAGGTGAAGACGAGGGTGAACGAGCGGGGCCCGAGTACGGCGGCGCACGCGGGCTCGCAGTCGAGGGTGGCAGGTGATGCGTCATGGTACAGAAGTACATATATAGATGACTATAGTCCTTTTATCAGTTTCATATATATATTTATATCTTGGAGCAAACAATATCTAAGTTAACCAAGCAGAACACAGTATATCATATCAAGTAAAAGCAACTTGAGTAGACAAACATCTAGCTAATGCAAGGAACCGTGCAAGCAAAAGGTTGTATCTTGAAAGGGACTTGTCATCAATCTAAAAAATTACATAGGCCAAGATTATGCACTAACTTGTCATCAATAAGAATCACAAGCAAGCACGCAAACACAAGCAGAAAAATGCAGAAAAATATATTTGAGAAAAATATAGCTAGTCCAATCCACATAGCAGTTCACTAACATTTAGGATCGAAGAAATGAAGAAAAATAGCAGTTCACTAACATATACAAAATAGTGCATTCAGATCACAATTCATCCTCATAAAATAGCAGTTAACATATACAAGTTGCTCAACTTACCTATTTAGACATTTTCAGGAGAAAGGGCCTTCCTAAGACACTTCACAGCAGCAACATGCTCCGCCTTTTCCTCATGGACATTGAAGTTGTATCACTCAGCAAGAAACCTTCCCCAAGCATTTTTTTCCCCCAAATAAAAGTACACACATACTACTTACGACAAAAATAGCAGGCACTAAATACGAGTGGTTCAATCACCTCAATTCCTCCTAATAATAGAAGTTGCTGTGCATGACGAAGGGCAGGAAGAAACGAGCGATGACGAGGGTAGAGGTACTCGAGAATGAGGAAGGTGCGGGTCTCCCTCGCATGAACAGCCACGGATCTGGCCCCTCTCGCATGAGAGGCCACGGATCTAGCCCCTCTCGCATGAGCGGCCACGGATCTGGCCCCTCTCGCATGAGCGGCCGTGGATCCGGCCTCCCATGCACAAGTCAACGCCACAGCTTGGTGGAGGCAGAAGGACGGGGTGCGGGCGGCTGGGTGCCCATGAAGGCGCAGCAGGAGGTAGAGAAGAGACAGGCAAGGCTCCGGCGGCCGATGTAATGCTGCGGTAGAGGCCAACGACAGAGAAGGACGGGTGGCGTCGGTGGGAGTGGAGGAGGCGACGCAGACCCCTCCTGCACCTGCCGTCGGAGGGGCGTGCGGCGCGGGGCAGCGGCCCGCGGCGGCGCGGCGCGGTGAGGAGCCGGGGCCGGGACGTCGGGGTGGCGCGAGGGACCGGCTGGTGCAACTCGGCGAGCAGCGGGTTCGGCGGCGGCGGCAGGCGCGCGGAGCTTGGCGGCAGCGGCGGCAGGAAGACTGGGTCCGGGTCGGCGGGGTTGTGGGGTTGGGGCGTGTGATTGATTTAGGGTTGGGTGGGTGCCGGCATGGCCCATTTGCACAAAATGGTTTTTTTTTCAAAATTGTTTACCGAGCGCCTGGGCTTAGCAGCAGGTAAAGGTAGCCTATTTGTGGCTCGACAAAGAGGCATTTTATCGAGTGTTAGGATTGACACTTGAAAAAGTTTTTGTTTTTTAATTTTGATTTTAAACTTTTTTAAGTATTTGTATATTGTTTATAAATATATGTTTAAATTTAAGACTTTTTTATAACATATTGCTATATTTCACTCATTTATTTTATTTACTTGAATTTTTTTTGATAATCTAAAATTGAACTACAGGTGTATAAAATAATAAAATATAGCCACTCAAATAATTATATTCATGTTGGAGAGTGTATATTAAGGTCGTATCTAGGAACTCACCCAAAATTTTGAACGACTTGTTCACAAAACATGACCATTCAGTTGCGGGAGAAATAGTTTTTAATTATTCAAAATGCAAACGAAGTCCAAAAATCACGAAACTTGGCGAGGTGTCATGTTATCGCATGAAGAGCCTCTGATAAAAAATTTAGAATGTTTCGAGAAAATTATGATGTCGGTGTCTATAACCTAGACATCTCCATACGGACCATAAGTGATCACACGTGGAGATTTGTGGGTTCTAGCCATCCGATGTCATAACTTGATCGAAACATTCATAATTTTTTACCACAGCCTCCACATACGATGGGATAAGACCTTGCCAAGTTTTATGATTTTCAGACTTCGTTTGTATTTTATATAATTAAAAAATACTTTTTTCGTAATTAAATAGCCTTGTTTCGTGAACAAGGCGTTTAAAATTTTAGATGAGTTCCTGAATACGGCCTTAATATATACTCTATAACATGAATATAATTTTTTGAATGGCTCTATTTTATTATTTCATACACCTGCAGTTCAAATTTACTTTTTTAAAAAAAATCAAGTAAACAAAATTAATTCAAAATATATAGCAAAAAGTTATTAAAAAATTTTAAATTTAAAAATATGATTCAATACAATTTATAAGGATCATGTTAATATATGCCCGACATATTAATATATGCCCGACGTGCCTCGGAAAATAACTTCCCTATTAATATATGCCCGACATACTGTTGTCGTTGGCTCTTCTGGAAAAACAAAACAAAACGAGTGGCTACATAACTGATTGTGTGCCTAGCACCATATGAGTACGATGCTCACGTAAAGGGGTTATATATTCTATCAATTGTACGAAGAAACTCTGATTGACGGGAAGTCATCATCATTCATGACAGCGGCAGGAAATAATTCTGCAGATTATTACATTTTTGGTGGCAGTTTCTATCACCAAGCATTCCATGAACTGCTGTAACAAACATAGAAAATACTACAGATAACAGGACACGACTGTGCCAATCAACAACACAATTAACGTAAGATTCGATAAACTCTCCGTTCCAAATCATCGGGCGAGTTCTGTGCTTAGTGCGGCAATATTACTATAAGATCCCGTAGTTCCGCCCTCAGTGCTGGCGGTGTAGCTATGGCTGTCAATTAACCTCAACCTCGAGAGCCACTTGCGCCTCAGGGCATTCCGGCATTTGATCCGAAAATCGCCGAAGCTCCAAAGCGACCTGTGCCATGGCCGGCCTTGCCTTACCCGGAACAGCGATGCATCGGCTTACTTGCTTAGCAGCTCCATAGATCAGTCCCATGCTCGCTTCCTCGACTATGTCAGGGTCTAGAAGACCGCCAAGGGTGTCATTTCCCATGCTGTCCTGAAACATCACGGTCAGGTTCTTCCACTCTTTGGTCTGTGGGTTCTTACCAGTCAAGAGCTCAATCAGGACGACTCCGAAGCTGTAAACGTCGGTCTTCTCGGTTATCTGGAAGTCCTGCAGAAACTCAGGGTCAAGGTAGGCCAGCGTGCCCTTGGGCACCACCTGCACGTTGTCGTTAATAGTTGAGCACCCAAAGTCGGACACCTTCGCCACCCATCCTTCGCCGAGCAGAATGTTCTGCGGCTTGACGTCGCCGTGGAGCGTTGGGTGCGGCGGCAAGTGCAGGTAAGCCAAGGCCTCTGCCGTTTCCGCGGCGATCCTCAACCGAGTCGGCAGTGTCACCACCCGGCCACGTTGCCTGCCGTAGAGCAGATCGCCCAGGGTCCCGTTGGGCACGAACTCGTACACCAGCATGGGCGCCTCGAAATGAAAGCAGCAGCCGAGGAGCCTGACGATATTTGGGTGGTTGACGCGGCAGAGCACCACCAGCTCCTGCACGAACTCCTCCGTCCTGGTCTTCTCGATCTGTTTGCATCGCTTCACCGCGACGATGGCAGTGCCGAGGGTGGCCTTGTAGACGCTGCCATGAGCTCCTTCCCCGACGATGTTGGACTTGTGGAAGCCATGAGTGGCCTTCACTAGGTCTCCTCTGTTGTATAACTTGAAGGTGTTGTTGCCATCTGTTTCGAGAATTCGCGACAGCATCCGGCCTCCGTGCTGCTCAAAGTAGCCTTGCCTTTTCTTGGTCGCCTTGTAGAGGAAAACTTGGGTTGAAAGAAAAGCAATCAGGGTAACCAAAATTCCGACCGAAATTCCTGGAGAGATATGGTAATTAGAAATTAAAATTGCATTCCAAGATCAGTTGTCAGTGAAGATTATGTCGACACTGATAGTGTGGTCAACAATCTACCAATCATACTGTATATAATTGCGAGCAATTCTCACTATAACTCTGTAAGAGACGGGCCTTATATGATAATTTTAGTGTGACACATTTTTATGTCACCAAAAGATTAAGTTTATGACAATTTTGCTCAAGGTGACAGAGGTTTATAAAGTCATTCTTTAGTCATAAACACCAACTTGAAATCATCATAGCCGTACTTCGTTAATACGTTTGTGCTGACATTTATGATATGCTTGAATGTCATAATCATGTGATTAAAATTTTGTGGCAATTTCATTTTGGTCAGGTCGTGCTCTTATAGGTGACTTGACAACAATGAGCACATGCCCCATCATCCTGACTGCCTCTTTGCGTGCAATGGCAATGGAATCTTCTGGCAGTTCTTGGCCACACACGAACATAACCATAGGTCCATAGCACCCACGGAGCTCATAGGGTGATGTCAATTCACCTTTTGAGGCATTGTTGGCCACTACAGGAAAGGGTTATGCCTGGGGCATTACCCAATGCGACATCTGGTGGTAGACAAATCTCTCTATGCCAAGGAAGAAATGGAAGCATGGAACCCATGTATGTTTGTCCTAGGATGGATTCTCTCTCATTGGCATGCTATGGACACCAAGGATTGGACATATCGGGAACCAACACAATGGCAACAAACAACTTTGTCTGCTTCTCCTGTTCCTCCACAAGCACTGTCAGGAACTGTTTCAGTGCTATCAGCCACAACCACGAAGGAAGGAATACCACACCTTCAATGATTCCAAGATTAAGAATGTGAGATCCTAGAGTTTCTTCCTTGGTAGCCAAAGAAGTTGTGAGACCAATCTCTTTGTATTCCCTAGCCTCACTCTCCAATATATAAGGTTGCATAGGGGTTGTTGTGGAAGGGGACGAACCCTACATCAGAACTACGACAACACTCTCCTACCATCTCTCCCTCATAGTAAGAACTTGCTTGAACACTTTAGCACAAAGAACTTGTTTTCTAGACACATTGCTTTGAATCTTGAAACCACTTTAGTGCCATGTGTGTTCATAGAACTTTTGTGGCTCATGCTGCCACCGTCTCTAGAGCTAGAGGCATTGCCAGTGAGGGTGGCATGCTTTTCGAACGAGGGCATGTCCACAGACATCACCTTCCTCCTTGGTTAGGCTCTTAGATTTGGAGTCTAAACTATGCCACCTATGATCACAGCGATCACCATATCTGTGATAGAGCGGTGTCTGAGGGAATTGCACCCTTAGATTCTCTTCGATCGAGTGGCCTCCTGTCTGCCTTAGTTTGAGCCCAAACCCAACCGCGGGGAATAAATGCTAGGCATTCTACAGTCTGGCGAATGTCCACCACCAAATCAATGCTAGAGAGGAGTTGTCATCATCGTCTGGTTTCTGGTGCACTTTCAATCATAGTCCCTATGGGATCTTTAGTTCAAGCTCACACTATTTGATCGGCGGAGAAGCACCCGATAGGATGTTGTATTCATAGGCATCGTCGGGACCTTCGTTGCCTCAGTATGTACCCTCCTTGAGCTGATCATGGGGGCTGGCTCTAAGGATGACTCACATAATCCTGTTGGCTACTGCTCGTAGCATGAGTGATCTTCCATCATTCAGGCCTAGGCCTATGATGATGAATTGAGGAGCTAAGTACTAGTTTGAGCTCCTCAAGGGGATATGATACAAGCCAACCTTTGAGGCTGATAATGAGAAGCTTGAGCAATAGCGTAAGGACCTAGACCACCTACATCCGAATGCTTCCACGACCTCACTCATGATGTCTAGCACAACATAAATGATGACTCAGAGGTTTCTAGAGCCCCATGTTTCTCATGCGTAGCACACATCATTACCACTATCGTGTGCTTTATGGTGGACATCCTAGAAACATAAGATCCGATGATCAACAACGAGCTCAAAGAGACCAAAAGCATTTTGGCCATTTGCATTAGACAACATACATAAAGTTCCCTCTCTTAGTGATGAAGTGTATTGAACTCATGACCTTTTGTGTGAAGACCACCGTCTGTGGCCAAATGTTTCGATGCGCCCATGCACCACATGGGGATATGAGAAAAAAAACAACACCATCAGCAACTCCGACCGACCAAGGGTGCAAGGTGTGAAGCTCCAATGAGTGCGGTGAGGTGAACCCAACCCACGATGCCCGCATGTCCATGGCTGGATCATGGAGCACCACGACGTTCAAGACTCCATCAAGGCTAGGAGATGTGTAGAGGAAATGCCACTTGCTACTAGGGCTCATACACCCTAAAGGTACGGGTGACCACAAAAACACTACTATCGGTTTTAACCAATAGACATCGATAATTATGTCTTAACTATCGATCCATATGACTGTCATTTTTAGCCAAGATGCGACTGACGAGATCCAAACATATGGTTATGTTAAACTCAGGATCAATGGCTCCCAATCGAGAAACTCACCAACTAACCCCTCTAGGATCACTTAGGGGCTCAGGTGCTACACCTATCAGGTGCGCACCCTTAGGCCAAGGAAACAGGCTGAAGCTTCTTCGGCTCTATGACATCTTGATGGTCCACAAGACACCACTATAGCACCCTCCTAGACTCCGGCGCATGTAGACCATGGACTAATTCCCAAAACCGATATGCACCTAACCTACCTTGGAATATAAGGAGAGGTTGGATCCTAGAGGGAGGAGGCCGATACATTCCAAGATTGATCACTCTACTAAGAGGAAGGGCATTTTGAGTTCGATCATTCCACCAAAGGGGAGATCCTAATCAATCACACCACTCTCCACCTCCCACTCCTACCTAGCATCGAGGGCAGAGCAACCCATGGCTCGTCCATTGCTCCCGTCATCTTCCTCCTCCTTGACAAGGGGAAGACTCCACTAGCGGCAAGGCAACATCAGGGTTAGCACCGAGCTAACCCCTACCAAATCTCTTCCTACACTCTATTGTAACCCCTAATTTTGAGTGCTTTTGAGTATAGGGATCATCAACCGCTGGACGTAGCGCATCATCAGACCGAACTAGGATAAACCATTTTGTCCTCTATGTGATTCTTGTGTTCTTGAGTCTACCCTAGCCACCAGACACACGTAATCTACACCTACTCGAACAACAATGCTTGCCAAGGTTCCGACCCCGTGACATCGGTATTGATATTCGGTTTTCACTATTGGTTTGGGACTAAAACTGACACTGGTACAATCGACAGTGATATGCTACACAAGGAAAATCATAGCTTCCTCATATAATGTCCGATGATGAAGACCAACTTTATATGAAAGATGTATGCTCGACGAGAAATATACAACTTTGTAGTTCAAACTTTTTATTGGAGATAGTTTGGACATCCAAATATATACCACAAGATTACGTAGAGTTAACACCAAAGGAGTTCAAATGTTGTCTAAATGCTCCATAAATAAGTTAGTGTGAAGTGGTAGTTATCTCGGATGCAAAAGTGTCCAAAACAAAATTTGTGGATCTCAAAAAGTTATATAACTTTATAGCTCATAACTTTTTTATTTAAAGTCACTTTGATGCACTTAATAACTATATGGTAATTATAAAAATATTAATATTTATGATGTACTATCGTTAGATGAGTCTTCAAATATATTTTTATGATAAATTTATTTAAAGATACAAATATTGCTAATATTTTTTGTAAATCTAATCAAACTAGATAGTTTGACGAGCACAAACTATACTTTTTCTGGGACTTAGGAGTCTTCGAAAGTAGTAGGATTTGTATAAAAGAATGATGACATACATAATCTAGCCACGTGCAGTTGAGCAAGTTAATTCTTTAGTTATTACCAGAACATCAAGTCAATTGTGGTTGGACACTCCCTATGTTCTAGCGGCAGCGTAAATCTGAAGGCCTCAACGTGCTTCTGCACCTTTAATTTGAAAATACCGGTGAAACAAATTTGAAATACTGTTGGATTTTAAGTGTATTATGTGTCTATTTTTTTTGGTAACAAAATTCACTAGGAAGCCAAACTGATCTGAAACACGTGAACCTGCATGTTACATAAATAAAAATTAATTTATAGCAGCTTAAGAAAAATACTCGTACCAGTGGCCACTCGTGCTCGGACAGGGAAAGGATCTTTCTGGCATTTTGTAATAGATGCATTTCCTTGGGTACCCATAGGACAATCACAAGTAAATGAACCATTTGTATTCGTGCAATCTCCGTAGCATGGGTATTTTTCAAGGTCAAGACACTCATCAATATCTGCAATAAACATGACATCCAGATTTTAAAAAAAATGCCAAATAAAGAAAGAGACTGGCACCGGGGTGCAAGCCAATGGGGCGCAGCCAACTGGTGCAGCCATCGGTGCTCCTACGTGGATGCTGGGGTGTGAGAGCCGGGCATGCGGGCATGAGCATCTGGATGGCAGCATGGAAGAGAGAGTGCCCGTGACGAGATTGTGAAAAAAAATGAATAAACAAAAAGTGAATGGTACTATATATAGTCATTTTCATCTTTTGGTCTATCATGTGAAACTGTTTTGATAAACAGTTCAAAACAACTTTAAACTCACTGGAAAAACTGCTCATGAAGTTCACACACAAAAACCAAGTTCACTAGTGAAGCTGAGGTTTGCCAACAGGGCCTTGATATACGTACTATTTACTGATGCGCATGAATACAGGAATCTAAACCTGTACGACTAAGCATGAAACTAATCTTTATCTAAAAAAAAGCATGAAACTAATCTGATATATAATAAAATTAAATATTTTCCTGATATATGTACTATTTACTGATGCAGAAGGGGATTCACCTTGGCAGCCGTCAGGAAGGTAAGGGTTGCCGTCGAAACCTTGGTTGCACTTACAGATGTAGCCTCGTCGGTTCGCTGCGTCAGAGCAGAAGCTGTTGGTGCTACGGCACGCGTATCCAGGGCTTGTGACTGCCGTCTTGCAGTCGTCATTCCCGATGGACCATTCAAGGACCACCGGCGCCTTCCCACCACGTGAACTGTTGAATGCCCATGGCGAGTTATTGTTGATGAACTCCGGCGAGGACATGTTGTTAGAGCTGGAGGTCGACGACGTGAAGTTGGACGTGTCCATGAGCACCGCGAAGCTGCAGCGACCAAGGCGGCTGTCGAGGTTCATCCCAGAGGTGTTCAAGCGCTCGTCGAACAACACCTGGTAATACTGCATACCCTTAGGGATGGCCGTCTGGCAGCATCCCATCCCGGAGCAAGGGCTTAGGGACATCTTGCCGTTGAAGCACATGGCCACGCACCCGGTCTGGTACATAGCAGAAAGGTTGCTCCCTGGTCTGGTGTCGCCGATGTACGCCACCGCCCGGCACCCTACGACCGTGAACTTGTTGGCCGTGCTGGAGAAAGTGTAGTTCGATCTCAATCCCCAGTACCACTGGTCGGGCACCATCTTCCCAGATGTAGCGTCGTAGCAGTAAGAAGAGATAGGGTGGAGCACCCGGGCTTCACCATGTTCCAGAGAGATGTTGAGGACCTCCACTTTTCTAACCAACTCTGTAGGATTGTCGATTTTATCAGTCAAGAATGGCTTATCGCCGTTACCGGAGTCGTAACACACGATAAGGAAGTTCGGCGACAGCATGCAACCATGATGTCCCATGCCGAACGGGAAAGGGATGTCTACGCCGCCGCATGATCTTTGGCACTCCTGACCACGAATCTCACTCTCCCCGGCGGCGAGCCATGGCACCAGGACCGCCAGACTGATCACATACACTGTTCCTGCTACTAATATTGATGGGTGGGCTGTCATGGCTGACACGAACTAAACTACTCTTCTTGAGCTGGTGATGGACTGGGAGCTGTGCTCTCCCCGTTAGCAACTTGCCTGAACATTTATTTGCCAGGATATGATCGTGCTTCTGTCGAGAGTTCATGATAGCGCCTGTGACTCACCTTCAGGGCAACTGTAGAGAAACTGCTGCAGTGCCACTTCTGTGGAATTACGAATAATGCATCCAGTTTGTGGCTTTGTGTGTGCCGCCCATGGTAGTTTGCCTGTCAGTGTCAGAATCTTGCACTTTGTGCGAAACAGACTGATCACTGCCCTTGTCGGACGCATCAATCAAAACAGATAAGACCCCCTATATTTCCCTATCAAACACGTCGATCTTTTTGTTAGGAAAAGAAGTTTGTATTAACTCCTCGCGAAGCGTTTTGTAATGGTATTCTTTTTAGACGCACCGAGTTTCCACGTATAATACTAAAAATGTATAGAATACGAAACTATCACTACCTCAATTCAACGGATCACTGCCAGATCTAAACTCTCCGATATGACCCGGAACACCCGGCGGGTCGCGGGGCCGGGCGGGGCGGGGGGGTGGGGGGGGGTGTTTTGGGGTGTGTGGGGTGTGGGCTTATGGGAGCTAGGGGCCGGAGCAAAGAGAAGAGCTTCCTTCGAGGCCATGCCAAGTCAAGGCGAGCTTATCTCCGGCGCTGAGTTTTGTAGGAGCAGGCAACGAGGAGGGGGGGGGAGGTAGCCGAGGAGGTCACGTCGGTACTGGACAGGTTTGTGTGATGATTACGGGGGATCACAGGGGGAGAGGACGCATTAGCGGCGAGCTGGGTGGAATTAATGGAGTGTTGGTCTCAACGATGGCCGGGGTCACATCGCTGTCGGAGTAGACGGCTGAGTGGAGGGAGAGGGGAGGAGGGGAGGAAGGCCATGGTTTAAAGCTGATGGGACATGGAGGATGTAGGCATATCCTTCGCCGCGGGAGCAATTTTGCCACCTGCATGGAAAATATGCTGACCCTTTCTGAAAAGGGAGATTGCGTCGGGTAGAGGGCGAAGGGTCACGTGAGACGATCCGGTCGTCGGCGGGGGGGGGGGGGGGGGCGGGGGTGGACAGGTTGCAGCTGAGTCCTAGGTGCGCCGAGTGACCGTTTGGAGGAGCATCTCGGCCTCGAGAGCGGCACTGTCTCGAGAGTAGTGCACCGCAAGGGGGAGGCCGCCCTCCGTGTTTTGCGACGGTGGGGCTGGCCACCGCAACCGCGCGGAGCCTGACAGGCGAAGCAGCAAGGAGGAAAGACAGGAGGTTGCCTACTCGAAACGTATTCAGGTCAACGACAGCGAGGGGCCCCGGAAGCCGAGGAAGAAAGGGGAGGCGGTGGAGTGAAAATTAAGCAGGAGAATATCATGAAAGTGGGCGGGGACGAAGCACGTACCTAGGTGGCCGCCGGGGGGGGGGGGAGGGGAGAGGGATCTTGGTCTCCGCTTGCTGAGGATGAACCGGCATGGAGGCCGTCCCAGGCTGGGCTTTTTTGGGTGGCGGGCCAGCGTCGGAGGCCAAGGTGGGAGGCTGGTTGGCAAGGCTGGGGACGGGAGAGGGGGAGGAAATGGCGGCGAGGGGGGGTCGGGGGTGGGGTCGCCTCCGTCGTCCGGAGTGGGAGCGGGAGAGGCCATCATGTGCTCTCGGGGCTGTTACCCCCATCAAATATGTGATTTCATTTTGTTTTCAATCCACCTACATTGGGAAATTTGAACACATTGCACATATACTTCTTACGACCCTCTCTCAGAAGCATCTCCAGTCTATGTTTTATCTCGTCGCAAAACATTCTTACCTGCCCAGCTGCGTCATCGCACCCTTACTCTCCCGGGCATACCCCCGCTCGGTGGTTCGGCTTCTACGACACGACTCCAACCGCTTTCCTCCCTCCCCCACACGCGACTGATCCCATCCAGCAACTCGCTTTCCCAACGGTGACTCCTCCCGCGTGAGTCTGCGACGTATAGAGGAGTCTTTTAAACGCATTACCTTTGCTTTTCTTTCGTTGAAAATCTATTGTTTTTCGAAGTATAGCTGAGGCAGCTTCACGAGCCTACCATTTATTGTAAAGCCAGTCATGATACAGAACTACACGCTTCGGTACACTTACAGAAGCTTGTCTAGGGTACTGCATACCTTACCTTGCATTCATCAATTGCATCTTGAGCAAAATCTATGTCTGTATCCTTTTCCCTAAACCAAACATTCATTCTTCTTGAAACAAATGGACTGTATCCTCCTATAATACTAACAATTTAGAGAACAATATCGAACTATCACTACCTCTGATACATGGATCACTACCAGATACTAGTAATAATAATGGGGTTATCCTATCACTGGTCACCGTCAGTTTATAGACCCACTAAAATGACTCAGGGAGACCGGAGTAATGAGAAGATATCACTGTCGTCGGGCCTAGCCTTGATCTGGCTATGACAGCTTGGGAGTCTTACCGTGTCAAATCTACACGGATATATAACATGGTCACTACCGTACCTGCAGATCACTGAACCTAAGTTTATATATAATTTATTATTGCATTTGAATAGAAATTTGATATTTTATATTTGATATTACGCCAGTAGGTACAATACAACATACGCATACCCACCGCTATGGAGACATGTAGGTAAACTATACCTCAATAAGCACCCCTAAAGGATTGAGTTGCATTTGCCAGCATAGCATTACACCGTTAAATCTTGGAATAGTTGAGGAAAATAAGAGCATTCGTGCCAAGTAGAGGACTTAAACTGGGGTGGATAGATTCCAAACAAAAAACCTGACCTACTAATGTAGATCAGTTCACATCTCTACAACTAAAACATATGGAATATCAACGTCTATCCGGCAGCACCAAAACCACCCTGCGGTCTATGACTACCTGGTGCACAAAAGAAAATTCCCGCAAAGGAAACGATCAGCCTGGGCGTGGTGAAGCCGTCCATTTAAAAATCCCACCCGGCCTCCTGAAATCATGCCAGCTCCAGCTCCACCTTCTAAAAATAGTGTGGTCAAAACAAAACTGCCTCCTCAAATCTCATCTCTCTACTGTAAACAAAACTGCCTATTTCCGTTGTTGCGCTGCGCTACCCCGCACGGCCGCACGCGACGCACTGGCGCTATTTCCGTTGCCAAGACACCGTCGCCGCAACGCGGGCTCCCATCACCGAACCACGGGTGAGGTCCTAGGGAGGAGCAGCTTACCAGTCTTCCTCTCATAGATCAGAGCAGGCACCAACGCTGATTTCGCCGCGTCGCAACGCCTCCGTTCCACATCCTCGACCGGCACACGCTGCCGCTGTTGGACGGCCCGCTGCCGAACGTGACGCCGCCGACTCCTGTGCCCGCAACTGCAAAGCCGCCGGACGACCTCGCGAAGCTACTGCAAAGCCGCCGGACGACCTCGCGAAGCTGCCGCTGTGGTGATGATGTGGCGAGGCGCTGGCCAGCATCTGTGCGGCTGAGGAAAGCACGACGAAGGAGAAGGCGGGCGCATGGTGGACATGGACAGGGACCACCCGCCGGGTGTGCAAACGACAAACTGGCACTATAGGATTCAGGTGCTTTGCCTACTACAAGTGGCAGTCGGCAAAGGCACGATTGCAGTAGGCAAAGGCTTTGCCGACTGCAATTCCACGTGGCAGTCGGCAAAGCGCAGTCGACAAAGAAATTGTCGGCGAAGGCTTCTTTGCCGACTGCCACTTGGCATGCAGTCGGCAAAGGCTTTGCCGACTGCCACATCAGCAGTCGGCAAAGCCACGTGGCACCGTCAGCCTGACGGCCGGCTTTGCCGACTGCTGACGTGCCGGCAGTCGGCAAAGGCGTTTTTCTTTTTTTTTTCCAAAAATTCTTTGCCGACTGCTTTCCAGCTGGCAGTCGGCAAAGCCATGACCCCTTTGCCGACTGCCAGCTTTGCAGTCGGCAAAGCTGGGACCTTCCTGATCAATCTGCCCAGCTTTGCCGAGTGTAAGCACTCGGAAAAGCTGGGAAAATTTTTTTTCCTTTTTTTCTGTTTTCTTGCATCCAAACATTACAAAAGCACAGTTTATAATACAATTTCATAAATTGTATCACAGTTTAAAATATCAACAGAAATGCATCATCATAAATTGCATCCATTTAACACTTTTTATTAAATTTTAACTAAATCATCTACATCTCTTCTCATTGTAGCACTTTGGCCTCCCCTTTTTAACCATTTCTTGCATCGGCTGCCTGCCTACCTGCATCGGCTTTTTAACCAATGCTTCAAGTTTCAAACGGGAGTTTACTCCAGCACTCAAGTTCTCCCGTGGAGTTGTTGCCCCGGC
>CM041636.1:46836249-46969696 GCA_023333625.1 Bothriochloa decipiens
CGCGTGACTCGGCGTGTTACGACACCAACACGGTCGAAATTTCACGCGAGGCCCTGTACACGGCCTCAACATGCTCCAAACATCATGAATATTAATTTTTGAATTACCGGATTCCATTATTTCATATACCTGCAGTTCAAATCTGGAGTTGCCGGAAAAAATCAAAGAAAAAGAAAAAATCAACGGAATATAGCTAAATAAATCAAAATCACCCCAAACTTGAAATTTAGGATGTACTTACTGTAGCAAGGCAACACAAAAAAACTGAGATCGAAAATCAAAAAAAAATTTCTTTGCCTACTACCATCTGTGGCAGTCGGTAAAGAGCCTACACCTTTGCCGACTGCTGACGGTGCGGCAGTCGGCAAAGATGACAGCGTGGATGCCGTCAGGCCCTGGCCGGCCTTTGCCTACTGCCTGGTTTTGCCGACTGCCTGGCAGTCGGCAAAGCCAGGCAGTAGGCAAAGCCTTCTTTGCCGACTGCTTGTGATTCCAGTCGGCAAAGAGCCCTCTTTGCCGAGTGTCGAAAGAAAACAGTTGACAAAGATTTTTGCAGTCGGCAAAGCACCAGTTTTCCGTAGTGTGGGCGGTGCCGGGTTGGAGCAAATTAAGGTTACCTTTTGTTTCCTGTCTCTTCTCGTGTGGTTATTGTTTCAAGTGCAGTTTAATAAAAGTAATTTTGGTCCTAGCCCTCTCCTGCTTCTTGGCAATTTGCCATTTCACGACCTAGGTCCTACAAAATTTCAGAGATGAGCACCCTCGTGTGCTCAATGAAATTATAGGTATTTGTGCAGAGGAGGCCGATATTAGAGCAATAGAAATGATGGGTTAGGATTGGCAAACTACCTTTCTTATTGTCCGCATCGGCTACACATCTTCAAGCTTTATATATTCTGCAGCCAACACTGATCGAGCAAAGGCAATTGGCTCCGTGGTACAACAACACCATCATTAATAGACAAATTATATAGACAACTTTGTATCTTTCCTTTATACAAGGTATAGAGAGCTGTTTGTTTCAATATTCATACCTTTTCAAGAACAATATTGCGAACTGATCTGAGATCAGGATTCATATCTGTTCAAATTGGTTTCACTTAAGGTTGGTCCAACATTGTGGTTTGTAGTCTAGCACAAAAACAAGAAAGCTATTAAATAAATTTAGAATAATGGTCGTGCATACTACTGGCATTTAAGACCAAGGTGCATTCTGTTTCCATTGACCATACTAATAACTATACTTACTCCAAAAAATCAGTGTAGAAACTTTCATGTTCATAATTCTGATAATGATGCAAATGCAAGCCAAGAGACTAAGGGAGCCTCTCCAAAAGAAAAAAAAAGTTAGTACAACAACTGCTGAGAAGGACGTGAGCATGGAAAAGGGGAAGAAGAAATCGACAAAGGATATTTTCACGAGGAATATCGTATATAAAGATGTTCTAACTCCATGAAAGAGTTAATGCATAGATACATTTTTTCACGATATTAATTATTTTTTAGTTTTACAAATTAATGAACAACTTTTATATGTAGGATACTTCCAACTACAATTTTAACCATCTGCATACTTCAGCTGCAAGGAGAGATGCCGCATCTTGGACTTGAAATTTAGAGTTATATTCAATTATTGTTCTTAAGATTTATGTAATATTATTGTTCCAAACAACACAATTACAATGTCTTTTTAGTTAACGATACAACACACACTCATACATATATGTTACCGTAGTATTATATTTCCCGTTGCAATGCACGGACATTTACCTATTGTTCGTATGGGCATTTATCTATTATGTATTGTTTTTGTTTTTTTGAAAAGAGAGTTAATTCTGCTTTTAAGAAAGCAAGGGTACAAATTTAAGTATATTGTTTACTTTGATCTTGACAACAATGACCACTGTGATCTTATGTTGGAAACATTAAACTTTCAGACAAGTCAGACACATAGCAGTTCTCCTTGCAAGTTCAGGCTATCTGAATCGAAACCTGAAACTGATGGCTGGAGCCAAATTGGATAGGATCTGTGCAACCTGTTTTCTTTAGCATACATCAGAAATACATACTCTCTCTTAGTGTCTACAGGTAATCAGCTACATGCAAACTGAAGTTCTTTTCATTGGTCACTTTCCTAAGTTCCTGACAGTTAATTTCTGAAACTGTGGCCACTATGATGTTCAGGCTTGGGATGGCCATTTCAGGCTTGGGAATTGAGATGGGGAATTGGGATGACCATGTTCAGGCTTGTGAACTCTTAGGAGATTAATGCAGAGATCAGGTACTTCTTTCCTTATATAATTATGCTATTTTACATGACTTTCTTATATAAATCTGTGTAGTACTTGCCATCTGAATATTTGATTGCTATCTGGACAATTACATTCGTTGGGTTCTGAAAGCTCTCTTACTTTCCTGTAAGTAGTTAGGTGATATCCATGAAGAGGTGGAGGCTGATAACAAAAATGCTATGATGAGTAGGAACAGTGAACGCCTGTGTACGTTTATCCTGCATGTAGGGTGATATCCAAGAAAAGGTAGAGACTCATAACAAAAACGCTATGATGAGTAGGAACAGTGAGCAGCCTGTATATGTTTTATTATAAGATAAGATAAGAAATAGCGAGTAGTCTGTCATGCTTACACATGTCGTTTTATATGCTGGTTGAAAGAACTATGGTTTGCTTCAAAACTTTGAGAATATATTTTAATTATCTACTATCACTCATGAAGAGTTATGGAATAATAATGTTTCAAATATTACGATTGCAGTATATATTTTAGGATACATATATTATTACATTATTATGTGTTCCGTTGCAATACACGAACATCCCTCGTACATATGTTATTAGAGAACTATCTGGTCTCGTTGTAACGCACAGGTATTTATCTAGTACACGTATATAAGACAACCAATACATAATTACACATGGTCTCATCAGTGCTACAAAACCTGTCTCATAGCGAAAGTTTGTAAAGCAAGCGGGACAGTGTGAACCCCTTGTCATGTCTTTGTCGTGCGCTGTGCGTCAACATTAAAGCTGGCAAGCAGCGTCTGCTGACGTAGTGGAGCACTTCCTTGCCAACGTGACAGCATTCGCGTCAGCTGTACTGCCCCGCGATTGGCGCCAGCCGAAAGATTCTGCATGTCCCCTGGGTGCGATCGAGGAGTTCTGGCCCCCGTCTGCCGAGCCAAGTTCATTCAGATCGGAGCCCCGAGCGCATCGACACGGCTTCGGCCTATATCCATTGGTGGCAAACGAGCGTATCACTAGGCAAAGCACGCGAGCACTTGTCTGACTGGTAAAATTGGACGGAGGATTAACTTTGCCGTAAAGACATTTACTAAGGAGTTTATGTAACCGTGCCGTTCACTAAAGAGATCAAGCCTTCTACGACAGTAGTTTTCGAATAACAGAATGCTTATCTGTCACAAAATAATCCTATTCATGGTAAATTTTACTGATGATTTAATGTGTAGCTTTGCGGTGGATATGCGAAAATATGAATGATCTATAATCTTGTGGCTTTTGTCAAGCCTTTTTAGATTTTTGTTAAGAAAAAAATGGCCATCAGGCCTGACAGACTCACTGGCCCGCAGCCCAGCGCGTCATGTGGGCCGATTGAACCAAAAGTATGTTTAGATATGGGCCGATTGAACCAAATTTTTTCCAGGGCCTGCTTAGATGTGGGCCTAACGGTAAATTACTAGTTAAATACAAAAATCTTCCAAAATGATCAGAAGAGGGAAAAATTATTTTCGCTTTCATTTTCGATATTTTCACCATTAACGACCTGTAACACCCTAGGCGCCAGAAAAGCCTACGATGTCACTAATGTCCCTTCCCTCATGCCTGAGTGTAAAACTCGGCAGCCCAAAACACCAACACCAGAGTAAAGTGCAGAAGGTATACCATTATCAAAAGCATAGTTGAGTAAAACTCCAACTTAAATATTTTTATTAAACCATGAAGATAAACTAGTTTTATTACAGCAAGCCATGAGCGATATTATTATATCTACACGTGGGTGAAACCGTGAAGATGTGCTCCTAATCTCATCCCTGCAAGGAAAGCATCCATTCAAGCACGTGAGAAGACAGTGGAGTGACAATAAATCTTAGCAAGCAAAATGCCTGAACATATCATTTAAACTACAATTTAATTAGGCATCGATTTAATCATAGAAGAATGCACAACATGTAAAAATAATAGTCAAAAGTCCATTTATTTATCCAATGTTATCCATAAAGATGATACCAACAATATACAAGATATCCAGCCAATTTCCATAGAGAAGTAAAGGACATGATATACAATGAATAAACCACCTCCACATATGAATAAAATAATGCTCCTCATAATAAAACAAATACTCCTCATCTCCACTTCATGCCAACATAACCTCAATACATATGAACCTTAAAAAGTACAATGCAATGCATACGCATGTCTCCTCCTTGCATACCCAACAAGGTATGGAACCGCATCGTACCCCTCACGGGCAACGTACGATGTTGTACTGGTACGGTCATGATCATAGGTCAACGACATAATCTACAAGAGCACTCCGAAATAGCCATATAACTTTCTCACCAACCTGGCTAAAGAGCACTCCGAAATAGTTATATGACTTTCTCACCACCTTGGCTCAGTATATGCTCGTGATGCATTGATATGATGCAATAGCAAGTATACTTACCTCCTCTGCCATATACATTCACGACCATAAAACATATATCACTTACCTTCTGATGATAGAATAATTCTTACCACGTATATTATATACCTTCACAATAATGAAATATATCACTTACCTTATGATGATAAACAAATAACAAGAGATTCAACAAAAAGGTCATATATAAGTTACTCTATATGACAAGTTAAGTTATAATAGGTATATCATCTTGGTTCAATTAATGTTACATTGAAGTGTAGTTAGAATAAACAACAAGTCAAGCTGTAGCAATCACAGCTATGTTTACTTGCCTTCGTTGAAGATCAAATGTGTTTGCTAACAATGATCCAAAAGCACACCAACTGTTCAAATATCATTACCTTAGAAAACATACTAATACAAACACATACAAATATTGTTTCCCTTGAAACAACGACCAAGCAATCCACCAACAGTAGCAACCATACTTCACATTTTTTGTGTGGATAAATTACATGTTCAAAAATTCTGAAACTTTTGCAAAAGATGGAAAACACTGTTATCTACACTTCTTATAAAGCAATCTAGCATATGAGATCTCCAAGATAGCTTAAACAACCTCAGGACTTAATTGAAATTGAACTTTTCTGATAGCAAAAACAGGATAACAAGCTTCTAAAATACATAACTGCAGTTGTACTCTTCCAAATATTAGAATATTTTACAGTATACAAAGCTTAAGGAATCCACTACATCTATACTTCAGATCATATGCTCAAATTCTTCGATTAAAATGGTCAAACACAGATTAGATTTAAATATATCATGATACACACCAGTGAAAAACAATCACATTAGAACAACCACATCTCAAAATTTTTAGGGGCTATGTGGCTGATATTAGAGTCAAATGAGACTTATTAGAGTCCACTAAAACATTTTCAAGAGTTTCAATAACTAGTTTTCATTTAACATTGTTAATCTACTACTGTTCATAGCATCCTCAAGACGGCAACCAAACACTTAACTCACAACAGTAACCCATCTTCACATTTGAACTATGGATATAAAAAAATTATGTAACTAAGAAGGAATATAAAAAACTTAATTGTCTACAACTTTCGTATTATAACTTTATTATAGGTTTGAAGCATATAACTTATACAAAATAAGCCTACAAATTGACTGAACTTTTCTGATCTGACTAAAACATGCATAACTGGTGATATGTTGATCTAAAATTTATGATATTTACCAACATGAAAACCTTATGAAAAATTCTACAACTGTTATATAGATCACGTCATGAGATTCAGAATTAAGATATCATAAAACTGAATGCATCTAAAACAACAGTCCAGAAATTTGACATCACAAATGCATCACCAAGGAACGATTATATCTACCAAATAAGCGCAGCTATAAAAGTGATATCTATACCAAAAGAAAGGTTATACTAACACACGATATTTTTATATAATTTTTTAGATACATAAAACTAGCCCTAAACAGCATTGAACTGATGAGTGCAGTACAATCTGGAAAAACAACAAAACTTAATTACGAGATTAGAAACCTAACCCCATCAACTAAACGTGAAATGCTAGACCCCAACATGGATTTCACACAAAACAGCAGGGAAAGCAAGATCTTACCCTCAAACAGCGAGTACCACAAGGATCCACAACATTAACATCCCGTTTTCCTTTCCTCATTGGGGCAATCTTCGACGCTACGCATCTCATCCACTTGATCTACTCGGTACATATCATCTCCATCAAGAACAGCGACAAGAGCCATGGAATTGGGGAAAAACGAAGGGAGAAGAAGAACCCTAACACATTGGAAATGAGAAACGAGTACGGCGGCGATCCATGGGCAGAAACCGTAATTTCTCCCATCTCCTCCCTTCTCTATTCCTCTTCTTCTCTTTGATTTTCTCCCGTGCGAATACAAGAAGGCGGCGGCTCAAGGGATAAGGGGGGTTAGTGGTCCGGAGAAGGCACGGGAGATAAAGATGGGTCGGTTACTGTATTTCGCTACAGTAGCGACGGTTACTGTTTATCTTTTTTTTCCTTCCTTAAATTTCCATTTGCCGTAGTTTCTTCATGTAAACTCCGAATATGTAAGGCGAGGTCTGTGCATCTACGGTCTCTAATCAACCATCTGAGCAATGCGTAAAAAAAAATTTTTTTTTGCCACTAATTAAGACTCATGTTACCACTTTACACTTTTTGAGTCAAAAGTATTTTGGGCATTACACTACCGTTCCCATTTAGGTCTAAAAATCAGAAAAATCTCAAAAATAATTTCCAAAAGTTTGGATATAATCATTTTTGTTTTCGTCCCTACAAAAAAGTAAAAATAAAAATAAAAAGCATCGTTAGCGGACTCCGATCCTAGCGTCACATTTTGCTGTCGTCGTCTGGGGCTTCACCGCCGTAGGTGGAGCTGCCTAGGCGTAGTTAGTGGTGCAGAAGCCCTACGGCATGCCGCTGCCCGAGCGCTAGGATTCATCGACGGCGTGCGGCGGATGTCGGTGTGGGTGCTGAATTTCCTCTAAATCATACCAGATTTTCCTCAACGTTCGTCCGCTAACATTGTGTGTGCATATGCTGACGTGATGATGGAGGATTTCTCTAACTAATGAATAAATTAGCGACAAGTGATGTGGCACATAAGCTGTGGGTGAATTGTTTGTCCCTGAATTTCAGATCCATTTAGTAGTGCTCGGACTCCAGCTAACATTATGTCACGTTACATGTGCCTCAACATAGTCACACCGTCACAGACGAACTTTTCACGCATTTGTGTGTATAAGGGTCTGCGGATAACTTAACGGTATGTGACAAAGTAAATCACATTTGCGTCTATAACCTGCGCGTGTGGCAACAATTCTAAATTCCTATAAAGCTAATACCCACTAGGAGAATTCTCTAGCATTTTGTTGCGTCACGTCATCTGCTTACCTCAGCCGACCCCACTTTCCATCAATAGCCATCACCAGAAGGTAATTAAAAAATATGTACACACCACTATTTGGTGCACGAAGAGACAACAAAAGAAAACGCATCATTAATTCATGAAAACGTATCCCACCACCGGCTCCACCCGTCCTCCACCGCCGTCTCCTGGAAACGCATCCCACCTCCGCCCCCGTCTTCCACCGCCGTCTCCTGCCTACCGCTCAAGTGTGCCACCCGCCGCCCTTTGCCGACCGTTTATTTCCACATCGATTCATTTGGCCACTGCAAACACATCTGAAAGAAATTGAATCGTCGCACTACCATCGTGTTTAAATAGCTTGCCTATTGCCCTTCTTACCTCCATTGTGCTCAACGACGTCAAGGACAGGCCGGAGGAAAGAGACCCTGCTGCCGTGGCCCTCTCCGCGCTCACTACTACACCTTCACGCAGCGCCTTTCCGCATCCGCATCGGCACGACGGCACCTGGCCTTGGCTGCTCCGCATCTGAGTCGAATGCCCCGAAACCTGCATCTGTGCCAGCCCGATCTGCTTCGTGCTGTCCTCCAATTCATCGAAAGGGTCACGTAGGAACTAGGAAGAGAGAGAAGGACCCCGCCGCCCTTGCGCTGGGAGAACCGCAGGTCCGCAACAGCGGAGTTTTGGGGCCGTGGAGAAGGTTTGCGAAGAAGACTCGAGATAGGATAAGGGCCCTGGTAGTTTACAGCTCGAGAGCGGTGGATGCTGTCCACCGGCAGGCTTTTTTAGTTATTCAACTCATTCATGGCACACGGCAGTGGAGTCCTTCTCGCGATTGGTATTTTTTCTTTTTTATTTAATCTGACAGTGATTTGTCTGATGGTAAATTAGATTAGGAACCTACTATGTTGTGCTTTAGTATTACCTTTGCAACGAAATATAAGTGCTACAAGAGTATTTTCTTTGCTTTTCTTCTATATCCACCTGTATTTCTAAGCTCACCGATTATACATATGCCCATTAGGATGAATTTGGTACCAACCATTAATAAATTAAATTAATGATTTTAGAGATCATTAGGAATATCTCAATATCCCATTTACATTTTTTCTCGTTGATCTTCAAATATATTACCTAACTATAATTTAAAATTATCATCTAAATTATAACCGTAAATTCCCGTATCAACGCGCGGGGAATTTACCTAGTAAACATAGATGAGTAGTGGCCCGAATGGACTAAATTTGACCGAGTTTTTTTTTTAGGAAATTCGTTCAATTCGGCGTAGCCCGTAATAAAAACCAAACCAGTCAAAAAATTTCGGCCTAACTTAAATTTCCAGTCTAGTTTATGGTCCAACAAGAGCCCATGAACATTCCTGATGCTGGAAATAATCATCACCATCCCAAGCCAGCGCTGTATTCTTGCGAGCCGCCGCCAATGGCCGTCGTCTCTGCTCCTACCCACCTGTGACCGTGTCGGAGCTGGTGCAACCACCGCGAGAGCCTTCATTGCTTCTCGATGGCCGAGCTCGCGCCATGGATGCTTCTCGACGCCACCCGCGTGATGGCCACCACCGTCAAGCCGTCACCGCATCTGAAGCGTCCTTGGTGCCATCTACATTCTGCACCACCTTCTCCCACCACCGCGTCGTCACTGCCCTCCCCGCCACATGCGCGTTCCATGCCGGCTCGGCGTGCATCCTCTCGAAGACGACTGCCATGCCTAATTGTTTAGGGAAACTTAGTTCAAATTTGCTCAAGTTTCATTGAAATTTTGAGTGGATATCGGTCCGAAATTTCCGAACTTCATCTAATTCGGTGGGCTCCAATTTTTTTCAAAAAAGAATCCCAAAACCTTGATAGAAACCACGTGTGGTAACAAATAACGTAAACGACTACAAAAATCTAATGCCTGCGTTAATGTGGCTTTACGTACGGAGGCTAGCGCTTTGCTTGCCTCTGTCAACACCATAATGACAAGAGTTTATTAATAACTATTAACGGAGGCAGGCGACTTCCATTAATAGAGGCATCATTGCTAAGGCATAACCTGCCTCTCTGCTAATGGATCAACGGAGACAACCCTTTTAGTATGTTTGCCTCAGTTAATCATTTTCCAGTTTCCTCCCATTTTTGTGAATTCGAATTTGAGTTTAGTATGTTTACAGAGACAACAGATACTTAGAACCAGCAAATATGCATGCAGAGAACAAGTAACGAATACATACAATAAATATCATATTATTGTCTCGTATCATCGTAGCACGAACAACAAGTTACATATTAAAAGGGCACAAACAGCAATAAGTATCACAGCAGGTTGTCTCATAACCAGCAGTAATTAACCTTTTCGTAGCAGTACAACATAGGATAGAGAGACTACAAGACAACTTAGGAGCGAAAGAGAGGCTAAACCGACTAGATGTGTTTGGACTTTGGAATAATTAAAAGTTCTCGATTTAGCCAAACACCAATATTCCGACAACACGTACATTAATTACTGTGAACCACTGGTAGTGTTGCCAAATATCGGTATGTGTGGACGCTGATCTAGCTAGTCGTTGAAGACAATCAATGTGTTGTAGGAAGAGCTTGTCGTTTATAAATATCTCAATAGTTCACTTTCAATCTTCAACTGGTCCACGTCCTTATTAATTTTAGCCAAGCGTACATATTGCACTGATACTGCAATTGAAACCACTCAAATCACATCCACTTCACCAACTTTATCATAGCGTACATATTAGATGAGGATCCAAAGCAGTAGCCACTTATTAGGCCTATTTAACTGCACTCGTATCTACCTCAATTCACATGTATCGGTTAGACTGGGAAGAAAAAGGAAAAAAAGTCTAAATAACCTCCTGAACTATAGGACCTGGAATAATTTAGACTACCACCTATGAAACCGGATGTTTAACACTTTAAATTATGGCAAACCGTCTAATTTGGCCCCTACAGCGGTTTTGAGAGTGGTTTTCTACATGTGGACCTCCAACCTGGCAGCTGCAGTCCACGGTGGCCTCTACGGGCGGGTCTGGGCGTCGATGCTGCTACTCGTCGCCGTGGCCCTCCACTGCAAGGAAGCCGCGAGCGCCATGCGAGTGCGCGGGCAGGCGCCCTGGATCCGCCGCGCAACGGCATGCGCCGCAGCGAACGCGAATCGGCCGCCGCGAGCGCGAGGACCGGGAGGAAAAAGAGTGTGAACCTGGCCGCGGCGGCGAGCACCAACCCGGCCAATGCTGAGCGCGATCCATGCGGGGGCCGGCTGCATGGGCGGGCACGACGCGGCGCTCTTCTCCTAGTGTGTCGCGGACGCCACGTCGGTGCAGGAGTAGGAGTGTAGGACAACATGAAGATGCGCTCCGCTGGCGGCCATGGATGGCCAGGTAGAGCTAGGTGCTGCCGGCGCTCTTGCTCCTCCGTGCGTCCTCCTCACTCAAAGCCTCTCGACCCGCGCAAGCCTGAAGGTACTCTGCCGCGGCCGCTCGCCGCCGTTGTCGTGTGGCCATGCTGCCACGGCCAGTCGTGGGCCAAGCCGGGAAGACCCGTGGTCGCGCCCGGGTCCCTGGGTGGGCTCACGGCCCCACCGTGGCCACCGCCGGTGACCCCTTCGCCTGAATCCGCCAGCCCCTCCATCCTCTGCTCTGTCCCGTGGAAAGGAAGAAGAAGAAGGGTGAAAACACGATTTTATTTCTCTTTTAGGGGTCCTGTTGCAGGAGCACCACAGAGAGAGGGATCTTTCAGATCAGGGCTTGGAGAATTAGAGAAAACTTCAGGGGGTCCACGATTACCGATTCACCACGACGGCAACCGCACCGATGACGCCTCGCGGCGGAGGCGTGTACGGGTACGCCTCATCGGCAGCTTCCTCCGGATGTAGGCGGCGGCCGGCGGTGACCTGTCCATAGACCCGTACTTCAACGTGGACGAGATGAGAAGGCCGCCGTGCATCGACATCCATCAACAGCTCCAAGGAGCTTCACGTCTCGCGGGAGTCATGACTCATGACGGAGGTGTCCGCCTCCGCGGTGCTGGAGCGGCTACTGCAGGGGCCGTTCCACGCCGTCGCAGCCGAAACTGTGCGATGGTCGTGGACGCCGACGCCGCGCACGAGGCCATCAAGCCAAAGCTCAACATCGCCATCCTCGTCCTCCCCCTCGCCAAGGAGCGCGAATGCCAGTAGTAGGAGGGTGATGGAGCTAGCCATGGCGATGCTGGTGGAGCCGACGGACGCGCGGTCGCGGTGCCGCTGCAGCTGCTGCACGTGTGTGAGGCCGCCGACACCGGCTCCGTGTGCTCAAGCTGCAGGTGGGGATGGATGCCACTGTGGCCGTGGACTACCAGGTTGGACGGCCACATGTGCAAAACCACCCTTCTAAACCACTCAGGGGCTAAATTAGACGATTTGCAATAGTTTAAAGTGTTAAACACCCAGTTTCATAGATGGTGGTCTAAATTATTCCAGGTCGTATAGTTTAGGGGGTTATTTAGACTTTTTTCGAGGAAAAATTAACTAACTTTTTTATCTCAATTCACCCCAATAGACTGGTTTGAGGTGGATACGAGTGCAGCTAACAAGCGTTCAGAGTTGAGGCAGCTCCAATGGCTTAACTCAATCCATTCTAAACTATAAGACATTTTAACTTTTATAGACATATAATTTTTGCTATGTATTTCGATATACTCTATCTCTTGATGCGTAGTAAAAGGTAATGTATCTAGAAAATCTAAAATGTCTTATGTTTAGAATGTAGGGAGTATCTAAGCTCCACCACCATTGTGAAGAGCAGTTATGCACTTTCTGGTGAAAATAGTACTAAACCCAGCTAATGTAAATACTAGATTAGTTACAGAAGGCAGTATATTATTTACCAATCTGTAATGTTATAGTGATTTTCTAATTGTATCAATAAGAATTTTTTTTGGAGATTGTATCTATAAAAAATGAGGCAATGCGCGTCTGTCTGATTCTTCTTTGTAGAATTTATGCTTCTATAAAACTAATTGTATAGCTTGGTTGTACTTTGCGAGAGGAACATTTTAAGGCTAATTAGCCAATGCTATAGTCAGCACATGCTACAGTACACTACAGTACCACACAGCGACTTTGGCGGCGCCAACTTAGGCCAACTAAACAAGGCCTTGGAATTTTGCCAAGGGTTCCATCCACCTGACCGCTTTCAATCAGTTGTCGGATCGTGACCTCTCTTGACGGAAGCAGATCCTGACAAGTACTCCAATCTTTTACTTGTTCAGCCATAGTGGTGTGAAAAAACTGTGAATTTGGCGAAGACCTACCTCGAGGTCGTCGCAGCTATTAGTGCCTCTATATTATTCCTCAGGACAGCAAGGATATAGAGAGAGCTCCCAGTAGTCCCAGTACTCCATCACAAGCTCAATCAAGAAGATTAGTTAGTGTCGCTCATGACGACATCCCACTCGGCAGGACTAGTGTGCCTGCTCACTGTAGCGGTCGTAGTGCCATGGCTCGCCGCCAGCGAGAGTAGTGTTGGTGGTGCCGAGTGCCAAAGATCATGCGGCGGCATAGAGATCCCTTTCCCGTTTGGCATAGGACCTGATCACTGCTGGCTGCCGGGATTCGAAATCTCGTGCAAGGACTGCACCGGAAGCGGCGTCCTTAGGCCGATCATGACGTTCATCGACGTGATCGATCCTATTAGACAAGTGGAGTTCCTCAGCATCTCTCTTGAGCAAGTTCAGGCCAAGGTGCTCCACCCCATCTCTTCATACTGCTACGACGCTACGTCTGGGCAGATGAAGACCAACGAGTGGGAGTGGAGCTTGGCCAATTACAGTTTCTCCAGCACGGCCAACAAGTTCACGGTAGTTGGGTGCCGGGCGCTGGCGTACATCGGCGACACCAGATCAGGGAGCAACCTTTCTGCTATGTACCAGACCGGGTGCGTTTCCATGTGCTTCGACGGCAAGATGTCCCTAAACCCTTGCTCCGGGATGGGGTGCTGCCAGACGTCCATCCCCAACGGTCTGCAGTATTACCATGTGTGGTTCGACCAGCGCTTGAACAGCACTGGGATCGACAACGACGGCACGGGCTTAATTGATATCTGCAGCTTCGCGGTGCTCATGGACTGGTCCAGCTTCACGTCGTCGACTAGCTTCAGCAATTCCTCCACGCCGTCGGCATTCAACAGCTCCCGTGGTGGAAAGGCACCGGTGATCCTTGACTGGTCCTTTGGAAACGACGACTGCGCCATGGCGGAAGTAAGCCCTGGGTACGCCTGCGTTAGCGGCAATAGCTCGTGCTTGAACTCAGCCAGCGGACGAGGCTACATCTGTAACTGCAACGACGGTTTCCTGGGTAACCCTTAGCTTCCTAATGACGACGGCTGCCAAGGTGAATTATGTACCAACCTATCCTTTCTTGGCATGTGCTGACTATATCTTTTTTATATAAAAAAGATAGTTTTATTTGTGTTGACTATATCCTTCCTTGGCATAATAATTACAGTTTACTTCGATATTTACCTGTAGGAAAACAACAAACAAAAGACAGGCACCACGTTAGATGTTTGGATGCATGTAGTTTAATAATTTGTTTAAGACTCCTACTTATTATTCCCTAGCTAGTTACAGGTTTTATCAGTTTCCTCTATGCTTGCCACATTTTAAGCACTTTATCCATCATTCCCCAGTTCATTTCTCCCAAAATCCCCTCCATTCTGCGTTAGTATCAAAACTAGTAGGGTTACATCTGAAACTTTATGCTGTGCTATGTGATTAATTCTATGATCCTTTGTAGTATCTTCAGAATCATTAGTATATGCCATTATTTCGAAGATACCTTTTATGTTTAACTCAATATTTGTTTTGTAGATATTGACGAGTGCCTTCAAAAAGAGAACTAACATTGCTTCGGAGCTTGTACAAATAGAATTGGTTCGTTCGCTTGTCACGGTCCATCTGGTACCCGAGGAAATGCATCTACTCGAGGAGGCTGTCAGAAAGATCCATTCCCGCGTGGAACACGGATCGTCGCGGGTACGAGCATACTTTTATTGCAACATTTCAGTTTTCATTTATGGTACCTTGCAGCTTCACATGTTGATCAACACTCAGTTTGTTTAATTTGGCTAGCTCTCGCTGTGGTTGGATCGTTCGGGCTAGCAAATTTGTTTACCAATACTTTAAAGGTCAAAAGTGCATGTTCGACACTTCGTATTTACATTGCTGTTTCTTGCCCACTCTTGGCTCCCACGATATGGCCACGGCGCGAGTGCCAATCCACCACTCCCTCACCTCTTCCCTTTATCTCACCTCTGCTGGGGCAAGCACGCCGGCATAGGCCTATGTGGGTGCTAGAGAGCTGGTCAGCTTGTGATGGGGCCATCTCACCTAGATCTGAGGGCGTCCCCAATGATTGTTAAATATCCAGTCTACGAGGAATTCTATTGGCTTTCAGGACGTCTTTAATAGCTTTGCAAATAGCTAGCTAGATGAGGCATAAACATTATAAAAAAGTAACACTTTCTCTCTGTGAGCTTCCTGTTTCTCTCTAGCCTATATTTTATTTGGCATCCTTGCTCTTGGTTAACCCTAGGAATTGAAAGGGAGAAGGTTTAGACATGAACAATTGTGAAATAAAAGGTCCAAGTTGGTCTTCCATGTATTGTAGGACCCTTCATGATCGAAGTCGCTTCACCTCAATGCATGTTCATCAATGATGCCATGTGCTATCTTAAGTTTCTCCCTAGGTTTTGAGGCCCAAACCCAGAAACAACTCCTCCAGCAGTTTTGACGCTAAAACCGCCAAACCCTCTAGAACCGCATATCTAGTATGCAACCTCTCCAATGTTGACTTGTGTCCACAATGTCCTTGACCCTGTGGTCTACCAGAAGTGCTTGTCGCACCTAGGCTTGACCTTGGGTAAAAACCATCTTCATCACCATCTCCATGAGCTCTTGGTCATTTCCATGCAAGTGCTACACATCGTTGATCCATCATTCTCCATCTTGATCCTTGTCCAAGCCTTCATGTTGGGTTTTCACTGCCCATGGACCCTCAACCCTAATCCCTTGCTCATACTTCTCTGTTGCCATCAACCACCTTGATACAATTAATACTTGGACATCTATATGCCTAGAGAAATGTTGCACAACACACACCAACTCAAAACCTTGGTTAATCCAAATCACACTACAACCCACGAAACCAAAGCTCAATCATCTCGCCTTGATAGTCACTTATCATCCATGATTGGGTAACCACCATGTCATCTGAGTTATTTAGGCCCTAGTGATGAGTAAAGGTAGCTCGAGGCCTTATAATATATTAGGGGGCTTCCTATGTTCCAAAAAAGTTGTTTTGATGTTTTTAGATATATTATTTTTATTATATATCTAGATATAATGTATATATATATCTATGTGTATAGTAAAAATTATGTTTCTAAAGAAAATAGAACATCTTATATTTTGAAATAGAGAAAAAATAATAATTAAGATTACTAAATCATCCAAATTAACCTCTTGGAATTTTTTTTGAAAAAGTTAGGTTATTTATGTTTTCAGTTTGCCAGTCGATGTGGCTAGTGGAAGGGTTATTTTATCTATATTATTGATATACGTATATTTCTGATTTTTAGTACACACGGTATTATTAGTAGGCCCCATTAGTAGGTAGATAATGTATAGCTAGTTGCTTTTGGTCAGTTTTAGACTATTAGCTTTTGCAATTTCCAAGTACAAAATACCAATTGTCAAGGTTATGATGCCCCGGATTTCTCAAGACACTGGTTAGTTAGCTTCCTAATTAACGGCACTACTAGCAGAAGCTTAGCAACCGAAGCCCACCTAAGCCCTGCTCTGCATGACCTCTCCACTGTCCAAACCCCTGGAAAGAACGACCAAGGCCGAGCTCCATCAAGTACGCCTGCCCTGGACAGGCATGCCCTACTCGCTCACTAGACATGACGAAGGGGATATATAGCCATCTCAAGACAGACATCATCACTGTACCATTCTATAGGCAAGACAACACGTTCAGACCGGTATGGCATCCCGCCGTCTTAATACGGTCCAAAAAGATAGCCATATGACTCCACCCACTAATGGGGCGTACAACCCTAGCCTTGACTTCTATGACTGGCCAAACCACCGGTGGCCTCAACCCTACAGCTCGGGATCGAGGCCACCTGTATCACGACCAGCAAAGGCGATCGACGATCTAGGGACGCAGCTACCACCCCCGCCATGTCATCATGACACGCCACTGGGAGACGATCATGAAGGCCACGGCAAGCTCACGTTGCACATGATAGTTGGCGAACCACCGTTGTGCTAATAGTGCCGTCACAACCGACGTTGTAGCATCATGGCACGCCGTGGTGTGATATGGGAATATGATCATGACAACAACCATGCCGGAACATGTACCGATGCCAGGATAAGACGACCTTCCTTGCAAGCCTAGTTTACTAGTTTTGTCCCTCCCTCAGGCTCATGACCACTCGGTCAGGAGAACCTATCTGGTCTATATATAACCTAGCCCTCGAACTCTATATATATGGATGGCCAGGCCACGCTATCAAGGACACGGACACTCGAGACCTCATTCAGGCGGTCTCTCACCACTCTCCAACATCTTTCCCTTTTCTTACACACCTCATTGTAAAAACTTTAGAGCATTTGATCGAGGAACATGCACTCGAACTCTCTCTGAGACTGGATGTAGGGCTCTGACCTGAACCAGTGTGATTCCTTGTATCTTTGAATCATATCATCGTCTTCCTAGAGCAGCGTGACATCGTGACAAAACACCGACACCTCTCATAAGCCACTATGAAGCCCACTATAGTGGGCTTCTAGCTTTTGGTTTCCATTATTGTTTTTTTTTTGATATGTCCAATTCTGAGGTGCAGAAAGTCATAGGAAGCCCAAATAAAAAGGCTGAACATCTGTTGACCTCTTCCTTCGATTATAGTAAAAAACAACCAAAGAACTTTTACTGTTTTTCCACTGACATCAGCACATCAATTACATAATTTGTTATTACCATTTCTCCAGGATTTTTGGTCTGTCTTTTTGTTGCCCTCATTGCATTTCTGGCAACCGAAGTTTTCGGCAACATGGAGAGGAAGAAAAGACAAAGGTACTTTGAGCAGCACGGAGGCCGGATGCTGTCGCGGATTCTCGAAACAGATGGCAGCAACATGGCCTTCATCTTATATGATATAAGGGACCTAGTGAAGGCCACAAGTCGCTTCCACAAGTCCAACGTCGTCGGGGAAGGAGCACATGGCACCGTCTACAAGGTCATCCTCGGCGGCGCAGCTGCTGATGCACCATCGAACACTGTCGCCGTGAAGAAATGCAAGAAGATTGATGAGACCAGGACGAGGGAGTTCGTCCAGGAGCTGATTGTGCTCTGCCGCGTCAGCCATCCAAACATCGTCAGGCTTCTCGGCTGCTGTCTGCACTGGGAGGCGCCCATGCTCGTATACGAGTTCGTGCCCAATGGGACGCTAAGTGATCTGCTCCACGGCAGGCCTCGGCTCCGGGTTACGCTGCCGACCCGGCTGAGGATCGCCGCGGAAACCGCGGTGGCCCTCGCGCACCTGCACTCGCCGCCGCACCCGACGCTCCATGGCGACGTCAAGCCGGAGAACATTCTGCTTGGCGATGGATGGGAGGCCAAGGTGTCCGACTTTGGGTGCTCAACTATCAACGACAATGTGCAGGTGGTTCCCAAGGGCACCCTTGCCTACCTTGACCCTGAGTTTCTGCAGAACTTCCAGATAACAGAGAAGACCGACGTCTACAGCTTCGGGGTCGTCCTGATAGAGCTTCTGACCGGTAAGAACCCACAAGCCAGAGAATGGAAGAACCTGACAACAATGTTTCAGAACTGCATGGCAAATGGTACCCTTCGTGATCTTCTAGACGCTGACATAGTCGAGGAAGGGAGCGTGGGACTGATCTATGCAGCTGCGAAGCTAGTGAGCCGATGCATCGCTATGCCAGGTAATGCGAGGCCGGCCATGGCACAGGTCGCTGAGGAGCTCCGGCGACTTTCGGATGAAATGCCGGAAAGCCATAAGGCACGAGAGGCTCTTGAGTTTGAGGATCGCAGGTACAGCTACACCACCACTGAGGGCGAAACTACTGGATTTTCTAATCTTACCGCATTCAGCACAGAACTCGCCAGATGATACGAAATCATGGTTTTAAAAAGCGACGCTATAGCGCCAAAAGCGGGCTATTGCAACGCTATAGTGCCGCGGTAGCTTCTGGAGAGAGACCACACTAAGCTATTGCTATTGTTGGTAAGACCACTATGTTGTACTTTAACATCGCCACGTTGCATAGCTTTAGCTTTGCCTACTTCAATCTTAGCTATAATATATAGTAACAATCTTGTTATTACTTTGTTTGAAAGTTCTTTTTTCAAACAATTGATTTCCAGAATTGTGTTGTAATATCATATTTAGTAAAGTTTCCTAGACTCCTAAAACCGTTGAAACATATTTATGTCTAACAAATATATTTTGTTTTGTCATGTTTCTGTGCATCAAGTACTTATATTTTCATGGTTTTCTTATAAAATGCTATATGTTATAACTTTGTTATAGCTTTATAGATTCTAAAAAAATTCTGCCAGCAATTTAAACCTGGTATGAAATGGAGAGTTTGCTAAAGCCTACGTCAACTGTGTTCTTTCGCAACAGTGGCATGTCCTTGTCTGCGTAGTTTCTATGTTTAGTTGTTCATTGCAGTTCATGGAATGTTTGGTGCACCGTGCTCCATCTAGGGTAATAATATGTATATTTGCGTGCGGCAGTTATGGATGCCGATGTCCATTCAATCAGAGCTTCGTTGTACGACGGATCACTTATCCGGTGTTATATGCCCTAAACGTTCGTATGGTCGCGGATTATATATACAGCTAGGGTCTAGGGACAAAGTCAGTTATATATATAACCACTCATTTTGTTGGGATATATTATATATACAGTCTATGGTAAAAATTAGGTACCTAAAAACATTAAAACATTTTATAGAATGGAGCCGACTCAAATATCCCCAAGTGTACACCTAGTATGTACAGAAGTGTGTGAGGATCTTACCATTACTGAAGTAGCAGCCTCACGTCAATCATGATGATTGATATGCTAGAAAAAACATGGAAATTTTAACATAATCGGAAATATCTAACCATTAATTTGGTACAATCCATTAGATCTATTCCATTTACAAAAATTTACCCACCTATACTATTGTGAAACATCATGAGGATTGATACAAGTGTCCTTTGGCTTAATTATGTCATTGTGTCTTGGTGAAGCCAGAAGGACACCACCTTTCACAGAAGCAATATTTTTCACCTTTTCCATAGTTGGTTGAGCCTGATTTTCAGTATGACAATCTGCGCTTTGATTTCCTCATTTGGGATTTCTACGGAGCCAATTACAAGAGATGTTTTCTTGTAATGCCTTCCGTAGGTGCAGCAAGATGCCTTTCAGGCAAATAAATTTTCTTAATGCCCTGCACCTTGTGACTTATGTCACCATCAACTTTGTGGAACAGTGGGGCCTTGTTTAGTTGGTGAAAAGTAAAATTGAAAAACACTATAGCACTTTTGTTTGTATTTAATAATTAGTGTCCAATCATATGTTAAGTAGGCTCAAAAGATTTATCTCCCAAATTACGGGTAAACTGTGTAATTAATTATTTTTTACCTGCATTTGATGTTCCATGCATGTGTCTAAAGATGATATGATGTTGATGTGATAAAGAGAGAGTGTAAAAAATTTAAATTTGGAGGGGAACTAAAAAGGCCTGGATCCACTTTGTGAAACAGATCCTCTTTTGTCAGTGTCAGCATCTTGCACTGTGTGTGAAACAGACCCCAGTGCAGACTAATCCTTCCCCTTGTCGGACGCATCAATCATAAGACACCCTGTTTACCCATCAAACATGTGGATCTTTTTGTTTTCAATTTTACTCCATCTGTCAATCAGTTGGTGTAGTAGAAATTTATCCACGAATAAATCAATTTATGGAGATTGACTCAGTCCACCGACCCATTTAATACTCCTCATATTGGCATCCCGTCTCTAATCCCCTCCTGCACTCCCATCCAGCATGTAACCAAACACCCCGATTACTATGCAACTTAATATTAGGACTCAAATTAATTAAGGGCAATAAGGTGATTTTACAGCTATAGTAACAATTTGTCCGAAGTTTGCTAGGGAGTACATATATCGGGAAGATAGTTAGCATTGACTCCTCACGAAGCACGTTATAAGACCTTGGTGCGTGGTGACCACAACTACGCAGCGCACAGCTTTGTGTGGAAGAATTCTCCCCCGCCGCGATTCAAGTTCTTCGGCTGGCTACTCGCCAAAGGGAGGATTCACTGCCACACCTCCCTCGTGCACAAGGGCATCATCGACGAGGTGTTGTGTGCAATCTGCCAGGCCAGGGAGGAGACGGCGGATCACATTTTCTCTAAGTGCTCTTTTGTGCAATCGTTCTAGACAGCGATCAGGTGGCTTACTAGGAACATCACCAAGGTACGGGATGCTGCCACCACGACATGTAGGGAAGAAAACCCTTCCTCCCCTACTTCTACTCCTATGCTGTGAGATATGGAAGCATAGGAACGACATCGTCTTCAATGGGCTACCCCCAAGCGTCAGCCGACTCACCTCAGCCTGCAAAATGGCGTATACCGCGAAAGGATATGAGCTTAGCTAGAAACTGGAGAACAGCGCTGTCGATGTAACCCTTGTCTCACCCCCCCCCCCCCCCCCCCCCCCCCCGCGGCCTGATTGTAATAGAATGCTGAAATGAAATGCAGGTGGGGATTTCCTTTGATCCCCCCCCCCCCACCCCCCGAAGTTTCTTTTTCTTTTGAGAAGGATGCTGTATCTCCTCATATAATACTAAAGTTGTATAGAATATGGAACTATCACTATCTCAGATCCTTGGATCTAAACTCAACATTATATCACTGCTCAAATCAACACGGTGGAGGGCAACTAGCAATGAGATAGGGTTATACTATCTCGCCCAGTTTCTAGACCCGCGGATATGACCTGAGAGTAATGAGAAGATATCACTGCCGGACCTAGCCTTGTTCTGGCTATGATAGCGTGCGAGTCATGCCAGGTCAAGCCGACGGTGATAGCACCAAGGTCACTACTAGGTCAGTGGATACAACCAGTAGTGACCATCATTTTTCTAATTTTTATATACTTTATTATTACATTTGAATAGATGTTATTACCTAATATTTTACAATTCGTATTCGCCATCACATATCTCACATGATTCGGTAACAAACACATAATAATTATTAGAAAACCATACATAATTAGAGAAGTCAATACAAACCAAAGTACATATAGACATATTCATCAGTAGTCTTCCTCAATATTTTTTATCTACACGTCAGAGATGTTTCCTTCAGGTATGTCATTACTAATCAAGAATAGATTTATGGACTAAAGTCGGAAATTTGTCCCTACATCAACAAACTTGCCTTAGTTAATTTTAGTTATTTGCCTACAACAATTTTTGGATTGTTCGGTAATAATCAGAAACTTTTAATTTTAATTTCAGAATAAAAATGATGGCAAACTCATATGTGCAAAAAATTCTCTATCATACTTACTGAACCGAACAAACATCTACATGAACAATAGACTGACTAGATCAAATCATGGTGTACATACTTCTCGTTTGCAGATAAAAGACGTCATGGCTAGTGCTGGAGGAGCGACAATGTTGTTGGCAATGGTTGCAAGGCGGGTCGAGAAGCAGCCAACGGTGGAGACCGCTGGACAATGTAGATGATGAGATGTTGTCCGAGGGCACTTTTCAAAACCCTTATTGGCCTCTCCCAATGTATGATTGCAAGGGACATCGGTTGTAAGAGTTGCTTTCTTCATTGCCGGTGCATGCACGCACTAGGATGGAGAGATTATGATGCTGGGCACATGCAGCGAAAAACAGACAAGACTCTAACCTGAATACATTTGTTTCTAGCGGTGGCTCATACTCCCTCCGTACAGGAAAAGATAAAAGTCGTTTAGAATAGTTACGCGGTCTCTAAAACACATATTTGACCTCTTGTTTTTATAAAATATATATTCCCCTCTTTCTAAATTATAGTTTATTTTGACTGTTTTTACATGCATTTTGCTATGTATCTAGACATATGTAACATCATAGATGTTAATGACAACTAAAACCTGATCAAGTGCATTGTTAAAGCATAATCATTGAGCATCATATGTATTGCAAAGCATTCATGTTTAAGTCAACCTTAATGTGCATTAACTAAAACAAGTTTACAGTTCATAGGTTGATTGTGTTTCTGGAATGTTTTGTCACATGAAATAATAAAACCCTACTTTTGAATGTCATCGCAAATACTTGGGTTATAATCTATGTACTTGAGGTGTAAACCGTGTTTACACTAGTGTCAAGCATAGTGTATAAACCTAAGGTCAACCCTTAAAAATTTGTTTCCGTATTTGAAGTTGAATTTAGATTTCAAAGCTTATTCTCAAGTTTTGTAATTCAAATTTAAATTTAAATTGGAAAGCTATAAAGTGTTTTTCGAAAGTCAATTTGGTCAACCAAGGGTGTCATTGTGTCAATGACCTAAAAATATCCTTGGATGATGTTTGTGATCACTAATGACCAACCAATTAAGTTAGAAACCAAATCGAGTTTGAATTCAATTTTAAAAACCTTTTATTGCAAAACCTAGTTTTACCTCCTTTTCTGTGATTCAAAATTTATAAAGAATTTGGAGATACTCTAAAAAGATAGTTTGTAGATCTTAACAAGAGCTACAAATTTAGTATATAAAGTTTTTCAAGTTTCCAAAAGAAATTTCAAATGAATTTAAAAATACAGTTTTTTGGCATTTGTCCCCTTTTGATTTTAAAACCATAATTCAAAAATTATGCATAATTTTGGAAAACTTTGTATGTGAAAAAGGTTTGGTTTGGAAAGTTAAACATTTCATAGTTTTGAAGATTTTCAAGTTTTATTGAAAAATCAAAAGTAATTTTAAATGTTTGTTTCTAGGGTTTTATTCCCTTTTTGAATTTGAATTCAAATTTTAAAATCTAGATAGAATTTGGGGATGCCAGTTAAAGGAAAAGTGTAGCTCTTGAAAAGTTATGCAAATGATATTTTTGGAGATTTTCAAGTTCTTATATAAATTTTGGAGTAATTTGTAATTTCAAACGAATGGCATTTCGATAATTTTTTTGAACAGTACCGAAACCTATCGTCGGCCGCCATCGCTGGCTTCTCAACCCACGCCGCCGTCCACCGCCCCACCTGCTCGGCCGCCAGCGCGCTCCTGAACACCCGAAACTTCTCCGTCGTCGTGTCGCCCGTCCATACATCGACTCCGTCCTATAAATAGGTCAGCCGTGGCCGACTTCTTCTCCTTCTTCTCCCCGCCGTCGTCGCCGACGACCTCGCTCCGCCGCTCGATTTTGCCGTCGTCGATTCATCACTGTCCAATTGCTCTTGCCAATAGCTCCGCCACATTCTCACGGTCAATTTGAGCTAGTTCGTGCTTGCTCTCCTCGCCCGAGTTGCCCGCGCGCCGTCGTCTTCTCCACGGTCGGTCGTCGAGCCGCCGCAAGCTTTTTCGCCGTCGACCGCCGCACAGGGTGAAAATATATTCTCTTTAACCCTCCTGTCGTGTTCTCCATGCTATCCTGCCTTTCATGTGCACCTTGGCCGGCTTGATGGTCCACAGGAACTCCGGTGACGCCGTGCTTGCCGTCGGAGCCGCCGCCGCCATCAGCGCCGCCGACCGCAGCTCGACTCAGCCACTTCGAGCCTTCATTAACGTGCGCATCAGCACCAGGGTGAGCTCCTGCAGCTGTCTGCGCTATCAATTTCATCATTCCCGTGTCATAGCCGCCGGCCACCGCAGCTCGTCGCCGGCGTAGTGTTGCCAGCGCCGCCGCGCGCGTAGCCGTCGTGGCTGGAGTTCCAGTTTGGCCTCATTTTGTTGCCAAACGAGTTCGCTGAGTGCCCTGCGTATGTACGTGTAGTCATCGTCGCCGGAAACAGCTCCGGTGAACGTCGCCGCAGCGCCCGAGCTCCGCCGCGCCGCCATGGCCGCCGGCGTCGGTGCCGCCGCCGCTCCACCGCCGCTCCGCCGCACCGTTAGCTACCCTGATCGACTCCCCGTGCCAAGCTGAGCCCGATGGTACAAACCTTGTCGCCGGAGACCTCGCCGACGGCGAGTAATCGCCGGTCAACCGCCGGCGGACCATCGGTCAGCGCAGGAGTACTGTGCTGATTTTTCTTTTTTCTATTTTCAGAAAATGATTTAAATGCTATTTTCTTCGAAAAATCATAGTAATTCATATATAGCTCCAAAAATTCTAAAAATTTTTATGTGTGTTCTTTATGATGTCATCTACCTAGAAAAAATATGAAATGCTAAATTTGAATAATTTTTGGAAATGTTAAAATTAGCTCTTTTAATTAAAAATAGACCTTCAATGATTTTTAATAAATAAAATAATTGGCTTTTAATTCTAAAATTTATTTTGCCATCTGATTAGGCTAAGTGCTTTCCAAAATAAAATTTTGAGCTTAATTTGATAACTTTAATTTTTATGCCTTTATTTAATGCCTTTAAATAATTAATTAATCTCTTTAATTAAGTTTAACCATTATAGGATTTGTTTGACTTTGGGATTGATTGATGACCTTGGGTCATTAACCTTAATGACCTTTGGCACTTTAATTAATTGTTTACGCTTACCTTAATCATGTTATTATGGCTTAATCAACGTTATTTTATGTGTTTAATTAATTTCTTAAATGGCGTAGTTAACCCTAATGAGCTTGATACGCGAAGTTTTGTTGGCTTGCAACTTTATCGTGAAGAAAAGTTATACTCAAGTCCTTAATCTCATCATGCATCCATCAAGCATCATGTTTACTATTCCATCATGTTAAAGCATATCAATTATCGAATAGTTTCCGTTAACGGAGAGTTAACGTTGTCGCACCAGATCCCAAGGACGAACAAATTTAGGAATCGGGAGTTGATCCAGAGTTCGAGACCGTCTACCCTGAACATCAAGGCAAGCCCCGGATGCATTCAAACCCTATTCTATTTATAAAAGTTTTATCGCTTCAGCTATGATATGTTGCATTAAGTAATAGGAGTTGAGTGAAAACCCACCAATTGCATTACCTGTCTTATTCCCTTATTCCTTGTTACCTGCTTTGAAAGATAAATAGTAACACTTAGCCCTGCTTAATTAGTTAAGTGTTCAAAAGTAAAAGAATGAAAAAGATGAGATTGGTTTTACTTGTTGGAATCTTGATAATAGTTAATAAATCGAGTCCGGACGGCTAACTTGCACTGGGAATGGAGTCCCTCTGTAGTGTTTTCGTCTGTTGATGCCCTAGGTCCCGTCCGTTGGTGAACTGGTGATATCGAGAAATTAGAAATCCACATGCATGAAGTGGTATTCAGTGGGCCAGAGTCCCCACGCTTATCATGGAGTGACATATAGTGGGCCAGAGTCCCCACATATGTGTTATACTGTGGGTTTAAGTTCTCATGTATTTCGGTACATGGGGCAGAAGAGCTCAGGTGTATCATGTGGTGATATATGGCTGCGGTTGTTATCCCGGTATATCGGTTCATCTGGGGTGCATCGGAGTTAAAGTATCCGGTATTCCAGTGACCTAGGTCCCAGCTGGGTATGAAAATGGATTCGAATCGCCGTTGCTTCTCGAAGAAGAAGACTCGATCGGTGTTCATCATCGTAGTAACAACTTGAACAATGATTAAGGTTTAATAATGAAGTTGGTTGGTAATTGGAGCTAGATCCAAGCAAACTTTACTTTCTGTTAAGCTTTTCCGCAAAAATTTCTTATCTCTTACAAACCTTACCTTGTCCCTCTAGCCTGTATTTCTTGAGTCTTCACCCCTCTTTTTCGTCGGGTCAGTCTTGTTGAGTACTTTTGTACTCAGGGTTTGTTGAACCCCTGTTGCGGGTGCTAATTGGTGTTCAAATCAAGTTCATGTCGGTGGGCTCGACATGACCTGGTTATCCTCTCCCGACTTAGGCGCTCTACCTAAATTGTCTTCTGTAATTCTACTCTGCTTCCGTAATAGAAGTTAAGTTTATAAAAAGTTAACTTATTCATGTTTTGTAAATTTAATTTTATTATTCTTCCGCACTCTGATATATATATTTTATAATAAATGTGGTAATGTTGCAGCTACTCCTTTGTTGATCCTGGTATGAGTTGTTAAATGTGGTTTAATTAGGGTCCTTTGGGGGCACCCGACAGGGCTTTCTAAGTTGTATGAGACACATACATGGCTATTAGAGGTCTTTGAGACAATGATAGGTGCATATGGGCCATATAATTTAGGAGGTTCTGCCATAATATATTATTTATCTAGGTATATAGCAAATACATGCACCAAAAATATTATTTATCTAGGTATATAGCAAATACATGCAAAAAAGTTAAAGTGAACAGTAATTTAATACAGAGGGAGTATATGTATACTTCGATGAAAGTATTTTTCAAGCTAAATCAATTCATATAACTTTCATATTCGAAAACTCAACAACTTAAAAGTTACTGATGATTTATATTCCTAATATTTGACTTAAACCTTGTCCGAAACGACTTTCATTTTCTTATACGGTATGAGTACATACAAGGGAGACGCGATGTCTACTTCGTGAGTACAATCTAAACCAATCAGGTTTCCGACTCACAAACTTAAAGGCTAAGTAAAAAGAATTAAATTACTTTTCTAAAAAGTAAATAAAATTGCAAAACGTGGTCATGTTCTCGTAATATCATGGGCCAAGCTTAATGCCTATGCAAAATAAAAAAAATGAAATGTCAATTCGGCCAAAGCTATTTATATTTCTAGCAAGACGGACATTATTGTGAACTATTGGTTGTTCTGCCCAATATTGGTATATGTTTGGTCGTATTTATAAGAATAAGAATCTTCTTATTTCTCTTTTTAATCTTGAACAGATCACGTCCCTTACCTGTAACCATGTGTATATATTGGAGCTATAAGGCCGCTCCACCTTAGAGCTATAAGGCCGCTCCACGGGCTTAATTAGCTTCTACTAGCGCTACAGGAGGGTGAAATTTTGCCAAGTGCCTGTTGCACTCGGCAAAGACTGCTTTGCACTCGGCAAAGAGTCACCGGCGTATCAGTTCATAGTAAACGCACTCTTTGCCAAGTGCCAAAAAACTGGCACTCGACAAAGATTTAACGCCGTAGCCCGCCATCACACCGTCTTTTTTTTTTAACTTTTCTTTGCTGAGTGCAACACTCGGCAATCTTTGCCGAATGCCACTGCGCAGGCACTCCGCAAAAAAATTCGTTTTTTAAAAAAAAACTCTTTGCTGAGTGCCACGGCCCAGGCACTCGGCAAAGAAATTTGTTTTTTTAAAAAAAAAACCTTTTTGCCAAGTGCCACTATGCCTGACACTCAGCAAAGAAATTAATTTTTTTAAAACAAATCTTTGCAAATAAACATAAGCAAGTCTCGGTTGCACCCAGCCAAAGGCCCAAAGGAGATATTCCAAGTCCTACGACATTTTTTCATGCCAAACCCAATTAACAATTCTGATATCGGCAAGCAACAAGCATTACTTTCACCTAACACAGAAAGCCTCAGTGCACATATCTTCATGATATATATTCTGGTACGCATCAATGAGTACTAGAAAAGATCGCGGCGTTGCCGCTTATGGCCAGTGAATGTGCCCGTTGCATTGTACATGATCCTTGTTTTGTGCATACTAAATAAAAACATGAGAAAACACCAATATTCTTACTTGGACCAAATGATCTCATATAAACAGCCATCCTGCCTTACTTTCTTGCTTTCCGGTTCATTTCAGTTAGTGACACTCAAAATAAACAAACATGCCAGATATCTCAAGTAGATAATACTGCAGATAAGCACAGGCAAAACTGAGTTCCAATGGAAGTAAAAATTCCTGACAGCTCAAACAGTGAAGCAGTGCACCAATTAGCAGATCGCAGATGGAAACACTCTTGCATCCACAAATATATTGATTGGTTAATCAAGTATTATATATGTCAGCGTAGCATTTATATCACTTAGTTAACAAATTTGACATCAACAATAGAGGAGTAGCCCTTGCCTGATGTGGCTGATTTGCATCTGCCTGCTGGAGGCTATGACATCTTCCCTCAGTGACTTTGCACCGGTGGTTCCGTGCAGTAATGCAGCCATCGCCGCACAGTCAGTATGCTACCGGAGAACTGAATCTGCTGATTGCAACCTCAGGTAAAGGGGTGAAGCAAGTGGGTGTTGCCGCCTGCAGTCATTACGCCCCTGCACACAGCTACAGTAAAAAAATTTCAGAGGTGAACAGTAAGCCAGTTTAGATGCGAATTTAGGCAAGGTAAAATAATTTCCACCATTGATATGGTGTGCAGACTGGATTTGAACTGCAGTTCGTAAAAAAAATACAGCACAATGATGTTACAACGATCAATGACTTCTGCTCTATACCTAATAAACCCCCCTGGCCATCAGCTCTTCGCTCCTGATCATCTAGCTTCCCAAGACGGTAGTGCCCTCCCTCAACTCATGCTCGAGATGCATTGGCAGTGCAGCCGTGACAACATGTGAAGGCTCATGAGAAGAACGACACATCACTTGATCTAGATAGCTAACACAACACTAATCATATCCAATTCCAGGTCCAGGCCGGTCATCAATTATGCAGCAGTTAAATCCTGTTCAATTAGATGTAAAATGCAGAGCAATAGGGGAAGATGAACCAAACAAGGACAACGCACCTTGGCATCGTTGCGAGCAGACTGGACGGGCTCACGCCCTCAGCTTTTACAGATGCCTTGTGAGTCGCCGTTTGATTGCCTGTGTAAATCTCGCCGATTTCGTCGAACCCTTCCGCGTCCTCGCCCCGCTTGGCTGTCGTCGTTGCTGCCGCCGCCGCGCCCTCCTCCCGGCAGCAGCAGCAGGGGAAGGCGCCGCCACCGGTCCAGGCCCCGTGCGCGCTGCTCGGGAGCCCCGCCGCCGCGGCGCTCGAGAAAATGCCCGAGGAGGACGAGGAGATCGTCGCCGCGGTCGTCGCCGGGAAGATCCCGTCCTATGTGCCGCCGCCGCGGGAGGACAAGGCACGGCGACTGCCGCCGCGCCGCCGGCATCCGGCGCGAGGCCGTGCGCCGGATCACGGGGAGGGAGATCGAGGGCCTCCCGCTCGACGGATGCGGCTGCGCGCGGGGAGGGGCGGGGATGCGGCGGCGCACGGAGGCGGGTGCCGGCGGGGGCGGCGCGCGGAGGCGGGTGGCAGAGGGCGGCGTGGGCGGCGCGCGGTGGCGGCGGGCGGCGTTGGCAGCGCGCGGTGGCGGCGGGAAGCGAGCTGCGCGCGGAGGCAGCGGCTGGGGGCAGGGATGGAGTTAGGGTTGGTGGAGTGGGCCGGTGGGCCGGCCATATAATGTGGACATGTTTGCCGATTAAATTAAAAATATATATATATATATATATATATATATATCTTTGCCAAGTGTTAGGCTGAGGCACTCGCAAACCAGGCCTCTTTGCTGAGTGCCACTGTCTGGCACTCGGCAAACCAGACTTCTTTGCTGAGTGCCAAAGCATGGCACTCAGCAAAGGCCTTCTTTGCCGAGTGCGATACTCGGCAAAGATTTTTTGTTTTTTTCAAATTTTAAATTTAAATTTTTTCTGTAGTCCTTGTATATTGTGTACAAGCACATGTTTAAATTTGAGATTTTTTATAACTTTTTGCTATATTTCTTGAATTTATTATGTTTACTTACGTTTTTCTTGAAAAAGTAATTTGAACTGCAGGTGCATGAAATAATAAAATATAGCCATTCAAAAAAATGATATTCATATTTCTAAGTGTATTTTGAGGCTGTATGTAAAAACTAATCCTAAATTTTGAATACCTCGTGCATAAAAGATGACCATCTAGTTACGAGAGAAGTGTTTTTTAATTATATAAAATCCAAACGAAGTCCGAAAATCACGAAACTTGTCGAGGTGTCATGTCATCGCATGTAGAGGCTATGATAAAAAATTGAGAATGTTTCGAGTAAGTTGTGACGTAAGATGCCTAAAATCCAGACATCTCTGTACAAGTGGTCACATGTGGAGATGTCTAGGTTTTAGGTATCTGACGTCACAACTTGCTTGAAATATTCTCAATTTTTTACCACAGTCTCCACATGCGATGACATGACACCTCACCAAGTTTCATGATTTTCGGACTTCGTTTGTATTTTATATAATTAAAAAATACTTCTTCCGTAACTGGATGGTCATGTTTCGTGAATAATGCATTCAAAATTTTGGATGAGTTCCTAGATACGGTCTCAAAATACACTCGCCAACATGAATATAATTTTTTAAGTGGCTACATCTTATTATTTTATGCATGTGCAGTTCAAATTTGGATTATCCAAAAAAATTTAAGTAAATAAAATAAATGAATGAAATATACCAAAATGTTATAAAAAAGTCCTAAATTTGAATATGTGCTTATAAATAATATACTAGGACTATAGAAAAAGTTTGAATTTAAAATTCAAAAGAAAAAATAAATCTTTGCCGAGTGCCACAACTGACACTCGGCAAAAAGGGCCTTTGCCAAGTGCCAGACCCTGACACTCGGCAAAATGCTTCCTTTGCCGAGTGCCTCAGCCAAGCACTCGGCAAAGGCCTAGTTTGCCGAGTGCCAGGCTGAGGCAGTCGGCAAAGTGTTTTTTCTTAAAAAAAATTTAACGACGTGCGCGGACTGGGCCGTCAAGTGTGACACTTTTTTTGCCGAGTGACGTCTTTGCCGAGTGTTGCACTCGGCAAAGAGGACCTTTACCGAGTGCCGATCTTTACCGAGTGCCTGACACCCTTTGGCACTCGGCAAAGGCATGATTTGCCGAGTGCAACACTCGGCAAAGATTTTCTTTGGCAAGTGTCCGTGTTTTGCCACTCAACAAAGTATGTGACACTAGATAAAGTTTGAGTTTCACGTAGTGTAGCTAGCAGTAGGATGGAAAGCATTTTGGACAGCAGGCTAAAGCACATACTGGTCGGTCAGTCGTTGCGTTCTTAGCTAACAATAATAGGATGGAAATGAGTTTTATGGTTGAGCGCCATGAGGCAGCGGCCCAGTACGTCTCATTCCTTGCCCCACGTGCAAGTGCAAGGGCCACGCTGATATTGGATTGGATTTTCAGCTATTCACCAACAAATACTTGCACAAAGTACGATAGAAACACACGTTACAGCAGCATATAGCTAGTAATTATTCGCCTCTTGTTGCTTGATAGATATATTATTAGACCGTCTCCAATGGGCCCTCCTACTTCCTATGATTTATGACGTCAACTCAATGTAGAAGCTCTCCCACCAAGTTCGATACTACGGAACCACAGTTTGTTGTTGTGATATACATTATCGTCACAAACTTTGTGTGTTGCAATAGGACATGTCCACCACCAAGAATGATTCATTGCATTTTACATCACGTAGCATCAACAATGATTCGTTGCATTTTTCATTTGTTACCATCAAAAACGTGTCATTAGATTGTCCATCTATTACACCCAACAGTGATTTATTCTATTACCTTTTTATTGACACAAGCAAATGGACATGATAATCATGACTCTAGCAACCAAATTTGTTACATTGCAAGATTTATTTGATGCAATGGAGCACGCTGCATGGCAATATAGCCACATTGCCACGTAAATATTGGGCGGCAATAAAGCCATTCTGCGACAAGTTCGTTCATGGCAATACTATCATAATGCATCCACATGTTTTGTTGCAACTGTAACTCACACAAACCGTTCCGTTGGATGAAATATCTGTGCTTGCAACTAGAATCCGATTGCGTTAGTTTTTTATGTGCGTTGCAAAACTGATCGATGTGTGCTAGGAATTAAGTGCCACCTTGTCGTTAACTGTAGCCAAGTCAACATATCGGATTGAAGTAAAGCCACTCAAATCACATCCACTTTTTTATTAAAAAAATTGCATCACACTTCACCAATTTATCAAAAAGAAAAATATCATCATAGAGTTAAGGTTCCACCATAGAGCAGAACCACCTTATAGTTAGCTACTGTTAGCTAGCAGTAAGATGGAAATGAGTTTTATTAGCGCGGCGCACACAGATACACCTAGGTCAGATTTGGATTTGGTGCGACGATGATTGGTGGTTGAGCGCCAGGAGGCAGCTTTCCAGTCACGGTCCAAGAGCAAGTGCTGGCCATGCTCATATTAGATTGGATTGTCAGTGTCACTAGCTATTCACCAACCAATAGTTGCACAAAGTGGACCGTGGACGGGTATGATTGAACTGACAATCCAAGAGCAACCGGGTCAGTCGTCTGTCCATGAGCAACCTACAGCAGCATAGCTAGTATAGATATATGAGAACGTCTGCAGTGGGTACTTATCATGCATTAAACGAAGGATAGAAGATACTCTCTCCGTTTTAAATTATAAGTCGCTTTGACTTTTTTGTTCAGTATAAACCAAAAAAGTTAAAGCGACTTAAACTTTGGAACGGAGGGAGTAGAACTTTACACTATGAGGTCCATCTAACTGATGCTAGGAACGCCATGCCCATGTGAGATGCTGCCATGCGGGGGCAGGGCCGAAGGGGATGAGATGGGAACTGTGCGTGTGAACGGGTGAGGAAACGTCCGCCCACACATGGAACCTGCTCCTAGTACTAAACATTGCTGGCAATGATGGAACATCCCATGTTAAATCATCTGTGAGACCCATCTAAGACGACTTAGGGTCGACTCCATAGACTAGAGGCTCTTAAACGTGCATCTAGAAGAAATGCACTGCGACGAACAAGACGACCCATCTATGGTCAACACATGACAACTCCAGCACACTTAGTCCCTCACCGACCGCCACAGTGTTGTTTGGCGAGCCGGGCCACAGTGCTGGAACGGGTTGAATTATTGGCTGCTGTATGCTCATAATAGAGACCAAGTGAAATATCTCCAGCTCCAGCCCACAGGGACACCCGATAATCCTGCCACACCGTTCTTTGGGCAGCCATAACTTTTGCAGTGCAGAGTTTTACCATAAGTGTAGCGCCGTCACAGTGGGTGTTGCCAAGTGTAGTTAGACTTTTGGGATTTTAACCTATTCCTATATATACTAGATTGGTGAACGTATTTGAATGCACTCTTGAAAGGCGTATAGGCGGGTAGCTCTTATATATTGAAAGTGTTAAAGAATGTTGGTAGCGAATTTTAATTCTGATTCTATAGGTGGAGAAGGCTAGTTCACATGCAACTTTGCTAATGCATTTGTTGATATTTCAAGATATAATGTTAGGTACAAAACGGACAAAACGGTGATCTTCTCAGCTGGTTTTTCGTATTTATATTGGTTTTTCTTTGAACAACATAACCGGGGGGACGATGAGTCCCCACCTGAATATATTTAGCATAGGTACCAGACAAACAATCTGGTGGTGCAGGGGCAGTGCCCGCGACGGCGTGGCGCCGATTATATATAGTTTCGACAAGTACAATGAGGAGAGAGGGAGATTACAACACCAATGAACAAACAACACCAGTTACAACACTTGAACATACTCAAAGGTAAGCCTAAACACAGTCTGAAAGACGCGAGCCACACGCCAAACTTGCGCCTCCACCGAACAGCATACTCACCGGTTTCACCATGACCATTGCGCCCTCCACCACTCCTCGTAGCTACGCCGCTCCACTGCCACCCTCCCTCTGAGGGCCGACAAGTGGAATGGGGACTAAGAGTGGTGTCGAACACACAAACCCTGGATCATCGGAGATGACGACCACCCTTTGGACTGATGATGGCATCCTCCAGCACATCCGGGCCCCCACCCGGAATTTGATTTTCTGACATCATCAAGGAGAGCGCCGACGGAGCAGAGGCGCCAGAGGAGGACACTCGCTAGATGCTCAGGGCACGACCGACGGCCAGGCCAGCCTCACCCGAGAGAGGAGCATGGAGTGAGAAGAAGTACTCACAAAGATATAGACGGAGTTCAAGGTGGCATCAGGGACAAAGGTGGCCGCACTCCACGATGCCTTCGCAAGGAAGTGACGTCCACAGATGCCACCATCGTAGACTGGAGCAAGTAGGGCTTTCACCCAAGACGACAACGACATGCACGGTAGAACGGAGACCTTCGATAACGCCTCCAGGGAGGTAGGTGATGCAGATCGCCCCACTGTTGTCGGCCAGTACGAAGCTAGGCCAGGTTTTCACCCAGGTTGTTCGACACCGGCGCACCTCAAGACGACAATGGCACTCAGCCCCACCGCCGGCAAGCCCATGGACAAACTGCGCACATCACGTCAAAGGTGCGCCCCTGCAGAGAACTCGAAGAAGAACGTAGGCACGCTGCCCCACCGCCGGCATGCCCACGGCCGAACCACACACGCCATCGCTCTACAGCATGTCCTCACCCAGATCTTGCACGAGGCTGCAGAGTAGCACCAGCAGCAACCGCCTCTGGTGCTGCCTCCCGCCGTTGGGGTCTGCGCCGGCATCGGGAGGGCAGGGACCTCGTCCAGCTTTAGTTGCCGCGCGGAGACGGCACTGTCCAGCAGGGTCAGAGGCCAGCACCCGGCGTTGCAGGGCGCACACGCGTAGCCACAGCGGGCTCCCAGCGGCCTGCTCGGGGGCGGACGCTGCGGCGCAGGTTCCGAGGATAGGAGGTGTCGAGCCAAGCCCGCACGGGGCCGGCACGCCTGACCGTGCCCCCAGCGAGCGCGACCGTCGTTCGCCACCATGCGCCAGCGCGAGCCGGGCCTGCCGTGGCGAGCAGTGCGAACAGGAGCTGCCGACGGGGGACCTTGTGCCACCCGCACCGTTGCCCCTGGCGGCGACGTATCCGGACCTGAAGACGTCGGATCCGGACGGGAGGAGCACGGATCTGGAGGTGCTTGACAGGCCGACGGCCACCTAACGCCGGGGAGAGCTTGGAGCTACAGTAACTTGGGGAGGGGATGAGAGGACGGAGGCAGGACGAAGCAGTTTGCGGGGGGCTTTTTGGGCGCCGCAGGGGCCGCCGCCACCGCTAGCTGGAGAGCGGCTGCGGCGGCCGAGGAGCTAGCGTGGCGGGGAGGTTTGTGGCGGCGGCGGCGAGATCGCCCCTGAGTCGCCCTGAAAGCGAATGACGCCGGGGGGGAGCGGCCGAGGGTATTTATATTGGTTCAAAAAGCCCATCTGTTTGGAGTTACATCGTCATCATTTACAGTTTGCTGAATACACAAAGGCAACAAGAGTTGGCACCAATCATCAGCTACCTCCTTATCCTTCTTCAGGCCGGACAGCATATGCGCATATATATGCATATCTTGAGACGAGAGACAGCAGCTCCCAGTACATCACAAGCTCACAAGCTCAAGAGAGAGAGGAGAGCGCGTGCAGGTGCTAGCTCTCAGTCGACATGCAAGCTCAACGACTTGCTAGTGTCGGTCATGCCATCCCACTCATCAGCAGCAGTAGTAGCAGGACTAGTGTGTCTCAGTGCGGCGGTGATCGTGGTGCCGATGCCATGGCTCGCCGCGGCTGCTGCCGGGGAGGGTAGTATTAGCAGTCCGGACTGCCAAACATCATGCGGCGGCCTGTTCATCCCTTTCCCGTTCGGAATGGGACCTCATCACTGCTGGTTGCCGGGATTCCGTATCTCGTGCAACGACATGGGTAACGGCACCCACAAGCCGTTCATGGTTACGAACGACGATCCCACAATAAGAAAAAATACGAAAGTGGAGATTCGCGACATCTCCCTTGAGCAAGGTCAGGTCCAAGTGCTCCACCCCATCTCTTCTTTCTGCTACGACGCTGCATCTGGGCTGATGGTGCCCAGCGTGTGGCACTGGGACTTGACCAAGAACTCGCCGTACACTTTCTCCAGCACGGCCAACAAGTTCACGGTGGTAGGGTGCCGCGCGCTGGCGTACATCGGCGACACCACAGGGAACAACGTAGCTGCTATGTACCAGACCGGGTGCGTGGCCATGTGCTTCGACGGCAAGATGTCCCTAAACCCTTGCTCAGGGATGGGATGCTGCCAGACGTCCATCCTTAAGGGTCTGCAGTATTACCAGGTGTGGTTCGACCGGCGCTTGAACACCTCTGGAAGCGACCATGGCGGCGGCCTCGGTCGCTGCAGCTTCGCAGTGCTCATGGACTCGTCCAACTTCACGTTGTCGACCTCCAGCTCCAACGACTCCTCGCTGTCGACATTCAACAGCTCCCGTGGTGGAATGGCGCCGGTGGTCCTTGACTGGTCCATCAGGAAGGACAACTGCACGACGGCGCAAATAAGCCCTAGGTACGCCTGCTTTAGCGACAACAGCTCGTGCTTCAACTCAGCCAGCGGACGAGGTTACATCTGTAACTGCAACGATGGTTTCCAGGGTAACCCTTACCTTCCTTACACTACTGGATCCGCCTCCTTTGCCGAGTGCCACCTATACTCGGCAAAGGAACCTTTGCTGTCGTCAAACTCTTTGCCGAGTGCGGCTCTCGGCAAAGAGCTCTCGGCAAAGAAGTGGTCGGCAAAGGCGAATTTGCCGAGTGCCACCTAGCAGGCACTCGGTAAAGACTTTGCCAAGCGCCAAGCCAGCACTCGGCAAAGGTAACGGGCGCCGTCAACCTGACGGCACCCTTTGCCGAGAGCCGATGTGGCTGGCACTCGGCGAAGGAGAATTTTTTCTAAAAAAAATTCTTTGTCAAGTGCCATGGAGGCGCTCGACAAAGATTTTACTTTTTTTTGAAAAATTCTTTGCCGAGTGCCACGGCGGGCGCTCGGCAAATATTTTATTTCTTTTTTAAAAAAATCCTTTGCCGAGTGCTGGCTCTCGGCAAACTTTTGGTCACTTTGCCGAGTGCCACCCCAGCACTCGGCAAACTGGGCTCTGCTGAGCCCAGTTTGCCGAGAGCTGGCACTCTGCAAAGCTAGAAATTTTTTTGGTTTTTTTTCTGTTTTCTTCCATTCCAGACATGTAATTTCACATATATTCACGACAATAGACTAGAATATCACATAAAAATCACATTTCATCAGAACCATGATATCTTCACATGAATTCATACATAAAGGTCCTTAAATTCATCTGTTACATCGATACAAGTTCATAACATGTCTAAAAGAGCGACAGGTTCATCGATACAAGTCCACAAGTGGACAGTAGAGGTACCTAGCCCGTCCTGGCATCCCCAGAGGCCCCAGAGCCCCCATATTGCTCCCACAGAGACCACCCTGACCGCGGCGCCGATTGGTACGTCCAGTAGGGCGGCGGAAGCAGAGGGCCGCTTGCAGGCCCGGAGTGTCCTTGTTGCATCGGTGGAGGAGGAGCGGTACCTGGCCACGTGAACCCCTGAGTTGGGAAGGTCGGGTGAGCCAGCCACCCGTACGATGGAGAAGGGCCCAATGGAGGCTGGCATCTACAAGAGTCGGGTTCGAACCTCATTAATACCTGTAGGATGGCCGCACAAGTTAAAGCAACAGGCAATATACTCACCGGAGTCCCTATAGGAGTAGGCACAGGAATAGGTGGTGGAGCGAAGATCAAGGCAGGGAGCTCGGCCTGCTGCACTCCCGGGATCTGAGGGTCCGAAAGTAGCTGGCAAAGTCTTGCATCTGACGCTAGAAGTGCTGTATGATAGCTGCCAGCTGCCGATGATGGGCCACTGCCTGGGCCTCCTGGTTCGCATACAACTGTGCGATCTGGGCCTGCAATATTACACTCGCAAGGTTGATGGTATGTGAAGAAAAGGTACATGTGTGAAATGAGTGAATGATGAATAAAACTGCACTTACCTAAAATACCGAGAACATCTGCGCGTTGCTCGGCTGTCGACGCGCTATGGGGATGTCGGAGGAGCTCCTGGTCCCATCTCGTCGAATCTGGCTCAGCGTGGGAACAGAGGACGACTCGATGGCGCTGTTGGCCATCCAGTACCGGTCGTGCTGCTTCCCTCCTCCCAACCTCATCAAGAGGTCTGTGTCCAGGGGCTCGGTGGCGGGGTAAAACATCTCCCCATGGCACTAGCGAAACACAGAGGTGTACACGGCAAGCTTGCGGTAGACGCTCGTGTTGGTGTACGCGTTTGGCCCGTCCAGCGGGTCGCAGACGTTGTCCGTCGCTGTCACTTTGCCCTTGTGAGTAAGGGCGTACCCCATGAACTCGTTGATGACCTGCCCACCATACGACTGGGTCTGCGAGGAAAACACAAACATGGTTACAAGTAATGACAATTGAGCACTAGAATAAATAGATCAACAGAAGCGTACCCATCTTTCCATGAACAATGGGAGGGACTGGTTCCCTTGGTGGTGTGGTGCCCCTCGCATCTGTAGGCGGCGCTCTCGATGTTCTCTGCACCTCTGGTACGCCGCGTCCGTGGTCCACTCATGCACAATGGCCGCCCAGCAGTCCCGGTACTTGTCGCACCACTCCAGACACATCTGCATGACATTAAGTATTTGACATGCCAGAAGATGAATTGAATGTTTCACGGAAGAAGTCAGAATGAATGTTTCCTACTTAATTACCTGCATGTACTGTGCCTCGGTGAGGTCGATCTCCCTCTGGAGTAGCATCTCCCTGACTTGCAACTTCTTCACCACCTAGCCAAGCACGTCGGCGTAGTAGGTGATGATGCACTAGAGATGCGCCTCGTGGTACAGGTCCTTGAGACGATCTTTACGGACCGCCTCCTGCACTTGCGCCGCATGCTGCTCTCTCCCCTCCTCGCACATGAAGAAGTCCTGCACACAGAACGCACACAGAACTCATCGTTGTTTCAAGAACGTCCAACGAATGCGTAGTATTGAGAAATGCGGTACGATGAAAAGACTCACCCAGAACTCCCTCTTGATCTTCGCCGCAAAGGTTTCACCATTGGAGTCCGTGACGCTGGAGAAGTGCTCCCACCTCATGGGCGCCTGTACCTCACCCTTGTGGGTGAGCAAGCCAGGGTAGTACTCCCTAATCAGCAGGTCCTGGATGCCATTGATATGGCGTGAACCGCTCCCTCCGCTCACAAACGTCCAGCTACAACAATTGTTAGTCTGCAGTTCGATTTTCAATATGTCATATGAACAAGTAGTGAAATCCACAATGGATACTTACGTCTCACCCACGGGTCGAATCATCGGGCGGCGGGAAGGGAGCGGCCGTGGGTCAGGGAGCAACAAGGGCCCACGCTGGTAGGGCTTGCTCGAACCTGAGGAAGTCATCTCGCCTGGTGTCGGCTCACCCCCGTCGTCGCCGTTGTCGTCGTCGTCGCCGCCGCCGCCGTGTCACAGGTCGTCGTCATCGTCCCCCCTTGTAGGGCCTCCTAGAACTGCAGCCTCCTCGTCGACGTGCGACGTCCGCTGGGGGGCATCCCCCTACTGGTCGACGGCTCCACCAACACCTCCTCCTCGTCGTCGACGGCGGCGATCGCCTGCTCCTCGTTGCGGATCTGGTACTGTGAGCGGACCTTTCGTTGCGGCCACTGCCACCTTCCACCCGACATTTTGTCGAGTGCATGCAATGACAAAGATTAAAATAGTTAGCATAAATAAATGACAAGTACTTGTAAAGAAGCATAATTGCAAGGTAATAATAATAACAATATAGTATTACATGAATTAGAAATTATCCCCGTGAATGGCAATATGGCTGGCGTGTAGTCCTCATCACTATTGTCGTCATCACTATCAATATTGTCGAGCTCTCTTAAGTGTCGGGCATCATCTCCATTGTCATCATCATCTACATCGTCTTCAATAACTCCATCGCGCTCCATCTGCCATCGCTCAAGGATTCGTAAGTCCTTAGCATCCTGCACCTCATCACCCTCATCCTCATCGATGTCGTTGTCTACTTCCATGCCCATCAGCGAAAGAATGTCTATCTCCAAACTTCCTTCTAGCCCCTCAGGTTGATAGAACTCATCTGTCTTTGGGTCAAAGTTGTAATCATCATCGTTTGGGATGGCTTTACCGCGCGGCGATACCAAGTGCACAAGGCTCCAACCCGCAAGCTTGTCATCTTTTTGGCATGCCCATGGGAGGTAATAAACTTGTGTGGCGTCTCAGTTAGCCACAATATAGACATCGTCTCCTTTATAGTTGGAATCCTGTCAAATTTTGACTTGCCCAATCTTAAGGTATTTTTTCATGACATCAGGATCGAACCAATGGCATTTGAATACCACTGGCTTAAAAGCTTTGGCACCCAAAAATTTGAGCTCGTATATCTCTTCGACTATGCCGTAATAGTCCTTCTCATCCGTGCTGGGCGTATGAACTCCGCAGCACGTGGTTTTTAGGTTGGGCCGACTCTCCTCGTAGCTTCTCGTGTGAAAGTGATAGCTATTCACATCATAAACGGTGAATGACTTGGTCCTAGGGAGAAGCCACCGCCCACCTATTTCAATTCATCACTCATTTTCGCATCCGACTGGGCCTGCAAGGTTAGGGCAGGTAGATCGTTACATTACTCGCTCCTAGGAGAAAAGTGGAATCTCAAAGTCGAAACGAGGTTACTTGGATGGTACCTTTGTACAGAACCAGGAAATGAAATCAGGCACACCATGTCTAAGAAGATGGTCTTCTTCTTGCTCGGTAGGAGCCCTATTGCCTCTCCAGTGTTCATTAATACATTCCCTGAAAAAACAAGAGACAAGGGGGTCGGATCGATAGGTGGAGGATAGTGACGCCGTATGTAACAAGCTCATTGAGAACTTACTTCTGATAAGGAATGCATTCATCAAGGTTCAACAACAAGTAGCTCATGATAGTGCGCCACTCATCATGGGTCAATTTCTTGTTGGTACATGCGCTTCCTCTTCCGAGATCCCCTTAGAAAAGACTGAGGTTCGTGTCTGGCAAAGAAATTTTTGCCGAGTGCGTGTCTGGCATTCGGCAAAGAAATCTTTGCCGAGTGCGTGTCTGGCATTCAACAAAGAGCCTCTTTGCCGAGTGCCCTTGTTTTGCCACTCGGCAAAGCCCCCGTTTCCCGTAGTGTTACAGCTGTAAAGGTACGGTTAATCCACTGCCCAATCATTCCTACCCTCTGACCTCTGTTGTACTAAGTATTCCCTCTGTCAAAAGAAAAATTGCACGTCCCGTTCCACTAGTAGTCATTTTTTTTTCTAAGTATTATGACTAAATAATAGTATTTTTTATATGCACAGCTCGTGCTAAGGTTTGATTTCTTGGGAAGGGAGACATGTGTTTATTTTAAGATGGAGAGTATATCACAATCAACCGAATTGAATACCCTTGGGGGTCATATAATTTTCTTAAGAGCAAGATCGAACATTTCGAAAACATATCGCTACCATGGTGGTAGTAGGAAGCGTTCAAAGAAATGCATATTTCTTAAGTGCTAAACTAAATTATCAAGTCAATTTTACATTTTCTTAACCGCCGTGATAACTTCACGAGTGCTAGCATGATCCGCCATGATAACTTCACGTGTTTTCTTTGAGTATTATCACAACCTGACAAGATAATTCAATTTCTTTGAATGTTAATAAATATTCTCATGTAAACTCAACTTTTTCTTGAGTGTATCTGAAAATCCCAAGGATGTGCTAGATTCCCTGTGCTAACCGTCAAGTAAATTGTTCTACCTACCAAGAAAAGATCATGTTCTAACTTCTTCGAGTTAAAATTTTTCTTCTAAGTTTCCAAATGGTCCCCAATGAAGATGCAACCTAAACCAAAGTTATAGGGCTCAAAGATATATAGAACTATCGAGTTGATATTTTATTCATGTCAGATTATTAATCGTCCAGAATTCAATTTTTAGAGTTTTTAAATTCATTTTTTTAATTTCCAAATGACGTTCAATGAAGATATAGCCAAAACCAAAGTTGTCCTACTCGAAGAGATTAAAATTTGCAGTTCAAACTTGTTCGTTTTAAATTATTTATAGTCTCAAATATATTGCACATATGTCTATATATGAGAACTTGAAACAAGTTTAGAGGGGATGAATGTGGGATCGGAGCTGGATGGTAACTCATGACAATTTTAAGGGTCGTTAAAATTTACTCATATATACTCCTTCCATTAAAAAGTACAATTCTAGCATGATGTCAAATTAAAGTACCTTTGTTTGCTAACTATATAAAAATTAAAATATTTATCATGAGATATATGTTCATTATTTTTCCAAGATAAATAATTTGGTGTGTTATAAACGTTAGTATTTGTTCTATATATTTGGTCAAGTTTTAGGCACTTTAATAAGAAATAAACCTAGAATATCTTATTCTTTTGGGAATAGAGGTAAAATATATGAGATTAGTGTTTATCAGTTTCCTCTATGCATGCCACATTATTATACGGTACATGCATATACCTGGCCTACACCATCATCCATTATTTAGATGATTTTTACTTAACTCTGAACCTTACTGAAACACAGCCTACGTGAGATCTAATACAAATATTATATATGGCATGCTTTTGGATATATACATATATATGTTATGTTTAATAACTGGATGTTTTATTGCAGATATTAATGAGTGCAATGACCGTAAAAAATACCCATGCTATGGAGTGTGCACGAATACAAATGGTTCATTCACTTGTGATTGTCCTAAGGGTACCCAAGGAAATGCATCTATTGCAGAATGCCACAAAGATCCCATACCTCTCGGAGCAGAGGTGGCCATTGGTACGAGCATTTACATAAGTTCAAACACATTTTTATTTTTGTTTATTTATGGAACATGCAGGTTCACATGTTGATCTCAGTTTGGCTCGCTGTTAAGTTTTATTATACATGGATGCATAAGAAACATGGTCATGAAAATTGAGAAATGTGAAAACCAATACCTGATTATTGCTACTTATGCACAACTCAAAATACAAATTTTTGGGCATGAGAATTTTGATCATAGAATACACAATGACAATACACATGGCTTGATCACACATTGATAGTTTGTTTTATGACAGTTTCATATTTGTAAGGTCATGATCTTATAGGTGGGGCTTTCTGGGCCATGCTTGCTAGTATGGACAGTGCAATGGTTTCTTTTTTTAAAACAGTCATCAAATGGTCAGTCAAGCACGTCACATATATCACGACAAACATATAGTTGATTGTGATTGTGATGGTTTTGAGCTTTCTTTTATGAGCAAAACATGACTCTGTCGTAAATATGCAGCATGTACAGCAAACTGTCATAAAGGAAGCATTTTTATAACTTATAAATGGCAATACCAAAATTGTCATAGAAATCTCGATTATCTGTGCCGATTATTTTAGTTTTTCTAAGTGCAATAGCAACACCTATAGATATATGATATGCATGTTTAATAAAAATTGTGCATCAAGGAATTGCGGCCTTAATTTTGGTTGCCCTGATTGCTCTTCTTTCAATCCAAGTTTTCCTCAACAAGGAGAACAAGAAAATACAAAGGTACTTTGAGCAGCACGGAGGCCAGATGCTGTTGCAAATTCTCGAAACAGATGGTAACAACACCTTCAAGATATACGACGGAGGAGACCTAGTGAAGGCCACACATGGCTTCCACAAGGACAGCATCCTAGGCGAAGGATCACACGTCACAGTCTACAAGGCCACCTTCGGCACTGATACTGTCGCGGTGAAGCGATGCAAGCAGATCGACAAGAGCAGGAAGGATGAGTTCGTGCGGGAGCTGGTGGTGCTCTGCCGCGTCAAGCACCCAAACATCGTCAGGCTCCTCGGCTGCTGCCTCCATTTCGAGGCCCCCATGCTCGTGTACGAGTTCGTGCCCAACGGGACCCTGAGCGGTCTACTTCACGGCGGCCTGCGGCACCGGGTGAAGCTGCCGACCCGTCTGAGGATCGCCGCAGAGACCGCGGAGGCCCTTGCGCACCTGCACTCACCGCCGCACCCGACGCTCCACGGCGACGTCAAGCCGGAGAACATTCTTCTCGGCGACGGATGGGTCGCCAAAGTGTCCGACTTTGGATGCTCGACTATCAACGACAACGTGCAGGTTGTGCCCAAGGGCACGATGGCCTACCTTGACCCTGAGTTTCTGCTGGACAACCAGATAACCGAGAAGACCGACGTCTACAGCTTCGGTGTCGTCCTGATTGAGCTCTTGACTGGTAAGAACCCACAGAGAGGAAATCTGGTCAGAATGTTTCAGAATTGCATGGGAAATGGCACCCTTGGTAATCTTCTAGACGCTGACATAGTCGAGGAAGGGAGCGTGGGACTGATCTATGCAGCTGCGAGGCTAGTGAGCCAATGCATTATTGTGCCAGGTCAGGCAAGGCCGGCCATGGCACAGGTCGCTGAGGAGCTTCGGCGATTTTCAAATGAAATGCCGGAAAGCCATGAGGCTCGAGTGGCTTTCGAGTTTGAGGATCACAGGTATAGCTACACCACCACTGACGGCGAAACTACTGGATTTTCTATTCTTACTGCACTGAGCACAGAACTTGCCCGATGAAAATCATGGTTTTAAGTAGCGGTCTATAGCTGCGCTATATTGTCGCTGGTGCTGCTTTAAAAAGACCACACTAAGGTATTGTTGTTTTTTGTCACTATGTCTCCTAAGACCACTATATTGCACTTCAGCTCCGCTATAACTTTGTAAAGTTTCCTGGACTCCTAAAACCTTTGAAAACATATTTGTCTCCAATAAATGTTATGATTGTCTTGTTTCTGTGAATGAAGTATTTGTATTTTTCACAGTTTTCTTATAAATCAATGTTTGATATAACTTCGGTATAGGTTTGTAGCTTCTGAAAAAAGATGCCACTGTTAAAGATATTTGTATATCTCTCGGGCTGATATAGGTGTGTCTAGGTTCATGCCTTTGTATGCAAAGTTTGTAACTAGAAGTTGTTGAGGGTTTTGAGGTGAGGTTGTTGTAATCTTCAACCGATCTTGTACACCACGACGGGGGTTGTTCCTGCGCCTATATAACATGTAGCCGAGAGCCCAAGCTGGGTCATCTCATTCCCTCCTTCTCTTATATGGTATCAAGCTTCTTTTTCCCCACCGAGTAGATCCAATTCGCCATGGCTTCTAGCTCCACCACCACCGGCGTAGTCGAGTTCAATGCCCTCTCGTTCGGCTTCCTTGCACCATTTACCGAGAAGCTGACTCGGCGCAACTACAATATGTGGTATGCCCAGGTCTCCTCCACCCTCAAGGGTGCTCAGTTCGCCGGCTACATCAAGCCGGGCGCCGCTCCACCGGATGCGTTCCTCGAGGGGGAGCTCGACGTTGCAACCGGCAAGAAGGGTGATCCGGTGCCGAATCCTGCTTATGAGAAGTGGGTGGCCCAGGACCAACAGGTCCTCAGCTACCTATTTGGCTTGCTGTCGAAGGAGATCTTCACGCAAGTCTCCACGGCCATGAGCGTGGCTGAACTGTGGGCGGCGATTCAAGCTTACCAGGCCTCCTAGTCCCGTGCTTGCATCATCTCCACCCGCATGGCCCTGGCCACAGCTTCCAAGGGGACGTCGTCCGTGGCCGACTACTTCGTCAAGATGAAGGGCCTTGCCGACGATATGGCGTCAGCGGGGAAGAAACTGGATGACGAAGACCTCGTCACCTACATTCTCACCGTCCTTGGTGAGGACTTTGATCCAGTCGTTACTGCAAAGGGTGGCCGCACGGCCTCCTCCAACAACTCCCGCAATCAAGGTGGTGGCTGTGGCGGTTTCAGCTGCGGTGGTGGCGACAACAACCGTGGCCGCGGCGGGAACAGCAATGGCAATGGCGATCATGGCCGCAATTTTCAGGCTGGCGTCTTTCTGCCAGATCTGTGGCAAGGAGGGCCACCCTACGTATCGCTGCTTCAAGCGGTACAACAGCAACTTCAACGGTCCACCGTAGAAGAGCGCGTCCTCGGCAACATCCTGTTTGTATGGCGTTGACACGAACTGGTACATGGATTCAGGCGCAACGGATCACATCACAGGCGAGCTTAAGAAGCTGACTATGCGCAACAAGTACCACGGCGGCGATCAGGTTCATGCGGCTGATGGACAAGGTATGGAGATTGCAAACATTGGTCACAGCATTTTTTCTTCCCCTACACGCGATTTACATCTTAAAAATGTTCTCCATGTTCCTCAAGCCGCTAAAAACCTGTGCTCTGTCAATCGTCTTGCTAAAGATAATCATGTCTTCCTTGAGTTTCATCCCGATCGTTTTCTTATCAAGGAATAGGTGACGAAGAAAACTCTTCAAAGAGGCAGATGTGAAGGAGGCCTGTATCCTCTACGCATGTCATCATGTTCCTCTCCAACGAATAAACAAGCTCTTGGTGCCACTAAGCCTTCATCGTCCGTGTGGCATCATCATCTAGGCCATGCTTCATCTCGTGTCGTTCAACAAGTTTTGAGTCTCTATAGTCTACCAGTGTTACATGAGTCCAATAATGATAGGGCTTGTGATGCTTGTCAATGTGGCAAGAGTCACCGGTTGCCATATCTCGTGTCCACAAGCATGTCCAATGGTCCTATGGACCTTATTTTCTCCGATGTTTGGGGCCCTGCCCCCTCCTCTATTGGACGTTATAAATATTATGTTTCCTTTATTGATGATTATAGCAAATTCACTTGGGTTTACATGCTTCGCCAAAAACCTGAAGTGTTCCACATCCTTCATGAATTCCAAACTCTTGTTGAACGCCAGCATGGGAGAAAAATCAAGGCTGTACAATCCGATTGGGGTGGTGAGTACCAAGCCTTGAATTCATTCTTTAAACGCATAGGTATCGTGCACCACGTTTCTTGCCCTCACGCTCATCAGCAAAATGGCTCCGCAGAACGCAAGCATCGACACGTTGTCGAGATGGGATCACTCTTCTTGCCCATGCCTCTATGCCGCTTAAGTTCTGGGATGAAACTTTTGCATCAGCTACTTTTCTCATTAATCACCTTCTATCCAAAGTCACGGGTCATGTTTCCCCTTTTGAACGCCTCCATGGTAAACATCCTGACTATACTTTTCTTTGGGTCATCCTACGCCTATATAACATGTAGCCGAGAGCCCAAGATGGGTCATCTCGTTCCCTCATTCTCTTATAGCCACTATGTTCTATACCCAGCGTCAATTTTAAACCTAGTATGAAATGGGACGTTTGCTAAAGCCTATGTTAATTGTGTGTTTATTTTGCAACAGCCACGTGCTCTTATCTGTGTGTATTTTCAATGTTTAGTTGTTTATTACAGCACAGACTCCGATCCTACCGTCACATTAGGCCCTCATTGCCCTACTCCGATCCTACCGTCACATTTGGCCCTCATTGCCCTACTCCGATCCTACCGTCACATTTGGCCCCCGTCGTCCGCACGCACTGACAACATGTCTCGCGGAATTAGGGATCATCCACCGCAACCAGCGGCATACCAATAACTCTGACGATCGGCGGAACCTCCGGTGTGACAGCTGCTCGCCGGGCCTGCAACTTTGACGCTTACAATCACCCTTGCAGTCGAAAACAGATTTAGTATGTCGACAGGGAGAGATGGACATCTCGTGATATACACAATTCAGCATAGCCAAATCAGCAGACCGAGCCACTGAAAGGGTGCCTTTGTGTGCGCGCGTGAGAGAGAAGCTAAGGTTCAGTTGCCTCGCCAACATTGCTCATGTTGCAAGCACTGCTTCTGCTGTCTTTGTCGTGCGCCCTGTTGCGCTCGGCTCATGGCGAGGACCTGCTGACCGAGGGTTTCACCGCCGTGGAGCTGACCGAGGCGCAGTTCAAGGTGCAGAAGCCCTACGACACGCCGCTGCCCGAGCGCTACGAGTTCGTCGACGGTGTGCGACGGATGTGGGTCTTCGCAACCGACAAGCCCATCACCACCGCCCACCCCGGCGGCCCCCGCACAGAGACCAAGATCGAGGTAACAGTAACAATAACGCTATCTGGGCCAAGAGAACGCGAGACCAAGTTCCGAGTGTGACATACACAGTACTAGTAGCTGTTTCCTTCTCGATTCTTCTCCGATCACGGCTATTGTCGTGGGTGGCGCACGCAGTTGATCTACAGCTCCGGTGTGTGGCAGTTCGAGGGCTATGGCTACATCCCGCGCGGCACGACAGGCGCGTCGGTGATGCAGATCTTTGGTGCGACGGAGCATGCCACGACGCTGATGCTGCACGTCTACGACGGCCAGCTGACCTACTACGACGACGACACGAGGGTGGTGGACGCCGGCATCTACAACAGGTGGTTCAGGCTCAACGTGGTCCATGACGTCGCGGCATCTAACGTGACGGTGTTCGTGGACGGCGAGCACCGGCTCACCGTGCCCGGCTGCGGCAGGGACTCGCACTACTTCAAATTTGGCGTGTATGGACAGCCCAATAACGGCATGTCGCTCCGCATGGAGTCGCTGTGGAGGGAGGTCAAGGTCTTCTGCAATGGCGAAGCTAGAGCAAATGTGTGGCCGGTGCACAATTTCATCATGATTATAGTGACCCATATAATGTTCAAACAAATAGGATAACTAATTCGCAAGCAATGTTACTTTGGTCAAAACGAAGGACAATAACACTCACGGTAGATTATAAAGACAGCATTGATCATTGTGGTGTAGTGATTGAACGAATGCAACGACGAACAAAAGATGTCCCAAAATATGTGTTCCATCCTAGACAAAAGAGAACAAATATATAGATCAACTATTTAGCAAAGAAAATGTACAATTATCCATTGAAAACAGATCCGCAGCATTTCTGTTACCTCATAGAGATCATATTTAGGCTCTTTTCCATCCATCTAAAAACAAGCAACCCTGTGGCCAGGACACGTCCAGAAGGTGGTAACGTTAGCAAAATTGTTTTCACGCGTTAGATTTAAAGATCGACGGTTCTCCAAATTATATCGGCTTCGGCCCCAACCCTAACCTTAGCTCTCACTCTCGCAGCCGCAGCCATAGCCTCCTCTCCTCATTCTCCATCCTCTCTCCCAGGCCCGACGGGGCTCCTCCTGCTGCTCCCGCGTCCCGCCCCTGGCCCCGCCCCCGGCCTCCTCTTCCCCTCTATCTCCCTCCGGCGTGGCACCCCGGCATGGTGCCCACACGGCCGTGCCCAGGTTCCTCCCCAGCGTGGCGGTCCCCCTCGCGTGAGCATGCTCTGGCGGCGGCCGCAGTGGCGGGGAGAGCACGCCCACCTCTCCTAGCTTCCGGCCTCCTCTCTCTCTGCACCTTGTTCGAGGCCTCCACGACTGGATCCAAGGCGTTGATTCTTTGGCCGCATTTGGTGGCATCCCGCGGAGGCGACGCGACGGCGTTGGGCGAGGACACAGCGGGCGCGGTGGCGTAAGGCAAGCGCACCGCGGCGGTATGGGGCGAGCACGCAGCGTGGCAGCGTAGTGTCTCGCTGTAGTGGCGTCAACAAGGGTGGGCCCCCACAAGAAGGCGATGGTGCAGCTGTGCAGGCGAGTTCTCTCCCCATGGCAGGTCTCCTCTCTTTTTTTAGCCAGGTATCCTCTTTTCATTACGTGCAAGGCTAAATCGTGGACTGCTCACAGGTAGCTACTTGGACGACTCCACAGCCGAATTTGGTGTCTCCATGGCCAGATCCAGTGCCTTCATTGCCAGATCCATCCATCCTGGTAAGTCTCCTCATCTCCTTTCTTCATGTTTGCCGCTTTCGATTTACTGAAGTTCTTGATTTATTGGTAGTTTTTCTCTCACCAAGAGATTTGTCAGGTTTGGTTCTAGCTGAACATACCCACTAATATGCCCGATACTTGAATTGAATTGAATTTTCACTACTTAATGTTCAGTAGATTTAAAACTAATATATTTGGATCTGCCTAGTGTTCTGTAAATTTATAACTAATATATTTGGATCTAAAATTTGGTTTTAGGTGCTATGGAAAGCAATGGACAAAGCCTTCAGGTGTCCACCCTGTTTCAAGTATGGAACGAAATGGTTCGATCCAGTATATTTTTGTGCATCTCTTTTACTGTGTCCACCCTGTTGTGTCATGCATAGATGATTATCAGTGGTTTAACAAATATAATGCCTGTGCTGACATCTCTTTTCCTATTTCAAGTACGAAATGAAATGATTTGATCCAGTATATGTTTGTGCATGCTGTAGGAATTTTAATGTAATACAACCCTTCAATATTGCAATTTAATGTTTCAGGATATGTGAAAGTTGCTTCAGGTTTAGTTATCAATCTTATTCAATTGAAAGACTGTTAAAACTTCCCTACCTGAGATAGCTCAAATATTTATTCATATGATATTACTTTAAAATTCAGCTATCAATGGATTGTTTTACTACTCTTTGAATGGATACATACACATTTATAATGAGTTGTGTAACCATAGATTTATAATGAGTCCCTTTGTTAAATCCCAGTAATGTATTTATATTGTAATAATAAAACCTGAGACTCATCCTTTGTCGTATGTAACTGTTCAAGTAGTTCATAGATTCACACACACGAGAATAAGATTTTTTGCATCTCCAAAGATAAGAACCCTTGGTAAATTTTCATGAAATGGAATGTTGTTCTTCCCTGATTTGAAGTTGTGATAGCAAGTGTTTTTCCCCAAGGCAAAGAGAGGAAATCATGCCGTCTGCCAGTTAGCTGACCAGAAAGAGCTGTTTTCTTTCTCCTTTATTCTCTGCTCTATATTTGCAATGGCTCACTACAATGGAGATACATAGTTCTTTTATAGTTCCTGTTAATATACATGTCTCCTAAAAATTGTGGAAAAGTTTTTCATTTATCCAATGCTTACTAAATCCTTATCATTATAGGTAATAGTGAAGAAGAGCAGAGAAGATAAACAGTATGCAGTGAATGGGTAGGTAAAAAACTTGCATATACGCTTCTCCAACTTTTTTTCGCATGCAAAAGAGGCTGAAATGTGCTTGACATGGTTGTTGTACCTAGAACAATGTTTTTGGCTTATTGGCCAGCCAATTAAATGTTGGCTTTCCTAGCATTCTATTTATTTTACATTTGAGATAGATGTATCAACTGAATTTAGGTTCAGGGTTAGTCCATCTGCTCCCCTATTTAGGTTGCACATTGTTAGCTGGTGTTTGCTGGTTAGTTGTCAGCTCCCATAGCCATGCAAGGACAGAAAATAGAGTGGTAGAGTTGTTAGAACTTCCTGATCACCTATCTTTCACTCTATTTAAATTGGATGCATGGTGACGATCCCTAAGCTTAATTTAACATATAAACTTCCTATAGGAGTATAGTGTAGGATGTTAATACCACAGTTTTAGTACATGCACGCTAGTAGGTACTCTGAACACATCTTTTCCTTTACATCTCTAAACTTAAGCTATGGATTGGCTGCCTGCTTTGATTCCCTTTGTACAGTTCTTTCAATGAGTATGGCTTTCCTATCTGAAATATAATTTTGCATTTATCTAATGTGAGCTCTGCCACTGGAATCTGGAGATAACTTTGCAACCTTGCATATAACTTTGCCATATGGATATTCATATCATTTACTCTTGCAAGAAACTGAATTCATGTTTCTCCACCAGGAGGTGTACAATCAGAAAGTTCTAATTTCTGTAAGCTAGGCTAAATTAGGGTGCTTGTTCTGCAAAAGAACAGACCTCAATTGAATTTCAGGTCTCGTTGGGTTGTTGAATTTGCTTATAAAATGCCGAAGTCCAAGATATGAACTTAGTTTGATCCTGTAAAATTTTGATTTGAGGCAGTGGATTAAGGTTCCAATTAACTCCCCCCATACCAATCTGTAAGGGTCAGGGATATTTTACCAAATTGTAAGGCATTCTGGAGTCCGGCTGTATAGGGTTTAGGGTTTACTGATTTGTCCCAAGATCAGCACCTGTTCCTTGCCAGCAAATCGAATGTACATGTTGCCTTGCAGTTTAGTTTTCTTCATTGCAATATGTTAAAATGTCAATTCACTCCATCTCAAGTCTATTCTCCTATCTGCTGATTTGCAAGATGAATCATATTTAGTTAGTTTTTGCATATCCAATGGTTGTCGTAATGAATTAAATTTTGTTAGATATTGCCTTATTTGTTGCAGCCCGAGGTGTAAACACTAATATTAGCATTTTTCTGGCAGCTTGCTTCATGTTTGGACTCAGGTTGAGACCTTGAGAGTTCTGACATTTGGTGCCGCACGATCTCCTGTACCAAGCTGTAGCACGAAAGAACCATTGTTCCCTTGTTGCTCCTGATGCTACTGCCCACTAAGTTGTTCCTGAGTAAAGTCTGAGCTTCTGGTTGTGACTATAACCAGACCTCACCTCCATAAGGTCAAAATATAAAGAGATGGCGCATTGTTGTTCTCAGGGATATTGCAAGGTGAATGAAAGTCTTTAAAAGCTACACTCACGGTTTCTCATAAGAAGCCAAAACCAAATCAAGTGACGTGATCATATTTCAGTATCCTTGTCTGGAGGATAGTAGACAGAATTTTGCGGTGAATCCTTGCCAGCTTGTGTTTGACTTCTGTGCTCTATTTTTGTTGTGGTTTCTGGTTGAACGGTGAATTTTCTAACATCCATACTGGATACTGGATGTTTGCATCAAAATTTGGACTGGCAGGCGCGAAGGTAGAAACTCTGATAGAAGGTGCTGAGGAAGTTGGTAAAACGCCGATAACAGCCGAAAATTGGGGAATCGGCTAAACTAAGGAGAATCGGCTAAGTCAGAATCGGCTATCTGAAGGTGCACACAGGCCATATTGATTCTGACCCAGCAAGATAGAGGACGACGCTTCAATGACACGGGACTCTGCATGACGGAATAGTAGGGCCCAAGTTATCTAGATTAGGCAGTTGTCTAGTCTTTTTCCTTATTTGCAGTTCGTATTAGGTTAGGACTTAGTCAAAACCCAGGGTATAAATATGTAAGCCCCGGCACCTTATAAACTCTCTTGACAATCAATACAATCTTTCGGCTCTGGCCACCAAACCCGTAATTTTCCTAGGATCTCGGCGAGTTTCTTCGACAAGCTAGGCTGCATCGGGCGTCCGACTCTGGTTTGCTATAAGTTACCGTCATGGCTTTTACTCTTGTTAGATAGGGCCGGCTTGACCTCCTATCGACCATTAGTATGGCCAAAGGGCTTGTGTTTATGCTTGATTTGGCCGGCTCGACCTCTTATCTATGTGTAAGAACTTGCTGATAGTTTATGTTATCATTTGACAGGGCCGGCTCAACCTCCTATTGTATGCGTTAGCATAGGCTAGTTATCAGCTCTATTAGGTTTGGCAGCCTGATAGATTCATTAAGTCACCCATGGTCAGTTATCGGCTCTGCTAGGTCTGGAAAATCTAGTAGATTCATTAACTTACCGATGTTGTTAGTTTTTATTATTTAATTACTGCAACAATATTTTTTCCTAATCAAGATTGGTAGATTTGGCTTAAATTTTCTTAGATTCGATTGTCATCAATGCTTTCATATTAATCTTACTGTTCTGACAATCAATCTCGTGCTTGCATTAGTTAGATTTTATCAATCTTATTCATGACATGTGCGCGTTCTAGGGTATAGACGGTCTTAAGATAGATCTTTGTTTATTCCTGTTCAATTGATAGTGGCTGTAGCACCGTTGATCTCACTTGAGGTTGAAAAGGCTAAGTAAAGGTTTATGTTAAGGTTTATTTATGCACCTAGTTCGTTCTCATGTCGGTATCGGCAAAGTTAGCCGATTTACCGGAAGTTACACCCATAACATCGTATGCATGCTTCTGTTTAGACTAGCTGGTTTGTTAAGCTTGCTTGATAGATCTGTTAGTCGTAATCTAGATTCTTGTATACATGTAGGATCTTTTATATTTATTGTATCAAATAGACTAAATCGGCTAATGGTTTGTTCTGTTCATGTGTACTCGAATAGCCGATTCAGCTAGTTCTTTACTGTTTTAGCGCGTATCATGAATGGCTATGCCTTTCTCATATCTCATTCACCAGCTCCATGCCATGAACGATTGCTTTATTTACACATGCCTGTTTATTCAATTTTATCTGTCAATGCATGTTTGACTCTCTAGTCAATATCCCAATCAAATTGGCAATTTAGCCATACATGAGGAACTGTCTGAAATCACGCCGGCAGGTTCCATAATTTAACTATTTCCACCTTGTCAATTTCAGGGTCAAATTGACTGGCACGCCTTGGACACGTTCGATCGGACCAGCTGCTGAGAAGGCCACGGGATCAGGGATGTTCACGCCCTGGTCTGTCTGGCTTGCGAGAGTCCCCGTTTGGCGTGAGGACGTCACATTTTTGCACCAACACTCTTTTTGGCACGCCCAGTGGGACAACACAATCATCAACATGAACAAGAATTCAGCTGATCTCAACATCAACAACATCCTCAATGTCACTCTGGATGAGCTTGATGAAGATCAGAGGAAGGTGATTGAGAAAGCTCTTGAGGAGTTAGAGAAGAAGTGCTTGCTTTGCTTTGGCAGAGTGCGTGATGGCAAAATCATCTTGAAGCAACCAATGCCCAAGATTCTGATGGCAGGAGAGACTGTTGAAGGGGATGAACAAGAAAGACTTTTCTTCATGGATCAATTGCACAAGACAATCAATGAAGCTATTGCAAATCATCAAGCATTCTTTCTGAAGACATTTGGCAATATCATGAAGGATGTCCTTGTCGGTTTTTCTGTTGATCAATTTGGACTTGCTTATTTTAATCTGAAGACTACAACAGGCACTGGTGATGGTACACAGGATCCTCCCAAACCAAATATGGCATCAACTTCCAATGGAGGTGCAAGTAGCAGTGCTGCTCATCAAGCACAACAGCCGAAGGGTGCTCCTGCACCTAGTTTTGGTACAACTCCCAATATACCACCTTCGGCTCATAAAATAGCTCCTTCCATTGATAGAATTAGAAGAACCATCAATTATCATGTGAATCAAGCTGTGAAAGGAGAAGTTGCTCAAGACCAAGATGATGGTGAACCACCAGCAGGTTTTGCAAATGTGTCAAGCTATAACCATTGGGGAATTCCTGCTTGCCCGAAGATCGGAGGACCTATAGATCCCAATGACCAGTTGATCAAGAAGCTTGCTGAGGTGATGGAAAAGGATTTTGGCATGAAGAGGAGTCAATCCAGGTCATACAGCATGCCATATCCTGAATGGTACAACCGTCTAGAGCTCCCATGTGGCTACAGAATTCTAGAGTTCTCCAAATTCACCGGAGAGAACAATGTCAGCACGATGGAGCACATCAGCAAGTATCTGGCTCAGTTAGGCAATGCTGCAGTTGAAGAAATTCACAGAGTCAGATTCTTCGCTTTGTCATTGTTAGGTCCAGCCTTCTCTTGGTACTCATCATTGCCAAGAAATTCTATTCATACTTGGGATGAGTTGGAGAGCAAATTCCATGCCTATTTCTTTAATGGAACCATCAAGAAGGACATTGATGATTTGACCAGCATCAAGATGAAGCATAATGAATTGGGTCTTGATTACATCCAGAGATTCAGGCAAACAAAGAGTTTGTGCTTCTCTTTGAACCTGTCTGACAACCAGTTGGTGAAATTGGGTATCCAGGGGATGCAGCCCTATTTGAAGGAGAAGCTTGTGGGCATGAACTTTGACAACCTTGGTGCATTGGCGTGCAGGGTGGCTGCAGTTTCTGAATATGCTCAACCACCACGCCAGCAGAATTGTTACCAGAAGGCAACCAATGTGGCATGTAATTATAAGGACTTGATTCAGTTTGACTCTGATGAAGACGAAGCAGAAGATGTTCAGCTCATTAAGTGGAATCTAAACAAGAAGTGTGTTATCGGCCATCCTTGGGGAAGATCACAGGAGAAGTTTGATTTCAATACCTCAAAGGCTGATAAAATCTTTGACTATCTGTTGAGCAAAGGCCTCATTAAGGTGTTGCATGAGCCACTTAGTACTGAAGAGATTAAAGGCAAGAAGTATTGCAAGGCTCATAATTCCACTACTCACTCCACCAATGAGTGCAATGTCTTTAGGAGGTAGATCCAGAAAGCTATTGAGACCAAGAGGGTGGCTTTTGATGCTACAAACAAGATGAAGATTGATGAAAACCCCTTTGACTCTGCAATGGCTAATGTTGTGCTTCCAAAAGGAAAAGCCAAGGTGCTAACTTCTGCTAGAGCTAAAGAATCAGGAACCATAGACACAAGACTGCAACTCACTGATGAAGAGTACCATGAAATCACGAGAAGGCATGAGAAGCAGAATAGCCGATCTAAGCAGCCAGAATCGTCTGCATCGACTGAAAGAAGACCACGTGTGACATCTCGTATTCTTTTGAACAAGTGGCAGAGACAGCAAGAGAAGGACCATAGGAGACAGTTTGAAGAGCGAGAGCACTTGAGAATGCTTGAAGAAGAGAGGTATGAACATGAACAAGCCGAGTCACATTGGAGTTGCCCTTTCTTTAGGCATTGCTGGAACAAAGGCTTGAGCTTGCCCACTAGAAGGAATTGCCCTGAATGCAGTGATCAGTACAGGGAGTATCAGCAATGTCAAACCAATTGTCGATCTGTCCATGAAATACTTAGACACCCTATTGGGGATTGGCGCATAAATAATTGCAGAGCACATGATCATTGTGATGCTTATGATGAAGACATGGAGGAAGTACAGCATGTTTGGCAAGCTAACCAATGGTGCCCTAGTGGTCTCTCTAGGAGTCAAAAGAGGCGAGTTCAACGCTTAAGGGAGACTGAGATCAAGCTGAAGAAAACCAAGAAGGCACAGGTCTGGAAGGCTAAGCAAACAGCCAATTTAGGCAAATTGGCTCCTATTGGAATGCAGTGTATTTTGCCTGCTGAGTTCAGAGCATCAAGAGATCAAGAAGTTTACTCTGATTTTGATGAGTCAGAATATGAAGAGATAGCTGCTTATTTAGCTCTTACTTCCCAAGCTGTGTTTGACAAACCAATGCGTTATCGCCATCTGAAGGCTCTATATGTCAAAGGATTAGTTGATGGAAAGCCTATGAGCAAGATGCTTGTAGATGGAGGTGCAACAGTCAACCTTATGTCTTACTCGACATTCAAAAAGTTGGGCAAGACTCCTGAAGATTTAATCAAGATAGCTATGCAACTGAGAGACTTTGGAGGGAATGTGTTCGATACCCGAGGGGCAATAAGTGTTGAATTGACAATTGGTAGCAAGACGTTAATCACCATGTTCTTTGTCATTGATGGAAAAGGATTCTATAGCCTGCTCCTTGGAAGGGATTGGATTCATGCCAATTGTTGCATACCTTCAACTATGCATCAACACATAACTCAGTGTATCGACAATGATATTGAGGTTGTACCTGCTGATGATTCCATCAACATCTCTTCCATTGATCATGTCTACTGGGATTTGGAAAGCTTTGAGTGTTTTTCTGGAAAAGAGTTTTAAGGAGATTTCATCTCGATCAATGATGAAGATCAATAGCCGGCTCAAGCCGTCGGCTCCGAAAGTATCTTTTAAAAAGAGCATTGAATTATAAAGGCCGATGTAAACGGATGATGCAGCCCGATATTACTAGACTATCTGTTCAAGGTAGTATAGAATGTCTAGGGGCAATCGACCTATTTTTTAGAACAAGGGATAGGTTGTCACGCAAAACATCAAATGTAATAGCTGATACATTAGTATCGCCTTTAGTGTAAAAACCAACCTAAGTGTTGGTAATAGCCGATGCGACATGCATCGCCTTTAGAGCAAAAATAAAACAAACACAAATGTTTTATTAAAAACATGGATCGTTCTGACTGAATTAGTTCAAAGGACGGACTGCAAACATGTTCATTAATTTGTACAGATTTCCAACAAAAGATGAAACTACTATAGATTGACTAAGGAAGCCTGCCAATGACGTAGTGCGTGGAAGTCACATGGGCGATAGCCTCTGCTGCTGCCTCAAACTGCTCAGAGGTGGCGTCCATGGCATCCACGATCTGTGGTGAAACCTCCAAATTCTCTAGGTTCAAGCCTGTGCGAGCTTAGACAGCAGCGAGGGCGAAGGAAGCACCCGTGATGACACCTTGATTGGCCACCTCGTGCACTCTGGCATGGACAGTCTCTAGCCTCTGAGTGACGGTCTCCCTGGGGGTGTGCACAGCAGCGGCAGCGGCGTTCTCGACTATTTGAAGCTCTTCGAAGCGCCTGGTGAGGTCTGGAAAATCAAGCAAAGGGGTTAGTTGTTAGACACAACAAGAATCAAAACATTTAGAAGCAATGCACTTACCCACGACACGAGCATCGGCAGCAACTTGTCGATTGACAGCTACCTCAGCCCTCTGCTCAGCTGCTTGAAGGGCGGCCTAGAAGTCAGTGGATACTCTGTGTCCGAGCCAGCTCCTTGACAGTCTCATCATAGCGCACCTCCATCTCCCTTCTCTCTCGATAGATGCGGTCATACAGCGCTGTGGAGACTTTGGCAAATCCTGTAGAAGACTCTGACTCTGTGGTAGGATCACCAGAATCCGTTGGCTGGGCGGCGACATTGGATGGACCTTCACCACCCGCTCTGCAAAACAAGAGATTAGATCCGAATGCAGAAAAGATCGATTGGTTAAAGAAGGATTACCTGATGTGCGGATGAATGGTGCGGTGAGAGGTCACCTCCTCCTCCACAGGACACTTGCCGAGGTCGCGGCCTGCCATGGTTGCAATTCAAGATTGGGGTTTTCTTGGAAGAGGAAAAGGTTTTGCTGCTTGAAGACAAAGAGGGTAGAAGATGCATGCAAATTGCAAATATATCAGTCCATAGCCTGGGGGCATGTATTAAGGTGAATCAAATATCTACAATTAATCACGGCACTATTTTGGGTAGGCAATCGAGTGGCCGGTCAAAACAGTCCTAGGCGTTTTTTTGAAGCCTGCTGTTCTGTACTATTCGGTCCATCGGAGAAGAGAATCGGGATAGACGATCGGCTAAAGTGAAATTGGAGCAGGCATCCATCGAGTACTCAAATCGGGAATTTACAAATCATTCAAATACAGAACATGAAGTAGCATTGTTAGATGGTGCTGAAAATTTGGTTATTCAAACGACTGTTACAGGGGTATTGAAATTACAAATTGAAGAAGTATTTCAGTGCATCCAAAGCATTCTTCCTAGCCAGATCAGCTTGAGCTAGTAGTGCTTCATTGTCAGCAAAAGTTGTAGTGAGAGTCTTCAGAGTTTTCATAATTTTTCTGCCTGCATGAGCCGACTCGGCCAACTCCTTCTTCTTCAGCTTCATGTTGTTTATGATTGGAACCAAGGCTGATTCTTCTTGATTGATGGCAGCATTTACCTCCTAAAGCTCTCATTCCAATTCGGTTTTTCTGGCCTAAAGGGCAGTAAGATTTGGCCTTCTATCTTCTATAGATTTCTGGAGGTCCTCTAGAGAAGAGCTCAAAGTTTTGACAGTCTCCACATTTGAAGTCTTCCTCTCTGTCAAAATGGTATACTCGTGAATAATGTCTTGAGCCTTCTTTACCCTTGGAGCTTCAATGTCGATGTCAAAAAATTTAGAAAGAGGGCCCAGAAGGTTTGGAGGAAGAGAATCTTTAACCTGTCTAACAACTCGACTGGCTGTTTGAGAGTTTTGAATTAAGTCTATCGTGCTTTAAAGGAAGGGCAGAATATCTCTCAATTGATTCAATAAAGATGCAGTCAGAATATCTCTATAAAGAAGGAGAGAAGTGACTTCTTCTTCATTGAAACATTTGGAAATGTCAACACCATAGTCCGGTAATGAAGGAGAAGGAGCCTGATATGATTTAGGTGTCAGTAAGAAAATGAACTTAATCATTCTGTTTAAGAAAGGACTGCATTTTCACCTTCTTATGAGGAATGGTCGATGATGCTTCACCAGTGTCTTGTGGGCTCGGCTGATCACAAGCCACACGATCAGGAGATGATGGAAGGTCAATGTTCTCACGTGTTGTATCTTTAGGCCCTGAAATGAAATGTCAGAAAAAAGCTAAAATCAAATAGGTGCAAGTTAAAAGACTTTTTACCTTCAGATTGATTTTGGCTTGAAGAGTTGATAGCTTGACTAGCCAGGAGGTCTATTCCAGGAGATTCAACGTTGTTACTCTGTTTCAAATTTTAGTCAGGATAAGCCATCATTGAGAGATTTAGACATTAAACAAGTCTTACATTTCTCCCTTGAGACCCATCATTTGTTTCCAAGGCTTCTGCCTGAATCTGAGGAGCTGAGGATGCTACTTCAGGAATGACCTCATCTTGAACCACCTAAAAGAAATATCAAAAGCCAGTTTTCAAAATCTAAAGGAGAACGAATTGGCTGTACCTTGGATGATCTGGTTTTCATTCTCTTAGTTTCTTTCGAAGGAACACCAGCAACTGATACTTGTTGTTTTCTGGATTGAAGCTAGGCAACATAAGTGTTCATGAAAACTTTTAGAGAAGGGGCATCAGCGCCTAATCTAGCTCTTGGGCAAGGCTTCAAGTATCTCACAGGTCTATTCTTCCTATCAGTAGTTGGAGCGTCCCATGATTCATCCTGATTCAGGACAAGTGTTAGTTCATAGGAGATGAAAAAGAATAAATAAGGCAAAAGGATGTTCACCTCTCCTTCAGATTCATAGGATGGATCCAGTTCCTTGCATAGTTGATGAACAGCTTCACAGAATAAATGTGCCTTCCATTCCCTCCACCATCCCTCAAAGGAGAGATGTATATCCCTGACTTTTGTCCACTGATGAATGCTATATGCGAGAAGATCTGATCCAAGATTGAAGACCTCAATTGCTTCCAAGACACTAGTGAGTATCTCTCTTGGTTTGAGTTTTGTTACGAAGAAAAGAAAAGGAGGAAGCTGTCCCAGGCCGAATTGCCGAGCTGAAAAGCTTGTATTATAGAACTCATAAGAAGGAGATGAGTTAGGATCATTTGGGATCTTACTTTGGCCATGTCTAAAGTTCACAGGAATTGCACACGATCTGATAAAACAATTAAAGATGCCTATGGCTATCTTGTCTAGATTTTCAATTTCAAACCTAAACTCCACTGGCAAGTGTAAATTGTTATCGTGATCTTCAATATAAGGTAGCCAAGATAGAGATTCCGTAAGAAAGCCCCTATAGAATAATTTGAAGAATTTTCCCTTGGTCAAACCAATAGAAAGAGAAGAAGCAGCTTCACCATAATTCATGCATCCTCTCTCTTTCTTATTGGGTTTCTCAGAATCTTCCAAATAATCAAAGTCAGAAAAAGGACAGTTCTCTGAGATCAGGCCTCACAAGTTTGTGCATATACAAATTCAGCCAAAGTTGAAGCAACCACCAAGGACCAGGAACAAGACCAACTTCTTCATTGGTCAGAAGTCTTGTAGTGACTCTGTTCATCATGCTGTAAAAGGCACCCAAAAGTAGTTTTCCCATCTAAATTTTGTCCCCAGCTGCTAGTTTTTCTGCCAGAGCCTTGTTGTTAAAGGTTGGTCCAAGGGTTGTTCCACAAAAGAAGGATTTTTTAAGCCACATGTTCAGGAAGGCAATGTGCTCCTTTTCATCTACAGAAGCAGTGATTTTGGAGAAATAGTCAATATAAATAGGCCAGGTTTTCAAGTCAGAGATTTTACCCAGAGACTTATGGCCTTTGCCCAAAAAATCATGAGGATTAGCCGAACTAGTGACATTTAATCCAGTCAACATGAAAATGTCAGCCAAAGTAATCATCATTGGCCCATGGCCAAACATGAAAGCATTAGCTGAAATGGACCAAAAGTATGAGACAGCCATTAACATTGACTCGTCCTTCTTCATCTCAGAAAGGGATAAAGTAGCAAATTGATGGATTTCTACATCTACCCAAGACTTGCCCTTTTCTCTCTTACCCTCAAAAACCAATCCTGCCAGCCATTTGGGATGTGGGGCCAGTTTCTGAAGACATTATTCCATGAGTCGGTGCTAACAACAGAGGCTTTGAAAGGAATTTGATTGGTCTCCTCAGTAATAAAATCAATCAAATCTCCATTGCCCATAGGAACCAAGTAATAGGTATGATGAGAGCTAGGTATGAGCAGATCATTGCGGAATTCCTGTGGAAGACGGAATTAAAATAGCTAAAAGCAGAAGTGCAAAGGATTAAAAAGGAGAATCCAGCATTACCGACGAGATGAGTTCTGGCGTTGCCATTCGAAGCTCAGGAATTCAAGCCGCCATTGAAGGATTCGTCTTGTTGGTTAGGGTTGAAGCTCAGGCACTGCGGAGTATTCGTGATGGAGATCGCAAGAGCAATCGGGGATTAAAGCTGAGAATTTTGGAATAAAACCAGTTTTATCCCAAAATTGGGGGCATGTGTTTGCACCAAAATTTGGACCGGCAGGCGCGAAGGCAGAAACTCTGGTAGAAGGTGCTGACGAAGTCGGCAAAATGCTGATAACGGCCAAAAATTGGGGAATCGGCTAAACTAAGGAGAATCGGCTAAGTCAGAATCGGCTATCTGGAGGTGCACGCGGGCGGCATTGATTCTGACCTAGCAAGACAGAGAACGACGCTTCAATGACACAGGACTCTGCAGGACGAAATAGTAGGGCCCAAGTTATCTAGATTAGGCAATTGTCGAGTCTTTTTCCTTATTTGCAGTTCGTATTAGGTTTGGACTCGGTCAAAACCCAGGCTATAAATATGTAAGCCCCGGCACCTTGTAAACTCTCTCGACAATCAATACAATCTTTCGGCCCCGGCCACCAAACCCATAGTTTTCCTAGGATCTCGGCGAGTTTCTTCGACAAGCTAGGCTGCATCGAGCATCCGACTCTGGTTTGCTGTAAGTTACCGTCATGGCTTTTACTCTTGTTAGATAGGGCCGGCTCGACCTCCTATCGACCATTAGTATGGCCAAAGGGCTTGTGTTTATGCTTGATTTGGCCGGCTCGACCTCTTATCTATGTGTAAGCACTTGCTGACAGTTTATGTAATCATTTGATAGGGCCGACTTGACCTCCTATTGTATGTGTTAGCATAGGCTAGTTATCGACTCTATTAGGTTTGGCAGCCTGATAGATTCATTAAGTCACCCATGGCCAGTTGTCGGCTCTGCTAGGTCTAGAAAATCTAGTAGATTCATTAAGTTGCCGATGTTGTTAGTTTTTATTGTTTATTTACTACAACAACATTTTTTCCCGATCAAGATTAGTAGATTTGGCTCAGATTTTCATAGATTCGATTGTCATCAATGCTTTCACATTAATCTTACTGTTCTGATGATCAATCTCGTGCTTGCATTAGCTAGATTTTATCAATCTTGTTCGTGACATGTGCGCGTTCTAGGGTATAGACGGTCTTAAGATAGATCTTTGTTTATTCCTGCTCAATTGATAGTGGGTGTAGCACCGTTGATCTCACTTGAGGTTGAAAAGACTAGGTAAAGGTTTATGTTAAGGTTTGTTTATGCACCTAGTTCGTTCTCATGTCGGTATCGGCAAAGTTAGCCGATTAACCAGAAGTTATACCCATAACATCGTATGCATGCTTCTGTTTAGACTAGCTGGTTTATTAAGCTTGCTTCATAGATTTGTTAGTCGTAATCTAGATTCTTGTATACATGTAGGATCTTTTATATTTATTATATCGAATAGACTAAATCGGCTAATGGTTTGTTCTATTCATGTGTACTCGAATAGCCGATTCAACTAGTTCTTTACTATTTTAGAGCGTATCATGAATGGCTATGCCTTTCTCATATCTCATTCACCAGCTCCATGCCATGAATGATTGCTTTATTTACACATGCCTGTTTATTCAATTTTATCTGTCAATGCATGTTGCATGTTGACTCTCTAGTCAATGTCCCGATCAAATCGGCTATTTAGCCATACATGAGGAACTGTGTGGAATCACGTCGGCAGGTTCCATAATTTGACTATTTCCACCTTGTCAATTTCAGGGTCAAATTTGACTGGCATGCCTTGGACACGTTCGATCAGACCAGCTGCTGAGAAGGCCGCGGGGATCAGGGAGACGTTCATGCCCTGGTCTGTCTGGCTTGCGAGAGTCTTTGTTTGGCGTGAGGACGTCACATTTTTGCGCCAACACTGGGACTGTTTCATGTAAGATATATAAGAACTATTTGGATATCCTGTCATGTAATATATATGGAGTGTATATGAACATCTCGCAACTATATATTTTAAAAATTCAGCTTCGGCACGTGTTGCGGTGTAGTCTAAATTGTGGTCTGAGTGGTGAAAACATATACCTCTTGTGATGTCTTCAGTTTGTATAAACATTATTCCATTTTCTGAATTGAACTTGTCAAATCCATTCTTTGTCAATATTAATTCTTTCAATGGAGCTGTGGCCCTGAGTCACGCGCGCATGGGCGTGCGCAAATCACTAGTGGTCATGAATCGACGAACCAAAACCTTAGGCCAGTCTCAATGCAAGGTTTCACCTCCCAGATTCCAAGACATGAAACTTAATATGAAATAAGGTCTCTTTCACAATACATAATTTCATGGCACAGCTTCATATACTATTTTAGTCTTCGTGGGCCCCACTGCCCTCCCTTCTCTTCTTCCCAACCGCAGAAATCGCATCTAGCCATGGCTTTTCTTCTCTCCTCCACGCGACCGGCAGACGTGCGGCGTAGCGCTCGCGACCAGCACTCGCGGCCAGCGAAGCTGCGGCCGGCGCTAGCGGTTGCAGCCAATGGAGCTCGCTCGCGTGGCCGGGATACCCGCGCGCGATGGCAATGCTCGCGCCCGTGGCCGGGGTTCCCATGCGGCGGCGAAGCTCGCGGCCGTGGCCAGGGAGCCCTCACGCGACCGGCGGACCTCGCGACGGAGGATCTTGCGGGACCGGCGGACCTCACGACAGCGGCTCGCGCGACTGGCAGACCTCTCGCAGACAAGGTACGCGATACGTCGTGCTCATCCTCGCGGCGTGCGCCGTCGTGAGTAGCGCGACCGAGGACGCCGGTACACGGCCTGCTGCCCGACCACTCCGCAGTGGCGTGTGATGCAGCCGGAGGCCGCGCCGAGTGCCTCGGTGAGCACGGCGAGCGACCTGGCGGAGCCTGTGCCTGGCGGCACCCATGGCCTGCAGAGCCGGAGCTTGCAACCAGCAGCGGGGGGAGCCCAGCTCGCGTCCTGTCCGCGGCCGGCAACGGAGGGAGCCCCGCTCGTGCCTTCGGGCTTCCGCGGCGGCGTGGCGCTTCCGTCGGGCGTGGCGCTTGCAGTGGAGAAGAATCCCACAACGTTAAGACGGACGAGATGAAACAAATAGAGACCTTCAGTGTGCGTTTCACAGCGTTTCCAATGTTTTGGAAACCGAGCTCACTCGTGTTGTGGCCACGAAACTTTTATCTTCTCTCTCCTAGCAGTTTCATGCAAAAAGTTTGTTTCTGCTGATGTGGCGGTCTATTTAATGTGCATGAAACACCCCATGAAACCCCATTGAGACTAGCCTTATTGCTAACTGTCTTCATTTCTTCTTTCCCAATATAGCAAATAAATCTGACTTAAGTGTGGATCACCCATAAGATTAGACAAACTTGTTCTTACAATCTTCATACTCAAAAAACATCTCTCAATTGTTGTTATAGCGACAGGCAATACTAGCACAAAGCTTCAAAAGTCGATAGACCAATTTATATAAATGACATTTCTATGACCATTTTTTGAGAGAGCTCACCAATACTGCTTATGTTGAAGCATCAGGCAATACTAGCACAAGCTTCAAAATTCGATAGACCAAATTTATACAAAGAATATTTCTCTGTCTACCATTTTTGAGAGAGCTCACCAATATCTGCTTCCACATCAGCAATGTAAGGCACAGTTGGTGACCACAAATGCATCATATCCTACATCTTTGTTTTCTCTAAACAAGAAGCAACAATAGCAATATGCTTTATCCTTTGCCTCGATCACTATATTCAAGCCAAGAACCAAACCCATCAAATAAACCATTCTAGAATAAATATTCTCGGCTTCTCTTTCTCTCCAATTTGTGTAAAAGGAAAATCACATGTGTAAAGATGGCCAGTTCTATTCTCCAAGTATTTTCGTCTCACCTTTTCTCTGAGGTTAGCATGGTAAGCATCAATTTCTTTCCTCAAACCAGGGTCATTTAATCTCCTCATCACAATTGACCAGTATTAAAATGTACTTCTTTCGATCCTTCTAAATTATTAAACTTTGACAAGTTCATAGGAAAAAACATCAACATCCATAGAAAACCAAATGAGCTTGAATTTTATTGAGTTGCCAATGAAATTATAGTATCAACCAAGTAAGGCAAATTGACACATTTCACCTTTGGCAGCAGATAGAGTAGAATTGTAAGCCTGATAGCAAAGGGAACTTTAGGCATGCTTGACAGACCACACCGTCGACTGTGTCTCTCCTCTACTCTAGCTTGCTCCATGTCTTTTATTTTCACTCAGCTCTCCACCTTTTTTTTTTTGGCACGTGCAGAAGCGTGTCGTAAGAAGCTCAGCCCAAGCCCATCGAAATTGCGGTCCGATCTGAAAGCGGAATAGCTAGTTCGGCCAGGCCTGTAATGCGGTCCAATGTTTCAAATGAAACAGGCCTGCGGTAAAAAAATTTCTATCAAATGCCAGAGCATGGGCCTGTCCATACAAACCTTTCCACGCAACCTGGGCCTGAAATGGGCTATTTGCCGACTTGCATCTACTGCCCGCCACGGTTGCTCCTATTTCAGGCCCATACCAAGCATTTTGACTCCTGCTTTACATGCGTTCGTGACATGAAAAGTCAAAATGCTTGCTAAAGAAAAAAAAAAGCATGGATTCAACAACTGATCTATTTCTGCATGAATTTAGGAGGAATTAGAAATAAAATACTACACATCTATTAAATTTGAAGAATTTTAAGAGTATATATTCTAGTCTAGAAGAAAATTAGTCCACAGAGGTATGAATGAAAGAAGTAAAACGTCTTAAGTAATTTTTTTCACAGGTGAGAGTAATATATGAACAGGAAACAATAGCGACTAGGACGGCAGGAACGTAGCAAGAAAACATCGATGAGCAGGAAACATCGATGAACTAGGACGACATAAGTAGGCAAAACCGAAAATAATCCATCGTTGCCGGAGTCGTACCATCACATGCATTTGGAGTACGTGTGACTCGGTGAGCAGGAAACAATAGCTTTGACTAGTAGTCTAGGACGGCAGGAACGCACGCAGTGACAAAACATTTGGCGCCGATTCATGGATCATCATCGTCCCCAACAACTCCGACGCCCAGGCAGATCGAAGCTCCAGTTTAACAACGCGGCTCGCCGTGCCGGCAACTTTGTCGCTTGGAATGCTACCCTTGCAGTCGAAAACATATGTAGCGTGTCGACAAGAGAGACGGACGACATCTCGTGAGTCGTGATCCATATATATACATATATACACAATATACAGCATAGCCAGAGAGATAGTGAAAGGGTGTGTTTGTGTGCGTGTCAGGAGAGAGAAGGCTGTTCAGTGCAGCAGTTTTCATGGCTCGTGGCATGGGCGCTCCGTTCCAGCGGCTCGTGGCCTCGCCGCCATTGCTCGTGTTGCAGCTTCTGCTGCTGTCCTCGTCCAGCGCCGTGTTGGGTTCGGCTCACGGCGAGGACCTCTCCTGACCGAGGGCTTCACCGCCGTGGAGCTGACCGAGCGGTACAAGTTCGTCGACGGCGTGCGGCGGATGTGGGTCTACGCCACCGACAAGCCAATCACCACCTTCCACCCCGGCGGCCCCCGCACGGAGACCAAGATCGAGCTGATCTACAGCTCCGGCGTGTGGCAGTTCGAGGGGTACGTCGGGCGCGTCGGTGATGCAGATCTTCGGCGCGGCGGAGCACGCGACGACGTTGATGCTGCACGTGTACGACGGGAACCTCACCTACTACCACGACGACACGAGGGTGGTCGACGCCGGGGTCTATGACAAGTGGTTCCGGCTCAACGTGTGGAGACACATTTATTTGAGACGTCCTCCATCATCACAGTTCGCACATATCGCATCCATCATTTCCGTCACACGCACATCTAACATGTTCACGGCTTGGCGTAGACTGCGACGTTCTTCCAGTGCGACTCCATGCGGTACGACGGGTTGTGGTGCGACTGCTTGTACACGCCGAACTTGAAGTAGTGATCCTTGCCGCCTTGGCCGGGGGCTTCCAGCCTTTTCTCGCCGTCGACGAACACGGTGACCTTCGCCGCAGCGACGTCGTGGATGACGTTGAGCCGGATCCACCGGTCGTACATGCGGTCCGCCACCACCTTGGTCAGCTGATGGTAGTAGGTGAGGTTGCCGTCGTAGACGTGCAGCATCAGCGTGGTGGCGTGCGTCGCCGCGCCGAAGACCTGCATCACGGACGCGCCCGACGTTCCCCACGGGACGTACATGTCGCCCTCGAACTGCCACACCCCGGAGCTGTAGATCTTCTGCAGAACACTCATGCAGTGTTAGTATATATATATATATAGGAATAAGACCTGGAATGGGTCGGCAACACAAAGCCTTGCTGTTGTCACCCACGTTGACTTTGATCTCAGTGCGCGCGCCGCCGGGGTGGGTGGAGCTGATGGGCTTGTCGGTGGCGAACACCCACATGCGGCGGACGACGCCGCACTGCTCGTAGCGTTCGTGGAGCGGCACGTCGTAGGGCTTCTGCACCACGAACTGCGACTCGCTCAGCTCGACACGGCTGAAGCCGGCGGTCAGGTTCAGGCGGCAAGGCGTGCCAGTGTTGGCGGCGCAGGGCAGCGACAGCGCATAGATTGTTGCCACCACCACCAGCAGAGAGCACGAGCTAGAAGAAGGACCTGATGCCATGTGTCTGACTGGATCTAAGTACTCGCTACCACCAGTGAGGAGGGCGTGTACGCATAACTCATCTCGTCTCTCTATTTAACAGCTCGGCTAGCTGCCTGCTGGTCGATAAGTGTCAGTGTACGAGGACGGCGACGGCGACAGAGACCCTCTGTTTCCTCTCGTTGGGAAATAGAGAAACGGAGGAAGACATAGCACGCGGCACATTTATCTTTAGGCAAACAAAAAAAAAATGCATCGTTGCCGGAATCCTACCATCACATGCATTTGGCCGTCGTCGTCGTCGTCTGGGGCTGGCTGTCGATCGAGTGTGACTCGTGAGCAGGAAGCAAAAGCTTTGACATTGGACGGCAGGAACGTACGCAGCGACGAAACATCTGGCGGAGATTCAGGGGATCATCCACGACCGGCCAGCGCGTATATCAACTCCGACGGCCGGTGCAACTTCCGATTTAACAACGGCTCGCCGCGCCGGCTGCAACTTCGTCGCTTGCAACACTCGAAAACAGAGGTAGCGTGTGGACAGGAGAGATGGACATCTCGTGAGCCTGCCTACTCACGGCTCGATCGGTGGTTTTAACTTTTATAAGCGCACATGACACCCAAGTGGTGGATGGCACCTAAACACTCAACTGAGAACAGAAACAAAAATCGAGTGTTTTTTATGCATTCAGCACTGGAGTGTTATGGCCATTGCATCTAGATCAAATAAAAAATTATCTAAATCAAACAAAATATTAAACAAATAAAACAAAAGATGTCAGATTATTCTCTAAAATCCAAATTAGGAAATTTGAAAGAGTTAATATGCAAAATCAAGAAAGCCGAATCACAAAGGCGAGGCAGCCGCCGCTCCTAGAGCTGGGGGCCGTTGATGTCCGGCCGGTCGGACCGAGTCCACCGTCCGGCACGCGCGGCGGGAAAAGGTGGCCAGCAGAGCAGAAAAGGCAGCATGCGTGGACGCAGGGATCGTAGGGTAGCTGCACGGAAGCCAATCACGTGTGACCCAACTAATCATGTTGCATGCGATGATTTTTGATAGATTAAAAAAATCATAACTACCAAACCAATCATCTAAATTAAATTCTGATTACACCATCGATTTTGCTACAATAAATCCTTCCAAACGAGATCTCACGTGATCATTTAGATAAAATTTTATTTACGAACATTTTATCTTATAAAGATAAATTATTTTTTCTTAAAAACGTAATAGAACATCGCTAGAAACATAATAGAACATTCTAGAAAACATGATAGAACATCGCTAATAAAATGATAGAACATCTCTATGTACATCATAGAACATCGCTAAAAATACGATAGAACATCGTTAGTAAAACGATAGAACATCGTTAAATATATCATAGAACATCACTAAAATATATAACAGAACATCATTGAATAAATAGTAGAACATCGCTGAAAAACAAAATGATGTTCTAGGAAAACAACACATTAGTCAAGTACAAGGACAAAGGATAAAGGACAAGAGACAAAATGAGAGAACAAGTGATGATAAACAAAAGTTTCAGATGTCCTAACATAAAAAATAAGGACAAATAGATAAAACTTTCTCCCTAGAACGACACAAGGACAAATATAATGGACAATTCTTTTCTATGGAAGGACAAAGAGACATAACTTTCTCCCTAGAATGGTACAATAAAAAACTTTGATGGGTAATAGCGGTACAAACACAAAGAAAATGAACAATCTTTTCTATGGAAGGACAATAGACAAAACTTTCTCCCAAGAACGGCACAAAGACAAATACAATAGACAATTCTTTTCTATGAAAGGACAATAGACAAAACTCTCCCTAAAACGGCATAAGGACAAATACAAAGACATTTCTTTCTATGGAAGGACAAATAGACAAAACTTTCTCACTAGAACGGCATAATGACAAATACAATGGACAATTCTTTTCTATGGAAGAAAAAATAGATAAAATTTTCTCCCTAAAATGGCACAATAAAAAAATTGATGGGTAATAGCAGCACAAACACAAAGACAATGGACAATTCTTTTCTATGAAAGGACAATAAACAAAACTTTCTCCCTAGAACGGCACAAGAACAAAATAATTTTTTTCTATGAAAGAACAATAAACAAAACTCTGTTCTTTCATAAAAAATTCATGAAAAAAATAGAAGAAAATAAAAATAACAAATAGCATGAAAAAGAAAAATAAAAAATAAATAAAATAAAATAAATAAATAAATGGAAAAGAATACAAATAGAACATTACGTGTACAAGCACGCAAACATAAAAAAAAAGATGAAAAAGGAAAGAAAATAAAAATAGCAATGCACTATCCAATAGACCAATACAATACATTGATGCATAAGATGGAAGCAAGCAAACAAGAGGAGTACACTAGGTTCACACGACACGCTACGGGTAGAAATACATGTTGCTTCCCCAGCTACGGTTAGAAAATAAATAATAATAATAATAATAATAAAGAAAAGAAAAAATAGAAGAACCATACAAAATTAAAAATTAGAAATTATAAAAATAAAAACAAAAAAATGTAAATAAGAAATGAAGAAGAAAATAAAAAAGAAAAAAATAAAGAAAAGAAAACAAATATGGCGTACTAGTGCATGTAATCTCGTAGCAGGAAGGAAATCCTGGCGCGGGAGGCCACGTGCTCATGTGCATGTGGTTGCAGGACACTGGCAGCATCGCAGAAAATTATCGCGTGTCAGCATCCAGCATCGCAGGCAGACGGAGCGTGGAGGATGGGGTCCGACAGACGTGCATCCAAGCGATGTGAACATTACCTAGCGGGATGTCATACATGACGGCGCATGACCCCAGTAATGCTTCGTGAAAATGGTGACGTACATGCGCGCAAGCAGCGCTGTCGACGCAAGGTTTTCTGAGCATAGGCCTCTTAGTCGGTGTCGTCGAATGTAACACCAGAGATTTTTAGTACACTACCCCTAGGATGCCGCGATGTCCATTGCCAGTCTCCACTCTCCACATGACAAGGACTGAGGAGACGACGGATTATCCGCTACATCTCAACCAGCATGCCCAGCGTCCGGGCGCAGAGACAACATCAACAGATTGATATGCACATATGGTATTACTTATTTGCTAATGGCTTTAGGTCGAATCTCCTCACTTTCGGCCCGTGAGTGTTGCCTGGCCACTGCTCTACTCTAGCTCTCCTCCTTTTTTTTTTTTCTTTTTTTTTCTTTTGGAGCAACCCAGCTCTCCTCCATTTGAGTATACACGTGCAGAGCCCATTGAAATTTAGGTCCGATCTGAAAGCTTAGATAGGCCTGTAATGGTAATGTGGTCCAATGTTTCAAATAAAACAGGCCTGGCCTAAAAATTTGTTTCAAATGAGCGGTTCTATGGGCCGTATGAGCATCCACCAACGGCCGAACCTGATCATACACGCAGTATGGGCCTTAAATGAGCTGTTTGCCAACTTGCAGCTGCGGCCTGCCGCTCCTCCTTCACACGGCGTGGGCCTCATCAAAAGTCAAAACGCTAAAAAATCAGCACGGAGTCAACGACTGTGTACGAAAATCATCTAATAAAATGGTTTAAATTCAGATAAAAAAATATAAGTCTTCTTGAATCTTTGTTTGTATATATAATGATTTTCCAGTATGTTAATGTGGCACTCTCTAAAGCAATAGAACACTAATGTTAAATCTTGGGTCTTCCTCTATACTAATGCTTCGTATATATGATATTATCCAGAATCAGTAGTGCTTTTTTAAAATAATAATTTGGTTTTCCTTTTATGTTGAGTATTGAATGTACCCGTATGGTGCTAACCCCGCTATCACTAGCTAGTAAGAAACCGTGGGCAGAATGAGGTCAGCAATGACGTCTGCGGACTGCGGTTGCCATCTTGTTCACTTCACTGCCTTCACCAGCCCTTCAGATCTATAAATCTGATGCAACTCCAGAAGAACTCTGTCAGGTAACAGAATCTGATGCAACTCCCTAAGAAGTCTGTCAGGTAACAGGTTAGACAGTGTGGGGTTTCCCTGGGGACCAGATGGCCGAGCTATTCACGGAGCAGGCTGCTGTGTACGCCGCAGCACGGCCGGCGTACCCGAAGGATCTTTTTGCCAACCTCTCGGCGCTCGGCGCTCACTGCTCACCACCGCCGCGCTTGGGACGTCGGTACTGGCAATGGCCAGGCAGCCATCGGCGTAAGTCCCTGCTGCTCTCTCTCGATCTATATATAAAAGCAGCGTCTTGTTCAATCTCTGAACGCCCACGCCACGCTGTGGTTGCAGGTGGCGGAGCACTACGACAGCGTGGTGGCCACGGACGCGTCCGCGGAGCAGCTGCGGCACGCCGCGCCACACCCCAAGGTCCGGTACCTCCACACCCCCGAGGGCGCCACGCCGACGCCGACGCCGGGGGAGGATCAGGAGGACCAGCTCTTCGCCATGCTGGGCGGCGAGGCTAGCGTGGACCTCATCACGGTGGCGCAGGCCGTGCACTGGTTCGACCTCCCGGCGTTCTACGGCGTGGCGCGCCGCATCCTGCGGAGGCCCGGTCTGGGGCTACAACTACCGCATGAGCCCCGTGGCCGTGGAGGACATGATGTCGCGCTTCCTCCACACCACGTTTCCCAGCAGGGACCCCCGAGCTCGGTACAACAACACTGCCAACAATCCTGACTAAACATGTAAAAATATTGCACCAAGGAAAAGGAAACAAAGAACATCTTTGTCAGATCGATGTGTGATCCTTCATGCAGGTATTTGATTGACGGATACCGGGACCTGCCGTTCCCCTTCGAGGACATCGGGCTTGGGAAGGAAGGAGAGCCGGCGAGCTTCGACATGGAGCAGGAGATGTCGTTCGAGGGTCTGATCGCCATGCTGAGGTCCTCGTCGGCGGTGACGACGGCGAAGCAGCAGGGCGTGGACCTGCTGGGGGAGCGCGTTGTCAAGGAGCTGGAGGAAGGGTGGGGAGGACCGTCGCTGGTAAGGAAGGTCACCTACAAGGCCTTCCTGCTGGCAGGCACCCCGGCTGATGAGTGATGATCGATCTTCCTGCTGCGATTGGACTAGGACTCTGTTCCGCGAATAATTTTTGCATTATGCGTTGCATTTTATTCCTGTTCCTGTAGCAATAATGCTAATCTATATGCTCAAAAAAAAATAATAATGCTAATCTATGATTCGTTATTCATACTTTTAAAATCAACGACGACGACGATTTGAAATGGTGTGACAAGCAATGCAGATGAAAGTGTTTTGCCACAATCAACGGATAAAAAAGAACACGTTCCAACCTATTGTAGAGTTTTGACCAAAATACCTCTAAAAAGTATGGGACTTGCTACATCCCAGTCGCCTAGGTTTTTAGAAAAACCCAGGTGACGTCCTAGACCGTTGTATCAAGATCCAACAGCCAGATCTGTTTCTGTGTGCATACATCCGTGATCTGAATCTGTTTCGGTCTGCATGTGTACAAACGGGTCCGTAAATGAACCCGCCAAACCAGCAAATGAGTACCAGGCCCGCAAACAATGCAGATCAAAGCTCCAAAACCCGCTAACAGTTGTTGACCGTTAATTCAATGAATATAGATAGGTTTTTACGATGGCCTTTCACACAACGGGCTTTACAAAAATAGGCTTTCACATAACGGATGCTCTTCTTGCCTGCTTCTATCTTCTTGTTGATCTGTACGATTTGTCATCTTGCTTATGATTTCACATTCCACAACAAAGTTACATTACCTGCTGGACAGTGTCTTCACTTTGTACATCTCCAAGGCCATCCACAGCTTGCAGCATTTTGACAAAAAAATTAGTTTTTTGTTGTAGTTAGAGAACTGAGAATCTAATAAAGCCAAGTGATCGACTCAAGAACAAGAAGCAATACCCATCAAGATGAGGTCGAGGCTTCAATGTAATAAAAAACTGTGACCCATTGCTGTCTAGTCCAGAATTTGCCATGGACAGGACACTAGCTTAGGCTGATCGTTCAGTAGTCTGATTTTTATCTGTAGAACACATGATGGAATGAAAGAAAACTTCAGTACAAGCTTAAAAGGACAATCACTGATAGCTAACAAACAAAACTATACTACTTCTCTTTCACCTACGTGTTGGACAACTGACAGCATTTGTGCAGGTTAATTCTGAACAACTAGACAACAAAGGAATCAGAAATGGACAACTAGACAAATCCCTGCCTTTAATTCTAGAAGCTACTGATCACAGCCAGATTAGTTACATCTAGCAATTGCTCACCACATTTTAAACCCACAACCTTGTACAGCTACAAAATTCCTCCTCGGACCATTAATCTCCTCTAACACCAAACCTCTAGCTTCTATGTAGTCTACTCTAACACAATATCTCTGTCATCACTGATCGAAAACAGAAATGGGTTTTTAATTCTCAGCCACCAGAAATTACATATTACACATGTAGGAATTGCAGCTAATGTAAACTGCAATTTTAACATAAAATATGTGCAATAAAACATCAAATTGTGTACCATTATAGTAAATTCAGATGCATTTCTAAATATCCCATCACATGCACAAAACATGTCAGTAGATACTTACAGCAATGCCCTTCAGATTGAATAGCTTTTCCTTGTTAATCTCAACCTTGCGCTGGCTAATTATGGAACATTGGCCTGAAAAGAGAAACATCCTGCTAATTCAGGACCAAGATGAAGCATGAAGTGACAAATTCAGATGCTATGCTAATGGGGTGAGTCAAATGGGTTCAGTTTACCAGCATAGCTCTCCCATGTAATATACAGGTCCCTGCCCTTGTACTGCAGGAACTTAGCAAACCAGCCTTGCAAAGAACTTCAAAACTGTCACTGGCTTTCAGATATTCAAAACACCCAAAGAAGAATTATGTTGGTCTGCAAGTAATATCTTCAAGGACTAAACCTGACAAGCGTATACAGTACTGCATTAGCTTTTCAAATGTGCTATCAAAGCAAGCTTCAGATTTAGTTACAAAAAATAAGTAGGTTCAGAACATGCTATTCTAGGTCCCAGTCCAAAACAACAATGCAATTTTTACAGCAGACTAATTGATAGGAATTGTATGTCAAACCTGAAACTCCACTTGATGGCTTGAGGCAGATGGCTCCTTGGACTGAAACAAAAGCATGAACTCTTAGTTTTGGACATAGATGGCTACACTCACATTTTAGTTGCTAGTTCCACTGATGTAAACACCATCCTTGGCTTCTTTAGTTCCACTAAAGTTAAAAGTTGCCCTCCATAGGACAACCACAGAATACAAGGATGTGTGAGGCTAGTTTGTAGACAAAACACTGCATACACAAGAAGATGACAATACTACAATGGGATATAGCGGCACAACCACAAAGACAATGGACAATTTTTTTTCTACGGAACAAAATTTTCTCCCTATAACGGCACAATTACAAAACTACGATGGGATATAGCGGCACAAACACAAAGACAAAGCACAATTTTTTTTTATAGAAGGACAAAAGACAAAATTTTCTCCCTAGAACGGCACAATTACAAAACTACGAGGGGATATAACGGCACAAAAACAAAGACAATAGACAATTTTTTTCTATGGAAATACAAGGATAAAAAAGAGCCATTTGTTGGCACATATCATAAAAAACAGATTCCAACACAGATAGGAAAAAAATATGCATCACAGATCACAGACTACAAGAGACAATTTCTTTCTATGGAAGGACAATTTATAATTTTTTTTCTTCATACTAACAAAACCACACAGAGAGAGAGGCAGAGGAGCAGCACAATCACAGACCCCAAAAGATAGAAGACAGAACACAGATTACAAGAGACAATTTCTTTCTATGGAAGGACAATTTATAAAATATTTTCTTCATACTAGCACAAATACACAGAGAGAGAGAAGGAAAGGAGCAGCACAATAACAGATTCCTAACAATTTTAGGTAACCAAATTCATATATCTTATACATCTGATATGTTTACAGGTCACTACCTTAGAAAGGGGCGTGATCATACTGGCTACATGGGTGAGAACATGAGAAAGGGGACAAGAAAGCTGAGGGAGAGGGGGGGGGGGGTTGGGGTTCAAAAGTACCATACTGAAATATCACTGGAGCAAACTGCTACATGTATAAAGAGTGGTCATTAGGCAATTAGTGGCAGCAACAACTATCTTGCAAAGAGAAACAAGCTCAAACAGGTACCCCGAACAGAAGATGCACATGTCATACACCATAATCGCAGTAGAGTAAATGTGCAATCTACTAATAATAAATGTGCAAGAAAAGAATCTGTACGGATCTATCTAGGATGGTGGACAAGCAAATCAAACATAGAGAGATCACATTGTTGTAACAAAAAGGAGCTGAATTCGCTACTGAACAACTCCACATATAAAACTACTCCATCACACTCTAATCTGCACTCTAATCAATTATGAGTGGCCTTATCAATCCTAATTTCCTTTTAAGGAAATGGCCTGCTGCCCTGACTCCACCTTCAGAGTGACAAAATAAATGAAAAATCAAACAAATCCAAGCATTAGGTTATAACTAAAGCTCTGCATTCAGTTAAGAAAACAACTCTAAAATTAATAGTATGTAAAAACACACTGGAATATTAGATTAACAATGTCTGAACTGTATGTACTGACAGATAGACTTTAAAATCTCACCGCTAGCAAGCTTAAATAACTAAATAAATAGTTAGATTGGATAACTTAAATCATCAGTCATAGACGTTTTACAAGCACAAGCAAAACATGCTGATATTTCTCTATCCCACACATTAACGGAGCATAACAGGAATTATATAAGCTCCAAAAGGCATAAAAGAAAATTGAAATAAATCTAAATCACCACATGGCAACAGAAGAAAACCACAACTGAAACTGAAAGCGATATGACAATGCTCTGAATTAGAGTACTGAAAACATACATGAGCAGGTATGTGATAGTTTCTGAAAACATACATGAGCAGTACAGAAAAGAGAGTCAACTAAATAACTCCAAATATGGTGGGAAGCTATATCAGAACCAATTGAGCATGAAATTCCTAAAGATTTTGTCACACTGCCACTGGGTCAAAATGAGTCCGCCTACTGCTGCTCTAAATGGACAGGCACAGACGAAAGCACCTGACCAACAAGAGATTTACAGGAAAGCAATTGACATTTACAGGAAACGAAACCAATATGTCCAACCAAAAATCATACAAGCATATATGTCAAACTACTCAAACATTAAATCTATGCAAACAGTGAAAAGCATGCACCACATTTCACTGAATCCCCAACAAACCGAGCAACCTTCCAGAGCAACTCAAGGACTCGAACTACTCTAGCAAAACACCATCGCTCCGAGCAGTTCAACACCACGTATTGCACTACTGCATGTCTGATGCACCCAAAATAGATAATGAACAAGGATTAACCAGTGCCCTAACACTGCTAGCCCCTGATGCAACCAAATCCACACCCTAAACTCCCAAATCCCCTTAATCCTACGCGAATGTGCTATATATACAACCCCATCTGCCGAAGAATGAATGATTCAAACCCAACCTAAAAAAATCAACAAAACAAACTCTCAAATCACACAAACCAGCCCCTGCGCAAACGAAATCAACAATTGGACAAAAATAGCAAATTGGCTGAATACATGCAGAGTACAACGGAAATCCAACAGAAATGTCTCTAGGCAAGGACGAGTACCACGACATCAATATAGCCACCAAAAATAGCTACAAGGTCGGCCTTTGTGTGGTGGAGGATTTGCATCCACGAAATCCGTAGTTCGTAAAATTTTCCATTCACCATCTCGCCATTCCCATGGATCCTCCACCACACAAAGACAAAATCCCCCACCCTACAGCGTTCGCCGTTCCATCGTTGCAGCTCGACGCACACGGTCTTGCCTCGGCGAATACCCAACCACACATGAGCCCCCGCGAATCCACTGACAAGCAACTGCTTGCTTCCGCCCATGGCCGATGCCAACCCACATGAGCCCGACTACACAATCCATGGAATCGAACCAGATCTAGAAGTAACAAATGAGAAAATCCCAAGATAAAATCGAGGGAGACGGAGCCGCAATGGAAGGTACCTGACAACCACTACAGATGCTGCAGCAAGGGGAGCCCCCAAGTCGACGACGGAGGACCTCCATCGGGCTTGGACAATGAGGAGCACGATGAGGAGCGGAGGAATCGCCGGTCGCCCCCTGCGAGGAGCATCGAGGAGCACGGACAGGGAGAGAGGAAATGCCCTCTGCCCGAATCCTTTCCTGTCTAATTGGATTGGATGGCATCCAAGGCCGGTAGCGGGCGCGAACAACATTTTTGAACCCGACCCGACAAAACAGACAAAGCATGCACACGGAACCTACGAAGAACAACGAACCCGTGACTCGGCCGTCGCCTTCGCTCGCGCTCGCGTGCGCCGCGTGTCACCTGGGCAAACCCACAAAAACCCAGGCGGCCATCACATAGGAAAAGTGAAAAAGTATTTGTCGTCGCAGAGACCAACGTAGAAGATAAAAGACCAAAATACCTCTAAAAAGTAGAGATAGAGATGTATTAGGAAAAATACATGTTTTGAGAGAAGATAAAGGTGCATTAAAAAGTGAGAATGATAATTATTTTCGGTCAAAAGTTGAATCCTAAAGCATCAACTATTTTAGGATGGAGAAATGTTTTACTACCTCTGTCGATAAAAGAATTACTTTATTTGTATTCTTGCTTGACATATCTAAAGTTTGGCCAAATATAGGTAAATAAATTAGTATTTATAATAAAAAATAAGTATAGTATAAAAATGTACTACATGACAAATCTAGTAATACTCTTTTATATCGCCTCGCTCCGTCCCCTGACCTGTCCTCTCTACATGGGTGGCACTCGGGACCCAACCCCTAGCTCGCCACACCCCATCACCTGACATCCTGGTCTTGCACTCATCACTCACTGCCACCATGAAACACTTGCAACCTTAAACACTAATTGGATGCAACATTTGTCTACCATAGATGATTAAACATTTCAAAGATAATGTTACAACGTATGTGTAAAACATATGTAATATTTAGATAGAATAATTTCAACATTTATTTTAATATATGCAGTATATAGATAAAATACTTGTTGCATATACGTCTAAAATAGATAAAACATTTGAAAACGTTTGCAACGTACTTTTGAAAACACTACTTCAAGTTTCACGTGTATGGCAGACCAAGAACGGCAAGTCGACCACTCGACCGTCATGGAGATTGGAGTCGTTGTGGAGGGACGCCAAGAACGATCGAAAATAAGAAAAACAGAAAAAAAAATGAAATAAGGCAGAAGCATGTAAGGAAGAAGGTCAGCCCAAGGCCGTTGAAATTTAGGTTCCGCTCGTTCTATAATGAGGTCCATTATTTCAAATGAAATAGCCAGAGCGGCCCGGCCTGTCCATACGACCATACCTTGCAGCATGGGCCTTACCTGGGCTGTTCGCCGACTTGCTACTGCCTGCCGCTCCTAGTCCTCCATCACACGGCATGTCAAAAGTCAAATTAAAACGATAACAAATCAGCACGGATTCAACAACTGAGCACGAGAAATCATCTATGTCTACATAAAAATAAATAAATTTAGGAGCAGTTAGAAAAAAATACATATCTGTTAATTTTGAAAAAAATATATCAGTAGTACTGTAACAAGTAGAACGCAGGCCCAAGTAAAAGTGGAAGAATCTGGGCCGACGTCGGGCTAGGAGGAGGGCCCAGCCGCCGCAAGTCGCGGGCAGCTGGCGCCCTAGGCGTGCAGGCACACGTGGAGCAAGGGCTGCAACCCCTGAGCCGCCGTAATCCGTTATCCATTCGGTTTCCTAAAATGGAGTCTCCTAGAAATAGAAATAATTGGACAATTAAGATAAAGGGTCGAATTGTAGAAGGGGAGTACATATTATGAGGAATCTCCTAGTTTTCTTAGGAATCAAGCTAGCCCAACGATAAATAGGAGATGTAATCGTTTTGGATCAATCAATAAAGAAAGAGGTCAATCCCTTATCTTTTCCCTCTCCTCCACCTCTCTTGCGCCGCCGCCCCTCCGCCAGCCCCGTGCAGCTCGCGCTCCACCACTGCTCGCCGTGCCGCCGCCCCTCACCGCTGCCCTCCCGTGCCTCCACGTGTCCCCCAGCCTTAGGCCCCTTATACCTAGTATCGGACGACCGGTTCGATCCCACGCCGCTGTCATGGCCAAGATCTCGGAGATTGAGGAGCTTCTCTAGAACTTTGCCGCCGAAACTCTCCGCAAGATGGATGACCTCCATGGAGAACTCGCCGCCGTCAACGCGCGTCTCCAACAGCTGGAGAACAAGGACACCGACAGGACCACGCCCACGATGATGAACGAGATCGAGATTCAACCAGAGGTCACACGCACCACCGCGCCAACCGTCGTCAACATCAACGAACACGTCTTCATCCATGCTAGAGGAACGCGCCAGGAGCAGGAGCCAGCGCCCTCACGGGCCACTCGACACCGTCAACGCCAACCATCGTCCACGCCAACGCCATCCTCATCCACCAACGACATCATCATGATGCTAATTGGTAAACAAACCTCTGAGGTGCAGGGAACTTTCCCGATGTATCTCGAAGGTTTCATCAGTGGACCAGTGAAAGGTCGAGATGGCGGACTAGAGGGGGGTGAATAGTCTTTTCTAAAACTTATCGCACCGGCTAGCCAAAATAAATGCGGAATTAAAACTATCGATCTAGCCAAGACTTCACCCCTCTAACTATAACTCTAGATGCACCTCGTAAAAGATCCTACACAAGAAGGCAAGGTGCCAAACTAGCTAGTGCCCTCCTAATCAAGTCTAACTTGCAAGGTCACACAAATCTAAGCAACTAGTACTTTATCAAGCAAAGGAGCACCTACACAATTCTAATGAGCAAAAGCACAAAGCCAACCTAAGCTCACTAGATGCTCAAGGACAAGGATACACAAGCCAAACCCAAGAGCTCAAATTACTTAGCAACACATACTAAGCAAAGCTACTAATTAGACTACTCAAGCTAATTAGTCACACAAGATATACTTCTATGCTACACAAACTAGAATGTAACTAGATAGCTACACAAGCCAACTAATTGCAAGAGCAACAACATAAGCATAATATATATGAATGTAAATACAAGCTTGTGAAAGAGATTGCAAACCATCGTGAAATGTGGACACAAGATGACACGACGATTTTTACCGAGGTTCACTTGGTTGCCACCAAGCTACGTCCTCTTGTGGCGATGCACCCACTTAGAGATTCACTCGCTAATTGGCGTCACCTAGCCAAACCCACAACCTCGGGTGCAATGAATCAACACAAGATGAGGATTCTCCAAGCCACGAGCTCAACTAGAGTAGCCAATTCGCGACTCCCGCGGGGAAGGCTCAAGAACCCCTCACAATCTCTTCTCCGGAGCACCGCACAATCTCCTTGCGTGCTCCGACGGAGTCTCTTGCCACCAAGCCGTCTAGGAGTGGCAACCTCCAAGAGTAACAAGCCCACCGGCTTGCAACATGAACACCTAGTGCCACACAATACAAATCTCTCTATGCAACGCCCTAGAATCGCTCACTCACTCGATCGGATGAACACTATCAAGCTCAAGTAAGTAGAGGACTCTCCAAGCACTCTCCAACGAAGACACAAAGTCCCCAAGGTGCTCAGCACCCGCCCAAGGCCGGTCACCAACTCTATTTATAGCCCAACAGCTCAAACTAGCCGTTGCCCCCTCGGGCACCTCAACCATGAGCCCCAGACGCATCTGATGGAACCGCCGGACGTGTCTGGCGCTTCATCTTGCACCATGTGTCGCCCGCGTTCAAAGTCGACCGTTGCCTCCCAACGGCTACTTCTCGAAACAGCTCAGCTCAACGCGCCTGATGGAACTGCCGGATGCGTCCGGCACGTTCACCATCCGCGCGTCTGGCCGTTAGGCCACGCCGGACGCTGCAGCACTATTGAGCGCCAGACGCTGCCGTGACACTGTTCAGCATCCGGCGCGTTCACTCTCCGTGCCACACGCAACGGCGCCGGACGCGTCCGCCGAGCGCCGGACGCTACACAGTGCGTACCTCGCTCGGGGCCGTCACGCCGGACGCCAGCGCCGGACGCGTCCGGCGCACGCGCCAGTCTGCCTGTCTCACTTTCCACGCGCCGGATGTGTCAGGGCTACGTCCGACGCTCCGTACGCCAGCGTCCGGCGCTTGGAATGTTTGCACTTCCAAGCCCGCGTCGACGCCAAACTTCGCCACCATTTATCATACATGCTAATCAACAAGTATACCACCTTATGCACTAGAATTAGCATGTTTTTACCAACCAACTTGCATCCGGTGCTATAGAAAATAGCTCTCTAATTTTCCCAAAAGCGCCAAATCCCCCCTCGCAAGCTCGGAGGAAGGATGAGCGGTTACCAAACCCAACTCAACCCTGCAAACACCTCCGCCTTTGCAAATGTGCTAACCACCACCAAGTGTACATCACCATGTGCATGTGTGTTAGCATTTTTACAATTATTTTCAAAGGATTTTCTCTTGATCTCACAACGCCACTCGATCCTAGCATGTCACAATGTTAGATCGCTCAAATGGCACTAGATGACCGATATGTTAATCAATTTTCCCCTCTTGATAGTACGGCCATCTATCCTAAATCCGGTCAAGCTCTTCTCTACTCAACCTTAGACCGATGAAATAAAAAGCCCTAGGTTATACCTTTGCCTTGTGCTTTTCCATTTCCTCCATCGCCTCTAAATGTGCAAGTACAACACATGCACCAACACGATCATCAAATGATGTGATCCACTTCATATCATCATGCAATCTTCTTGGTCCATTGATCTTGACCTCACTTGCTCTTCACCGTCTCATGGTCCATCAGCACCAAGTCTTGCTCAAGCTTCACCGTCTCATGGTCCATCGCTTCAAAGCCTTGACTTGTCCTTCACACATCCACTGGTCCATCGAGCCAAGCCTCATCTTGATCTTCACCAACTTGGTCACATGACTCCATATCATGTCACATATGCAATAAAGCTCCTTCATCATCACATGTGAGAGCAATGTAACAACATCAAGCCCAACATGGCACATGTTTCCCACACACATGATCTTGTGAACTAACCCCTGTGTATCTCAATCATAACACATGTTAGTCCACCTAAGTTGTCGCTCAATTACCAAAACCACACAAGGACCTTTCAACCAGACGCCAACATTCTCGGCGATTCGGAGCTACGCACAACTTCATCAACCTCAGCTTCGCACGAGAGATCGGCCTCAGGGAACATCGCACCTACAGTACCATCATCATCTGCAACGGGGAAGAAATAACATGCAGATCAGCTTCATTCGACGTACCCGTGCGCATCGCCACTGACATCTTCTCCATCGACACGCACCTCCTCGACCTTGGCCATGACATCGACATTATCTTGGGAACGCCTTAGCTAAAAAGCTTGGGCATATCATCTGGGATTTCAACAACAGGACCATGACATACAACCGGGATGGACGCAGGCACGGTAACAAGTAGAACGCAGGCCCAAGGGAAAGTGAAAATTTTTGGGCTAACGTCAAGCCAGGAGGAGGGCCCAGCCGCCACCGCCGCCGCAAGTCGCGGGCAGCCGACGCCCTAGGCGTGCAGGCGCACGTGGAGCAAGGGGTGCAACCCCAGAGCTGCCGCAATCCGTTATCCATTCGGTTTCCTAAAATTGAGTCTCGTAAAAATAGAAATAGTTGGACAATTAAGGTAAAGGGTCGAATTATAAAAAAAGTCTATATTATGAGGATTTTCTAGTTTTCTTAGGAATCAAGCTAGCCCAATTATAAATAGAAGATGTAATCCTCTTGGAACAATCCATAAAGAAAGTGGTCATTGTCTTATCTTCTCCCTCTCCTCCACCTCTCCTGCGCCGCTGCCCCTCCGCCAGACGCGCGCTGCCCGCCCGCCGCCGCCGCTCGCCGTGTCGCCACCCCTCGCCACTGCCCTCCCGTGCCTCCACGTGTCCCCCGGCCTTAAACCCCTTAGACCCCTTATACCTAGTATATTCCCGAAGAAATTAAATTACTAGCCATAGTTTATATTAAAGACAAAAAAAATGCGAGGGATAGACTGCACGTCCCGCTTTTTACGAGAGGATATATGACTCGAAGCTAGATCTCTGGACTATATAGGAACAAAATAAATATGTCAAGTAGTTTTCATATGAGGGAGTAATAATAATTTATATATGAACAGGTACATGTATCGATTAATTAATCCACGATTACACAACTATCTGCCGTGATTGAGCAAGAGCAATGCACAAGAGCAACTCTCAAGAACGAACGATCGAAATTAAGAAAGAAAAAACAGAAAAATAAGACACTGTAACACACAATTGGCTTATAAAAACCAAATTAGTGACGCACGGCACGGGGGGCCGCCAGATCCTTGTTAGTTAATTCTCACGTCCTTCTCCTGGGCATGGACACGGCGTTGCCGTCGAAGAGCTCCTCGATGATGGCCTCCAGGTCCTCGCCGCTGAGCTTGACGTACTTCTCCGTCTGTCTCCCGGCGGTGAAGTGCTGCGAGAACCGTCCCAGGAACGACCGGTACGCCGGCACGATGACGGCGGCGATGGAGACGCGGAGCTCCGACTGAAGCTGCTCGTCGCTGACCACCCAGGTCCCCTGCGTCCGCTGGATCTCGTCCATGGCGGCGTTGAACTGCTTGAACCGGTCCTTGAGCACCTGCTTCTGCACGTGGCCCTTGACGGTGATCACGCCGTCGTCCCGGAGCAGGTTGAGAATGCGGCTCCATGTCTCCCGCTGATAGTTCTTGTGGTACTGCCGCAGATCCGTCGACCGCTTCCGCGACCACGCCTCGCCGACGACGGCGTTGATCTCCGGCGAGCCCCGGATCTTCTGCAGCATGTACCGCCCGTTGTTCATCAGGAAGATGCTGCTCAGCGACGGGTCCTTGTACAGCCGCGACTTGGCCTCCAGGTTGCCGTGCAGCAGCTCCATCACCTCCATCAGCTGCGCCGCGAACGGGTCCCCGCCGCCGTGCTCCGCGCCGGCGCCGTCGTCGGGGCGGCGGTACTCCTGGAACACCTGCTCCAGCGTCTTCTTGTACTCGCACGCGTACTTGAGGTAGTTCATCAGGTACCGCGTCAGCGGGTGCACCGCGCCGCCGGGCACCGGCTGCTTCCCGGCGTCCGCGCGGATTGAGCTCTCCAGGTCGCAGAAGATGGCCGCCGCCGACTCGCCCAGCCGGGTGCGCACGGACGCCAGCTCGTGCTTCAGGTCAGCCAGGGTGGTGGACGCGCTGCCGCCGTCTTCGTCAGCTGGGGCTGCCCCGGCGCCCTCGCCATCGGCGCCGTCGTCGGCCAGCGGGATGAGGAACGCGTCCACCCGGGGCACGGCGTCGCGGATGGCATCGTACATGTCCAGCAACTTGAAGAGCTTCTCGGCGGCGCGCTTGGTCAGCACCACGGCCTCCGTGAAGGTGAGCAGGTGCAGCATGGCGCAGTGCGCGAGGTCCGCGAAGATGTCGCGCCCGAGCTGGCGCCTCCTCTGGTCGCCGCCGGCCAACACGCGCGCGCACAGGTCGCGCTCGCCGGGGAGGTCCACCTCGACAGTGTGCTGGAACGCCTTGATCCACGTCGCGATCTCCGACTCCAGCGCCTCCCATGGCATCTTCACCACGTCGTCGATGCTGGCCTTGTCGTACCCGAGGCTCTGCAGCGACGCGTCCAGCGCGTTCCGCCGCGCCACCAAAAACACCTGCGTGCACTCCGTCTCGTAACCCGCCGCGAACATGGCATCCGCCATGGCGCGCAGCCGCGCCACGGTCTCCGGCGGGAACGGCGGCGACGCGTCGCCGGGGTTGTTCGGTACGACGCAGCGGTCCAGCAGCTCCGCGCCGTGCCCGAACGACGGCGGCCGCTTCATGGACCTCCCCGTGGCGCTGCCCGTGTCGGCGGCCTGCGGCGCCACCTTGGCGACGCGGGGGTCCTCCAGCGTGCCTTGGAACTCGTCCTCCACGAACGTCATGGCGCGGTGCAGCACGCCGGTGACGCGGTGCACCCCGATGGTGTACGTGGCGCCAGCGGCACCCTGGTCCGCCGTGAGCGCGGACGCGAGCGCGGCCAGGCGCTTGATCGCGGCGAGGAGCGGCGGCGCGTCGCCGGCCTCGTTGGGCGCCCACTTGTCGTCGGTGCCCTCCGACTGCGCGATCTCCTGCTCGACGGCGCTGGCGAACTTGTCCAGCGTCACCTCGGACACGGCCGGCGGCGGCGCGTCGCCGTCCCTGGGGGCGGCAAGGAACGCGTCGATCTCGGCCGACAGCGTGGCGAGGTCGGGCTCCGCGGCCTCCTCGTTCTCGGCGGCGTCGGCCCCCGCGGCCGCCTCGCCGTCGGCGGCATTGTCGGCGGCGGCGGCGGCTTTCTCCTTCGTCTGCGCCTCCTTGATGTGCTCAGTGAGCTTGATGGGGCCGAGGGAGAGGTTGCGGGCGAGCTTCTCCTCTCGGGAGGTGGCCGCGGAGAAGCTGCTAGACTTGAGCGGCGCGACGGGGATCCTGTCCATCTTCTCTTACCGCGGCAGCCAAGCTCGTCGGCGCAACGAAGAACAATGCCTCAATAATGGCTGGACGGCACGTCTGGTTTGTGATGAGGCATGCAATGGGAGAGGGAAGCGTGGAGGGAATGGAGGAGGTGTAGGAGAGAGAGGAGAAGTCGCCGGAGGTTGAGGAGGGAGACATGATGATTTCAAAGAGTCTTTCTCTCTCCTCACTTCGCAACGCGGGAGTTTGCTAAAGAAAGCATTGGTGCTGGCAACCTCGCGACGACGTGAGTCCCTCGCCCAAGCATGTCGTCTCTCGCCGAAGCATATGTCGTCTGCACGAAGCAGCTCCCCAACAAAGTGGAACGGACAGAAAGAATATTGCAATTTATTAATTTTCAAACTGGCTACTGACATTACTTAGACTTTGTGAAACTCAGAATTTGACATCTCAATTGGGTACATTCCCAGACCAAAGAACTCAGAATTATTACAATCCTTCACGAGACCAAAGAACCAACATTCTTAATTTTTTTAACAAGAGTCAAAGAATTTCAAATTTGACCACATTTATGTAATGAAATACTAATATTCATGATACCAAATAAGTATCAATAGATTCTCTATTAAAAACTATATTTTCATAGTTTACCTAATTGATGTTATAACTTTGCATTCTCATTTTTTAAGTTTCTAACGCTGGGCTCAAGGTTTGGAAAATCTCAAACCTAGAATTACTATATCTCAATGGAACTAACAATTTGCAATATTCTTCCATCTCTGAAGATGCATTATGGACTAATGTCAAAATATTAGATCTTTTGTGGCATGTTCACTGTCCAATATTTTGAGGTTGATTGTTGAATTTAGCTTAAGAACTATACTCTGATTTTGGGGTAAAAAGGTTTTGTTTATCTAGAACATTGTCAAGAAAAGCCACTACAAATTTAGATTAAATATTATAATAACAGGACTCATCAATATTAGAGGCGAAGGAAGAGGATGGGTTGTGTAGGAAAGACGAAGAGAAAAGGTCACCAACCATCTTTTTGAAGGTTAGAAAAATGCACTTTACCCTTTTCTTTTATAAAGGTACTCGAAAAAGATTAATCTAGAATTATAATTATTGTAAAATTAAATGATTTGAGAAAAGTACCACATATCTAATACTAGTACTTATCAAGGAAAATGATAGAGATTATAATTATTGTAAAATTAAACGATTTGAGAAAAGTGACCTCTAAAAATAAGAGTACATCAAAGATTAATCTAGTGGTCTTCTTCTTTTGTTTGTGCATCGCCTGTTGGAGATTGAAATTTGCACAACGACAAAGGAAAGAGAGGCATGTTCAAACACCATATATCTACATAGGGCCTCGATGAAGATCATAAATCTACTCAATGTTTGTCATGACATCTAGATCCTTTGAGAGAACATTGACTAGTGGGACCCTAAAGAACTTAGGCTTTACAATCCTCCACAACCGGATCTATTAGTGTTGTGAAACTAGACCTTGTTATAAAAGAGACGAAAAGAAGAATCAAATTGCCACATCCAAAACCAATGGATTCCTTTCACATACACCACCTATTAAGATTCGAAGAATGTCAACAAATCAGACAAACCATACTCATATCGGCCATTTGTAGGTCCTAGATCCGTGAAGCCACATCCTGATGAAACCGATGGCAAAGGTAACAATCAGTCTCAACGTTGCGGGTGCGTAATCTTCAGTTTAGCTTGTCGCGTCTTGACGGCCTTTGGTTTTTGTTGAGCTCGCATGTTTAAGGTGGTTGTTAAACTATAATTGGCTGTTGAGTTTTTTTGGCATGGTTTGAGTTCTAGTGGGTGAGTTAAAACTTTAAGCAGTTCTCTATTGTGGAACCTAACTGATCATGGGCCTTGCTAAGATTTCAATAATGTCAGGTAGAGAGGCTTTGGTCAAAAAAAAGATTAGACATCATCGAGATAAAGTGAAGTCAGAGAGCAATGACGATGGTTGTTGGGTTGACGAGGCTGACCTATGCTATAGTCTATTTTGAGTACTTACGATCATAGCGTTGGCGTGTCAAGTCAAATTCAAAGTCAAACAAAATGACAGTGTTACAGTGTCAAGACGAATTAAAAGGCTAAAAAAATGACATGTATAGTTTGGGAGAGCTGGAGTGGGATTCTGTTTTGTCAATAGATAAACTGACATTACCATATTTATATGAATTTTTTTACATTACCATATTTATAATATGAATTTTTTGCAATGCTTGAATTAGCGAAGGCTACTAAACTTGTTTATCTCTATGCGCACTATGTTAGGTTATCATTGAATTGAGGCCAGGAATGAAAATGGTTATGCAAAAATCTTTCTCTATGGCTAATGCTTACTGTATTGTACATTGAATAGTTTGGGTTGCTAAGGATGGTGACTATTTTTGACAAAAGCATGTGCATGAGACATGTTAAGTATGTTTATAGACATTTATGAGACATGACATACTTGATCAATCTATTTGTATGGTTAAACATGAGCAATCTGTATCTTCACAGTCTCAGCTTTTTGATCATCGCTTATTTTCCTATGTGAATGCAGAAAACAAGCAAGCTCTGGTTCCATCATCATATGGGTATGTTTGTCGATGAAATCCTTCACGTACCACATCTTTGAGTTCTTATCATGTGCAATCACAAGTTGAGCACAACACCCACCTACGACGAGTAATATTCCGCGGCCTCCGCTTCTTAATCTCCCTAGTCATCTCCTTCTTCTCGAAGAAACCTTCACAACTTCCGAGGAGTCCTCTCATTACGACCATTGTCCCACTCACACTATTCCTTTCTCACACTAAATCCTTTGTCATAAGTGTAGTCGTTATAAAACCCAAGCCTTTCGTCTTCACTAGCAAACATCTTCCTAACAATTTCATCATACTCCAGCAAAGAATCTATTTATGGAGGCAATAGGAGGCAATTTTAAGCATTGTAAAAGATTTGTATTTATATTTTCATTATTTTAAATAAAAATTTCAACTTCTACAACTAACTTATATTGCTTTCCTTCATCAAAACTAATCGTTATCACCGGTCATTTTATCATTAGTATTTGGGGGGAATGAGACAAACTTGTTCCATTTTAGTGACCCATCAGACCAATGGCATTTATTTTGAAATTTCTAATAATTTAAAATGGTGCAATGTTTGTTGTTTTGATTACATGGTAGGAAACCAAAGAGGTACAGATAGGTGCTGACCTTAGCAGCCGGGGTATGGGAACGTGGGCACGTTCCCCGTCCCGGGAACTTCGTTTTGATTCACGGAACGGGGACATGGCGGAACGCCGTACCAATTGAAGATAGAAAGTGACTCGCGAGCACCAGGAACATCGAGTCCCAAATGGGGAAGGAACGTGAAGCTTCAGCCATGGCGTACGAAGCGCGTGTGGGGAAGAAGCCGCACCTCATGCGACCTGAGGCCGAGGCGGGTGCAAGGAAGAAGTACATGACCTCGCCCATAGTTGGAGCCCCAGTCGCCGACTGCCTGGAGGCCGAGGCTGCCCAGAGGCAGCACCACTGCAGTCGTGTTCTTGTTAGCTCATGTCGTGCGTGCTCGTGCTCGTCTGTGCGGCGGCGGCGGCTATCTTCGCATGAGGGCAAGATGAGTCAAGGATGTATGGTATTTACATGGGCTTTAGGGTTCAGTACTTCAGTAGCTGATGGCCAATATAAAAAAAATATAGGTAAACAATGATGGTGTCGTCGGCCCAATAGAAGAAAAGCAAAAAAGAATAAAGCAACGATTCAAGGATTCGAACTCAGCATCGGCACCATAAAAAAACGTCACACACCTGCATCGATTAACCATCACGTCCCCTAGCGCGTTCCATAATACTACAGTATGCGTCCCGGCACTTAAAGGGATGAGTCGCAGCTGTATACCCTTTGCGTCCCACCGTTTGCGAAGATGTCGTACCGCGTACCATGTTCCCATACCATGTCATAGGGCACCACATTAAACTGGCATTATTAGGACCTCATTTCATCAACCAGTATTGATTTTAAGTATAGGAAGCAATGCTAATAGTACTAATTTAAGTATAGAAATGGTTGGTGGAACACATGACTACTACATAAGAAGAGGCATCACGTAAACAAAAGATACACTTGCTGCCATTTTAGGCCTTATAATAGTACTCCATTTACTTATAGGAGGTAAAATCTTAAAGAAATTTTACAACCCTGTGTATTTACTTGAATGGTGCCATGATTATTAAATTTTTATGTTAGGACCCATTCCGTTGGGCTGTAGCCCCTTGTTGGTACCCTCACCAACCATTACGAATGTTCTTTTTCTGGTTCAGGGGAAGCTTGGGAACTAAACCTAGACATGAAAGATAGTGAGTACCCAAAGACTCGGGTTAGGGAGAATCCAGAGAGCCCCATGCCCTTACTCTTGGGTTCTATTTATAAGGGAGGTGGGCGGAGGAAATCTTCCTCACCACCCCATTGGTTCACGAATTACATTTAGGTCGTCAGACTAATTAGGTGCTAGGCCCTTTACACGGTAGAGGGTAGGCGTAGCCGCCCCTACCCCCAACACATTTCATTGATACTATAGATGGAAGGAAAATATCACCAACTACAAGGATCATGGTGGCCATTGGTGCAAGACTAGCTGAATAGGGTGGGATTGGGGAGGAAAGATGACCAGCAACTACAAGGATCGTGGTGGCCATTGGTGCAAGACTAGCTGAATAGGGTGGATTGGGGAGGAAAAAGATGAGGAATTGTCACCAGTGTGGTGGAGCATAGTAGTTTTTGTGGCAAGGTGGTATTTTTAATAGATAAACTAAACATATCATCTAGTCAAAGATTAAGATTTGCACTAAAAAAGCAACAAAAAAAATACCTGCAAACTATCTATATGGCTTTGAAGAACATAATACATTCCCGATGTTGGCAATGAATCTCGAACCCTTTACAACAACATCAGCTAGAGGATTCCTAAAGAACCTAGGATTACAATCATTCACCACTAGAAAAGTGTGGGAGGAACCAGATCTTGTCATAAAACAGACAAAAAAGAAGAGGCCAAAATCACCGCATCAAAGATCACCGCATCAAAGATCAACTGCCAAGATCAGAATAGAGCCAATGTATTGACAAACTATACTCACACTACATCGGTAAGGTAAGCAGAGGCTAGAGAGACCTGATTTCAATGTGACAATCGCCATCACCATATTAATGCCACCTGAAAACTAAATCCTAGATAAAACAAAAACTGGCATTAAAATCTATTGAGAGGTCGGGTGCCTACTCCTCTGGACGTGAGCAGTTGCTGGCAGGAAGAGAGAAAGGAGAGCTGGAGCAGCAAAGAGTAGCACCCTCTAGCGAATAGCGATGGTGGCAGCTGTTGGCAAAGGGTGTGCTTAACCTAACTAATGTCATGGGAATTCAAAGGCAAGCAGAATGACCCTGTACGGTTTGCGTTTTTACAAGGATGACACCAGAGATACATTTTTTTTTTGCGAGGATACAATAGAGATACATACTCCCTTCGTCCCAAAATAGATGTTATTCTCGCTTCCTGAGAAGTCAACATTTTAAAAATACCGATAATTATATATTAAAATATATAAATATTTATGCTAAGTAATTAGCATCGTCGGAAAGATCTTTAAGTCTAGTTTTTTAATAAATTTATTTAAAGATATAAATATTGTACGTATTTTCTATAAATCTAGTTAAAGTTGAGAAAATTTGACCGGCACGCTTTCCATAACGTCATCCTTTCTGGGACGGAGGGAGTACATATTATGTTTGATCTGTTGGATTTCGACACAACAATATTTGAAAGAGTTGGAGTGGGATTTTGTTACTTTTGTGTTGCTCAGTGTGGCAGTGTGGGCGGGTGAGGGCAATAGGAAAAATTGTTACGCTATGCGTATGGATTTTTGATAGGTATATTTATGGAAATTGCAGTTCCTGTGGTCTTCGGATTCGACAGATCTTCTCTTTGATTCCTATATAGCATCGTGAATATATTATTGGAAACGATAAAGCCTTCTATATTTGCGGTATGCTCTTCTTGTCGGACTCTCCCTTCTCGACGACTCATTTGATCTCAAAAGCACGACGACACCAAGCAACTTTTCCGAACTCGATCAATCTGCCCAGCCGCGGCCTCCCAACCATCCTAATCCTCCTCCGACGGCGACCAGACCATGTCCCGCCCGCTGCAACGGGGCACCACCGGTGACGACGACGCCGCCACGCCCTCAGCGCATCATCAGCCGCAACAGTGGCGGCGGCGGCTGGGCCAAGTGCTCGTCCGTCAGGTTAGCGCCGGAAACCACGCCCTGGAGCTCACCATGATCAGCAAGCTCCTGGAGACGCACCCGTACGTGACCGTGCATGCGGAGCACCACGGCGGCGGCGGCGACGAGGAGGGCAGCAACCTGCCGCCCTGCGTGCGCATCGACGACCTCCCCGCGGCGTCGCGCTACGGGCTGGCGAAAGTCGACGTGGACACGCCGACCCCGTACTCCCAGCTCGGCATCACGCTGTGCGACGCCAACGGGAAGCTCCCCTTACTGCCGCCCTGCCCGGGCGCTGCCGCGGTGCAGTCCGTGTGGCAGGTCGCCCTCCACGGCCGCGACTCCGTCTCCGTCTCCGTCTCCGGCTGCGTGAGCCTGAGGGCGTTCGCGGACGCGCTGTTCAAGACCGGCGTGGTGTCGTCCGCCGGGACACCACGCCGGCGCACGCCCGTCACGTGGGTCGCGTACGGCGGTCTCTACCACTTCGGGTTCCTCCTCAAGGTGCTCATGCTCACCCGCGGCACGGGGCTGCCGGACACCAAGGAGGAGTTTCTGGCGTCGCTGAGAGCCTACCTCGGCGACAGGGTGTTCGACGGGAGGTACGTGGCCGGGGGTGTGGGCTTGAAGGGCCCTCTCACGCACATGGCATCGCTGCTCGGTGCGCGCGCGGCGACGGCGATGGAGCCCTGGCAGGCCGGGGAGCGGAGCCTTGTGGCGTGCGAGGTGTTCATGCGCCTCAAAGGGCTCTTCTTTGCGTGGGATAGCATAGACGTGCATGCTGGCTGCATCCATGGCCTGCACTCACCGACGACTTCGTCGTCGAGCTGATTGTGCTGTACAATTAATGTATTCTTTTGACCACAAGATCATGTTGTACAATAGGATTTGACAGTTATACTTTGTATCTAACAATATTCAGGATACATTTACACAATATTCACGATACATTTGCAAAAATTAGCACGAAAAATGCGCAACTGATTTTGTCCAATTTTGTAGTAGGCTGTGGTCGCTCGCCATATGGCCATATACTATACACGAGTAAATATGTACCTCCTCCGTTCTAAATTATACTAGTTTTTTTTGTCTTTTTTAACCTTAAGTTTGATCACTCGTCCTATTCATAAAATTTATATAAAATAATTAAATTTTAAGTCATTCTTAAAGAACTGTCATTATAAAGAAAGTCATAACAAAATAAATAATATTCTGTATAAATTTTTAAAAAAGATGAATGGTCAAACTTGGTGTTAAAAATATCAAATAAACTATAATTTAGAATGGAGAAAGTAAATATGTCCCTGCGTAGCTACGAGTGTGTAATTAATTTTTATTTTAATCATTTTTTATGTTTGTCCTTCATTGTTTCCAATTGGGAATTTGAATTTGACCCATAGTTTTGAAACTAACTTGTTTTCCACTCTTGCTCTTGATATAAACTCCATTATGCTCTTCAATATATTTCTTGTATACAATCGCACAATGTGTGCTTAGCTTTTCAACAAATATGCAATTGTAATCAAGCACGTTCAGATCAGTGTCATGTTGGGTTCATTTTTTGGGCCCAGGCAAAAAAATAAATATTTCCGGCTACGCTTAGGCTGAGAGTGTTTTTAACAATGAGATCTATGCGTAGGCCCTGTCCACTAAAGACCATGAGCGGGTCAAAATCCAACGGGCTGAGGCTGGGCCGTGGGCCGGGCTCAAACGCATACTTGCAAGCACGATGACCCATTCGGCCATTCTGCGAGGCGACGGGGCTTGTACATGGAGCCGAACAGCCGGTACTTGGCCTTATACCCAAGCGACTTATTGGTCCCGGTACTTGACCCAACACCCAAGCGACGTGAACAGGTTTTCGATCGCTCCTTGCGTTCTTTGGTCTTGTCAGCATCTGGTTCTTGGTCCTTGTGTCTGCTGCCACCCAGGACGCTGTGTATAAAAGGTGCGGCATGCAGCATGGATACACACACGTCGAGTCGTCGACCATGGCCAACAACCAGCGGCTGTCCATTGACGACGACGGCTCCAGGAAGAAGCGGCCAATCTTCGACAGGTCGCTGGGCACGGCGGCGGGGCTGTCGAAACTCGAAGCTGCTGCCGACGGGCACGACGCTGGCGTTCCAGACGATGGCGCCGCGCGTCCTTCACGAGGGGCGGCGAGTGCGTCGACCACGACGTCAACTTCGCCTTCACCTGCGGGCTCATCGTCTTCCTCACGCTGCTCACCGCAGCGCTCAACTTCACCGACAGCGTCTCCGTCGTCACGGGCAAGGACGGCAGCAAAACCACCTACTACGGGGTGGTCACCTCCAGGGGCCTGAGGCGACCTCGTCAGGCAGTCCAAGGTCAGTAAGGACGAGCTGAGGATGCGGAGACGAAGGCGGGAGGACGCCCTGCACGCCTTCGTCAGCGCCGCCGTTTTCCTGGCCCTCGCCTTCTGCGACGCCGGCGTGCAGCGGTGCCTGGTCAAGAGGGAGTTGCGGCCGTGGAAGGACTTATTCAACCACCTGCCGCTGGCGGTCGGGTTCCTCGTCAGCTTCGTGTTCATCGTCTTCCCCACCACCAGGAAGGGCATCGGCGACGACGGCGCCTGGAGCGAGGCGGATGGGCATGGCGGCGGATCCACGACGGCGCCGGAGAAGGACGGCGCAGCAAGCGCAGACAACAAGTATGAAGAGCACAGCCAAAGCTCCAGCTCCAGCACGCCCGCTGGAAACAAGAAGAAAGAGTTGTTGGAGGAGCGTAAGGCCAAGACGCTGCTGGGCGAGGCGGCGACGCTGGCGAAGCTGCTGCCGACGGGCACCACGCTGGCGTTCCAGACGATGGCGCCGTCCTTCACCAACGGCGGCGACTGCGCCGGCCACCGCGTCAACTTCGCCTTCACGTGGGGGCTCATCGGCGTCCTGGCCCTGCTGTGCGCGGCGCTCAGCTTCACCGACAGCGTCACCGACCTGGACGGCCACACCCACTACGGGTTGGCTACCTTCAGAGGCTTCTGGCTCTTCAACAACAACCCGCACCTGCGAACGAGTAACGACTGGGCGCAACCGCGCAAAGCAAAGAGGATCAGGCCGCGTGACTTCCTGCACGCCGTCGTGAGCCCCGCCGTGTTCGTCACCGTCGCCTTCTGCGACGCCGGCGTGCAGGAGTGCCTGGTCCCCAAGGAGTCCACCCAGTGGAGGGAGTTCCTGGCGCTCCTGCCGCTGGCGGTGGCGTTCCTCGCCAGCTTCCTCTTCTTCATCTTCCCCTCCGACAGGAAAGGCATCGGCGAAGAAGGCGATGCCTTCTGGCATCTGGACGACACGGACACGGACACGACGACGAAGACTGAACCCAAGGACAAGAAGGAGCAAGTGCCACTGCCAGATCGTCAGCTCTCGCCAGGCCAGGCTCACTCTCAACAACAGATAAGTTGTTGTGTTTGCGTGCGTGGATGATGCTGGCCTGGTCTTTCTTTTTTGAAACAAAAAAAAAGAAATTGATTGATGATGGTGTTTTTTAAATAACAAGCTAGCCGCGCCTGTCGGAATCGAATCAAGGCGGCATATATGTTTGTCTTTGTTTAGAGTTTTCCCGCCAAAAGTTTGACTGTTTAAATGGTGTGCGTGTTGCTTTTCAGTCCAAATAATCTGATGATCTTCATCTTGTACGTTGTACGGTCTTCTGGTGTTGAGAGTGTGGAATAAAATATAATTTATTTCTACCTAGATGCTGATGATTAAAGAAGTGCTAATGCAATAGTACTATACTTCCTCTATTTAAGTGTCACCTTAGAAATGGTGATAGTCAAAGAAAATATTAGTGAGGAATTAATTGACTATCAAAATAAATTTGATAATCTATCTAGTCATGTACTATAAGTATTGATATTTTATTTCATATATTTTGGTCAAACTTAGGTACATTTGTCTTCTTACTAATATTAAGTAAAATAATTCACTGTGGGTATCTATGTGGGATTTAGTTTTAGGACATGTTTGGTAGGGTTTCTACCCTAGGTTTACAAAGCTGCTTTTAGTTTGGGTACCAAATGGGTCTCATAGGCATAGTTTTTTAAGTGAAGTTGAAAATACTAGCTTCTCTCAGCTCTCTCTCTGCTATCTTCTTTAAGAAGTTGTTTTACCAAACATTTATGAAGAAATATTTAGCTCTACCAGAAAAGCAAGTTTTGGAGCCAAAGCTAACAAAAACTGATTCACTAGTGGACCTGCAAACATGTCCTTAATTACTGATCCAAATATATAGTAGGTTTTGAATTTGATCTAAACATGGAACCAGGCATCTAATACAAATGTACTAGTGGGTGTTTCTATCTCATAATAAATAAAGACTACCAGAATCGAATAAGTAAGTCTACTTTTGTCTGTCCCCTTGATCCCCTGAGAAGGACCCCATCAGGTCAAGGACATCACTGGGGTTGCCCTAGGTCTTCCGGAAGGTCTAGGGCGCCATCTTTGGGTGTGGATGAAGGGATGAATAGTTTGGGGATGAAAAAAACGGTAAAGGGAGTTTGTAGATTGGTTTTGTGTCGGTTGAATAGTAGGGAACTCAAGCAGCCATGATCCTCTCGTATATGATGGGGGTGGCCATATCCCATCTAAAAACAAGTCCAAATCATAATCGTCAAGTTCCCCAATACAAAATAAGTCCAAAAGCGACATGGAAGCTAAAATGGCTTGGAAACCGTAGAAGCCGACTTCCATGGCGCCTCAAGACGCTCTTTGTAGGCTAAAAATAGGGGAGTCGGCTTAGCCAACTCAGTGACTTGGCTAGCCAGCTTATCATAAGAATTTTTAGGGAAAAAGTTTCCAAAATTCATAATTAATTCATCTGAACTTCAAGCAACCGAGACCCAGCTACACTATGACAAAGTTGGGCTGAGCGCCAAAATAAGGCCCCCATGACCTCTTCACCTACTTTAGCCACACACCAAGGCTACAATTGTGGCAGAACCTCCTAAACCATATGGCCCACATGCATGATTATTGTCTAATAGAATCCTAATAACCATGAATGTGTTCCATAAGACTTAAAAGGTCTGTCGGGTAAATTCTAAATCATCCACGATTCTTCGAGCATGATCAATCATTACAAAGAGACATTGTAGTATTACAACAGTTTTATACAAATAATATACATCAGAGTAAACAGCGGAAGAGTTACAATAACATAAATTTATAAACCTTTTAGTTTCAAATCTTACAAACTATAAGTTTAAATATTACAAACCTTAGTAGTAGTGGAATAGAAATAGATAACTTATTTACAAAACCCAGTCGGTGTGCTCTGCCCAAGAGCCAGACGTCCTATTCGTCGTCACTCTCCTCAACGACTGTCATGCAGCAGGATGCGAAGCACTCCTGCCCATGGGATTCACCTGCAACAAGGGTTCACAAACCCTGAGTACAAAAGTACTCAACAAGACTGACCCGACGAAAGAAGAGGGGTGAAGACTCAGGAAATGCAGGCTAGAGGGACAAGGTAAGGCTTGTAAGAGATAAGAATTTTTGCAAAAAAGCTTGTCATAAAGCAAAGTTGTCTTGCTCTAGTTCAAGATTACCAACCAACTCCATTCTTAAGCCTTAAGCATCATTCAAGTTGTTACTATGATGATGAACGGAGATCGAGTCTTCTTCTCCGAGAAGCAACGGCGATTCAAATCCATTTTTATACCCAGCTGGGACCTAGATCTTGATATATATGAGGCTCCAACCAAAATGCATACCAGTCCATACGATATATGTGAGGCTCCAACCAACATGTATAACAACCACACGATACACATGGGACTTTCGACCCACAGTGTATCGATATACGTGGGACTCAAACCCACAGTATACCACACCATTGTATGTGGATTTCTAGTTCTCGATACATGCAGGTCACCATTGGACGGGACCTAGGGCATCAACAGACGGAAACACTACAGAGAGACTTCTTTTCCAATGCAAGTTACCCGTCCGGACTCGATTTATTAACTATTATTATGATTTCAACAGGTAAAGCCAACCTCATCTTTTTTTATTCTTTTACTTTTTTGAAAACCTAACTAATTAAACAGGGCTAAGCACTACTACGCATTTTCTAAATAACAGGTAACAAGGAATATGGAAGTAAGGCAGGTAATGCAATTAGTAGGTTTTCACTCAACTCTTATTCTTAATGCAATATTTCATAACAGAAGCGATAAAACTTTTATAAAATAAGAGTAGGGTTTGAATGCATCCGGGGCTTGCCTTGGTATTCGAGGAAGATGGTCTCGAGCTCTGGATTAACTCCCGATTCCTGAATATGCTCTTTCTTGGTATCTGGTGCGACAACGTTAAACTCTCCGTTAACGGAAACTATACGATAAAATGATATGCTTCAACGTGACGGAATAGTAAACATGATGCTCGATGGATGCATGACTAGATTACGAGCTTGAGTACAACTTTCCTTCACGATAAAGTTGCAAGCTAACCAAAACTTTCTTACTAAGTTCATTAAGGTTAACGACGTCATTTAATAATGTTATTAAACACATGAAATAACGTTAATGAAGCCCTAATGATATGATCCAGGTAAGCGCAAACAATTAATTAAAGTGCCAAGGGTTATTAAAGTTAATAACCCATGGTCATCAATCAATTCCAAAGTCAAACAAATCCTATAATTGATTAATCATGATTCAAGGGGTTAATTAATTATTTAAAGGCATAAAATAAAGGCATAAAATTGAAGTTTCTAATTGAGTTCAAAATTTTATTTTGAAAAGCTCTTGGCCTAATTAGATGGCAAATAAATTTCAAAATTAAAAGCCAATTATTTGATTTATTAAAAATCATTGAAGGTGCATTTTTTAATTAAAATAGCTAATTTTAACTTATACAAAAATTACTCAAATTTGGCATTTTATAATTTTTCTAGGTAGAGGACATCCTAAAGAGCATACACAAAAATTTTTAGAATTTTTAGAGATATACATGAATTACTATGATTTTCTAAAAAATAGCATTTAAATGATTTTCTGAAAAAGAAAAAGGAAAAAGGGAAATTTCTTCCCGACGTTGACCAGCGGCGACTTGATTTTGACCGGTGATTTCTCGCTGGCGGTGAGATCTCTGGCGACAGGCTTGGCACCTACGTGCTCTACGCAGCTAGGCGATCATGCTGAGGTAGCTAATGCAGCGGCAGAGGTACGGTGGCATGCTCGTCGGCGGCGATGGCAGCCACGGCGGCACGGCGAGCGGCAGAACCGTCGCGGTAGCATGAATTAAACACAAAGGGTGGCGCGGTTAGCATTCGGAGCTCACCACGGAACGATTACGTGGGTTGATGAGACCTGAGGCAGAGCGGAGGGACTAGGCCGTCGGTACGGGCGGCTATGGCGGCGTGCTCCGGCGAGGACGATGGCGGTACGGCGCGTCTGGGCTTCGACTGCAGAAATCAACGAGAAGATCACGACCACGACATCAAGGCGAGTCTAGAAAGTGAAGAAAAACAGCCCAGGGCTCACCGTACTGACCTAGCAACGGTGAGGCGGCTCGCGGCGGCGGGTTGCCGGATCCGGGGAAGATGACAGCTAGGAGACGCTACGGGCGTCGAGGGCTTGCACTGCTTGACCCTACGTGATCGCAAGAATGAGGCAAAGCTGATGGAGAAGAAAATGGAGGCGGGGAGCGACCGGTGACGGCGAATTTTGGCCGGCGATGACAAGCTCGACGGCAGCGGCGGCGGAGTAGGGGAGACGAAAATGACCACGGCTACTCCTATATATACCGCGGTGGAGAGAAGGACGACCCGACACGTGCAATGCTGAAACTTCTAGCCGAAGGCATGCGCTGGTGTCCGTGGCAAACCGTCATGGGCGAGGAGCCACGGCGACGCCAGCGACAATGAGGGAGGAAGGTGGAGATGACGTCATCATCTACTGTAGCAACCGATGTCATACTGCATTTTTCAAATTACTCCAAAAATTATATAAGAATATGAAAATCTATAGAAATAAAGTTTGCATAACTTTTCATGAGATACACTTTTAATTTAACAAACATTTTCAAATTCTACATACTTTTTGAAATATGAATTCAAATTCAAAAAGGGAATAAAACCCTAGAAACAAATATTTGAAATTACTTTTGATTTTTCAATAAAACTTGAAAATATTCAAAACTATGGAATGCTCAACTTTTGAAACCAAATATTTTTCATATACAAAGTTTTCCCAAATAATGCATAATTTTTGAATTATGGTTTTAAAATCAAAGGGAGACAAACGCTGAAAATTGTATTTTCAAATTCATTTGAAATTCTTTTTGGAAACTTGAAAAACTTTATATACCATTATTGTAGCTCTTGTCAAGATCTACAAATCATATTTTGAGAGTATACCCAAATTCCTTATATATTTTGAATTATTGAAAAGGGGATAAAATAAACTTTTAAAATAAAGGGTTTTTCAAACCGAATTCAAACTCGATTTGGTTTCTAAATTAATTGGTTGATCATTAGTGATCACAAACATCATCCAAGGACATTTTTAGGTCAAAGACCCAATGACACCCTTGGTTGACCAAGATGACTTTTGAAAAACATTTTATAGCTTTCCAATTTGAATTTAAATTTGAATTGCAAGACTTGGGAATAAGCTTTGAAATTCAAATTCAACTTCAAATATGGAAATCATTTTTAAGAGTTAGACTTAGATTTATATACTATGCTTGACACTAGTGGAAACACAGTTTACACCTCAAGTACATAGAATATAAACTAAGTATTTGAGATGACATTCGAAGGTAAGGTTTTATGATTTCATGTGACAAAATATTTCAGAAGTACAAGCAACTTATGAAATGTAAACTTGTTTTAGTTGATGCATATCAAGGTTGACCTAACATGAATACTTTGCAATGCATATGATGACATGGCAGGTTTTAGTTACCATAACACCAGAGGTGTTACAACAATCCATGACCCCCTCCATTAAGACCTCTAGGAATAACAGAAAGGGTCAAGTTTCACTAAAGCATGCCAACCCACCGGCACCTCTCACGAGGGTCGAGGGTACAATGGTCACCTTGTGGCCCAGTTAGACAACATCTCTGCCATGGTGTAGAGAAAAGACAACACCGTGGTGGTGACGATCGGCACGAAAGATCGCCATGGTGGCCACCATCACCAGATCATCTCACGATTTATCCCTTCTTTGCTAGTGGTGGTTTGCTTGCCTAAGCGCCACATGTGTGTTCTTTGTTGTGGCACATGCTCTACTTGTCGTTGAGACTGATCGTGCGACCAGATCAGACACCTCCACCCACCGCACGCTGACGTTCGTGCCGCGGCGGTGCCTTGGTCACAGTGGCGGAGCTTGATCCATCCCAAAGGAGGGGCCAATTTGTTCCATGCTAACAACTATATGCCCATACTAAGTTCTAGGTTAGGAAAAAAAGACTAAGGGACTGATCTTGCCATGCTCAGACATAGGTACTATTGAGATGAGAGAGAAATCGATGGCCATTCTTGTATAATTATTGCTTGCTTAGTTGATCTAATGATGGCCAAAATGTCTAGTATATCATATTCTATTCAAATGTCCAGGACCAAGGGGGGCCACGACCCCGTTTGGCCACTGCATAGCTCCGCCTGTGCTTGGTCATCCTGGGCTCTCGCGCCTACTACTATGGCTAGGAGGCCGGAGTGGCAGAATCGAGCTGGGCTATCTGCACGGCGTACGGGGGTCAGGGAAAGAGCACAAACCGAGAAAGACCCAAGCAGCCACAGAAGCACCCAGCATCGTTTACCCCTAAGTGGGCTTTCTTTGCTTATTGGGCCACTTGGTTAGTTCCTGCAATTAATCCGCTTTTTCCTATTATGTAATCTCTAACACCTTTTTCTGAAATTTTTCAGAATTTACTAATGCTATGCATTAACTGGTAGCCGACATCATCTTCGATAGCAAGGTGCCTGTGGTGACTTTGTAAACTTCAAGATATACTGGCTCAATCCTTCACATGTGCTCATAGGGTAGGGTTTGTGTACCTATATTCACTAGGCGAGTGTGCATGCGTGTTGTGGGCATCTGCGTTGTACCGCGTAATATAAAAAAAATCTAAAATTCATGATTTGTTACTAAAAAAAGTCTATTTGCGATTTACAATTGATTTTTGATAAATATTGTTTTAAACCTCTAGGCAAGTTTCAGGCTCTTAAATAGTGCATTCCATGGCTACAATATCTTTTTATAAAGATAAGGATGGCTAGAACATTTAGGCACCGTTCGGTTACCACGTAATCACCTACTGGAGCCATTATTCCTACCAGGAATATCTGTGTAATTTATAAAGCCAGTAACTCATCAGCAACTATTTCTACCTAGAACAAGCAAAGCTTAGAGCTAATGTTAGCTAATATATAATTATTGTTGTCTCTCATTCACATTTGCCAGTTTAGAGCTAAAGTTAGCTTATCGTTGGAGATTCCGGGCTCAACAGACCTCACCTTAACTTGCCACGTGTGTTGCTAGCATTTACCCCAAGAATGGTGACAAACCTGTTTCAGACAAGCAAAGGCGCTACGGCAGGGCGCCCACGAGCACCACACAGCGCCACAGCCACAGCAGCAATACTACTGATCGCGAATTCTACTTACCGGAAGGTACAAGTGAACTTTTGGTGCTGCACGGGCAAACCCGTCAAAGCGCGACAGGAATATGGGACATGATTCTAATAAAGGGTGCCACTCCCATGTGTTGAATCTGCTGACCTGGGATGCATCTACCGCACACATGGCACATGCGCCTATATATCCACCACTGACCAACAGCAATAGCAGCAACCAAAGTATAGCAAAAACACAGCCTAATTTCTCTCTTTTTTTTTCCTCGAGTAACACCATATGAGTTCACTCTTATGTACCTGACTGACAATATAACGCTGGAGGGAGGTAAGCCTAGGAAAATCTCAAGACACAGGAAAAAAGAACAAGAAACCGTTTGCTTCTTTTTCTTAATTTCCCGTTGCAGTTCTAGGGCGAATGTCCAGACGACGAAGGCTAGGTTATCGGTGCCTCGTCGGGAGCCCCCCACTGGCGCTCTTGCGAATGAAGGCATTTCTGCTCTTCGGCTTTGGTATGTCGTTGATGTCCATCACTTGGATTGTCCTCTGCTTTTTGGCTGTCAAAAAAAAGCAATTGTGAGAAAAAGAGAGAAAGGTTAACGAATTTTGTAGTCAGGACCTCTTTTACAGATTGATTTCAGATATGGCATCTTGTCATTTCAATCACTTACTAAAGAAAGCAGAAATCACCATGACCAGAACAATAAGCAACGATTAAAGACAAGGAATTCCTTCATATCATCATGTTGTCTCTGTGTAATTCAAGACAAGGTATAATAAAGTCAGTAATTTACCATTTTGTGCTTCTTGATAATTCTCCTGGAGCCTCTTCCTAGCAGAGTCAAGCTTGTCAAGGTCCAAAACACTCTGCCTTTGCTCCAAAATTTTCACTTTCTGCACGAATTGAAAATTATTCTCAAACTTATCAATCCAAGAAAATAACCAGACTCCTTTCGACGTAAACAAGTTACTAAGGAACTGACAACTCCAACTGTTTTGTTCACTGAAAGTGGAACACAATCGCTTCTTTTTTCAAGTAGCAATATTGTACAATGAGTAGTGACATGTGAGGCAAAGTTGGTCAAAAGATGCTTCACTGGTAGGGCCACTTCTACTTTAAACAAAATGCAGTGCACAACTGTCGGCTTGAAAGCAACGGGGACCTAGGAATTAAGGAGAAAAATCTGGTTAAATCCTTACAGCTGGAGCAGATGATGGGGTAGTAGTAGTAGAATTATGGTTGTTGTTCATCTGCCTGGAATTATGATGTGCTGGTACAGGGCTGGCCCTACGCTTTGCATCCATTGTTGGCTCAAACCCATTGCTAGCCCTCTCTGAAGCCGAACCATCTAAAATTTCAGAAACAAGGAGCATACATACCTCCATAAGTACATTTTTACTGCATTACTGAAAAGATGAAAACTGAATGATGTCAGAGGAAGATGATGATCTGTGGCACTTACTATGGCTCTGTGGGCTGGGAGAATACTGAAACGCTGAAACCTGTAAGGTTAGAACAGTGAAGGTGTCTTTGTTACATAGTCAACGATCAATAAAGAAAAGGTAACGTTTTTTACTTAGTACAACCTAGCTACTCCGCCACTGGGTGACGATTTGTGTAATGTGTTACTTCCAGGATGGCAACGGTTCCTCGCTGTGACCATCATTGGAGATTGTAAACTTTTCTAATTCCACTTAACGAAGCACGTGCCAAGCCACGCTTTCGAAAAAATAAAGAAAAGGTAAAGGTACAGGCTCTAATAAAGTACAGAGGTGTCAACCATAGACAATAGCCATTGTCATTGCACAACCAATTATCTGTTACTGCTAGTAGTTTACTCATCAGCATGAGAAAATCATGGATAATCGCCCCTTTTAAGAGTTGTGATCGTAAGCAAACTAACAGGGGAATAACAGAGCTGGGAATATTCCAGGCACGATGCTTCGTACTAGAAAGAAGCTTTCTACAGACAGGGGATCACTGAGGCCTTGTTTAGATTGTGGAAAAAAATAAACCTGATAAATAGTACCACTTTCGTCTTATTTGACAAATATTATCCGATCGTGGACCAACTAGGCTCAAAAGATTCATCTCATGATTTTAAACTAAACTGTGTAATTAGTTATTTTTTACCTACATTTAATGCTCCATACAAGCAGCTAAATATTGATGTGATGGAGAAAGACTGAAAAAATTATAACTTTTGGATGAATCTAAACATGGCCTAACAAAAGCTTAGAGGTGTACTTATTCAGAACAATCTCTAAGCAAAAAAAAAAAAAAAGTTACCCGAGGGCTTTGGTGGCTCCTGCCTTGGATTTTATCTGGGGAGTCACCATCAGCTGCTGTCATCAAAGCAACCGATTCCAACCATCAGGATTATCAAGAACACTCAGGATAAATCTCAAAAAAAATATCTGAAGAAAATCCTGAGCCAAAGAGACTGTAAAACTGTGACATACTCATAACCGCGGCGCTGGCGTCACCGCCGGAATTGTGCAGGCGCACCCATTCGTCCACTATCTCCTTCCACTTCCTTCAAGTTGCAAGTAACACCATGTTCCACAAAAGAGGATAATTAGGCAGCATGTTCAACACATAAAAATCATCTGTCTACTCTAACAGTGTTCGTGTCCATGTTCGTCACCTGATGAGCTGCTTCACCAGTCGCCTGACCTCGGCGGAAGAGTGCTTGCGCAGACCATTCACTTGCCGCCCGATGTCTGTCGCCTGCACGAACACGAACAGCAGGAAGCTTGAAAACTTTACCACCCATTGTGTATGCCAAACAACAGAAGTGGAAGAACAGAATGGCAAAAGAGAACTTGACCTGGAGCGCGTTGTAGGTGACGTCCATGTCTGCCAGGCTCTGCAGCAAGCGCACCTGGTCCTCCTCGGGCTGCGACAAAACACCACAAGCGTGCACAGTTTGCGTGAAAAAGGCCGCGCATTTGGATCAAATTCGCGCTGCGTGGTGGTAAAAGTGGCTTCTTTGGGGACCTGATTGATGTCCTCCAACAAGTCCCTGATGGCCACGATCCTGTCCTCGAGCCCGGCAGGCGCGGCGGCGCCGGAGCCGAGGTCCTCTGCTTGCTCCTCCACCTCGCCACCGGCTTGCGCGTCCGCCTCCGCCTCCGCCACTGGAGAAGCCGTAGCCGGAGCCGCCGCCTCCTCGCCGTCCTCCTCCTCGTCCAGCCCCGCCGCCGCCAAAGCGGCACGAGGCGGCGGCGGCGAGCGGCCGTCGCAGTTGCTACAGCGGCCGCCGCCGGCGGAGTAGAGGCGCTCGACGATGCCATCGCGGCGCGCGCGCAGCTCTTCCGGGCGGTCCCGCGCCGCCGCGTCCAGCGCGGCGTCCACCAGCGCCCACACGTCGCCGCCCCCGAAGGCGTCCAGCGCGCGGCCGAGGCGCTCGCCCGGCCGGTCCATCGCCGTCGGGCAGCCGCCCAAAGCAGCAGAGCACTCCCTCCTAACGGCGGCCCTGCACAGACGGCGGCGGGCGTGCCGGGCCCGGCAAGCGAGCGAGCGGGAGGCGGACGACGGGGGCCCGCTAAGGCTGCGGCGGCGGATCCGGAACGAGGTAGGAGAGAGAGATAGTCAGAGAGAGGAAGACGGGGAGACGGTACAAGAATTCTTGCCGATTTTGCTATGGCTGGCTGGATTGGATTTGGCTGCGCTCAGCATCATCGGGCGGGGTGGCGTGGCGCCGTGGCTGCGGGTTGGTTCGTTCTTGTGTGGGCCCTGGCCTGCGCCTGCGCTGCTGCGAACTGCGACGCGTTGGGTCTCGGTCTCGGGGCTCGCCGCGCCGGTTTCCGCTCCGCCGCCGGGTCTGGTCCCATGCGCTGCTGTTTTTTAACTCTGTTTCGGCAGGTGACGAAAATAGCCTCGGAAACCGCGGGGGACTCTCCTTCCTTCCTGTCCCGCGCCGCCGCATTTATTTTTCCTTGTTGGAATTGCCTTCGTTTTTATACTACTTCTTTGGGAGAAAAAAAGATGGTTTTTTTTCTTGGAAATTGATAATTGCACGAGTTGTGTAGCACGTGGATTTGGATACACGATGCGTTCCAGGGCGAAGTTGGATGGGGCACACGGTTTTTTCTTTTTTTGATAAGAAGATGGGGCACACGGTTGATACCATGGGCTGGGTTGCATATGGTGTGAATGTGTTTTTATGTCAGTTGGCCGCTGTTACCAAATTTTTATTTTACGTGACATATCTGTGAAACTATGTATTTCAAGGGTGGCAGAATGTGATAGGTATGAAACCCCGTTGGCTATGTAGGTGCGCATTGCGTGTCCTGCCGTCTCATGGAAGACGAAACAAATAAAACCGCAGCGCGTGGATGCCTTTTCATAATTCTTCTATTAGAATTTTTTGTTATATGATATGCTTAGCATGTTTGTTAGTGTCCTTACCCCTCCATATTATCTGCCCGTCTCAGCCACTTTAGTAACGGAGGCGGTCACGTTTCGACATCCACCTCTAGAAATGAGGCGCACACAATTCGAAAGAGATGTAGCACAAATTACATCTCATGAAAGGCGAAACAAATGAAATCGCAGCGGCGCGTGGATGCCCTTTTTGTTTTTTTAATTCCTTTATTAGAATTTTTCGTTGTATGATATGCTTATCATATTTGTTAGTGTTCTTACCGCCTCTGTATTATCCGCCCATCTCGGTTAGTTTAGTAACAGGGGCAGTCACGTTAGGGCGTCCACCGCTGGAAATGAGGCGCGTGCAAGATGTAGAGCAAGTTAAAGAACCGGGCCCACTCTTGATCCGAACCGTCGGCGCCGTCCTTGTTTTTAAAGCCATCGGTACGTGCGCGCGATACTATTGGCCGGATGCCACACAATCAGCCACAGGGAACATATCCACACCGTCCATCCCGCCTCGTTCTCTGCACCGCCTGTTGTATGGAGTGTCAGCGCAGTCCTCCACCAAGCCTCGTGTACCACTCGGTTGGATCAGCCGATGCCGTTGGAGTCATCTCGACCATGTAGAGTCATCTCAACCATCGATTCGTTTATGCTTCCTCAATGAGAATGACAGGCGGAATGACAAGTATAAAAACCTGCTGGCACATGACGCTAGCTATATTCGTGTTCTAAGCGTTATGTGATCTTTTTATTTTTTTAAATTATTTTAGATGTTTAATTATGTGATACGTTCATTATGTTTGTAAGTGTGTGGGTATGCCTATCTAGTCTGAACATGGTGTGTGTCAATTGGCTGCATTTTCTGTGGTATATATGCAAAAATATTTATCTCATCTGAAACCTCTGTTGACTATGTGTTGACACACGTGTTCTACCATCTCATGAAAGATAAAATTAACAAGTGTAACCGTAATAACATGCATATGACACAGTCTGCCAACTGCATTATTGGTGTTGCAAGTGTTATGAGGTGTATTTCTTATTTTCCTAATTCTTTTAGAAGTTTTAATTGCGTGAGATGCTTAATATGCTTATCTGAGTTGTGATGCTGCTGGTTCCGAGCCTCACCGCACCGGTGGACACTTTCTTCACCTCAACACACTGGTGATATGCTTAATAATATGCTTAATATGTATTTTCTTCAGTTAATTTCTTTTTTTTATTTTTGTTGTTGTAATAATTTGGCTTGATTCTACCCACGGGTAGATGAAGTCGGATAGTTTCTGTCCTTTATCTAAAAAAGGTGTCCTTACGTGGCTCGTCAGGAAAGCCTATATTGGTGTTGAAATGATAAGTCTGAAATCATGTCGACTATGTGTGCATTGCGTTTCCTATAGAGAGAGGAACTTCAAGTTCAAAATGGTTATCTAAGTGCCACTAGGTGAAGTGACTCATCTCCTTGCATGTGCATTAGAACCTAGTGAGTATGCGAAAAACTCTTTTAAATTGTTTTATGAAAATGTGAGTTCACGTGTACAAGTGTTTAAGACCTCTGAAGTTGGCACATTTTGCAAAATGGTGAAAGGAATAGAGAAGAGGATGGCTGCTAGGACCACCGGGCACAGGTTAAGTGAGATTGGGAGTGATCCTAGTGCATTTGCATTGAATTGAGGCATCTGGTGGCACTAGTGATTGTTTGAGCTATGAGATTCTTGTTACTCTTGGTTGTTCCCGTGACTCGAAGACAGTAGAGGATCGTTGAGTGGCTTTTGGCATGATTGTGTTCACTTGCTCTTGTATCTACTCACTTGTTCATTACATTATTTTGTCATTCTTGTGAGTAGTTGTAGTGTGCCTTGTTTGCTTGTGTAGCCCAGTGCTAGTGGTAATTAGAGGCACTTGTAATTTCTTTGTTAGTAGCTCTTGTTAGTTGCAGCTCTCTAGTTGGCTGTAGTAGCTTTGCTTGCTTGTGTGAAACAACCTCGAGACCAAGCTACTAGGATTGTGTAGGACGTTTGCAAATTCAAAAAAAAAACATGCACTAAATAGTTCAAATGAGAAAGAGTACTGAGTGCTACAACTTTAGTTTGGAACGTTTCACCATCCAAGATCATTTAAAAAATAAAATATTAAATTCAAATTATGAAAAACTTAAAACAATTTTTTTGAACATGAAAAGGATTCTAAGTAGATAAGTCATCAAGTACAAAGTTGTAGATCCTCTTGAGTGCTACAACTTAGAGATAAAATTTGTCTTCGTACTATTTGATTTACAGAAGTTACAAATTTTGCTATGCTCCACCTATTTTTGGAGGCAGGCCAACAACATCTACAAATCCATTTGATCTAAAAATGGATGAAATTATAGATGCCTCTAAATCACCATTTTAAGAGGCGATTTGGCTTGATAGCTACATACCTTAAAAATCGATTTGTGGGCTCAAAAACTAGTATTAGAGACGGATTTAGAACATTTACACAGAAGAGTGGCATAATCGCTAAAAAAGGTTTTTTTAGTAATATTCCATGCTGAATCACACTTAATTGATATCATAGATAGTAATACCCTTTTCATAAACTTTGACCATGTCTGTAATGTGATTTGCAAAGAAAACTGAAATGCTCATAATTTAGGGTAAAGCTACAATCACATTCTACTTGGGATAGAGGGAGTAATAAGCAATATAAAGACACCTTATTTGGTTGTTCAGTTTTCTTAAATATTAATTTGTGCAAAATGTCTGCCATGAGGTACGCATATAAATACAACTTTCTTTGGTGCCTTATTGGCCTGGTCCCCGCCTGCTTTCATAATGTATGTTGTTTCACATACTCAAATAGTAATATTCACGAAAAATCATGTTTGTCGATGAGTGCAAGCCATGTTTTTGTTTGATACCAGATGGACAATGACTAATCTGCATGACGATCGTCCATAGATCTCATATGTTTCACGTGGGCATATTACCTAACACAAGTATTCCCTCTGTCCCTTATTAATCGTCCTTGAAGCACAGGGTGATGTCCCGAAATAATCGTCCTCGGCTAGAATGAGCTAGGCCTGGTACAGCTCAGTCCCGTAGGAGTACAACAGAGCGCAGTCAGACTTGCAGCCTTATCCCTCCCCTCCACTCACACACGCAAAATTACAGCGCACATGATTCCAAAACTGCAGCACAGTCAATCATTGTCTAGTAGGGTGTTGAGGTCTGCCTTAATTCTTATGCCCCTCCCCAACGATAATTAATTGGGGACGGAGGGAGGACGTACAATGACAATATGTAAGCTGATCTGCTGATGTCAAAGTTTACATAATTAAATTCCATTCCATCAAAGTAGTAGCTAGGTTAGTTTATAATGTAAACTAATCTATAATCGGTTCGCTAAAAATAAACATCTAAGCAATCAAACCTCACATAAGAGATGAGCTCCGGTCAGCCCAACCCAGACTCTAAGAAACCAGGCTGGCACTGGAGAGGTCATGGGATCCATTTGGATCACCCCAGCATGCGACAAAATAAGTGCCTGTTTGGCATGGCTCGCAGAGGTGTCCTTGTCTTGCATATCTCAGGCGCCAGGTATATATGATGGAGACGGCATCTGCAATGCCTCCGCGACAAAGCAAAGCACCTTGCTTTTGCTGCAAACATATGCATCCCTCTCCAGTGTCAGTCCTTCTCCCGTGTCTCCAGGTTTGCCGCCGCGCGCTAGCTTCAGCGCCTACGATTACTCTATATAAGAGATTATTGCAGGCTGCATATTGGAGTTTACAGCTAGCTAGCTCCTCACTGTGACAGCAATCCGACTTCAACAGATAAATAGATCGAGTGGAGTTTCATCGATCATCGTCGTAGTTGGTCACCATGAGGTTGCCGTGGCCATGGCAGCGGAGGCCGGCGCCGGAGCATGGCGAGGTGCCGGTGGCGGTGGGCACCCACCTCCACGTCGTGGCCAGTGACGACGACGACGACAACGACAACGACAACGATGACAGCGGCGCTGATGCCAGATCCACGGCGTCGTCGGAGCACAGCCACCTCACGCTGCCGGTGGAGGAGCCGGTCCACGTCGACGAGGAGGCCGACCTCGGGGACGGAGGAGTCCACGGCCACGCTCATTACGAGGTGGCCAGATCCAGTTCGTCCGAGGAGCCGCCGAGCGGCAGCGAGGAGAGCGATGGCGAGCCGCATGCCGGGCACCGGTCGAGACACGACGGCTCGAGAGGGAGAAGGAGGAGGAGGAGGCGGCGTTCTGGCCGTGTGCCGGTGTTCATGGTCGCCGGCACCGCCGCGGCCGTCATGCTGCTCGTGCTCGCGGCGCTCGTCGCGTGGAAGAGGAGGCAGCGCGCCGGCAGATAGGTGTGGCAGCCGGGCGTACGGTCGAGCAGCGTGTACGCGTGGGCCGGGTGTGTAAAAGTTCAGCGGACAGCGGTGATTTTTTTTTTTTTTTTTTACGGAGACGTGCTGCGATGGAAGATCACGGTTAATCATGGTCTCACCGTGGTGGACGTCTTTGCCCGCTGTGGAAAATGGATTTACCGTAGCGGGCAACATAAGGTGCCCGCTGCGGTTAATGAGATTATCCACAACGGGCACCTTATGGTTGCCCGCTGCAGTTAATAGTTTCCAAAAAACAAAAAAAACCTGAACCCGCCGGCGAGCCCAATCCTACCCCAAAACCCTAGCGCTACCCATAGCCGCTCCTTGCCGTAGTCGCGCCGCCATAGCCTGGAGCTCCTCACCGCGCCACCACCGGGATTCGCCGGCGGCCACCGGATCCACTTCGTGGGGGCCGTCCCCGTCGTGGATCTACGCCGGCCCTGCCTCCTTGTGCCGGCCCCACCGTGGATCCCGCCGTCGTCTGCAAAGGAAGAGAAAGGGAGATGAAGCAAGAGTGAGATGGAGATGAAGAGTGGATGAGAGTGGTGTACCTACCTCCACCTCCGTGGGTCCGTAGCCATGATGGTTGTCCTCACCGAATCTGTGGCCAAGGACGTCGTCCTCGCTGGATCTGTGGCCATGGAGGTCGTCCTCACTGGATCGGCTGCTGTGGTGGCCGTCTGCGCCAGATCCGCCGAGGAACGGAAGGAGGGACGCCACCGCACGCCGCAACCGAGGGCCCCCGTCGTCGTCCTGTCCTGTCTGACGGGGGCATGGGCGTATGCGCTTGTGGACTGTCATCCACCCCACCGCGGCACCACGGCGGACGCGCACGACGACGTCCCACCTGCCGCAGCCGGCAGCTCCATCTCCACACACACGACCTGGGGCCGACAGGTTGGGACCCGGAGCTCGAGCCCCACAGCCCCGTCGGCTGCGCGTGCTCCCTCACCCGTCCGTCGCCCTCGCCCCGTCCTGCCTTCTGCATGCGCGAGAAGAGGAGAGAAACCCAACCGGACCGGCCGGACCGTGGGGCAGTACGGGAGAGAGAGAGGCGTCTGGCTGGGTGAGGAAGATGGAGCGGAGAAGGATGGAGAGAGAGGCGTCGGGAGAGCGGAGTTTGCGGCGTTTGTGGAGAAGGATGGAGTATGGGAGAGCGGAGTTTGCAGCGTGGAGAGAGAGGAGTGGAGAGAGGGGGAGGTGGGTGGAGTGAGGGAAACCCTAAAGTCTGTGTATATATAAGTCCAGTACATCAAGGTTGGATGTGGGTCTCGCTAGTGTGTTTATTGGGCCACGACCTTTACCATGGCGGGCTTTAAAGCCGCCCGCTGTGGTAAATTGATTTACCGCAGCGGGCATCTTAAGATGTCCGCCACGGAGAATATGAATTTTCTGTGGCGGGCATCTTAAGATGTCCGTTGCGGTAAATCAATTTACCGCAGCAGGCAAAAATGTCCGCCTTGGTAAATAAAAAATGCCTGCTGCGGTATATCGTGGAATTTACAGTAGCGGGCAAAAAAAAAGAGCCCGCCATGAAGTGAACAGTAGCATCGTTACGGAAGTTCTTTTGTGTATTAGTGTGCGAAACAGAGCACAAGCACACAAATATCAACCTTAATTTGTTTATTTATATATTTATAGGGTTCAAATTCAAAACAACTCCTTTAAGACGAGATGATATATAGGGCCTTGTTTAGATCGTGGAAAAAAATGAACCCGATGAATAGTACTACTTTTGTTTTATTTGACAAATATTGTCCGATCGTGGACCAACTAGGCTCAAAAGATTCATCTCGTGATTTTCAACTAAACTGTATAATTAGTTATTTTTTTATCTACATTTAATGCTTTATGCAAGCAGCTAAATATTGATGTGATGAAGAGAGAGTGAAAAATTCTAACTTTTGGAGGGAACTAAACAAGGGCCTATGTGCGAAACTGATTCTTGTAATTTCACGGTGACCTGGTTCATCAGATGCAAATGTTATCATATCCATCCACTCTAGTGTTAGAAAAATGTTGTTTGGTTGGCCAATTGTCTAGCATCCTAGCAGAAAATGGAAAGCAGATCTCGTTCCTCCGGAGCATGGCAGAGGAGCTGATTTTGTATATCTGATGCTGGGCAAAATTAAGTGCTGCCACAACTCCATTTTGCCTAGTTTTCAGGAAGTGTCTAGCCACCAACCGGTTATTTTAGGCTCAACAAATAACTACGTAGATTTTTTCTATAAGCACAAGTCATCTTCAACCTCTTGCTCCTTTTTTCCCCTCCTCACCTCCGGTGCTCCTCCCTGTGTCCCACAACCACAAACACGGTGATTTCGGATCACATGGCCCAGAATTCGGTTGTTTTGACAGTACAAAACAACCGGTTAACCACCTGAGATTTGCCTAATGATTTTCTGACGTCATGTCTTAAGTGGTAAGCGATGTCTCCGTCGACAACGAGACACCAGTGATGACTTTAAAAATCTCCAAATTTGCCGCGTGCTCAGTCCTTCGGAGGTGCTCATACGGGTAGGGTTTGTATACATGTGTTCATAGGGATGAGTATGCGTGCGTGTTTTGGTTACTGTGTAATCTAAAAAAACACTAGCATTTTCTCTGATTTTTTGATACAAAAAGTTACTGGATAATTGGCGGGCTTGGCAGTAATGTGCCACTCCTCGGCCCACTTAATTCCCAAACCCCGACGCGCCGAGTCAACCTTTGGGCCGAAACCGAGCCACCAATGCTCCGCCGCCGCCCGCGCCTCCCCGCAGCCCCCTCGCCGCCGCCGGCGGACGCGCTCCGGCGAGCGTTCCGCTCGGAAGCCGCCCTCGAGGCCATCCGCTCGCACTCGCACTCGCACTCGCCCCCATCGAAGACCGCCTCATCCTCCTCCTCCGACGCGGACGCGGACGCGGACGCGGACGACGGCCAGGCGGGCCCTGCCAGCCTCGCGCTGTACAACTACCCCACCTTCGCTGGCGCCTACGCCGCGCTCGCCGCCCGCCTCTTCCACCAACGCGTCCGCCGCCGCCTCCTCGTCCTACCCTTCTCCTCCGTCGTGCCCTTCAGGTCGGTCTTGGTTCCCGCTCGTGGCTCGCCATTTCGCGTTTCACTGGCTCTTTTTTTAGCGATTGTTTCTCTCATGACGGCGGTTTGTGTTGTTGAAATGAAAATTTCTCGGTCAGAGCCGAGGACTTCAAGGATGCCGGGTTCCAGACGTGCTATCTCTTGGACTTCATTGGGCCCAAGAAGTTTGCTTTCGACCTCGCCCGATTCGTCCCCAGGTGCGTTTCTAGAAAGAATGAGTTGCAATTGCAGTAAAAAATGGGTCACTGGAGTACTGGATGGTGCTTTTCATTGTGCGGCTTAGTGAATCGAGTAGTTAATGGAACACTGATAATTCGTTAATTATTACTGCCGACAATGTTCAAAAGATGACTTGGGATATTACTATATTAGTTAAAGTTTTACTGCTGCTGCCAATGTTCAAAAAAAGGAAGTTGCTTTTGTATGGAAGAATCAAAAGAAAGGAACATATCTACTGTTAGCCTACAAGATTTGCATAGTGATGATAACAGTTTGTGAAGTAAGCTGTTTACAGTCTTAGGTCACTTGAAGGTGCTAATCACTCCATATGGCTCATACTCATGTACATAGTGTAATTGCCCAATGGTCACACACACATTACTTTTTGGCTGATGTATTTGTTTCATTATAGCAAATATTAGGTTGTCAGATCTTGTTTAAGTGAACAGCATGGTAGAGGGTTATAACCTCATGATATGCTGACTTATGCAGTGTGATAGCATTTGATCACCGGCAAAGTACGCTAGCAAGAATCCCCAAGTTGGGTCAGTGCCCAAGCAATGTGGAGCTTCATATTGACATGTCAAAAGGCAGTGCTCGATCTGTATTTGATTATTTTTCCAAGAAACTAGCAGGAACAAAATCTGATTCCGTGAGTAGATAAAAAAACTTCATTTATGTTCATTATCTTGTATGATTAGAAGAAAAACGAGGACGTTCTGTTTCCACACAGAGAACATGTGACAACTTGTTGGACCAAGAAGACGTGGACCGAGTTTCAAATGTTCTTGAGTACATAGAAGATGCAGACTTGCGACGGTATCTGCTGCCTAACACCAAGGAATTTCAGACAGCACTTGGGGATGAACGCGCAAAGTTGAACTGTGCCACAAATCCTTATGTTTTTGAACAGGTTTAGCACTACCTTTTGCCATCATGCTTGTTGTTTGTAAGACCCTGATCTTTTAGCATGGCATGGTCAATGATTGCATTTTTGTATTGGTACCCCCACACAGCTACTACAACTTGATGTTGGCGATCTGCTTGCTAGGGAGAAATCACAGGCTCATGACCGCCTGCAGGTTGCAGGGGAGTTCATACAGAAGCCTTTCAGGATTCAGCTTGGAAGAGGATCATATGGTGAATGTTTGGTATGTGAATAACACGCTCTTGCATTTTATATTGATTTTGTCACTTGTGTTTGTCTAGCTTTGATAGCTTCATGCTGCATAAAGTGCGCAGTACAGCTCTTTTGATTACTGTAGCCAAAACTGCATTGTTTTAGCAAAGGCAGGTGCTTCTTGCAGCCATGAGTGCTCTTGCTTTAGTGATACTATGCTACTAGCTAGTGGATATAGGCATGTTTTGTTCAAATTCAAATGCTTGTACTTGAGCCTTATGTTCTCATCTTTCATTGGTCGATACCTTCCATGTCCCTATAGCACAGTATAAGATGTTCTGTTGTAGTAACTCATGCTTGCCCAGTTTTTTGAACTGGACTTTTGATGCAAATTGATGGAATGGTTTTATGTTTATTCTTAACATGTGTTCTTGGATTGTTGTGTACCTCACCTTGAACTTGTCTGCATGCTTGAGTATAACCAGCTCTAGAGACTGACTTGGCCTATATAATTTTATTTTTGGAAAATATTATACAATTAGCTTTAAAAATGTCTCATTTGCTATAGTAAATGTTTTTCTTTTTTTTTTCATACTATAAGGCAATCAGAGCAGATGGACACACAGAATTGAGCCATGAAATTGGTTTGGAGCTAAGTCAGAGGAGTGCTGCTGCTGGATTAAGGTATGAGCTCTACACAGGTTTAACAGAACATATCCGTGCCTATTTTGTGTTGCTTTGGTAATTTATTGAAGAAGATTTCCCTTTTCATCAAAGGCCAATTGGAGCAGTGGTCTTCATGCAACGGGGTGTCCTAAAGGTTTGCTTGAGGACTACTGACAGTACAGTTAATACATCAGAGATTGCAAAGGTATGAATGATAATTATAGTCTTCAAATCCGCATGGTCTATAGTTGGATTTGATTGTTCATCTCTTGCTCCATGATAAAAATGTAGGCATATGGTGGAGGTGGAAAACAAAGTTCGAGTTCCTTCACTCTAAGAATGGACGAGTTCAACATCTGGACTTCAGTTAACTCATGAATTGAACTGGAAGTGAAATAGTGTTCATACTGCAGGAAACAGGCAGCCAGCTCAGCTGGGCATGGATTTCCTCAATGGTAAAGATGTGAAAATGTGGTGGTCTTGTAGTCCTCCGGTATGGGAGGAAGGAAAGCAAAATCTAGTAACATGGCATGTTGACTGGAGAACAATTTGGAGGGATAATGCTTAAGGACTTAAGGTTAAAACTGTTCGAGAGAAGACTTGATGCCTTTGAAAGAAAGGTTTGCTAGTACATCAAAAGTTATCTCAACGGTGGACGAGCCTGTGGCTCGGTGGTCAAGCCGCTCGATGGGAGTGCCACCCACCCCGAGTTCGATTCTCGACTAGGACGACTCGGGTGTTGCACGTTGGGATTTTTCCCGGATGTGTTTCCTGTAGGTTCCCACAATAGGACTACGACATGCCTGTCGTCTAAGATGTCTGTGCGGGGCTTTAGTGATCTCCAAAAGGACGCGAGTTGTGTATAGGTTGTTCTAAGGGTGTGCGTGTGTTTGTGGTGTGAGTGGGTTGAGCAGAGTTCAGATGCTACAAATTGTATATTAGGAATCCAAGCTCAAAATAAAAAAAAGGTCATCCCAACACACTTCATGCTCTTTCCAATCTTTTAGAGATGATACGGGTGGTGTAAGAAGATTTGTCATACACCAAGGGGCCAATTATAGCTCAGCTCAGCTAAACTTAGTTTCTGTCCAAATTAAGACCTTGCTCCGTAGGACTGTAGGTGAATGCATCGAATGATCAGCTTCAATTAGAACAATTACAAGATGCATAGTTGCATACGATGGGGACATTGACAAACTGCAACCCCAAATTGCAATCCTGCTCCTTAATAATACATTTATGGCTCTTGGTCTGGGTTTAAAATAACTGCATCTCCAAACTGTTCCTCATTACGAACATCTATGTAACATAGAACCACAAAACTGTAGCTTTAGCTTCGGTGAGCGATGCGGTGTTCAGACAAGAACATCTTACATTCTCACTGCATTGTCTATCCATTCTGATGCGGTAATGAATCAAATCCCGCAATACATCGGACCCTCTTGTCTGACCCTTCTCTGGCTCCTTCCAGCATGCCAGGGCCTTAGGACTTGAGCTAGACAGCATATGACGGCATCATGGCAACTAGTTTGCTGCATTCAAGCAGCACATCCACAGCAACAGTGAAGCAAAACCATAGTGGCAGAGTGATTGGTGATGCAGCCATCTTAAGTTCGAACTGAGGAAGATGACAATGTCCAGGGAGCTGACCTTGGAATCAAGCAACCCAAATTCACCCTCTGGCTCTCTTGAGAAGATACCGGAGAGAGAAGAACCCTAGAGCAAAGGTTTGCCAAAACCACCCTGTAGCATTCCTTGGATCAACCTTTTTGGCCAAGAACCAGGCATACACAGCTTCACCAAGATGTGCTGCAACTGCTGTCACAAAGACCAGCCGGATCACCAGCATTGAGCGAAAAACAAACAAATGGATGTCAAGCACCCATTTCAACGGGCCAACTGGTGGAAGATAAGCAGCAGAAAATACAGCCAGCAACCCAATTATTATAGCCAACCAAGTAAATATGGTCGGGCCATCTAGTTCCATTCTCTTCCGCTCCTGCCAATATGAGATAGTTGCAGCCAAGCCTTCCCGGGGGCTCACCATAGGTACATAGCCAAGTTCTTCTCTAGCTTTCAAGAATGAAAAGTAGTGTGTGACACCAACCTATCACAATTAGCAAGCAACATTAGATGTACGATATTAACTTTGTCCAACATCAAACACAACTATTGTTTTGCAAATCTGCTAGCCTAATCAAACTTGCATATGCATATGCATCAAACATAACTAATATTTTGCAAATCTGCTAGCCTAGTCAAAATTGCAACACAATGAAATTGACATGACAATTGCCTTGCATCTTACCATTATATCCATATTTGAAACTATATTGAGTTAGGTAAACTAACAACCTAAAAGAGAGACCAAATGCAACATGACAAAGAGGCTGACCTTATACACTTCAGCAGGAAGAATTAGAGGCTGTGGGATCCATTTACTATCTAACCATGGATAGAACAGTGTAGATATGAATAAAAATATTCTTGAAATGGCAAGGGCGAAAGATGTATCCAGCGTCACTCGAGGAGCAGCATAACCCAAACTTTGAAATAGAGGGCTGATGATAAACTCAAAAGTATTGCATGGGGATCCTGTGAAATGGCCATAGCTCAATAAGTCAATGAAATGTATAATGACAAATATAATCACTGCGCTCTATATCACAGACATTTCAAGAAAACTACTTTTCAGGGGATACTTCCCTTGAGGAGAAAAAGTCCAAATAGTAAGCTTGTTCAAAGGTTCAGTATTTAGTTATTCACTTCTGTAAACATAAGTGAGAGAAGACTTTGTACTTATATTGCAAACAATTCTGTTATCAAGTAATGGATTACCTCATTATTTTAAAAATGAACGAGTATAATCTATGTAAAGTATGAAACTTTAAGCTTTTAGTGTTCAGAACAAATGAAAAGGAAGTCACTAAATAATTACTTTTTTTGGATCTATGCAGTACATCAGCTGAAAATAAATCGCTAGCAATCGCATTACTGCAAAAATCAAGACACCAAAACTCAGATGTTTTCTTTACCTTGATTAGGATTAAACCTTTTTCAAATTAAAGTAATAAAAAAACAGTATGACAAGACAGAAAAACAAAGCACAATGATGGCACCTGCATGAATGTCATTTAGTGACATCACAAAGGTTAATGGCAATTACCATCGCAGATGAAATATGCCTGACCAGCTGCTACAGGGGTTCCCTTCCTGTCAGGAATGTCATCTAAAAGTCCCATGCTTGCTAAGATCAGAGCAAGAACTAGATTATCGATATAGACCCAATCTGTCTTCACATCTGGGCCCCCAATCTTGAAGAATGCTAATCCCAACTTTGCAAGGGACAGGATTCTTGGAAGGTGACGCTCTTCGCCTGGCCCATATATAGCAGCAGGGCGAATGGCACATGTATATAGACGTGTACTTTTATCACTTCTGCAAGATTTCACCAAATGAGTAAGACAGGCTGCATATTATCAAATGCCACTGTTGACTTACAAGATGAAACGAAATGACTACCTGTTGTTTAGGGAGCGATTATGCAACAACACTAAGATTTTCAGAAATCTAAGGAATTGTGCAAAGAGTAGCATTAGCTTAAACTATTTATTACTAATTGAAGTTTTGGCTGTCATCGTAGTCTCCAACAAAGTAAGAAAAGTTGCCATATGTTTCAATTGTGCATCAGCAAAGAATATTTAAACTTGCAATAATATGGAAGTACTTTGATGGTGAATCCATTAATACAAATTAACTATTTCCATGCAACAAGTCTATATACATGTTACACTTGGTATAGTTTTAAAACCATGGCTCATGTATTCAAGGACATCTATTTTCAGGAGGTAAAAGTTACATTACTGTGCACATGACACTGAAGCCTAGAAAAGGGCAAACTTACTTAGCTGGCCGTCCATTACTCTTCAGTACCAACTGTTCAGCAACTGATTTGCTGCGCCCATAAGCATCGACATGGTCATCAATTGGAAAATAAGGCAGCACCTCATTTCCATTGGCGATCGGCTTCCCTCCGAACACCACATTGTAAGTGCTTACATAAACAAGCCTCATGACACCATTTTCATGGCAAGCATCGAGGACGTTGCAGGTCCCGTTTATATTGACCTGATCACATCTCCCGGCCTGCACCATCTCCTTCCCTGACATGCCGTAAGAAGCGAGGTGGAAAACACAGTCCACGCCGCGGAATGCCCTCCGCACTTCATCCTTGTTTCTAATGTCCCCTGTGAAACACGGGCCCTATTTAGTAACTGATGATTCATTCCACAAACCATGTATTGAAACACAGACAATGTGAACCTAATTGGGAGATCGGTGGCAAGACATGGTGGTTGGTATTGGTAGTGCTACTGTAACTATGTCCAGGAACAACTGTGCAAGAGCCTAACTACCTAATTGATACAAAGAGATTAAGCAAATTGTACAAACACAATAATCTGAATCTCCAAGCTTATTTGCATTTTGATTCATAAGCCGAACTAGAACATCCAGGGAATAGTGGCACTCCAAAGCGTCTACGAGCAATCCAATTCTGTAACTTTTTTTTTCTGTGCTACTCAGTAAACCACATGAAGCGGCATTTATTCCACAGCGGCTGCAAAGTAGTAAAACCGTGGTGACTGACTGGTGACGCCGCAGGCCCGCAGCGATCTGACCTGAAGAAGACGGCGAACGGAGGATGGGGCAGGGGGCTGACCTTGGACGAGGCGGACGCCGGCGTCGAGGAGCTGCGGGGACCAGGCGGAGGCGGCGCGGAGGTCGAAGGAACGGACCTCGCGCGCGCCGCGGCGGAGCAGCTCGAGGCAGAGCGCGGCGCCGACGAAGCCCTGCCCGCCCGTCACCGCGAACCGCAGGCCCTCGATCCCCTCGTTCGCGCTCAGATGCATCCTCTCTCTCTCCGCTCCGGATCCCTCTCTCTGTCTCTCGCTGGGGCGCGGGCGGAGAAAACAGAGCCGGGGAGAGTACAAGTACTGTGCAGGTCGCCGCCACCGGCCACCGACGAGCGACAACGACTTGTTTGCCGGTGGTACAGTCGACAGTGGAGTGACTTGAGGCCAACAGTCCAACAAGTTTGTTGACGCTTTGAAAGTGCAATAATAATGTTTATATTTATTTATTTATATATAAACGCTCAATGCCTCAATCCTTCTTTCTTTTTTATTTTTTAAACAGAAACATGTAACACTGTTTAAACGCTCATTGACAGAAGACAAAAAAAAGTGACATTTTAGCAACACGGCAGAGGACAAAGGTTTTTATCATTGGAAGTTTGCTATCAACAACAAAGAAAAAAGGACCTGACAGAATTCTACAATGATTCTGGCTTGTCATCTTCGAAGCAATATATGCAGATGAGACCTAGCTTAGATGCAATCGGATCAGTGATTTAGCCGGTTATACGACTCGACTGCTATCCAAATCTAAACCTTTCATGTAAATAGGTTACCAATTCTGCTTTCGGTATAAAAAGAAAAAAGAGCTGCATCTCCAAACTTTTCCGCATTACGGAACATCTGTGCAGATATGTAATAGAAGAAGCACGAAATATAGATGGATTTTCAGACACCAGCGGAAGTTCTAATCAGATGACAACATCTCATTGCATTAGCATCTATCTATCCATCCTTATGAAAACAAGGTTTAACGCAAACGCCAAAAAAAAAAAGGTTTAATGTACGCTGAGTAATGAATACAATGCTCTTTTTCCGGCATACGTTAACCTTGCTTAACATACGTGAATAATGGATACAACCCTGTTCCTCACCTCAAAAAAACGGAATGAGAACAAAAAATACAATGCTCTTCACATACCAGTTCTTCCTTATACTAAGCATATTCAGATGAATACTCATCATGTTCCTGTGCTGTGCTCACTACAGTTCTGAACATCTATTCTACATTATCTACTCTACTTATTCATTGATACTTCAGAAGAGATGCCATCAAACCTAATCCTTTTGGCCATTCCATAAAGATGATAAGCGTTCAAAGAATCCTCTTTTCTTGCTGACATTCCCTTGCCCCCCTGATGAGGAAGGAGCACCAGCAGCATTCACCGTATCAGCTTCCATTGAGCTGACTGGTTGTTCTGTTTGCATAACAGGATCAACAGCCGCATCATTCCCTTGGTCTATAGGCGTTGCATCAGATGGTGGTGATAGAACATCCCCAGTACAAGTAATATCAGCTTCCACATCTTTGGAAGGTGGCTCCAGTCCATGAGTTAATCCAGGAGCTTTCCTGTGGTCGCTAGATGACTGATCTGATGGGGGTGATAGGACTTCCGCATGAAGTGTTCTCTTTTCTGTACATGGTGATGGCTCCTCACTTCCACTTTCCTTGTGGCATTTTTCTGGAATGCTATTTTGAGCAGAATCCTCTGATCTCTTGAAGACCCCAACCACAGCAGCACCTGCATTTCTGTCACCTGGTAGAGGATCTATAAATTTCAGAACATCAGGCATGGCTTGGAGAAGGGCAGTGAAATTTTTGAAGCCACATGTACTTGCATTAATAGACACATTAATCCTTTTAAGCTCCCTAGCTAGTTCTGAAACACTGATCCCTTGAGGATAAAAGCGGAGCACTCTCTTAATTCCAACAACAACGAATATGGGAATCTTAGGTTCCTTGGTTTTCCTTGTTAAAGCCGGTTTCAGGAGAAAGTCACGACCAGGTTCACTGCATCGACCATACCAAGAAGAGGATGAACCATCAGGTGGATGATTTAAATATTTGGGTCTGAGATCCACCCCTTTAGCTAGATCCTTCCATTCCCACAGATAAGTTGCTGCACTGCGTAACATCTTGGCGCCAGAATCAGGGCAAGAAAGCAATACATTATAATTGCTCATCCTAAGACGATGCAGGATGTTTGCAAAGTCTTTATCCCCAGATAGAAGGAAAAAGTGAGATGGGGGAGGGTTCTGAGCAATCCAAGAGATAAGATCAGACATGAATGATCGATCACAACCATCCTTTCCACCTAGAAAAGGAAACCATATTGTTAGTATGATCAGACAACACTGCATAACTGAAATGAAAATATAAAAAACAAAGTTAAAGAGTGCTATTCTTAAATGGAAAGTTGGAATCAAATTAAAAATTCAAGTGTATCAACTATCTCCAGAAAAGGCAAACAATTTAACATATGAATTGAATTGATGTTTATGGAGTCCTATTTCTTTTAACTTGAAATGGCAACAGCAGCACCAAAGTAATAAGTCACTAATGACTTTCACATCCCAATGTTTGATAATCCATGCGTGTTGGAGGGATTTTTTTTGATAATCCACATTCTAATTTGTTCATCTCGAATAAGGTTAGCTGTAGGCAAACTGCTTCCTTACACTGTTGACACTTATGTACTAGTCTCTGCACTGATCCCTTGAACTACTATACAAACATTGGCCCAACACCCAAATGAAGAAACCTTAGAGAGAAGTAGAAATGAATATCAATCCACATTCCACGAAGATCATACTTGTTACAGCAAGTTTAAGAGTACTCTGAACACTAATCTGAACCAAGCCCCCTTGATTGAGATAAATTGTGGCAATATCTGTCTGTTCGCTTGGTCGTTTCTGGCTGGCTGGTTCTAGCTGCTGCTGATTTTTTATAAGAGAAAAATACTGTTGAATGGCTGGCTGGTTTGGCTGATAAGTTCAAACGAACAGGACAATCTACTGAATATTGAATAGATTCCTCATGATTCCAAGACCGAATCCGTTATTTAAGTACTGTTTTGAACCATAAATGTTGTACTCCCTCCGTCTCTCATTTTGCTAAAAAAAAAAATTCAAAGTGAACTACAATTTAAGAAGGAGGGAGTATAAACTTGTTGCATCCCTAACTACATACAAACAAGCCAATCAGAAGCAACACACCAAGCAATCGTTTTTCACTCCAGTGCCATTCTCTGTCAAGTGTCAACCGCGAAAATTGCTACGAGAGGAAGCGAGGAAATGGGGGAGAGTAGTGTGGGGGAGAGACAGAGGACGCAACTGGAAGGGACGTGCGACAAGGCGACGCCGGTGTCGGCGAGCGCCTCCTGGTCGGCGGGCGGGATGCAGCCGACATCGCCGAAGGCGGTGATCTCGACGGGCCCGCGGATGCCGGCGCGCCGCAGCGCCTCCGTGACGCGCGGGGCGAGGTGGCGCGGGCTGGCGCCGCGCGGGAGGCGGCACCGCTCGAAGTCCCACCACACCGTCACCTTCACCGCCTTGGACTCCTCCCACTCGTCCTCCTCCTGCTGCTGCTGGTGGTGGCTGGAGTGGTAGTGGCGCTGCTGCGCGCCGACGCCGCCGCACCAGGGAGGGGATGCGTGGGAGGTCGGGCCGCGGAGGAGGGTGCCGTGGTTGGCGGGTCGTACGCTGAGGACAAGGCGGCGGGCGCGCGAGGCGAACATGGCGGCGGCGGCCGCGAGCTCGCCGTGGCGGCGGGGTGCCGGGGCTTTAGCAGGCCGAAGGATATAACCCTCGTGGGCTGGGCCTGGCCGGGCACACTGGAAGATAGTGAATGAATTAGTGATTCCTAGTGAACAAGTCGCATCCAAAAAAAAAACAAGTCTATATCTCTTAAACTATCGTTGAAGTCTCATTTTTTTATTAAAAAACCTCAAAAATCAGGGCAAAAAACTCAAAATTTCTTATTTGACACGATTTTATCTTTTACACGTTTCAAAATATAAATGAATGAGACAAAGATTGAGAAGAAGAGAAAGTTGACGTATAGTGCTTGTTTTCTGGTTGGTTGGATTTAAGATCTAATGGCTACTATTTGTCGCCTAAAAAAACAGGCATATGAGAAATCGAAGCTGGCTTATTATTTGACAATATCGTCACTTCCATTTTTGTTTTGGCGTTATAACAGCATGTGGGCCATGGTAATTGACCAAAGTATCCCCAAGTTTTCTCTTTGAATTACCTTCATGTCCAAGTTTAGAGTGCTTTTAAAAGTGGTTGTATCATTTTTAAGAAAAAATAGGTAAATACTCTATAAAATTTGTAAACCACACAAAATGTCTCAAATTCCAAGGTACCCAAGATTAAAAAGTTATTATGATATAACAAATCCAAATAAAATATTTTAAGCTCATGAAACATCTTTAGAAAGCACTCACAATTAGGTTTAGCTCCATAAAAATGAGAAAAATATTAAAAATATAGAAAATTCCCCAAACATTCTAATAATTGAATGAACATTATTATAAACTTTTCACCTATAAGATGCAACTAGCATGTATTAATGTTTAATGCATCCACGCTATGCATTCGTGTTTGTTGTTATACATTTTTCTTTTGCAAAAGTTCTCAAAACACATTCACATATCAATCAGAATGTTTTAAGAATTGTTTAGATTTCATTGATTTTTTCATTTTCTATAGCTAAATATATTTTAAAGCATGTACAAACATTTTAGTGAGCACAAATATTTTCTTGATTTTCTTTTGTAAACTCATATACATTTTCTATACTTTAAGACCTTATAAGGTATTTATTGACTTTTTAAACTAAAAGACAAAATCGCCTTTAGAAACCACTTGACCATGGAAGGTAACTTGATCAGGTTTAGGAGGTCAAAGATAAGTTATCTTGTTTTAGGGTTCTAATAAAGAAGAATCAGACTACGGTGATTCAAAGATTTGTTTTTTTCAAAAGGCCAACAAGGGTTTTGCTAAATTTTTGTAGACAGGGAAATAGAAAGCACAAGACATCCGGCCCTTCTGCAACAATCTTTTTTTTACAAAAAAAAACAAAAGAGAAAGAGGGCAGAGCACAATAAAAATATATATATTTTATAGTTATAATAAATCATAACTGTACAACTAGCAAAAAAAGAGAAATGGCCTAATGGTGCCAAAACACAACCCAATAAACACCACACCCATACAACCACTACGATTGTCTCCGGGATACTGGCAACCATCCTTCAGACTTTTAGAGAGAGATAAAATAGACTTCATTTTTGTAAACCAAATCCATCAATGCTAGGAAATTATGTCCGCTCAAATGTTGTTTGCTAATTTGGATAAAAATTTGGCATAAAACGGAGACCAAGGACAGACGCCAAATTCAAGAAGATTTTCCGTGGATGGGCCGTGGATGCAGGCTGCCGTGGCCCCTAGGCCCATTAACCACTCCGTCCGACCATCGGTTGGCCAAGAAAAAGTTGTCGGACACCAACAAGGGGCCAGGGAGGAAGGAGGTCGTTTAAGGGTGGCCCCACCACCAAGGCGTACGGGGAGCGAGAGGAGGAGGGGTGGGCGGTCTCGCCGGTGTCGCATCGCCGCCGTGTGGCGATTCTTGCACGGGCGTCCTCCGTCGGTCGCCATGGAGACGGCGCATGAGGTGGCCGTTTACATCGACCGCTTCCACAATCTGGACATGTTCCAACAAGGGTATGTAACAAGGATTCGGGGAAAATTTCCTGTCCCTCCCCTTTTCCTTTCAAGAACATGCAAACTTTATCATATATTCTTTCGGTTCTCCTTGATATGCATTATATTGTTTGTTTATTTGGAGAACAAATTTGGCGTCGAAGCAAATCATATTATTTTGGGACTCTTGCTTTCCATTCCCTTGCTTCTTTACATTGTTTGCAATGCATTGGAATTCAATTGTTCCCTTTTGGCCTTGATTTGTTGTTGTTTGGTTGTAGATGGTACCGCATGAAGATTAGTGCCCTATGGGAGGACGAGGAGAATAAAAGAGCACCGATCTCGCCGGCCAGGGTCACGCAATACGAAGGTGCGAATTCACCTTTCTTGATACAGAGATAAAAATCATCCATTCTTCGTTCTGTTATGCGGGAAATATTTTTCGGCATGATTTAACATGTAATGTAATATGTTGTGTTGTATTGTACTCTATCAGTAACTGTTCCTATGTTAATGCGATGACATGCAATTTTTTCCCCTCTTGTTCATCAACAGCAAAAATCATGAACCACTCCTTCATTATGAAAAATATAGAGCGCTAGCTGATTATTATGAGGGAAGCATCGAGTAGGTTTTTTTTTCTCCCAAAGTCGGGGAAATGGCTGTCGAAGTATTATGCAGAACTATTTGACACTCTTGTACTTATATTGTTGAGTAGATTATTAAAATTGATCAACATTTAGGGTACTCTAAACTAACATATCTATTTATTGTATGGGTTTCTGTGGGATATATTTCTTTGCATGATTTGAGGGTTAGAGTGAAAAATGAGTGCTCAGATTGCTTGCCAAACTTCATGATGACCTTTCCCCCAATGCAAAATTTCCTACTTCATTTTGTTTTATAATCTACTTGTACTAGTTCCTAATAATACAACGACATGCCATTTTTTTTTGCTTGTTTCAAGAAAGAAAAGAAAATTTACTGCTTCACTATGATCAGTACTATGCATTAAGCAATCTGCACAGAAAAAAAACTAGTTCAGATTGAAATACTGTGCATTTGGCACTGTAGTTTCTGACTCAATCATCATACCTACTCTTGAACTTATTATATTGTTAAGTAGAGTAGATGATTATCTCAATTCAAGTATATATAAAATAAACATGTAGGCCATCCTAATAATCTGTCCATTGGCTAAATCTTGACATACCTAGAATAAGAAGTTTCTCAAAGGAATTATGATTAAGTGATTATTTTTACAATTTTACTTATGTTTATGTCAAAGTATAGATGAAAAGTTAATATTTCTTAGGACATCACCATGGAAAACTATGTGTTTTGCTACCTCTCATTATTGTTGGATAATATAATATTATTAGACATAATCTATTGCTGTCCCATCATCTGTATCATCTGTTTCCAGCATGGGCAAGGACAGGGAGGTTAGCTAGTTGTGGCCATCTGTGTTTTTGGTCCTGTAGAGCATGGCAATAGGCCTTGCAACTATAGAGGCTTCATCAGCCATGTCTTGGGTTGATGTAAGCATAGTACTAGGAGTAGTTGAGTACTGTAGGTAGCCATGCCTCGTGTACCCGGTAGTGGGTGGAGGATTGTATATAGGGTGTGCTGTGTGTGTGAGTTAGGAGCTCGGCTCGTTTTCTTCTTGGTTCAGAGAGGATCTCGAGGGGGGTCCAGCAGGTACTGCTCGTTTCAACGGTGCTAGGTTCAAGTGTCAACACATGGTATCAGAGCCGTACACATCATCAGACTTAGCAGCCAGCGATGGCAGATGCCATCGGAGCGCTGCATGGCGGCAACGAAGATGCGGAGAGGCAGCTCCAGCCGGTGGCGCAGCCGGTTGAGGTGTGCGTGGTGAGGGAGTACGGCGGGAGCAACTCCTGGCTGATGCTCACCCGCACCAACTACGGCGAGTGGGCTGTCCAGATAAAGTGGAAGTTCCGCGCCCGGCAGTGTTGGGAGGCCATGGAGGTCGGCAATGCCGGTGAGGAGGCGGAGGTGGGCATCATGGAGGCGCTCATGGCCTCCACCCCGGGCGAGGTCCATGAGGCGCTCGGCCAGAAGAAGACGACGAAGGAGGCGTAGGAGATGCTGGAGTCGCTCCGTGTAGGCTCGGATCGAGCCAAGCGGGCCAAGGTTCAGCAGCTGCGCTGAGAGCTCAACGACATCCGGTTCAAGTCTGAGGAGCCGGTGGAGGACTTCGTGCTTCGTCTTCAGTCACTGGCGAGCCAGCTCGCCACCTATGGCAAGCCGGTGGAGGACGAGGATCTCATCAGCAGGCTGCTCTGCGTAGTGCCTCCGAAGTACTCGCAGCTCTCCATGTCCATTGAGACGATGTTGGACATCTCCACATTGTCTCTGGAGGATGCGGCTGGGTGGCTGCGGGTTGTGGAGAGTCGTGGTGCAGCACGGCCGGAGAAGGAGAAGCCCAAGCCGATGCCGACGGAGGAGGAGTGGACGGCGCTGATGAAGGAGAAGCACTGGTCCGAGGAAGGCTCCAGCCGTGGCGGTGATGACCGTGGCGGCAACAGCGGCAAAAAGCAGGGGAAGGCTCCGGTGGACAAGAAGAAGGGCAAGAAAAGGACCGTTGCCCCCAACGCTTGCCGGAAGTGCGGCAAGGTGGGGCACTCGGCACGTGAGTGCCCAGAGAGGAAGGAGAAGAAGGAGGAGACGCATCTGGCTCAGGACGATAGCGACGATGAGCATGCGCTTTTGATGGGTGAGTACTGCGCTCTGCAGAAAGGCAAAACAGGGGAGGCGAAGGCGGAGCAGAGGACAGCGCCACAGGCCGTCGAACTTGATGAGCCATGGGTGTAGGCACATCTGGGCGCAGTTGGCAATGAGAAGGAGCAACAGTGGTACCTCGACTCTGGCGTGAGGAACCACATGACTGGGTGTCGCGCCGCCTTCACCGACCTCGACGCGAACAAGACCGACACGGTCAACTTTGAGGATGTGTGGCAGAACCTCCTAAATCATATGGCTCACATGCATGATTATTGTCTAAACAGACTCCAAATAACCATGACTGTGTTCCATACGACTTAAAAAGTCTGTCGGGTAAATCCTGCATCATCCATGATTCTCCGAGCAGGATCAATCGTTGTAGAGAAACATTACAGTATTACAACAGTTGAATATAAATAATATACATCGGAGTAAAACAGCGAAAGACTCACAATAACATAAGTTTACAAACCTTTGAGTTTCAAATATTTACAACCATAAAATTTAGATTGTACAAACCATAATAGTAGTGGGGTAGTAGTATATAACTTTATTACAAAACCAAATGAAAAGCTCTGCCCACGAGCTAAACATGTTACTCGTCGTCACTTTCCTCGACGACTGTCATGCAGCAGGATGCAAAGCACTCCTGCCCATGAGGCTCACCTGCAATAAGGGTTCAACAAACCTTGAGTACAAAAGTACTCAACAAGACTGACCCGACGAAAAATAGGGGTGGAGACTCCAGAAATGTAGGCTAGAGGGACAAGGTAAGGCTTGTAAGAGATAAGAAATTTTACGAAAAAGCTTAACAGAAAGAAAAGTTTGCTTGGACTAGCTCCAATTATCAACCAACTTCATTATTAAACCTTAAACTTTGTTTAAGTTGTTACTATGATGATGAACAACGATCGAGTCTTCTTCTCTGAGAAGCAACGGCAATTCAAATCCATTTTCATACCCAGCTGGGACCTAGGTCACTGGAATACCGGAGACTTTAACTCCAATGCACCCCAGATGAACCGATATACCGGGATAACAACCGCAGCCGTATATCACCACATGGCACCCATGAGCTCTGCGGCCCAGCGTACCGAGATACGTTGGAACTTAAACCCCACAGTAAAACACACTATGACACAGATGGGATCTCTGGCCCCACGCTAGGTCACTCCATGATATACACGGCTCCAACCATCCGTATATCACTTCATGCATGTGGATTTTCTAATTTCTCGATATCAACAGATCACCATCGATACGGGACCTAGGGCATCAACAGACGGAAACACTACAGAGGGACTCCATTCCCAATGCAAGTTAACCGTCCGAACTCGATTTATTAACTATCATCATGATTCCAACGAGAAAACCAATCTCATCTTTTTTATTCTTTTGCCTTTGAACAAATAATTAAATAAGCAGGGCTAAGCATTACTACTTATCTTTCTAAGCAGGTAACAAGGAATAAGGAAATGAGACAGGTAATGTAATTGGTGGGT
>CM041636.1:46969706-46983936 GCA_023333625.1 Bothriochloa decipiens
GTTAACTACGCCATTTAAGAGGTTAATTAAACACATAAAATAACGTTGATTAAGCCCTAATGACATGATTAAGGTAAGCACAAGCAATTAATTAAAGTGCCAAAGGTCATTAGGGTTAATGACCCAAGGTCATCAATCAATCCCAAAGTCAAACAAATCCTATAATGATTAAGCTTAACTAAAGGGGTTAATTAATTATTTAAAAGCATTAAATAAAGGTATAAAAATTAAAGTTATCAAATTAAGGCCAAAATTTTATTTTAGAAAGCTCTTAGCCTAATTAGATGGCAAAACAAATTTCAGAATTAAAAGCCAATTATTTTATTTATTAAAAATCATTGAAGGTCCATTTTTCAATTAAAAGGTCTAATTTTAACCTATGCAAAAATTACTCAAATTTGGCATTTCATATTTTTCCTAGGTAGATAGTATCATAAAGAACACTCACAAAAATTTTCAGAATTTTTAGAGCTATTTATGAATTACTATGATTTTTCAAAGAAAATAGCATTTAAATTATTTTTCGAAAATAGAAAAAGAAAATCGGCACACTACTCCCGCGCTGACCGACGGCGCGCCGATGGTTGACCGACGATTCCTCGCCGTCGGCGAGGTCTCCGGCGACACGGTTTGTCCCTACAGGCTCATCTCGACACGACGCGTCGATTGAGGTAGCTAACGGCGCGGCGGCGGCACCCACGCCGGCGGCGCGGCGGAGCTCGGGCGCGGCGGCGTCGCTCACCGGAGCGGTTTCCGGTGATGGCAAGGTCACGGGCATGCGCAGGGTACTCAAACGGACTGATTTGGCAACTAAATGACATCGCTTCCTAGTTCCTGGCCAAAGCAGCAACGCGCGCGGCGGAGCGGCATGGCCGTGCCGGCGGCGAGCCACGAGGACCGGCGGCTACGACACGGGATTGATGAAATTGATGGCATAGATAGATGCAGGAGCTCACCACGGCACTGATGCGCACGTTAATGGAGGCTCGGAGTGGCTGGGTTGAGCTGCGGACGTCGGCAGTGATGGCGGCGGCGGCGCTCCGATGGCAAGGTCGGTGTCACCGGCGTCCCTGTGTAGCATTAAGCCAGCCAAGGTGCGCATGAGGTGCAAGATGATATGGGGAACACGATTGCGGGGTTAAAGGTAATATATATTCACCCTGTGCGGCGGTTGGCGGCGAAAACGCCCGCGGCGGCTCGGCGACCGGCCGTGGAGAAGACGACGGCGCACGGGCAGCTCGGGTGAGGAGCGCGAGCACGAACTGGCTCAAAATGACCGTGATGATGTGGCAGAGCTATTGGCGAGAGCAATCAGACAGTGGTGAAGCGTCGGTGGCGAATTTGAGTGGCGGAGCGAGGTCGTCGGCGACGGCGGCGGGAAGAAGAAAGAGGAGAAAACGGCCATGGCTTCGGTATTTATAGGGCGGAGGCGACGTCTGGACTGGCGACACGAAGACGATGAACCTTCACATGTCCAGGAGTGCGCTGGCAGTCGAGGAGGTGCGGCGGTGGTCGGCGGCGTGCGATGAGAAGCTGGCGATGGCGGCCGAGGATAGGTTTCGGTACTGTTCGAGAAAATTATAGAATTTGCCATCCGTTTCAAAATACAAATTACTCCAAAATTTATATAAGAACATGAAAATCTCCAAAAATATCATTTGCATAACTTTTCAAGAGCTACACTTTTCCTTTAACTGGCCTCCTCAAATTCTGTTTCGATTTTGAAATTTGAATTCAAATTCAAAAAGGGGATAAAACCCTAGAAAAAACATTTGAAATTACTTTTGATTTTTCAATAAAACTTGAAAATCTTCAAAACTATGAAATGTTTATCTTTCCAAACCAAACCTTTTTAATGTACAAAATTTTCCAAAATTATGCATAATTTTTGAATTATGGTTTTAAAATCAAAAGGGGACAAATGCTGGAAAACTGTATTTTCAAATTCATTTGAAATTTCTTGTGGAAACTTGAAAAACTTTATATACCAACTTTGTAGCTCTTGTCATGATCTACAAACTGTATTTTTAGAGTATCTCCAAATTCTTTATAGATTTTGAATTAGAGAAAAGGGGAAACTAGGTTTTAAAATAAAGGGTTTTTGAAATAGAATTCAAACTCGATTTGGTGTCTAACTTAATTGGTTGGTCATTAGTGATCACAAACATCATCCAAGGAAATTTTTAGGTCATTGACCCAATGACACCCTTGGTTGACCAAGTTGACTTTTGAAAAACTTTATATAGTATTCCCAATTTGAATTTAAATTTGAATTGCCAGACTTAGAAGTAAGCTTTGGAATCCAAATTCAACTCCAAATATGGAAATCATTTTTAGTGTTGGACTTAGACTTATACACTATGCTTGACACTAGTGTAAACACAATTTATACCTCAAGTACATAGAGTATAAACTAAGCATTTGCGATGACATTCGAAAGTAGGGTTTTATTATTTCATGTGACAAAATATTCCAGAAACACAATCAACCTATGAAATGTAAACTTGTTTAGTTGATTGCACATTAAGGTTGATTTAAACATGAAAGCTTTGCGATGCATATGATGACATGGTATGTTTTAGTTAATATAACACCAGAGGTGTTATAGGATGGCCCGTGGGTGGACATCCATAGCCAAGGCACGGTCGTCTTCCAGTGCCAGAACGGGGAGCAGCACGCGTTGACAGATGTGTACTTCATCCTGCAGCTCCAAGCAAGCATCGTCAGCCTGGGGCAGCTTGACGAGCACGGGGCGGAGGTGCTAATCTATGATTGCATGCTGTGGATCAGGGACAAGGAGCGGCGTCTTCTCGCCAAGGTAACACGCTCCCAAAACCGCCTCTATCTTCTTGACTTGAAAGTGGAGCATCCTGTGTGCTTGGCGGTGGTGTCCACGTAGGAGCTGTGGCTGTGGCATGGCCGGTTCGGCCACCTGAGCTTCGACGCTCTGGGTTGGCTCGGGATGATGGTGACCAGGTTGCCACGAATCAAGCATGCCGGGGAGCTGTGCGACAGCTACCTGGCGGGGAAGCAGAGGCGGCTACCGATCCCGAAGGCGGTGAAGTACTGCGCGGTGGATCCGCTCAAGCTGGTCCATGGGGACCTTTGCCGGCCAATCACGCTAGCGACGCACGGCGGGCAGAGATACTTCCTCTTCCTCGTGGACGACTGTAGCCATTACATCTGGCCGCAGCTCCTGACGAGCAAGAGCGATGCGGCGGACGCCATCAACCACTTCAAGGCACGGGTGGAGGCAGAGTGTGGCAAGCGGCTGCGTGTACTCCGGACCGACCGCGGTAGCGAGTTCACGGCGCTGGAATTCTCCGAGTACTGCATCAAGGAGGGGGTGGTTTGACATCTCACAGCACCCTACTCACTGTAGCAGAACGGCATCGTGGAGCACCGAAATCAGACCATCATCAGCATGGCGCGCTCGATGATGAAGGCCAAGCGGATGCCGGCGGTGTTCTGGGGAGAGGCGGTCACCACCGCTGTGCATATCCTCAACCGGTCGTCGACCAAAGCCCTCGAGGGGAAAGCGCTGTATGAGGCGTGGCACGGGCGCAAGCCTAATGTTTCGTACCTACGTACCTTCAACAGCATCGGCCATGTAAAGGCCACCAAGCCAGGCCTCGGCAAGCTGGAGGACAGGAGCACCCGCATGGTGTTCCTTGGCTATGAGGAGGGGTCGAAAGCCTATCGGCTATACGACCCGGTCGGCGGCAAGGTCATGGTGTCCCAGGATGTGGTCTTTGACAAGGCAGCATCATGGACCAGGAACAGGCCGGATGCATAGGGCCTCGATCAAGATGGTGGCGGGCTCTGTGACTCATTCATCATAGAGTAGCTGGTCATCCATGGCCATGGCGAGGCACCGGGGACCAGGGAAGTTGCGATGCTGGAGGCAGAAGAGCCAGCAGCGGAGGAGCTATCCTGACCGCATGGAGCAGGAGCCCCTGCCCTCGACCACACCCGATCGAACCAACGGAGTGGTCTCGTCTGGGAGTTGGTAGGTCTTGATCGCACGCTAGACGGCCACGACCGCCAGGGGCGTCTCGATCGCGAGGCTTGGCTCGACCCCGTGTCAAGCGGCCTCGATTGTGAAAGGGTTGTTCTTGACCGCGTGTTTGGGGGCCTCGACTGTGAGGGCTACCTCGACCGGGAGACGTCTGGCCTCGACCCCGCGACGGGTGGCCTTGGCCACGTGTCGGGAGGCCACAGCCATAGGACAGGCGGTCTCGAGCACGACCGTGGCACAGGAAGCCCCAACCGCGGGTCGGGTAGCACTGACCACGGGTCAGTTGGATCAAGTGCGGGCCGGGGCAGCTTGCTCGCGGGAGGGCCCTCGACCACGGGACCAGGAGGCTCATTCGCGGGAGGCACGGCCACGGGAGGAGCCCAGACCATGGGACAATGGGGGTCGACCTAGGCAGGGGTTCCCTCGACTGCTAAAGGGGCCTCGATCGCTGATCAGGAGGCCTCGAGTGATGGAACTTCTCCGCTGTGAATGACCCCACCTCGAGGAACAGAGATGGAGCGAACCATCGAGTACGCCACTCCACCAACGAACATCTCAGAGTTCATGGATGCATACCACGAAGGGGAGGAGGTCTGGTTCTGCTATTTGGATGACATTATGGCAGATATGGCAGCGCCCCCCGACAACGACCGTACTCTACTTCTGATGAGTGCAGAGGAGCCGACCACGTTTGCCATTGTGGAGCATGACGCAACGTGGCGGAAGGCGATGCTAGAAGAAATGAAAGCCATCGAGGAGAACAAGACCTGGGAATTGGTCGATCTGCTGGTGGGATGCCGGCTGATTGGACTCAAGTGGGTCTTCAAGGTGAAGCGGGACGAGCGCGGCGTAGTGGTCAAGCACAAGGCGTGGCTCGTGGCGCAAGGTTTTGTGCAGCGCAAGTGGATCGACTTCGTGGAGGTTTTGCCCCCATCGCGCGCATGGAGTCCGTGCGGCTCTTGCTTGCTCTCGTCACTGCCAAGGAGTGGCAGGTTCACCACCTCGACGTCAAGTCGGCGTTCCTCAACGGGGACCTGGCGGAGACGGTCTATGTCAAGTAGGCGCCGGGTTCGTCATCAAGGGCATGGAGAAGAAGGTGCTATGCCTGTGCAAGGCTCTCTAAGGCCTGCATCAGGCACCACGGGTGTGGAACACCAAGCTCGATGCCACTATGGTTGAGCTCGAGTTCGGGAGATGTGCCACAGAGCACGCACTGTACACCCACCGACGGGGGAAGGAGCATCTCATCGTCGGGTGTACGTGGACGACCTCATCGTCACCGGCGCGCGGGCTCAGGACATCACCAATTTCAAGGAGGAAATGGTCATGCGGTTTCGGATAAGCGATTTGGGTGCCCTGTCTTACTACCTCGGCATCGAGGTGAGGCAGGGGGAGGACGCCATCTGCCTGGGGCAGCGGGCCTACGCGCAGAAGCTGCTCGAGCGGGCGGGCATGGCAGGCTGCAAGGCTATGGCCACGCCAATGGAGAAGCGCATTAAGCTCTCGAGGCAGAGCACTGTGGCGAAGGTGGATGCTATGCTCTACCAGAGCATCATCAGCGGGTTGCACTGGCTGACTCACACGCGGCCGGATATTGCTTTTGCGGTGGGCTATGTGAGCAGGTTCATGGAGGATCCGCGGGAGGACCACTGGACGACCGTCAGCGCTTGTTGTGCTATGTCCAGGGCATGGCAGAGTGGGGAATTGTCTTTCCCAAGCGCAGCGGGCTTCAACTTAAGGTGTTCAGTGAAGCGCCGCCCAAGGCCAAAGAGGGCGCACTGGGACTCACGTCGTTTAGCAACGCTGACATGGCGGGTGATGTGGACGGGCGGCGGAGCACCTATGGCATGCTTGTCTTTCTTGGCGGAGCGCCTATCACCTGGCAGTCGCTGAAGCAGAAGATGGCCTTGTCCACCTGTGAGGCAGAGTATGTGGCTGCGGCCATGGCGGCGTGCCAGGTGGTCTGGCTGCGTCGGCTGCTGACGGAGCTCACCGGAGTTCAAGCTCAGCCACCGGCACTCAAGATGGACAAATAGCCAGCAATCACACTGGCAAAGAATCCCCTCCTCCACGACAGAAGCAAGCACATCGACGTGAAGTTTCACTTCCTTCGTGATTGCGTCGATGGAGGGTAGCTGGTCATCGAGTTTGTCGACACTGGTCGGCGGCTCACTGACATCCTCACCAAGTCACTCGGGTGTCTTCGGTTCCAGGAGCTGAGGAAGATGATTGGCATGGCGGAGGTCAAGGGCTAGCAGCAGGATTAGGGGAAGATTGTTAGACATAATCTGCTGCTATCCTATCATCTTTTTCCAGCATGGGCAAGGACAGGGAGGTGAGCCAGTCGTGGCCATCTGTGTCTTTGGTCCTATAGAGCATGGCAATAGGCCGTGCAACTGTAGAGGCTCCATCAACATAGTATTAGGAGTAGTTGAGTACTGTAGATAGCCATGCCCCGTGTACCGGGTAGTGGGTGGAGGATTGTATATATAAGTTATGCAATACAATGGAAAGAGTAGCTTCTTTGACACCATATTCAGGCTCTGTCTTCAGCCAACGCAGAGAACAGAGGGTGTGCTCTGTGTGTGTGAGTTGGGAGCTCGGCTCGTCTTCTTTCTTGGTTCAGGGAGGATCTCGAGGGGGGTCGAGCAGGTACTGCTCGCCTCGACGGTGCTAGGTTCAAGCGCCAACACGAATGTTGGCCCAGCCCACAAGGCCTTACATGCCTGCTCACCCCAAAAGCCTGAGCTGTTGGGGGAGATGCACCCCACCTTATAAGTTGGCCACTCCACGTGGTGGGCCCATAACCAATGTTGGCCCAGCCCACAAGGCCTTACAGGCCTGCTCACCCCAAAAGCCCGAGCTGTTGGGGAAGATGCACCCCGCCTTATAAGCTGGCCACTCCCCCATCGGCTAACCGATGTGGGACTATCCCAACAAATACAATGCTAGAACAACAAATATGTGTTAACCCTCTTGCGGTGGTTTATTATTATCATGTTTATTTAAACCTTGGTAGTATAAATCTAGAACATCTAGGAACAGAATGAAGTTTTGCTTTTTTTTGACATTTTCCTATATGTCTTAACCATATGACTTTTGAATTCAAAAATTTGGCTAATAGATAATGACATGCTAGGTGGATTATGCAGCTATTGATATTGGTGTGAAGAGCTCATCATTTGGCTTTTGGAAAAAAGACGATGTTGACAATAGCTTCTATACACAGCCATTTCTTGTTAAATATTCTAGGCAAGATATTTATCTATCAGTTATGGTGTCCTTCTACATACCCAACAGTGAAAACGAGGTTAAGTCTTATAAATTTTACTTCTGTTAATGAACCTTGTTTACTTTTGCCTGATCTGTACTCTCTCCATTCTAGGGTCCAGCAACTTCTGCTGTTATATTGAAGTTCGAGCTCATATATATCCCAACACTGGGGAATTGGTGGTGTGTATGTTATTCTCTTAAATTACATGTGCACCCAAAATTTAACAGTCCACATTCATCAACTCTGATAAGCTGCTTCCTTTTGCATCATAGGACTGAAGTTCAAGATTCAAGTGATGATACAGATTTGATCCCTATCCATGAATTTAGGATACCACATAGAGCACTCCTGGGCTTACAATCATATTGTCCTGTCCATTTTGACGCTTTACACTCGGCACTTGTGGATCTGACAATACACATAGTGTACCTGAAAGCCCCTGTGACTAAATCATCATCACTGAAGGTACACAGGTTTGTGATTCTTTAATATTTTTAGATATCTTTTCCACTACAATCCTTTTGTGATGTTGCTATAACATAATCCACATGTATATGCTTGTAATTAATATGTCACAAATATAATATTACTTGAGATTCAACCAAGCATCAGCTGCAGACCATATGCTTATGCCATGCCAGCCGATATGCATTTAGTAATAGATGTGAATAAATTGCATTCTTATTTTTATGAATAAAAGTTGGTCTGTAACATGCAGCCGCTGGAACAAAGTTTTGGCTCAAAGGCATATGATATTGTGAAGGCATCACTAATTTCTAGGGAAATACTTCTTGAAGAATTGAAGAAGATCAGTAATGCTATTGGTAACACTCTTGAGGATTTATATCACACTGATTTAACTCTTGGTAAATATGAGACAATTCAACCATCAAAGTCAGGTTCGCCCAGTTACAATAATGGGCAAGGTACCTCCACAAAGTGTAGTCCCCAGATGACTGTCTTGCGTGATTTTCTTGAGATACACTTCAATTTTCCTGAAAAAAGTTTTCTATTGGAATATCTGTATTTATTGGAATATCTGTATTGATTGATGCATCTCACAACTTGTTTCAGAGTTCTGGTGTTGTGGTTGGAAGCACTGATGATATCTTGCTGTATACTCTATCCGAGGAGGGATTGTTTGAACTATTTCAAACTGTGAGCAGCCAACTCTCATTCATATGGAGTGAGTTCTTGAAATTTCACAGGTGAGTTACCTTTCTCATGCCTTTCATTTTATAAGATGGGTGTTTCCATTGATCGGGTGTTTCTTAGTCTTACGGTTTCTTAGTTATAAACTTATAACAAACAACAACAACAACATAGCCTTTTGTCCCAAGCAAGTTGGGGTAGGCTAGAGATGAAACCCAAAAGAGACCAGAAAACAAAGGACACATAGAGGGTATAAGAAAAAAGGATTACGGTTCAAACACGTTAATTGCTAGTCTCCAAGCACTTCTATCCATAGCTAAATCCCTAGGGATATTCCACTCCTTAAGGTCTCTCTTAACCGATTCGTTCCAAGTCAGTGCAGGTTGACCTCTACCGTTCTTTACATTATCGACCCGCTTTACAACCCCACTACGCACCGGCGCCTCAGGTGGCCTCCGTTGGACATGGCCAAACCATCTCAACTGGTGTTGAATCAATTTCTCCTCAATTGGTGCCACCCCAACCCTATTCCGAATATCGTCATTCTGGACTCTATCCCTCCTTGTGTACCCACAACACCATCGCAACATACGCGTCTCTACTACACTCAATTGCTGGATATGTCGCCTTTTTATAGGCCAACATTCAGCACCGTATAGCATCACCGGATGAATCGCTGTCCTATAAAACTTACCTTTTAATTTCTGAGGCACCCTTTTGTCACAGAGGACACCTGAAGCTTGACGCCATTTCAACCAACCGGCTAAGATTCTATGCCTAACATCTTCATCGATGTCGCCATCCTTTTGTAGCATCAATCCTAAATACCAAAAAGTATCCTTCTTGGCCATCACTTGCTCATCGAGACTAACATCTCCCTCCTTATTCCTAGTCGCGCTGAAGTCGCACCTCATGTACTCGGTCTTTGTCCTACTAAGTCTAAACCCTTTCGACTCTAACGTGTGCCTCCATAGTTCTAACTTCCTATTAACCCCTACCCTTGTCTCGTCAACTAGCACCACATCATCAGCAAAGAGCATACACCAAGGGATATCACCTTGTATGTCCCTTGTGACCTCATCCATCACTAAAGCAAATAAATAAGGGCTCAATGCTGACCCTTGATGTAGCCTTATTTTAATTAGAAAGTCACTAGGGTCGCCATCATATGTTCGAACACACGTCACCACATCCCTGTACATATCCTTGATGAGGATGATGTACTTAGTTGGGACTTTGTGCTTTTCTAAGGCCCACCATATGACATTTCTCGGTACTTTGTCTTATGCCTTCTAGAGGTCAATAAAGACCATGTGCAAGTCCTTCTTCTGCTCCCTATATCTCTCTATCAACTGTCGTAATAAGAAAATCGCCTCCATGGTCGACCTACCAGGCATAAACCCAAATTGGTTTTGGGTCACACTTGTCACTCTTCTTAGGCGATGCTTGATAACCCTCTCCTAGAGCTTCATCGTATGGCTCATCAACTTAATCCCACAGTAATTAGTACAACTTTGAACATCTCCCTTGTTCTTGAAGATCGGTACTAATATACTTCTCCTCCATTCTTCAGGCATCTTGTTTGATCAAAAAATGAGGTTAAAAAGCTAAGTTAACCATACTATCGCTCTGGCACCTAGGCATCTCCACACTTCAATGGGGATACCATCAGGGCCCATCGCCTTACCTTCCTTCATCCTCTTTAAAGCCTCCTCGATCTCTGCCTCCTGAATTCTTCTCACGAAGCGTCTGTTGGTATCGTCATATGAGTCATCCAACTCCAAGGTAGGACCCTCATCATTCTCCCCATTAAACAACTTGTCAAAGTACTCTCTCCATCTGTCCTTGATCTCCTCATCCCTCACCAAAAGTCGATCTGTCCCATCCTTGACGCATTTGATTTGGTTGATGTCCCTCGTCTTCCTCTCGCGGATCCTAGCCATCCTATAAATATCCTTCTCCCCTTCCTTCGTGCCTAGCCGCTGGTAAAGGTCATCATACGCCTGACCTTTTGCTACACTCACCGCTCGTTTTGCAGCCCTCTTTGCTATTTTATAGCCCTCACTATTGGCCGCACTCTTGTCATGGTGGAGGCGCTTGAACCACTCCTTCTTCTCCCTAATAGCCCTTTGCACCTCGTCATTCCACCACCACGTGTCTTTCGCTTTCCGTTTGCCTCCCCTACTCACTCCAAACACATCTGAAGCCACCTTCCGAACACATGTCACCATCTTTAGCCACATGTCATTTGCATCTTCTCCTTCTTCCCACGGCCCCTCGCCTAGCACCCTCTCCTTAAATGTTTGCGCTGCTTCCCCTCTAAGCTTCCATCACTTTGTTCCCGTAATCTTGGCCCGATTGTCCCAGTGGATACGTACCCGAAAGTGAAAATCCGCCACCACAAGCTTGTGCTGAGGGACAACACACTCCCCAGGTAACACCTTACAATCTAAGCAAGAAAATCTATCCCCCTCCTTGCAAGGATAAAGTCAATCTGGCTCAGGTGTTGTCCACTATGAAAGGTCACTAGATGAGATTCCCTCTTCTTAAAGATAGTGTTCGCTATCAACAAATCATAGGCCAACGCGAAGTTCAAAACATCCTCCCCCTCTTGATTTCTACTACCATACCCGAAACCCCTATGCACCCGCTCGAAACCTACATTAGTCGCACCCACATGGCCGTTGAGGTCTCCTCCTATGAAGAGTTTCTCACTGATAGGCATGATACTAACCATACTATCGAGATCTTCCTAAAACTGCCTCTTGGTATTCTCGCAAAGACCTACCTGTGGGGTATAGGCACTGATCACATTTAGAGTCGAGTCTGTAACTACCAACCGGACTAGGATAATTCGGTCGCCTTTTCTCCGCACATCAACCACTCCATCCTTAAGGCTTCTATCGATCAAGATGCCTACACCATGCCTACCCGAAGTTGTCCCCGTGTAACAAAGTTTGTAGCCAGTATCCTCCACCTTCTTCGCCTTCTGGCCCTTCCATTTAGTCTCCTATACGCATAGAATATTTACACGCCTCCTAAATGCTGTATCAACTAGCTCTCTTAACCTACCCGTTAGAGACCCTATATTCTAGCTACCTAGACGAATCCTAGTTGGCTCGGCTAGCTTTCTTACCCTTCACACCCGTCGAGGGAAGTGCGAAGACCCTAGCTCATTTATCACTACACCCAGGCGCAGATGTAGCGTCACAAAGGTTGCAACGACCCGACCCTTGCTCATTTATCATCGTACCTGGATCACGATATGACGCGCCACTAAGGGGATGACGACCCGGCCCTTACCCATTTAATACTACACCCGGGTTTTGATGTAGCGCGTCGCTAAGAGGGTTACGCCCCAATGAATCTCTTGTGGGTTTCATATCCATGAGAGTGGCTGGTTTTGAAATATTGGTTAGCCGAACCTAACACACCCTCCTCCTTTACCCGGGCTTGGGACCGGCTATGTTAAAATGACTCAAGAAAGTCTTTCAATCAACATAGATGGAGTTCTAGTTATAAACTTATAACTCTTTCATAATATTCCACCAAATTTTTGTTGATCTGATGCAGGACGCATAAAGTCAAGATATTGAATTATTTGCACGATATGTGGGATATTGATCGGAAAGCAGAATGGTCAATATGGATTATGCATTCAAAGATTGAGATTCCACATCGCTATTTGAGAAGCATGAATGACGATTCTCCTCGCCATTTGATTCGGATTTCCAGTTCAAGAAAAGTCCATCATGATGTAATTACCTTCCCTTGAATGTTTACCATTGATCAGTCTTATTTTATATGAGAAACTTCCCTGACTTGAATATTTTCTTGTTGCTATAATATATATTTGATTGTTCCATGTATTGTGTAGCCTATGGAAAATTCGATGTCACAGGCTGAACTGCACAGGAAAAGTATAGCACAAATGAAGGTTAGTGGGTCTTTCTTCAAGTCAGGATTACTATTCAAGTTCTACTCTACGCTTATGGTACTTTTAGAAAAAGGATACTAATGGAAAGCATACTGCAGATTAACACACCGTCTGTTCAAGATATGCATATTTATGCTGATCCTTCATGTATACCTGTTGTCCGCATAGAGCAGCATGTCATGGTTATTCCGCAACATAGTTCTAGCAAGGATTTTCTGACAGATGACTCAGAATCAGCGGGTACTATTCTGCCACCTCTACTACAAGGACAATCATTGGAGGAAAAAAATGGTGGTTTCAAGAGTAGCCGCATTTTACGAGCTGTCATTTTTGTGCATGGATTTCAGGTAAGTTTCTTGGGACTGGTAATAATTGTTTCAGCCTTATCACATATATCTGCAACACATTTAGTTGAAACTTCTGCTGATCCCAAAAATAAATAGGGACATCATTTGGATTTACGTCTCGTTAAAAACCAATGGCTTTTGCTTGATCCTGGAGCTGAGTGCCTACTGTCTCAGACAAATGAGGATCGAACGTCTGGAGATTTTAAAGAAATGGGTAGAAGGCTGGCTAATGAAGTAGTGGCATTCCTCAAAAGGAAGGTGGACAAGTATTCCAAAAATGGAGGTTGCAAAGATATTAAGCTTAGTTTTGTTGGTCATTCTATTGGTAACATTATCCTCAGAAGTGCCCTCACAGGTATTTATTTTCAAATTGGACTTCAGAATTTCCCCCTTCCTAACTGGTATGTGAATGCGATGACCAATCTTATCTTTCTGTTTCAAAAGAACCAAAATTGGAGCCATTTCTGAAGAACCTATATACATACATGTCCATATCGGGGCCTCACTTAGGTTACTGGTACAGTCCAAACTCTTTGTTCAACTCTGGCCTCTGGATCATGAAGTGGCTCAAGGGAATGCAGTGCATGCATCAGCTCACTTTCAGTGATGATCATGACCCACAGAATACATTCTTTTACAAGCTCTGCAAGGTAAACATTATATTAAGTTTTAAAGCTGAACTGCTGTTGAATCTAGTCAAACTTGCCATATGTATTCGGTTTTTGTTTTTCTATTGTGACAGCTGAAGACACTGGAGAACTTTAAGAACATCATCCTTGTATCATCACCACAGGTACTGCATATGTATGTCCAATATTCTTCCTTTTCCAGGCTTAAAGTTTGACATCATCACTTTAATTAATTGAAACTGTCATCATTCTACTTGTTAGGATGGCTATGTCCCATACCATTCAGCAAGAATCGACCTCTGCCACGCCTCATCGTCAGATAACTCAAAGCGTGGGCAGGTGTTCACTGAGATGCTGAATAATTGCTTGGACCAGATCCGGGCACCAACATGGGAAACACGGGTGTTCATGCGCTGTGATGTTATATTTGACCAGTCCACCCAAGGACGGAACATGAACACCATAATCGGCAGAGCTGCACACATAGAGTTCCTGGAGAATGACATCTATGCCAGATTCATCATGTGGTCCTTTCCAGAGTTGTTCCGATGATGATGACGACGTGCTCCTGGAGTGTGTGGATCTGACAAAGGCTGGTAGAGTATGCTAAGATTGTTGTGAGCGGTGATTTGGATATGTATCACACAAGTCATTATTTATTACAGTATAAGTGCAGCATTCGTGCTGTATTTCATGAATCTTAGATCCAAGGCCCTTTTTTGCTCTGTTGCCCCATCACCTAGCAACCCTCAGTAGGGGATCTTTGTTTGTTTCAAAACGGTGTTAAAGTTATGGTTGCACAGCATAAAATTTGTCTTTTTTTTCTAAAAAAATAAAATTTATCTTGATAGTTATGTCAGCAGTTTTATTTCA
>CM041636.1:46983946-46999444 GCA_023333625.1 Bothriochloa decipiens
TGTCTGCAGTCTCAAACAGATTACGATTTCGTATCAACAGCTAGTCGGTTTTTTTTTTGAGAAGAACAGCTAGTCGTTTGGGATGAGTAGAAATATGTGTGGTTTCTGAAAGGAATAGTGGTGTGCCGTGTGTTATGAGAACAGAGTGTTCAGTAGGCTTTAAAAAAAAGAACAGAGTGTTCAGTAGCGCTAAAAATGTGACAAACCCCCTTTTTTCATAAAATACTCCTATATATAGGAAATAAATGTCTTTCGCAAAATTATATTTACGAAACCAAAACTTTTCACATTGCAAAAGATAGTTTTATGCAAATCACCATTCCTTGAATTTCATGCTACTCCATAGGGTAACTTTGCCCATGGCTCAGACTTGTTAGATTTGTAGTGTGCTTTGGTTTGGGCTAGTCTTTGGATTCATCTCTATCTTTGTTTTGGCATGGTTTAAGAAATTGCTTTTGTTTGAACTACTACTTCAGGAACTATCCAAATTAATAAATATGTGTTCGGTGTTTAGATATACATTATATCTAGATACCTAGTAAGAGCATTTTCACCAACTCCCCTTTTCCCATATCCCTTAAAATCTAGTATAGACATAGATGATATGTACACAACAAACTTAATCCTGGTCCTATATATGTGGGATCCATATGTCAGCTAAAAATCCCTCTTCTCCTTTCTGCTCTCTTCCTGTCTTCTTGTCATGCCACTTCTCTAGAAATTGACTTAAGAGATTCTCCAATATTGCTTTGGCTTTTGTCAGCCAAAGCTTTTTTTAAGCAATTGATTAACAGTGAAGAATCTAAAGTGCACTAATTTTTCTTTAATATTGGAGTGCAACAAAAAAAGCTAAATTAGTAACATCCTTTTCAAAATTTGTAATTGATAGCTCCCTTCTTGATTTTTAAAGCACAAAAAAGAAGAAGAAAAAGAAGCAGAAGAAGAAAGAAGAAGTCTATCCATTCAGCTTTTTGGTTTTTGGTTCATCTCGAGAATGGACCACATCTCAAAAGAAGAAGGCTATCCATTCAGCCTTTTGGTTTTTGGTTCATCTCGAGAATGGACCACATCTGATACCTTGAACCCTGCATCTAGTTAGAAGATATGGAAAGCCTGATAGAATGGTGGGTTTCTCATTTCTGGATTTGCTGTGTAACGACCCTTGGCCGCCGACGATCGCTGGCGACGTGAGAGGTGAGTGGATCGGATACGCAACCACGAAGCTGGCAAGGTTAACCCCTTTGCCTTGGCTACTTTCTAATACTGAATCTCTGAATACCCGATTCGAATCCAGGTCCAGGCACTTATATGCCAGATTACAATACGGCCTCAGGCCCACATGTCATACTTAATGCGAAAACATAACAAGATAAATGCGCCTTGCACTAACGGAGATGCCCTCTTCACCGTACGCCTTGTCAGTCTTCCATCCCAGCCGTTACACCTCCCCCGGCCGAAGAATCAACGTGTCCCCATGCTAGCGCGGACGGTTGGCGCTTCTTGAGCACGTTGAAGTCCTCCCATGTTGCCGCCTATACTGGAAGACCCGACCAAGTCACTTGTACTTGAGGGACCGCCCGATTGCCCTTCCTGACAAGTCTTTGACTGAGGATTTGTTCTGGTACTGCCGCTGCCGCTTCCAAATCAGTGGTTATTGGCAATGAGGCAAACACTGGTGTGTAATCTGGAACAAACGGCTTCAATTGTGATGCATGAAACACATCATGGATCATAACATGGTCAGGTAACTTGAGTCGGTAGGCAACTGCTCCCACCCTTTCCAGAATGGAGTAAGGACCATAGTACTTGAAGGCTAATTTAGGAAAAGGCCTGTTAGCAATCGACGACTGAGTGTATGGCTGGAGTTTAAGCAATACCTGATCCCCCACCTGAAAACTGACATCAGTTCTTTTCCTGTCAGCGTTTATCTTCATCTTGTTTTGAGCCCTGGCTAAATGCTCCTTGAGTGCTTCCAAATGATCAATTTTGTTAGCCACCACTTCAGCTGCTGAAGACACCAGCTCTCAGCTAGGACAGGCACTGCTCCAAGGTTAGGTGCATAACCATATAAAGCTTCAAACGGTGAGCAACCCAATGATGTGTGATAATTTGTATTATACCACAGCTCAGCTAAGGGCAACCAAGCCTTCCATGTCTTGGGTTCTTCTTGCACTGAACACCTCAAGAACATCTCAAGACACTGATTAACCCTCTCTGTTTGACCATCGGATTGGGGGTGATATGCACTAGTGAGGTGCAAATCAATTCTGTAAAGCTTAAAGAACTTTTGCCAAAAAGTGCTGATGAAAATAGGATCTCTATCAGTCACTATAGAATTTGGAATACCATGTAACTTCACCACCTCATCCATGAAGACCTGGGCTACCTTTGCTGCAGTGTAAGGGTGTTTCAGAGCAATATATGATTGTATTTGGTCAGTCTATCCACCACCACTAGAATGACATCATAGTCATCAGACTTAGGTAAGCCTTCGATGAAGTCCATGGATAAATCCCTCCAAATGCCTTCAGGAATGGGTAAAGGTTGTAGCAGGCCACCTGGATGATGTAAGGAATGTTTGGCCTGCTGACAAGTGGAACATTGTTTGATAAAACTTTCCACATCCTATTTCATTCCCCTCCAAGAAAAATGTTTCTTCAGTTTATAATAAGTGCTGGTGACCCCAGAGTGACCACCCAAAGGGCTAGAATGGAAGGAAGCAATCAGTTTTGTTTGAAGAGCTGTATTATGTCCAATCCAGACATTACCCTTATAATAGATCAATCCTTTATCAAGGGAGTACCCAACAGAGTCAGGGCTATGTAAAGCAAGCTTGGTAAGCAGCTGCTGGGCCTGAGAGTCAGTAGTATAGGAGTTCAGCACCTCTTGTACCCAAGCAGGTTGTACTTGTGAGACAGATTGTATAGCCATAAGATGAGCCACTCTAGACAATGCATCAACAGCCACATTCTGCTTACCCTGCCTGTACACTATCTTGAAATGCAATCCCATCAACCTGGTCATTGCCTTTTTTGTAAATCAGATTGTAGATTCTGATCATTCAAGTAAGCCAATGATTTGTGATCTGTAACAATAGTGAATTCTTGTCTTTGCAAATATGGCCTCCATTTCTCCACTGCCATGATCAGGGCTAGAAACTTTTTCTCATAGATAGAAAGTTGTTGCTATTTCTCCCCAAGGCCTTGCTTAAGAATGCTATAGGTTTTCCCTCTTGCATCAACACAGCACCAATTCCTGTCTGACATGCATCAGTCTCAACAGTAAAAGGTTGTTGGAAATTAGGTAAAGCCAACACTGGGGTTTGTGTCATGGCCACTTTGATGTCATCAAATGCTCCCTGAGCAGCTGCAGACCAGGTGAATTGCTTTTGCCTGAGCAGCATTGTCGGAGGTTTAGCCATGATTCCATAATTCTTCACAAAGCGCCTATAATAGCCAGTCAGGCCTAGGAAAGCTCTGACTTCAGTGGATTTGTAGGTTTAGGCCAATGCACCATTGACTGGATCTTTTCAGCATCAGTTGCTACCCCTTGAGAAGATATAATATGGCCCAAATACTCTAGACTTTCTTGAGCAAAAGAACACTTGGAGGGCTTCAAGTATAACTGATTTGCTTTCAACACAGATAATACTTGCTCCAAATGATGAATATGTTCAAATAAGCTTTTACTATAAATCAGAATGTCATCTAGAAACACTAGCACAAACTGCCTAAGGAAAGGATGTAAAAGCTGATTCATCACACACTGGAAAGTAGCAGGGGCGTTGGTAAGTCCAAATGGGATTACCTTGAACTGATAATGGCCTTGATGAGTTTTAAAAGCAGTTTTGAACTCATCTTCTGATAGCATCCTTATCTGGTGATAACCTGACCTCATATCCAGTTTGGAGAAAAATTTGGCTCCACGCAATTCATCTAGGATTTCTTCAATTACAGGCATTGGAAACCTATTTTTGATGGTAAGATTGTTAAACTTTCTATAGTCAACACAGAATCTCCAGCTACCATCCTTCTTCTTCACTAGTAACACAGGAGATGCAAAGGGACTGTGACTGTGAACAATCAAGCCAGCCTGTAGTAATTCTTGGACCTGTTTCTCAATTTCTGACTTATGTTGAGGAGAATAGTGATAAGGCTTGGAATTGATAGGTACTGACCCAGGCAACAATGATATAGCACGGTCATAACTTCTTTGTGGTGGTAACTGTTTAGGATCAGAAAATACCTCTTGGTACTTGTCCAATACATGAGAAATCCCAGATGGTAGTGTATCAGTATTGGGATTTTTAGATTGTCGAGCAGAAGGAGTAAAGTTCATAAGAACACAAGCCCAAACATTATTACCTTTGGCAGCATGACACACCTTTATTGCAGAGCATTTAGTTCAGCAACTGTAGATTTGAGGCCTTTGAGTTTGACCAGTCTTGCTTGCTGCATCACTGTTAGAGTTCTATCTTCCCAATCAAAAGTTGTGGGGTTATGTTGTTTGAGCCAATCTACTCCAAGGATTGCATCATATGGTTGCATATCCAGGACAATCGTATCAGCAGTAAGAGTATGGCCCTGACAATACCATCTGAACCCTAGAATAGTAGCATCAGTATGTATGCCTTGACCACTGGCCAGCTTGACTTCTCTGGGAGGTATTACTTGAGTGGATAAACCAGTAGTCTAAACAAACTGAGTGTTGAGAAACTGTGGCTGCTACCACTGTCCACTAAGATCAACATAACTTTATCTTGGACTTGAGCTTTCAATTTAAGACAGTCAGCATGATCAAAACTAGATAAGGCATTCAATAGGACAGTTGGCAAAACTGATCTGTACAGCATCCTCAATAGCCAGCTGATCCAACACTTCATCTTTGAGCTCCCTATCTAAATCATTCACAATCAGTGCATTAACTTGAGGTCTCACCTTCTTGCAACACACTTCATTGTGTCCTGGTTCATACTTCTCGCCACAGCTATAACACAGACCATTGGCCCTCCTATAGTCTCGGAGTTGCCTATATCTCCAGAGAGTGCCAGGTTGAGGAGGAGCTTTAGTATCAGTCTTGGCCACCTGATTAGCCCTGACCCCTTGGTTGTTCTTTTGAAACTTGGACTTGTTCCTGTCCAACAATTTCTGCTGGATCTTAGCAATCACCACTGCTCTTCCCACTATAGTGGGCACCTGAGGCTCCACCACTGCCCTGATTTCCTCCTTCAGTCATTTGACAAATTGAGTGGCAAAGAAGACTGGATCATCATGTCCACCATGCATTGTGACATCATACTACAAGGACTGGAACTGCTCAGTGTAATCTTCCACTGTATTGGTCTGCTCAGTGTAATCTTCCATTGTATTGGTCTGTTTGAGTTCCATTCATTGCTGATCTATGATCATCACTGCCAAACTTTGATTGTACATCAGTAGCAAACTGTCTCCAAGTCACATTAGGATGAGACGGCTTGTAGACTTGCCACCACTTGGCTGCATTATCATCCAAATGCATAGTTTCAGCTTCCACCCACAGATCTGATTCAAGTCTGGTGATCCTGAAATAGGTGGTGCATTTGTCCAACCATATCTTTGGCTAAGACCCACTGAATTTAGGAAACTGCATTTTAGGCAGTGCATGATGAGGTATATGCTCCCTGTTGTGGTGATGGCTGCCTTCTGTCAGCATTACTTGGCCGTGCCTGGTCCCCAAATGGATTGTTGAACCCATCCTCAGCAGAGAGAACTGATCCTTCATGACTAGATTCCTGATCCTACTCCATCTACCTGAGGGTGATACGCGCCACTGCATCTCCATTGGCGCGGACCTGCTGAGCAATTACCTTCTGGTCGGCAATACATTTAGCAACACGTGCATTAGTCTCAGCAATTTGCCGTTTCACTTCCTGCTAAATTTGGCCCAAATCTATCATACGCTGAAACATCAGATTGAAATTTTCCTGCATCTCCCCCCAAAACTGACCCGCTGATTCCTCAGTACTGGTCATGTGATTCAGTAGGATCTGAGTCTGTGCCAGGGTCGAGGATCCGCGGTTCTCCGAGGTGGTGCCATGGTGACAAATCGAGAGCAGAAACCGAAACAAAAGAAACGAACAACGATTCAGTCAAAACCTCCCCATGAAGCTGCTCATTCCAATCACCGCCTCCTGGAGCTGAGGCTCGACCTAGGGATTTGACATGAAGACAGAGCTCCGCACCCTGAGTCGAAGGACAGCTCCCCGCCAACTTCACCGCTAAGCAATCAAGCGGAGCTTCCAGAATTTTATGCAAAGACAAATGCTCTGCAACCCTGGGCTCTACTCGATGCTAGCAAAACGAAGAGGAACGCGAGCAGAATAGGATAGTGCTCACGAATTTGGGCCCTGCCGCCGACCCGATCCAGTCGATGCAGAACCCTAGTTGACAAAGCCGCAAGCGACGGTGCTGGTGGAGGTAGAACACGCTGCCGAAGTCGCCTCGCACCGAGAATTGGTAGGATCGCCGCGTCGCCGAACTGTGTGAGGTTGTGGCGAACCGGATCAAATCCGCCATGGAAGAGTGGAGTGGGTAGGTAAGGATCGACGCCTCTAATACCACTGTAACGACCCTTGGCCGCCGATGATCGCCGGCGACGTGAGAGGTGAGTGGATCGGATATGCAACCACGAAGCCGGCGAGGTTAACCCCTCTGCCTTGGCTACTTTCTATTACTGAATGTCCGAATACCCGATTCGAATCCAGGTCTAGACACTTATGTGCCAGATTACAATACGGCCTCAGGCCCACATGTCATACTTAATGCGAAAACGTAACAAGATAAATGCGCCTTGCGCTAACGGAGACGCCCTCTTCACCGTATTCCTTGTCAGTCTTCCATCCCAGCCGTTACATGGTGTTTGGAAGAAAATCAATATAAATGTCCTTAAAGACAGCACAAAATGGGAATGGCAACGACGCAAATTCAGTATTTCTACATAAAAGGAACTAATCACTGACTGTCATAATATTTGGCTAGTGGTAGTGCATTGATCTGATCTTTCTACTTGTCATGCGAACCTTTGCAGTATGCAACTCTTTTTTTTTTTTTTTTTTTTTTTTTTTTTTTTTTTTTTTTTTTAGCAGATTGCGGGTATGCAACTAGCACGACATCCATGGTGCTCGTCTTTCTGGTAGCACCCTAGCGGAACTCTACGCGTCCTCACGTCTCTGACCGAGCCCATTGGTTCCGCGATTCAGCCCGAATTGTCCGAATTTCATCAAAATTCGTCTGTTACAGCCTGGCCCGAAATTAAACTAAATTGGTCAGTACTTGCAGCTCGTGGTGCTAAAACAAAATGCAAGTTGATGATTTGCGACCACGGCAGCCTCGACAAGGCACGCTGCCACTGACAGTTGTCACGAGGACTGCAGCTATCAACAACATTAGTTTACACCGACAGAGGTCCAGATCCAGATCCAGTGCAGTCCATCCAGGTAGTGGAAAGAAGTGATACTTATGGCGGTCCGTGGTACTCTTCTCTGTAGGCTTGCCTGCTCCAACTTACAAGAGCATTCCTACCTCTGTTCTTCACAAGCATTCTGGGTTTGAATTTGGACATCAACTTTCCTGAATCAGAAATCATCCCATTGGGTGCTGCCGAGTAAGTGAAACCCATTTGCTTCAGTTCTCTAGGTTATGTTCTGATATCTGTTTTGGTTTCCACCTGTATATTTTCATGTCACCAGCTTTGTGCCTTTTTGTCCCTTTTATTGTAGTCAGATTATAGAAAGATACCTTTTGTGACTGAAAAACTGCCTAGGGCGGACTCCCGAATATTTCAAGTCATTAGTATAAACTTTAGAATGCTTTTGAAAGCAAAAAATTCAAGAAATAAGACATAAGAAGTAGCTAGCTATACAAAGGTAAACTTCTGGTATTTCCGTTTCTTGGAATGGAAGGGGGGTTCCCGCGCGTCAAAAAAAAAAAAAAAAAGCTAGCTATACAAAGATATTCAATGCCAGTACTGACACTGCTGCTTTCAGCTTCCACGTGTGACCAGGCGAAACTGCGAGCTTGCTCGATAGTGTGGCGAGTAACCGGAGATGGTGGAGACGGCACTCGTCATGGCAAAGTCGATCTTGGGCAGCGCTGTAAGCAAGGCTGCGTTAGCCGCTGGTTCTAAGATAAGCTTGCTGATGGGCGTGCAGAAGGAGATGTGGTAAGCATTCAGCAACTTTCTCGTAGCTAATTCATTCACAGCACACCAAGGAAGCTCACTATCCTGCTAGCCATCTAGATTTTTCATACTTCAAATGAACGATGGCTAAGTAGGTTCCTGATCTAAATTTTCCATGCTTGAAATAAATGACGACTAAGTAGGTTTGTGATTGAGGCCTGGAACCAACATTCAGCACATTTTTGGTGTTAATTTGGCCATCCCACTATATATAGTGGGCTCTGCATAGTGATTAACATCGCAAAATTCAAAGGTCCCATGTGCTTTAAACTCCTTCCATGAAGGTGTCAAACTGCATGTGCCAAGTGGAAAGGTTGCTGGATTAGGATATAGAATTGGACCATGTATGCGAGACAAATTCATTTCTTTTGCTTAACATGAATGTGATTTATCTTGACCTTTGCTTCACAGGTTCATCAAAGATGAGCTAAAAACCATGCATGCTTTCCTGCAAGCTCCTGATGTAACAGAGAAAAAGGATAAACTGGTGAAGGTTTGGGCAGAGCAAGTACGAGATCTGTCCTACGACATTGAAGATTGCATTGATGAGTTTATGCTTCATGTGGGGAGCCATAGCTTGTCAAAACTGTTGATGAAGCTCAGAGATCGCCATCGAATAGCTGTCCGGATTCGCAACCTCAAATCAAGAATCGAAGAAGTGAGCAACAGGAATATGCGCTACAAGTTAATCAAGACAGAATCCTCCAGCATCAGTGATGATATGGATTCCAACATGGAAGATATTCGCAACAACTCAGCTAGCAACATCGATGAAGCAGAACTTGTGGGCTTTGAAGGACCTAAAAGAGAGTTGATTGGTCTGATTGACGTCACTGTTATGGAAGGTCCTGCTAAGGTCATATGTGTGGTTGGCATGGGTGGTTTAGGGAAGACTACTCTTGCAAGGAAAACCTATGAAAGCAAGGAGGATACTCTGAAGAGCTTTCCTTATAATGCTTGGATCACCGTGTCACAGTCATTTTCCAAGAGGGCGATGCTTGAAGACATGATCAATCAATTTTTTGGTGCTGATGCATTGATGAAACTCTCAGAACAACTTGTCGGGAATGTGTTGGATGACGGCCTTGCTAGCTACCTCAGAACACAGCTTCAAGATAAGAGGTACTTTGTTGTTTTTGATGACCTATGGGACGTACATCACTGGAACTGGATTAGTGGTATTGCACTTCCTAGGGAAAAAAACAAAGGTAGTCGGACAATAGTTACTACTACGGATGTTGGCTTGGCTGGGCATTGTACTTCAGAATTACTTATCTACCACCTGAAAACCCTACAAATTGATGATGCTATGAAGTTGCTACAAAAAAAGACAAACATAACAGACCACGACATGGACAATGATGAGAACCTAAGAACACTAGTTACAAAAGTACTAAAGAAGTGTGGATATTTACCATTGGCAATACTCACAGTAGGAGGTGTTCTAGCCACTAAGAAGATAGCAGAGTGGGAAAACTTCTATAATAAGCTCCCTTCAGAGCTTGAAAGTAACCCAAGCCTTGAAGCAGTACGGAGGGCGGTGACCCTCAGCTACAACCACTTGCCCTCACATCTTAAGCCATGTCTTGTATATCTCAGCATTTTCCCTGAGGATTATGAAATCAAAAGAAGTCATCTTGTACATAGATGGATAGCAGAAGGGTTTGTAAGAGCAAAGGTTGGAGCAACCATTGATGAGGTTGGGAAAGAGTACTTTGATGAGCTAATCAGCCGAAGTATGATTCAATCATCAAGGTTGGGTGTAGAAGGAAGTGTTAAAACTTGCAGAGTTCATGATATCATGCGTGATATCATAGTGTCTATTTCTAGAGAAGAAAATTTTGTTTACTTAATGCAGAGTAATGGGAATAATGTGACAGAAGAAAATTTCCGTCATGTTGCATACCATGACATCAAGTGTCAAAAGGCTGCCATGGACTGGAGGCATATTAGATCATTAACCTTTTTTACTAAAGGCTCTAGTGATTTGGGTCTGAATCTCACACCTTCAATTTCATCACCTAAGTTGAGGATGCTGAGAGTTTTGGATTTAGTGGGTGAAAACTTTAGAATCACACAAGGTTGTATAAATAAAATAGTGCTGTTGTGTCACTTGAAATATCTGAATGTCAGGACCGAGTGGTCAACAATCTATTCACTTCCGAGTGACATAGAAAAAAATGCAAGGCTTGCAAATTTTGGACATGGGACACACTTTTATTACAACTCTACCAGGAGAGATGGTCCTACTTCGAAATCTCCGTATTATCCACTCTAATACGAGATTCTGTTTGGATTTTGATCCAGATAAACCAAAGTCTTGTTTGCTGGCCATAGTGTGCCTGCCAATCAGATTCTTAAAAGTTAATTCGGACACCCGTGCCAGAGCAGTTGGTGAACTATGCATGGGCTGTTCTAGTGGTTGGTCCAAGACTGATGGAGTGAGGGTTCCAAGAGGAATTGGCAACTTACAAGAGTTGCAAATATTAGAGTATGTGGACATTAGAAGAACTAGTTGCAAAACCGTTAAAGAGCTCGGGGAGCTGACACGATTAAGAAAATTAGCCATGGCAACAAAAGGGGCTTCCAAGGAAAAGTGTAAGATACTATGTGCATCCATTGAGAAGCTCTCTTCCCTTCGTTCTCTCACTGTGAGTGCCGACCCAGATCATGATAGAGAACTTGGATGGTTGATTTCTTCTTCCTCCCCTCCTCCCCACCTGAGGAGCCTCAGGTTGTTCGGATATATAGGAGAGGTGACCAACTGGTTCAGGAATCTTACACAGCTGGTTAAATTTTTCTTAGTTCATAGCCAACTAAAGGAAGACAAAACCATGGAGATACTTGGGGATCTGCCAAAACTCATGTTGATTCAGTTTTTCTCCCGTGCATACCTTGGGGAGGAATTAGTGTTCGGAATCGGAGCATTCCTGAACCTCAGGACACTTGAGATTTGGTATATGTTCGACCTGAAAGGAATTATATTTGAGGAGGGCACCTCCCCTCAGATGGAAAGGATAGAAATCAGGGGCTGCTTTTTGGACTTAGGAATTATTGGTGTCAAGCATCTTCTAAGACTCAAGGTGATTTCACTCAATGCATCTAAGGTGGCGAGGCTCGGTATGCTGGAAGAGGAAGTGAACGCACACCCCAATTGTCCTGTTCTGCGTCTGTCAGAGGACCGAAACTGGCATGACCCGGAAGACGTTGGAGGATCCAATGCAGAGGCGGATGCAACAGCATCCCTTCCTGACCACGCCGGAGAAATCTCACAAGTGATCACACAAACCACGACCGACAGGTCAGCGAATCCTCTGGAGTAGCAGCTTTACCTTCTCGTTTGCTTTATTTCCAGCAGAATTTGTCAATGCAAATAATTTCTTTATACTTGCCCAGCCCACGCCGCCGCTGCCACCACTGGTATCGGTGTGCCATGAAGAGTACCTTATGCCGTGTTGGCACCTACTGCTCGAATCTCCTAGTGTTTGATTTGTTTCATCTGTTTGCTACTTGTAATGATGTTATATTTCTTCCAAGACCTACTAGCAATGATGTTATTAATTCGAAACTTGCACATTGGCTCCATTTGTTTCCGCACAAAAACAGCGGAAATCCAAACAAACGGTATGCTCTATCTTTATTACAAAATTATCCCATGTCGATGATGTAAACAAATAACCATTTTGTATCACATAATACAGCGGAAGATTTCACTAGACACCAAGCTTCTGCTCCTATTTTTTTTTTTTAACTTATGATGAGTTTTGATCTGCTTCTATTTTTTTTAATCATTAAGTCTGGGTCACCTGTCTTGAACACAGGTTTGAAGACGACGGTGTATAATAAGGAGGCCTAATTTGAGGGGAATAGGATACTGAATTTCTTTATTAACCACAACTCCATTAATTGGCATCATGATGGAGTAATCAAACCCAGAAAATGCAGAAAGCTAACTAACCTGAGGTCCTACGTCTATGGCATGGAACATAACCGTGCAGTGAGCGGCTGGACATTTTATCAAATACATGTAGCAGGCATAAGAAGGAACAGGTTCTTCTACAGTGCCACTGCTTGCCCAGCCCAACAGCACCACAACAGCGTGGCTCCTGCTTCCTCTTCCTACAGATTACCGATACTGGGGGACAGGTCACGGAGTCATTCTCACTTTGGTTCTACTGGTGGATGATTCCTTTTTAGGAGTCGACAGAGTAGAATATAAATTAACCACATCTGTCATTATTAAAAATAAAATATATTCATTCCGTCTCAAAATAAGTGTCATTCTCCCTTCTTAAGAAACAACTATGATTAAATATATAGAAAAATATATTAATGATTATACTACAATAATCAGTATCATCAAAAAGATCTTTAACTCTAGTTTTTTCTAACAAATTTATTTAAAAATATAAATGATGCACATATTTTTCATATATTGAGTCAAACTTATGACACAAAAACCCAAAACAACACTTATTTGGGACAGAGGGAGTATTCAATTTCGCATCTATTCTATTATGACAATTAGTTAATTCAAAGTGTCAAATATATTTGCCCTTAAATTATTAGATTTTTCCACTAGTGAGATGTGGAAAAAAAATTACCTTAAGACATTTATTATAGTAAAACTAAAATATGAGATTTGCTATATCTCTTTCACAAGAAAAATAACCAACATTTCTTACAACGAGCTAGACCCTTAGATCATCATCCAAGGTGTGATATTCCCAGTTGTCATGCACTGTCCCAGTTGTTTCACAGATAGCGGGTCCGCGAATTGAACCCTATAAACAAACCCATGCGCTAACGGGCCCGCCAAATAGTAACGGTACAAGATCCGAAACCCGTTAACTCAATTTTGTGCTCATTTGGGCCAGCTATCGGGCACTGTATACTGAGAAATTAACAAACCTGCCACTTCATATGCAATTGTTAACCCATGAATAAACACATGTACCATCATACTTTAACAAATCTTCCACTGCATATGCAACTATTAACCATTTAATTTGTTGAACTCAGAGCACCGAACTATTTCAGATGTTGCTGGCTTTATATAGTACAACTTAATTTGAAGGACAAGAGCTAGCTGTGTGTTGGCACAAATATAGAGAATTGACAAGGAATAATACGAAGTGAGACACCAAAACAAAGAGAGACACCATCAATTCACACAGATGCCCACACAAACCCACAGCGACAGCGACTGCCACCGTAGACCCATGCCAAGGCCCAGATGTGCTCTCACAGAAAACACCAGTAGACTAAACCCCATGGGATCACCTCATGGTTCCTGAAAAGAATGACAGAGCACAAGTTATTCCAATTCAAACACATACACAGAGGTATAGACTTGGCGCCAATAGCCAACAAAATTGCTGGGCCAAATATGAAACCCCTGCCTCAAAAGATACAATAAACAAGCACAATGACAATAAACAGATTTCAACAATTTTACCACAGAAGACAGGAGACAATTAACAACCTTTTTCTATGGAAAGACAAGGACAAAAGAGGGTTGTGTCCTAGCACAAAACACAAGATACAGATTTATATATTTCTACCACAGAAAACAACTAACAATCTTTTTCTATGGAAAGACAAGGACAAATTAATTAAAGGTGTGTGTTCTCACAGAAGACAAGTAACAGATAAAAGCATTTCTGTACACAGAACACAACACATCACTTGGACATTTCTTAACATGACACTTGGTTCACAACGGTTTCCTAATGAACAGATCAGCTAAGGAAATCTTTTGAATAGTACTAGTAGTTTACCAAAAGAAGTTTTTTGTAGAAGTTGAAGTGTGCAATTTACTACTAATGGTTTCCATAATTGCAGTAGCTGAATTGTGCAATGTACTACTAACAAATGTGCAATAAAGAAAATGTTGCTTATACATAAAAAAGGAATAGAATAAAATCATAGTTGAATAGAATTCTAATGTAGTTTGCAGTAGAAATTCATCATTTTTTCATGGCTACAAGCTGGTCAAAAAAAATTATCTAGCTCAAAAAGCTTATGCTGGACTGCTGAAGGAATCTCATATTCACAATTAAGTTCATACCAGTTCACGGTTAGACAAGTTAAAATTATGTTTTGAACACACACACCTTTTATAGGTGACAAGAATAGATATTGCACATGTCAAATACCATAATTCCAGTAACTTAAATGTGCAATTTACTGCTAATAATAGTGCAATTTAGAAACAAGTACTAGTATGATCAGCTAGAGGGTGGTAACAAAATTACTGTAGACAGCGAGAGTTTTGACACCATGCAAGGTGAATCAAAAGGTTGGTTCAAGATATCTAGAGGATCTCATTTTACCGATTATTTCAAGTCCTTGGTACAAACTGCTTCACTAAATTCTAGGAAATACATATGCAAAAAAAGGGTGGTAACAAAATTATTGTAGACAACGAGTGTTTTGACACCATGCAAGGTGAATCAAAAGGTTGGTTCAACATATCTAGAGGATCTCATTTTACCGATCATTTCAAGTCCTTGGTACAAACTGCTTCACTAAATTTTAGGAAATACATATGCAGAAAAAAAACTGGCTGCATGTACAAAGTGATGCCTGATGACTTGTGCATTCTTTGCTAGCACAGAGGTTAGAGATTATCTCCATTAGAATACTTAATGGACACAAGCAGCCATTTCAAAGAGACAACTTTTCCTATGATAGGATAAGGACAAATAATAGGTCTGTGTTGGCACAAATCACAAATAATAGATTTCAACATTTTTTAGAACAAATCACAAGAGATAGTTTATTTATATGAAAGGACAAGGACAAATAAGAGGTGTGTGTCGGCACAAATCACAAAAAACAAATTTGTCACTTTATCAACATATAGATGAGGTTCAATTTTTCAATATTGCCACTTACATCAATTATTGGAGTCTGGCCCTTTAGTGCAACCTATAGGTGGTTCTTCTCAATTTCACAGAAAATGAACATTGACTTTGTTCCTTGGGGTACTGGAACAGTTATGTTAACCTCCCACAACTCTTGAGTCTAGGAATATTTCTCCAAGTCCAGACCATTTTTAGCATTTGGTTCTAATCCATAATTTAAAAGGAAAACACCTTAGTTATTTAAAGCAAAGGTGTGAGCACAGTAACAGAAATGGAAGTGCTGATTACAGCTAAATTGATCTGATGTCCACATCAGCATGACAGTACAATTGCATATACTCAGCACTACAATTGCGGTTCTCTACATTTGCAGTTTACGTTATTCCTATGTGCAATTCTTTAGATGACTTAT
>CM041636.1:46999454-47014239 GCA_023333625.1 Bothriochloa decipiens
CATACATAGACTGGCCAGCAATACCAGCCACATGAGGAAAGTGAGTACCCCATTGTCTGCACTCAAGTCGGTCATCCCATGTTTCCCCAATTCTAACACCAATTATTCTTGTGTGGGTCATTTTCTGCAAGAATGGGGACAAAATGATCAGGTGCCATAGTCACAAAGATCCCCAACGCAAGAGGTGTGTGCTTCCACACATCACAAATTAAATAACAAAGGCTTCAAAAGGACAAAAACCAAGAAACAACCCTACCCAATGCCCAATGCCCAATGCCCATAGACCACAGAAAAGGGGGCACCATGATCATGGAATAGTCCACCTTGAAAATTTCAAAAATTGAAGACAAAAATTGCATGTTTCAAATAGTGCAACTAGTATTAGTGAATAATGTGATTATACTCTTATCTTATCTCTTCAGATTGGACAGGGTAATGAAGGCAACTAAGAGACCAATGGTAATTGCATTATCAGTCATGAAAAAACTTTGTTCCCACAACTAAGACAAAGCAGATCTCTACTTCCCTCCCTCCTCCCTCCATGCCAACCAAGAGTGGTAAAAAAGTTAAAGGACCATCCCCCCCAACCCAATGGCTGCATCAGACCTGCTAAAGAAATGCAAGGTTCATCAAACAACTAGTGCTCACATCCAAACAAAAATTGCTACACGGTTCATCAGATGACATGGTGCTCACGTCACAAGACTCTCTCTAGCCACCAGCGCGCATCATCCAAACATCATATCCATAAGAATCAACCATTCATCCGCAACCCAAAAAAAAAAAACACAAAAAACATCCTGCTCCAAAAATCAACAAAAATCAACCATGCACATTTTATAGCAGCATTACAAAAGCATGCTTTTGCATGATTCAGTTAGCCTTGGGACTTCAACACAAATGAATCATCAGTACTTGTTGGATGCTGCACACACTGTAACTATAACAGACTATTCTCTCTTTTAGAATGATAGACATAACTTGCTACAATAGAGATGCATAACTTGCTTCAATACGAATGTATAACTTGCTACAATAGGGAGACATATGGAAAAGAGACATACCAAGGACTTACTAGGAAGCAAAAGCACAAAACCTGGCTTCCTGTGAACTCATGCACAAAATCAATAGAAGTGTTGGCACAGGCATGTACCATCCTTCAACTTCTCACACTCCAGCCTCCAGGATGGAACTGTTGTACTTGGCAATGAACTGGTGGGGCTGCAGCATACCATTTCCAACATTTTTCAGCCTGCACATAACACAAGTAACAGATCACAAGACGCAATCTACAAAGGACAATGACAAATTAGAGGTGTGTATGCATGGCACAAAACCCTAAATGCTTCAACTTCTCACACTCCTCCCTCCAAAATATGACAAACAAATCGACTAGCGCAATAGATAAGCATGCTCAATCAACACACAAGTGCAATGTAAACCAACCCATTTACCAGGACAGAAAAACTCAGTGGTGTCAAACTGATGGGTCTTATATCTATGGGTTCAGCGATGCCATGTTACCCATCATGCATTGCTACCCATCTATTAGTCTGACAAAACAAAAATGAGAGATGGCACAAAGTAAAGGAGGCAGGGGAGGGTACGACACTTCATGTGCATGTAAAACTAGTAAGAGATCTCCATGGAGAACCAATACCAATGTTATACACTTATACAGGCAGATTATTACAATACATGCAATGCACCAGACTGAAAGTAATGTGATATGTTGTTTTGTGTTGTGTTGCCCACATCAGGGCCAGGGATCAGTAAATTGAACAAAAACACCAATATCTAACCCTATAACAAGTGTCATAGTATCACTTTGTGTATACTGAATCTCACTTCATCTAGATGCAAGAGGGCTACAACAACATGACATCAATCAATTGAACAAAAACACCACCAATCTCTAACCCTATGACCTCACGCTATGAGATTTTACCAATCAAGCAAATCGACACCACATCAGGAAAGGGGATTGGATAAATCATGCAACAGATGATGGACATAGAAACAAAGATGAAGAATAGGGATGAATCAACCACCAGAGGATGTCGTAGGAGCTCCATGGAGACCTCCAGCAGCATCCCTATCGGTGAAATCGAGCTGAATCCTACACCTGGATGAAATCGCACCTCACCTCCCTGCATCATGTACGAAATGGAATCGCAAGACACACATGAGCAAACAGGACAAGTAAGAGGAACGAGCTGCATCACTGGAAATCCTCCGGAAGGCCTTCAATGGCGCGCCGTGATGGGGATGCGGGACGACCGTCGGGGAGCCTCCGCCACTGGGGGATGACAGCCGTGCGCTAGGGGATTGGCCGCCGAGCGCGCTGCTCCACCGTCGATACCCCGCGCGCGCTGGTCCACTGACGCTGCCGCGCGTGCGCCGCTCCTCTGACGCTCCTCCACCGGGGGCCACTTTGGTGCTGAAGGGGATAAGGGGATGGAGCACCACCGCAGCCGGTGCTCATGCGTGGTGAGGTTGCCAGGGAATCGATCCGGAGGGGATGGAGGAGCGGGCAGATCTGGGCGGAGACGGGAGAGAGTGGGAGGGAGAGACAGAGGAGCGACTAGGAGGTGCGGCGGCCACAGCAGTGTTAGCGGATGCAGCCTCCGGTTCCCCGGACCCGATAAGAATGGTGGACCCGACAACAACCACAGCTGGCGCACACATCTTGATAAGAGACGAGAGTTAGAAATCTTACAACAGACACATAGGAAAAGTGCTAAAGTATTCCTATAAATTTCACCTAATATTCTCGTGCATATATGCATATCACCTATCCAGGTAAGCTTGCGAATATATGTAATACTGCTAGCAATTCCATCATCTATCTATCTATCTAAGCAAACTTGCAAAACTGGTGGCCATGGGAACTCATCTCCCCAAGTACCGTTTTCTATAGGCGCCCTCCGGTCTCGTCTTCATCCCGTTCGATGAGATAAGGACCAAACTCGCAACTGGCGCCATCGTAGTCAGGCGGCCGAGGGATGATCTTGTAGAGCCGCGTTAGAGGCTCACGGATGACAAAGTCATGGACAAAGGCCCTTGAGTTATCCGCGCCGTGAATACACTTCATCAGGAGGAGGCTGCCACGGCTATCCACGAGGCGGACCTACAATGAAGTCGAGGGAATCGATTGATGACAAGGGGACAAACCATGGATCCTATCTGGAGAAGGCGATGCGGCCATCGTAGCCATCGCAGTAGTCGCCGGCGACTGTAGGTATGTGGGGAGAGCGGAAGCTGCGCTGCGGAGGAAGCCATCTTCTGCATGTGGACGCGGCGCGGATGAGGGTGACGAGCGAATCGAATCGATCCGCTCCAGAATCAGAACCAGCTGGGTGTCGTCCACGTCCATGGCTGCGCTGCATGCAAGAACAAGAAACCTAGGATATGTCCACGTCCAGGTACGTTGGTTGAAACGTGACGGACCCAGGTCCGGACTGCACTGCTTTGGGCTCTCATGGGTGATGGACCCGGGCCCGGATTGCACTAGGCGTTAAATGAGTCGGAGTCTGTGGAGTCCTTTGGCGGCTCGGCAGCCGCGCGATCCCGGTCCCGGCGCTTGCGAGTCCGTTCGAGGACTATGATATCGCCTTGTTCGAGGACGGCAGCGAGGTCATTCCTGAACTCTGTGGGTTTCAATTCGGACATCAAGTTTCACCGAATCAGACATCATCACAGAGCGAGGGTGTGGCCGAGTAAGTGAAACCCTTTTCCTGCACTTCTCTAGAGATCTATATTTGATTTGGTTTCTTCCAGTATCTTTTCACGTTACCAGCTATGTCCGTCCTGTTTGTGGTATACTACTGCTATTTACTGGTTTTCAGATAAATCAACAGATATAAGAACATACTCTACCTTCCTGGACATATGAAGTCCTTACCAGGAATTTTTTTATTCAAGAAAAAAAAAACTATCCCAAATTGCAAATCCTTGTCAGGATTTTTTTTTATTTATTTATTCAAGAAAAAGACATAAGAAGTAGCTATACAACGAATCGATGATATTCAGTGCTTGTACTGATGCTTTCAGGCTTTCAGTTTCGGAGAACTGCGGAGATCAACCGGACATGGCGATGGCAGAGACAGCTCTCAGCCTGGCAAAGTCGATCCTGGGCAGTGCCATCAGCAAAGCGGCATCTGCCGCCAGTACCTGAGATAAGTTTGTTGATGGGCGTGCAGAAGGAGATGTGGTAAGCATGCAGTAACTATCACTAACTACTGATTCGTTCACATATCGCAGCACAACTAGGGACAAGGAAGCCCACTGTCAAGGCGTGCCTTTTTTTCATGCTACAAATAAATTAAGACTAAGTAGGCTCGCCATTGAGGCCTGGAATCAACATCCAACACCATTTTCGTGTACATCTCCTTTCATATAGTTCCATGTGCCTTGAACTCCTTCCATGAAAGTGTGAAATTAAACTGCATGTGCCAATTGGAAGGTTGCTAGATATAGAATTGGGTCATGTATGTGAGACAAAGTACAAACTTATTTCTTTCCGTAACATGAATGCAATTTATTTTGACCATTGCTTCACAGGTTTATCAAAGACGAACTAAAGACCATGCAAGCATTCCTGCAAGCTCCTGAAGTAACAGAGAAAAAGGATAAATTAACTAATAAAGGTCTGGGCAGAACAAGTACGAGATCTGTCCTATGACATTGAAGATTGCCTTGACGAGTTTGTGGTCCATGTGGGGAACCATAGCATGTCAAAACAATTGATGAAGCTCAATGATCATCACCGAATAGCTATCCGGATTCAAAACCTCAAATCAAGAATCGAAGAAGTGAGCAGCAGGAATAGGCGCTACAGGTTAATCAAGATCAAAATCGTCCAACATCACGGTTCTAACATGGAAGATATTCGCAACAACTCAGCTAGCAACATTGATCAAGCAGAACTTGTGGGCTTTGCTGCACCTAAAAGAGAGTTGGTTGGTCTGATTGATGTCACCGCTATGGATGGTCCTGCTAAGGTGATATGTGTGGTTGGCATGGGTGGTTTAGGGAAGACTACTCTTGCAAGGAAAACCTATGAAAACAACAAGGAGGATACACTGAAGAGCTTCCCTTATATTGCTTGGATCACCGTGTCACAGTCATTTTCCAGGAGGGCGATGCTCCAAGACATGGTCAATCAATTTTTTGGTGCTGATTCATTGAACGATCTCTTGAAACAACTTGTAGGGAAAGTGTTGGAAGAGGGCCTTGCCAGCTACCTCAGAAAAAAGCTTCAGGACAAGAGGTATTTTATTGTTTTTGATGGCCTATGGGAAATACATCACTGGAACTGGATTAGTGGTATTGCAGTTCCTATGTTAAATAACAGCGGTAGTTGTATAATTGTTACTACCAGAGATGTTGGTTTAGCAAGGCAGTGTACTTCATCAGAAAACTATATCTACCACCTGAAGCCCCTACAAATAGATGACGCCATAAAGTTGCTACAGAAGAAGACAAACATAACACATGATGACATGAACAATGATGAGAACCTGAGAACAGTAGTTACAAAAATAGTAAAAAAGTGTGGATTTTTACCATTGGTAATACTTACAATTGGAGGTGTTCTAGCCACTAAGAAGATAGCAGATTGGGAAAGTTTCTATAAAAATCTACCTTCAGAGCTTCAAAGTAACCCAAGCCATGAAGCAGTACGTAGGGTGGTGACCCTCAGCTACAACCACTTGCCCTCACATCTCAAGCCATGTCTTCTGTATCTCAGCATTTTCCCTGAGGATTATGAAATCAAAAGAAATCATCTGATACGAAGATGGATAGCAGAAGGCTTTGTAAGAGCAATGGTTGGTACAACCATTGATGAGGTTGGAAAAGAATACTTTTATGAGCTAATCAGCCGGAGTATGATTCAATCATCAGAGTTGGGTTTAGAGGGAAGTGTTAAAACTTGCCGAGTTCATGACATCATGCGTGATATCATAGTGTCAATTTCTAGAGAGGAAAGTTTTGTCTACATAATCCATAGTAATGGAAATCATGTGCCAGATGAAAATTTTCGTCATGTTGCATACCACGACAGCAAATGCCAAAAGGAAGCCATGGATTGGATGCATATTCGATCATTAACCATTTTTACTCATGATCCTAAGAGTTTTTGGTTTCGTGGTGGCCTGGATCTCACACCTTCAATTTTTACACCTAAGTTGAGAATGCTTAGAGTTTTGGATTTGGTGGGTGGAGATCTTAAAATCACACAAGATGGTATAAACAAGATAATGGAATTGTGTCACCTGAAATATCTGAATGTGTGGTCTTACAGCAGGAAACCAATTTATTCACTTCCGAGTGACATAGGAAAAATGCAAGGACTACAAGTTTTGGACATAGGACACACTTGTATTACGACTCTACCTGCAGATATCACTAAACTTCGAGATCTCCGTGTCATCCGCTGTAATTGGTTAGGCTATTCTTATTTGGATCCAGATGAACCAGTGCCTTGTTTGTTTGCCACATTGTGCCTGCCAATAATCCTAATAGCTGGTTCAGCCCGCCGTGCCAAAGCAATTGGTGATCTACACATGGGCTTCTCTAGTAATTGGTCCAGGACTGACGGAGGTGGAGTGAGGGTTCCAAGAGGTATTGGCAACTTAAAAGAGTTGCAGATACTTGAGTCTGTGGACATTCGAAGAACTAGCAGCAAAGCAATTAAAGAGCTCAGGGAGCTGACGCGATTAAGAAAATTAGTCATTGGAACAAACGGTGTTTCCAAGAAAAAGTGTAAGATACTTTGTGCATCCATTGATGAGAAGCTCTCTTCCCTTCGTTCTCTCTCTGTGCATCCATTGATGAGAACCTCTCTTCCCTTCGTTCTCTCTCTGTGGAGGACGATGAACACCAGGGTAGAGGACTTCGATGGTTGATTTCTTCTTCTTCCCCTCCTCCCCACCTGAGGAGTCTCAGCTTGCGCGGATATATAGGAGAGATAACCGACTGGTTCAGGAACCTTACACAACTGGTGAAGATTTCCTTAAGAGATTGCCAGCTAAAGGAAGATAAAACCATGGAGATACTTGGGGAACTGCCAAATCTCATGCTCCTTCGATTTTACGACGGTGCATACATTGGGGAGAAATTAGTGTTTGGAACTGGAGCATTCCTGAACCTCAGGACACTTGATATTTGGCAAATGGAAGGCCCTACCAAAGAGATTAGATTTGAGGAGGGCAGCTCCCCTCAGATGGAAAAGGTAGAAATCGCGTACTGCATTTTGAAGTCTGGGATTATTGGTGTCAAGCACCTTTCAAGGCTCAAGGTGATTGTACTCGATTATGGTTCCAAGGTGACGAAGCTCCGCATGCTGGAAGAGGAAGTGAACGCACACACCAATCGGCCTGTTCTGAGGATGTCAGAGGACCGGAACTTCCATTTCCTAGTGGGAGAGGATGAAGGATCCAATGTGGAGGTGGAAGCAACAGATTCCCTTCCTGGCCATGCCGGAGAGATCTCACAAGTCACAAGTGATCACACTACCGACAGGTCAGCGAATCCTTTGCAGTAGCAGCTTTACCTTCTAGTTTCCTTTATTTTCAGCCGAATTTTATGCTCACAATTCTGGTCTCTGCTTGTCCACAGTGAAATCCAGTCCGCTTCTAGTTGACGCTACTACCTATTGCTCTCCTCTCTGTACGCCCGCCGCTGCTGCAGGTCTCGGGCGTGCCACGAAGGCTACTGCTCGAATCTCCTAGTGTTTGATTTGTTTCATCTGCTGGATACTGCAAGTAATGTATTTTTTATTCAAAGTTGCACATTGGCTCCATTTACTTCCACGCTAGTTAATCAGAACGACATGCCAACAAATGGCGTTACGTTCTATATTTATTAGAGGCCAACCCATGTCGATGATGTAAACAAATAGCCAGTTTGTATGTTCGGAATTGCATGCAACATAGAGGAAGATTCCATAACTAAACACCAAGGGGTCTGTTTTTAACTTATGATGAGTTTTGAGTACATGAATGGAGCTCTGCTTGTCGTCTGGATCTCTTGGTGCTCGGAGATAATCTTTACAACCGGGATGGTGTGGTTGGCTAGGATCTACAAGCCAATCTTATTGTCACAACCCTTATTGTCTTCGTTAGTCATTGACTAAGTTGATATTAACTCTACCTTTCTTCTTGATGAAAGGCTTAGTGTCACTCAAAATAGAGCAGTTATATATCAATTCATTTTTTGGATAGTTATTGTCAACTCAACGCTACTTAAACACTATATTTGTAGCAGACCATTCTATGTCGATGAGACAACCATTTATAATTAATATACCTAATAACAAGTAAGAAAAAGTTTTGCCTTTAAATTTTCATCTAGCCGAATCAGAGAATGGGTTGACCATCCGCTCACAAAAAACACCGCTCACTACCGGATCCACCGACTTTGCCGCGTGCAGTCGGCGAAGCCTTTGCCGACTGCATTCCACGTGGCAATCGGCAAAGGTGGGTCGACAAAGCCTACCTCGGCAAAGAAGTCTTTGCCGACAGCCACGTGGCGGGCAGTCGGCAAAGACATTGCCGACTGCCAAACCTTGACTTAGCAAAGGAAGCGGCTCTCGGCGTCTGACGGCTTCTTTGCCCACTGCTAACATGGCAGTCAGCAAAGATTTTTTATTTTTTTAAAAAGTCTTTGCCGAGTGCCAGGACCGGCACTCAGCAAAGAGCTTTTATTTATTTTTTTTAAAAAAACAGCCTCTGCCGAGTGCCAGGTCGGCACTCGGCAAAGCTGCTGTTGATAGCATTCGGTGCCCAGCTTTACCGAGTGCAGTGGCACTCGGCAAAGCTGGGATTTTTTTCATTTTTTTGTTTTTTCATATATAAAATACAAATTCACATATAAAGCATAAATCCACATATATATCATATGCCATAACAAATCCGAGAACCTGCATGCCATAACAAATCCATCCACATCTAAGTCCAACATACATAACAAGTTCATCATGTCCAACATCCATCATAAAGTCCACCACAAGCTAAACAAGAGGTACCTATGATGACCCAGCTTCCCAATGGCCCCGAGAGTGTGAAGAGCCCCTACCTTGCCACCCCGGCCACCCCTGCAAAAGAAGAAACATAAAACTATAAGTTAAAAATTTCGGCAGAACCTCCCCTGCACGGGGAAGTTTCGATAGCTTGCAAGAAACAACGGCGCGATGGCTAACAAACACAACGGCATGAAGGCCAACATTCACAATCCACGACGGCTGACAATCACAATGGCATGAAGGCCGATAACCACAACGACACGAAGGCCGATAACCAGAACGGCACGAAGGCCGACAAGCACACAAGGGGTCATATACCTAGTGACGGCGGGGATGGCACGCGAAGAAGACGACGGGGACAAGGACGACACAAGGCGACGCCCAGGGAACCTCCTCCTTCTTCCTCCTACTTGCTCCCCCTTCTCTTTCTCTTTCTTCCTCGTTCTTCCCCCTTCTCCTTCGCCTTCCTTCTTCTTTCCTTCCCTTCTCCTCTCCTCTCTCCCTTCTCCGTTCTTCCTCTCTTCTCCTTTCCTTCCTCCTCTTCCTTCCTCCTTATTCCTTTCCCTTCTCCCTTCTTCCTCCCTTCTCCTTCTTCCTCCTCTTCTCCCCTTCCCTTCTACCCCTCCTCCCCTGCTCCTCGTACCTCCCCTGCGCGGGGAGCCAAACGTTGGTGGCGGGGCACCGGGGAGGGGCCACGGGCGGCGGGGCAACGGTTCGGGGCCTCGCCGGCCGCGATAGATGTGTGGGGAGCCGAGAGCCGACGGCGGGGCGCTGGGGCGCGGAGAGCCGGCCGCAGGCGGCGAGGCGTCGGGGCGGGGTCGCGGGCGGCGGGGCAATGGGGCGGGGCTCGCTGGCCGTGGCGGGGGGTTCTGGGGTGGGGGCTCGCCGGGGAGAGGAGGCTGCGGGGGAGAGGCTTGCCGGTGGCGGCGGATCCGCCGGCGGGGGACGGCGGCGGCGGCAGAAATGGGGGTGGGGAGCTGGCGCGCGCGGGGTGGAGAGGGAGCTGAATGTGTGCGTGGTTAGGGTTAGGGGTGGGCTCGTAGGCGTTTTTAGTTTGGGGGTTTTTTTTAATGGAATATATCTTTGCCAACTGCCAAGCTGGGCAGTCGGCAAAGAAAGCATCTTCGCCGACTGCCTTGCCAATGGCAGTCGGCAAAGAACCTCTTTGCTGAGTGCTGTCCTTGGCACTCGGCAAAGTTTGCATTTTTTTTGAATTTTGAGTTCAAACTATTTCTGTAGCCCAAGTATATTGTATTCAAGCATATTTTCGAATTTGGGGCTTTTTTATAATATTTTGCTATATTTTGTTTATTTATTTTATTTATTTGAATTTTTCCGTATAATCTAAATTTGAACTGGAGGTGAATGAAATAATGAAACGTAGCCATCCAAAAAATGATATTCATGTTGGAGAGTGTATGTTGGGGCCATGTCCATAAACTCATCAAAAAGTTTGAACGGCCTTGTCCACGAAATATGACCATCCAGGTGGGGTAGAAGTATTTTTTAATTATATAAAATTTAAACGAAGTCCGAAAATCATGAAACTTGTTGAGATATCATGTTATTGCATGTGAGGCTTTGATAAAAATTTGGAAATGTTTGGAGCAAGTTGCGATGCCAGATGTCTAAAACCCAGACATCTCCACATGTGATCACATGTGGAGATGTCTGGGTTTTAGACATCCGACGTTGCCACTAGCTCCAAACATTCTCAAAATTTTATCGTAGCCTCTACACGTGATAACATGACACCTCGACAAGTTTCATGATTTTTGAACTTCGTTTGGACTTTATATAATTAAAAAACACTTCTAACGCACCTAGATGGTCATGTTTCGTGGACAAGACTTTTAAACTTTTGGGTGAGTTTATGGACACGAGCTCAAAATACACTCTCCAACATAAATATTATTTTTCGAATGGCTACGTTTCACTATTCATGCACCTGCAGTTTAAATTCGAAATATGCGGAAAAATTCAAGTAAATGAAATAAATAAACGAAATATAGAAAAATGTTATACAATGATTCCAAATTCGAACATGTGCTTGTAAACAATATGCTTAGGCTATAAAAAAATTTTAAACTCAAAATTCAAAAAATATGTAATCTTTGCCAAGTGCCAAGGATGGCACTCAGCAAAGATGGACTTTGCCGACTGCCTTTGGCACGGCAGTCGGTGAAGATGATATCTTTGCCGACTGTCCAGCGTGGCAGTCGACAAAGAGGGCCGGCCCAGGCCCAGTCCAGGCCAGGTGCCGCTTTGCCGAGTGCGCGTCGTGGCAGTCGGCAAAAATAGCATCTTCGCCGACTGCCGTGCCGTTAGGGCACTCGGCAAAGGGTACGACGACCGACGTCGTTTGCTCACGCCAAACTTTGCCAAGTGCCCCACTTTGCCGAGTGCGAGGCAGTTGGTAAAGTGCGTCTTTGCCGAGAGCCGTCCTTCGCCGAGTGCCTTGCACTCGGCAAAGGAATCTTTGCCGACTGCGCTCTTTGGCAGTCGGCAAAGGGATTCTTTGCCGACTGCCCTGGCTTTGGCAGTCGGCAAAGACTTGGATAGTCGGCAAAGCTGCTGTTTCCCGTAGTAGATCCAATCTGAGCTAAGAGCGTGAATTGTTCATAGATAAGTTTATAGGTTTGTCCAGTGGGACCCTACCCACCAGGGTTCAAGTGCTCACATCTTTTTCTGAATTTTTTCCAGGATTTAAGTGTGTGTGCGCGCGCGCCAATTTAATGGGCATCCGTGGTGTATTGTGTAATTCACAAAAAAGATCAAAATAGTTTCTCCCATGTACATTTCATTTATTTTTTTGTTTTCCATTAAAGTATCTCTTATTTATAAATAGTAAAAATAATTAATAAATGCAATATTATGAATGTTTAGACCCTTGAATTTTTCTATTGCATAAATCTTTTTATGTAGTTCTAAATACAAATAAAACTTATTTTTATTAAAATCTAGATCAGCTCATGGTTCTACTAATTTGTAAAATAAAGTCATAAGCAGTTGGATGCTCCTTTTAATCATTATAAGTGTATCTTCAAAAGAAACATGTTTGCTTTTGCTCGATCACATAAATGAACGTTTACTTTTGCTCTATGAACACATAAATAAACTCAGTAAAGAAAATATATGTAATAATGCTAGCAATTCCATCATCTATCTAAGCAAACTTGTAAAACTGGTGGCCATGGGAACTTGCAAAACCGCCGGTCCTCGCGCCACCCGGGGCGAGCCGCCGCACCGCCGGTCCTCGCGCCGCCCAGGGCAAGCCGCCGCAGCGCCGAGGAACGGCCTCCGAGGAAGGGCCGCCAGGGGCACGGAGTGAAGAGAGAGAGAGAGAGAGAGAGAGAGAGAGAGAGAGGGAGCCGGAGTGGTGAGCGCGTGCGGGATTGAAGCGGACGCTGAGTCGGCGCTGGAGTGACGAGCGGCGCTGGAGGCGGAGGCGGCTGAGTCGGGAGGCAGGGTTAGAAAACCTAACTCCTCTATATATACGCAGACAACTTTTGGGCCTTGTTGTGGGCTGGTTGGGCCTCATCTTTATTGCAGCGGGCTTTATAAGATGCCCGCCACTGTTAATTGATTTACCATGGCGGGCCTTTTAAGATGCCCGCTGCGAAAAATAACTATTTTCCGCAGCGGACATCTTAAAAGGCCAGCCACGGTAAATAGATTAACCGTGACGAACAAAAATGTCCGCTACGGTAAAAAAAATTGCCCGCCACGATAAATCATAAGATTTACCGTGACGGGCAAAAAAATTGTCCGCCACGGACTAAGTTTCGGCAACGTCACAGAAGTTCAATTCTATAGTAGTGTGCTATAGACGCCACCTCCATGGTGTTGAGGTCAACAGAGAAGGCCCAGCGTAGTTTTCCATGCCGGCATGATATGACAACAAACCCCATGCCTCTCTTCACAATGGCCAGAGGTTTCTTGAAGAAGGATGGCTGGTAGCCAGGAAGGCCACAGGTAACCTTGGACAACAGGACCTTGCTCTCCAATCCCCACTCCCCATCTACCCTTACGAACACCTCCGTGTGGTTCTTCATTATGACGATGTGTGGCTCACCATCCCCACCATCGTTGATGATGTTGTCTAACCAGATATGGGCATCCCAGAAGTTTTGATGGCCAATAATGGTAACACCAATGATGAGAAGTTTCCAGTACTACCATCAAGCGTGACCAACGTTCCCACTTGCTGCACATAAAAGTAATGTGCGCACAGGACTCAACCCAGGCAGTAGGATCTGACGAACCTAGGATGCAGCGTCGGAGCAATGTGGTCGATGGCCTTCATGCTTCACGTTGCGTCCATATCACCATTGGTAGTGAACATGGTGGTATGTGCGGCATCATGGTCACGGCTAAAGAGCAGGAGCAAGATCCTGAAGTTTGACATGCCAATGCGCCCTCCGGCCTCGTCTTCAACCCCGTCGATGAGGTAGGGACCCTGAAGCGCGCAATGGGCGCCCTCGTAGTCCGGCGGTCGAGGGAAGATCTTGTAGCACCGCGTCAATGGGTCACAGACAACAGTCATTGAAGTACATGGAGTGGTCCGTGTCATGAATACACTTCATCTCGAGGAGGCTGCCACGGCTATCCACAAGCTCCGATGAGGGACTGTTGCCCCAGCAACCCCGAGGCGGAAACATGCTCCCGCCAACGACGAAATTGAGGGAGAAGTGGCGGGCGCTGATTGATGACGAGGGGACAAACTGTGGATCAAGTCTGGAGATGAAGATGCGGCCATTCCCCCTGGGTAGCAGATGCCATTAGTAGTCTCTGGTGACGGGTGGTCCGTGGAGAGTGCGGAAGCGGCGGAGGACGCCAGCTTCGGTGATGATGCGGCGCTATCTTCTGCATGTGTACGCGGTGCGGATGAGGCTGACGGGCGAATCTATCCGCTCCAGGATCAGAACCAGGGTGTCGTCCACGTCCATGACTGCGCTTGCAATCTGGGAAAAAACCTAGGATATGTTGGATTGATGAATTGCTCCCCTACCTTGTTCTTGAACAATCCTGAAACGTGCACACCGCAGGCATACGTGCGTAATTGGACTTAGCTTGGGGCTCTCATGGGTGATGATGACGGAGGCACGGAGCTGAACCTCGTCCTTGGATCTGGAATCCGTGTTGGGCACGAATTGGGAGACCCCAAGCATCGAATCGAAGTGTGAGACAGGCCGCCATGACGTCGGCGAGGCCGTCGTTGCACGTGCCCTGGTTGATCATCGCGGCGCTGAGAGACACATCGCCGCTCCGTCCGCATCGGACCTGGACGCCGCCGTCGATCATTCATGATGTGGGAAAAAATCTTAGACATTCTTATAAATAAACTAAAGTATCACCAAAATTCTTGCATTTATATACTTATAAAATTAAATGCCCACTTCTACATTATAATGTTCTACCACTATTAATATATAGAAAAAAAATATAACTCCAAGTAGATCGAGGTTGTGTAGCAAGGTAACACTGAGTACTCGGCCGCCGCTCGCTTGCGTTGCTGCCTGCACTCTGGTCTCTTCTCCGTGTGGCTCCGTCGCCATAATTCGTTGTGCAGCCAAGGGCGAAGCATCGATGCGCGTATGAGTGGGCTCCCCGCTCTGGGGTTGTGCTGCGTGCTGCAGGTGTTGTACAGTCGCCCCAGGAAGACCAATAATTATTTGTGAAACGACCTTGATTTCCGCGAAGGGAAATTCACAGTGTCGGAGTGTAATATGACCATTTAAATCACATTACCCAATA
>CM041636.1:47024239-47135729 GCA_023333625.1 Bothriochloa decipiens
TTTTCTTGCATCCAAATATTGCAAAATCATAATTTATATCACAATTTCAGCAGGACCACAAGTAGCACCATTTATATCACAATTTCATCACATTTATCATCACCGTCACCATATATATCACAATAACACATATATCTCACAATAGCATCTCTTATCACCACCACAAGTCCATTACAACCATGAAGTTCAACGCAACGAGTCGAACACCACAAGTCGAGGTCCATCATGAAGAGAAGAAATACATGACAGAGACTTCGACGATACTCAAGTCCAGGAGCATAACACAAGCGACAAGTACCTAGCTCGTCGCGCCGTCCCCGGAGCCGTCAGGTTGTCCGTCCCCAGAGCCCCCAGGGTTTTCCCATGGAACCCACCCTGGATCACGCGGCGCCGACCAGTACGGCCGCCCTCCGCCCACCGGCCACGAGTAAGGTGTAGGAGGGCCACGCGGAGGTGGATACGGTGGAGAAGGGCCACCCGGAGGTGGATACGGCATCATCTAAGGGCCGGCACCTCTAGGAGACGGGTTCGAACCCGCCGACTGTACCTACATAAGTTAAAGGCCAAGTGGTGTCATTAGTTCTGCTGTGGAGCGAATAATTCAGGCGGTGGAGCAAATAATTCAGGCGGTGGAGGCGGCCCGGGGATCTGCGGGGATTGGAAGTAGCCGGCAAAGCCCTGCATCTAACTATTGTAGTGCTGCTGCACGGCTGTCAGGTGCTGCTGGTAAGCCATCTGTTGCGCCTGCATCTGCGCCTGCATCAGCGCCATCTGCTCCTGCACCTGGACCTGCAATATTACATCTGCAATGTTGATTATAAGTATAGGTGTGAAACGAGTGAACGACGAACGAAACCACACTTACCTGGAACTGCGACATGCTCGGCTGCCGAGACGCTATGGGGATGTCGGTGGAGCTCGTGGGCCTGGATCGAACCTGGCTTAGCGTGGGAGCATCGGACAGGTCGATGGCACTGTGGGCCATGTAGTATCGGCCTTGCTGCTTCCCTGGTCCCAACCTCTGCAGGAGGTCTGTGTCCAGGGGCTTGGCGGTGGGGTCGAACGTCTCCCCGTAGCGCTGGTGAGCCACGGCGGTGTACTCGGTCGCCTTCTCGTAGGCGGTGGGGTTGCTGTATGCCTCAGGCCCGTCCTCCGGGTTGTAGACGTTGTCCGGCGCTGTCGCCTTGCCCTTGTGGGAGAGGAGGTACCCGGTGAACTGGTTGATTTCCTGCTCACCGTGCGCCTGCGTCTGCATTGAAAACAGAAACATGGTTACAAGTAATGACAATTGAGGGCTAGAAAAAAGACATGAACGGACGCATACCATCTTTTCATGTACGTTGGGAGGGGCTTGCTCCCTTGGTGGTGTGGCACCCCTCGCATCTGCAGGCGGCGGCCCCGACGGTCGTTGCGCCTCGCGTACGCCTCGTCCGTTTGCCACATGCGCACAATCTCCTCCCAGCAGTCCCTGTGGTTGTCGCACCACCCCGGACAGAACTGCATGACATCAAGTATTTGACATGCGAGAAGATTAGTGTAATGTTTCACTGAAGGAATCTGAACGAATGTATTCCTACTTAATTACCTGCACGTATTGAGCGAAGGTGAGGTCGGTCTCCCTCGAGTTCATGATCTAGCGGATTTGGGGCTTCTTCATGGACTCTCCATGCACGTCCGCATAGTAGTCGCGGATGGCCTGTATGCGCGCCTCATGGTACAGGTCCTTGAGACGATCTTTGCAGACCGCCTCTGCACTCGCGCCGCCTGGTCCGCTTTACCCTCCTCGCACGTGAAGAAATCCTGCACACAGACACATCATGTAGCATTGCATTGTTTCAAGAAGTCCGACGAATGCGTACTATTTAGCAATGCGGTGCGAGGGTCTCGCCCAAAACTCCCTCTTTATCTTTGCCGCGAGGGTCTCGCCACCCACGTCGACGAGGTAGAAGTGAGCCCACCTCGTGGGCACCTTCAACTCACCGTCCACGTCGACAAGGCCAGGGTAGTACTCCTTAATCAGGAGGCCCTGGATGCCATTGATATGGCGTGATTCACCTTCTCTGCTCACAAACGCCCAGGTACTGCACGCGTCATTAAGAACAATTGTTAGTCTGTAGTTCGATTTTCAACATGTCATATGAACAAGTAGTGAAATCAATAATGGTTACTTACGTCTGGCCCACGGGTGTAATCACCGGGCGTCTGTTGAATTACGGCCGCACCCTAGGAAGCAGCGTGGGCCCGCGCGAGTACACCTTGGCCACGCCTGACGAAGTTGAAGCCGTCTGGCCTGGTGTAGGCACGGCGTCGGCGGTGGTGTCGTCGTCGTCGTCGTCGTTGTCGTCGCTGCCGCTGCGGTCCTCGTCACCCGTCGTCGTCCCCCCTTGCGAGGACGAGAACGGCAGCCTCCTCGTCACCTGGCGACGTCCGCTGTGGGGCTGGGACCCCCTACTAGACGACCCACCCGCCAACACCTCCTCCTCCTCGTTGTCATCGGCGGTCTCCTGCGGGGGGACCTGGTACGCCGAGCGTACGGCTCGATGCGGCCGCTGCCGCCGTCCGCCTGGCATTTTGCCGAGTGCCTGCAATGACAAAGAACAAAAGAGTTAGCATAAATAAATGACAAGTACTTGTAAAGGAACATAATAATAACAATATAGTATTACATGGCTTCGTAATTATCTCCGCCTATGGCAATATGGCGGGCGTGGAGTCGTCATCACTATCACTATCGTCGTCATCGCTATCAATATTGTCGACCTCTCTTAAGTCATCACTGTCATCATCATCCTCATCATCTCCATAGTCATCATCATGTACATCCTCCTGGACAACTCCATCGTGCTGCATCTGCCATCGCTCAAGCATTCTTAAGTCCTTGGCATCCTGCACCTCCTCACCCTCATCCTCATCGATTTTGTTGTCTACTTCCATGCCCATGAGCGAACCAATGTCTATCTCCAAAGTATCTTCTAGCCCCTCAGGTTGATAGAACTCATCTTGGTTTGGGTCAAAGTCATAATCATCGTCGTTTGGGAGAGGCGCTTTGCCGCGCAGCGACACCAAATGCACAAGGCTCCAACCCCCAAGCTTCTCGTCTTTTTGGCATGCCCATGGGAGGTAATAAACTTGCATGGCGTCTTGGTTGGCCATAATGTAGACATCATCTCCTTTATAGCTGGAGTCCTGTCGAATCTCGACTTGCCCTATCGTAAGGTCTTGCCTTGTGACATCGGGATCGAACCGATGGCATTTGAATACCACCGGCTCGAAAGTCTCGGCACCCTTAAAGTTGAGCTCGTATATCTCTTCGACTATGCCGTAGTGGTCCTTCTGATCCGTGCCGGGCGTACGAACTCCGCTGCACATGGTTTTTAGGTTGGGTCGACTCTCCTCGTGGCTTCTCGTGCGAAAGCGATAGCCATTCACATCATAAACGGTGAATGACTTCACCCTACGGGAGAAGCCACGGCCCACCTGTTTCAATTCATCACTCATTTCTATATCCATTTGGGCCTGCAAGGGTGAGGACAGGTAGATCGTTACATTACTCGCTCCGGGGAGCAAAGTGGAATCACAAAGTCGGAAAGAGGTTAGTTGGTTAGTACCTTTGTACAGAACCAGGAGATGAAATCGGGCACACCGTGTCTAAGAATATTGTCTTCTTCTTGCTTGGTAGGAGCCCTATTGCCTGTCCAGTATTGACTAATAAATTCCCTAAAAGAAGCAAGAGACTAGAGGGTCGGATCATGATAGGTGGAGGATAGCAACGGCGTAGGTAACAAGCTCATTGAGAACTTACTTCTGATAAGGAATCACTTCGTCAAGGTTGAGCAACAATGTGAACATGATAGTGTGCCACTCCTGATGGGTCAACTGCTTGTTGGTACCTGTGCTTCCACTTCCGAGATCCCCTTGGAAAAGGCTGAGGGTCGATGAGTTCTCGTCGGCGTTGTAACAAGGGGTTGGATTGTGCACGCTGGGAAGATTCTCAGTATAGTACGCCTGTGTGAAGGTCGACACCTCCTCCAGAACGGAGGCCTCTCCTACGGATGCCTCAATCTTGGCTTTATTTCTACACTTTTTCTGAAGAAGCTTTAGACACCTCTCGATTGGATAGCACCAACGGGCCTGCACGGGACCCCCCAACCGTGCCTCGCGCGGTAGGTGCAAAATCAGATGCTGCATCGACAGGAAGAAGCCGGGTGGAAATATCATCTCCAACTTGCAGAGCAACAGAGGTGCAGCCTTCTCCAGTTCAACACAAACATCCCGAGACAATTCCTTGGCACAAAGCTGGCGGAAGAAAAAGCTCAACTCTGCCACGACGCGCCACACTGGCTCTGGGAGGTATCCCCGGGTCATCACAGGAAGGATCCGCTCAATCCATATGTGGAAGTCATGACTCTTCATCCCTAAGACTTTCATAGTCTGCAAGTTCACGCCCCTGCTCAGATTCGCCGCATACCCATCAGAGAACTTTAACGTCTTGATCCACTGCAGTACTTCCTTCCTATCGGCCCTTTTAAGGATGTAATCGGCCGGGCCCCTTTTCCATTTCTTACCGGGCGCAGGGGTCTTCATCACCAGGTTTGGTCTATCACAAATCATCTCCAGGTCCAGTCTAGCCTTGACGTTGTCCTTCGACTTTTTACCAACGTCCATGAGTGTTGCCCAGAGTGCCTCGGCCACATTCTTTTCTGTGTGCATTACATCGATGTTGTGTGGAAGAAGAAGGTCCTTGAAGTAGGGGAGCCTAGTCAAGCCCGATATATGAGTCCACATGTGGTCCCGAGCATATCCCTTAAAACCACCTGTTTCCTCAACTTCGAGAGCCTGTACGTCGGCAAGGACGGCGGCAGGGCTCTTAACCTGCGGAATGGGGCCGGTGACTTGAACACCTTTCGTGAAGTGCTTTACATCAAACCTGAATTCATGGTTCTCAGGCAGGAATTGGCGATGCTTGTCGAAAGAAGAATACTTCCCACCCTTGGCCAGCCAGGTGAACATCACATCTGCCTTGCATGTCGGGCAAGGGAACTTCCCGTGAACACACCACCCGCTGAATAAGCCATACGCCAGGAAGTCATGCATTGAATACTGGTACCACACATGCATTCTGAAGTTCCTCTTTGTAGCTCGGTCGTACATGAGTACCCCCTCTTCCCAACCAAGTTGCAATTCATCCCACACCGGCTGCATGAACACACCCATATTATCGCCCGGGTGTCCAGGTATTATCAACATCAAGATCACATTCCTAGGTTCAAACATGACGCCGGGGGGGAGATTGAGAGGGATCATAAACATGGGCCAACAAGTGTACGGGGCCACCATCATTCCAAACGGGTTGAACCCATCTGTTGCCAGCGCTACGCGTACATTCCGAGCCTCCATAGCCTTGACAGGATTCATGTTATCGAAGTGCTTCCATGCATCACCATCCGCCGGGTGTACCATCTTGTCAGGATGGTATCTTTTGCCATTCTTGTGCCACGTCATTTGTTTCACGGACTCCTCTGTCATATACAGCCGTTGAAGCCTCGGTAGGAAAGGAAGGTGTTGTACGACCATCTCGGGGACCTTAGACTGTTTCATGCTGCCATCAGAGCCTTCTACCAACACGAACCTAGAGGCTTTGCACTTTGGATAGATTTTTGCTTCCTCGAGGTCTCCCCTGAACAGGACGCACCCCTTTGGACAAGCTTGGATCCCCCTCATACGGCATCTTAAGTGCACGAAGGAGCTTCTGTGTAGCGTAGGTGTTTTTCGGCAGGACATGATCTGCCGGAAGCAGTGTGCCAACAATGCTCAACACGAGATCGAAGCCATCTCGACTAATGCCCAGTTGCGACTTCAACCCTATTAGGCGTGAGACGGCATCCAGTTGCGTAACCCTTGTCTTCTCGTGAGGGGGCTTCTGTGCCACCTCCATCATGTCGTAGAACGCCTTCGCGGTTTCCTCCGGATCTTCCTCCACATCCATTCCTTCGCCGAACCGTGCTTCGTGGAAGTCTGCCATCATGTCTGCCATCCCGGCATTGGCATCATACTCCTCGAGGACGGGTCCCACCACCTCGTCCCTAATAGGATGGTGTTCACCATGGTGGTGCCAACGGGTATAGTTTGGAACGAATCCGTTCTTGAACAGATCTTTCCCCACCGCAACCTTTACTTTCCTTTTCTTATTCTTGCACTGGCTGCAGGGACACGGCATCCGAATCGACCCTTTCACAGCTGGGCCAAATGCTTGCTCCAGGAACTCATTCGTCCCCCTAATCCATTCATTGCTCTTACTTACGAAGCCCGAGTACATCCACTCACGGTCACCCATGCTCTGTCATGCGGCAATGTTAACATGTGATAAAACTAGCAAGTGCATCTACAACGCGCTCCTACCATCTAAGAGGTGAAGGATAGGTCCTAATCCCACCCGAGGATGCGCAAACGAGGTTAGCTTCCATAATCTGCTCCCGTCCGAGACGGAATTTCGGCAGCACCTCCCCGCTGTTCCCCCGATACACGTCCCGGCGAGGAGAGTGTGTATCCGGAGAAACGGGGAGGTCCTGCCGAAACTCTGACTCGGACGGGAGCGGAACATGGAAGCTAACCTCGTCTACGCATCCTCGGACTGTCCAAATAACGTGGACAATCCGAAACAGATACAGTTATACATATGCAAAGAACGCATACTTCCAACCGTATCCCTTTCGGACAGGAGACGCCTAACTAGGTAACGCGACCTACGACTACATGTGATGGAAAGAGAGGTCATACCGCAGGTGCCAGCGAAGACAGGCTAGCGGGGCAGTGCTGAGTCGTGCTCCTCCAGCTAGCCTCCAACGGGAGCCCTCCTGAAAAAGAAAAATAATTAGTGAGAATGAAAAATTTCGACAGCACCTCCCCTGTACGGGGAGGTTACAAAACCTGCAAGAAAAGAGGTGTAGCAAAATGGGAGATACGATGAAAAGAGCAGCATCAAGGAACTTGGATGGCCCGAAGAAGGACAAGCCAATGGGAGAGACTACTACTCTGTCACCACTTTCGGCTATGCCTTCAGCCAACATGATCCCAGGTACGCCCAAGATACAGCCATCTCCTATTTCTATTGTGTCTTTACCTCAAAACCGATGCATTTCAAATTTGAGCAATATAGGCTTGGTTTGGGTACCAATAGTGATACAATTAATTTGTCCATCAATGCGCTTAAGAGGGTTGAATTCGATAGATCAACTGTAACGCCAAATCGGAAAGAGACGAAAAGGTTAGAAGTAGTTGAAATCCTTTTGCGGTAAGTGATGATGAGGATACTGAAAATGACGGTACCCTTCTCGAGCACTTAGTGAAGGAAATATCTGATGTAAGCTTGGATGATCTGTACCTGGACACAAAAATTTATGATCTTATAGCTACAGGTTGAAAATCCAAGACAACATCCAAAAAATATAAAAGTCACAAGAAAGTTTCTCAACAAAAAGTTACCCCATGAAAGGCTTCTTTTGGAATAGCAGAGGTCTATCAGACTTGGCTAAATACCGCTACATAGCTGAAGCAATCATAGATCGCAACCTTTCATTTTGTTGCTATCATGGAAACAGGAAAGCAAGATATGTCAAAATCAAATCTCGCCCGTCTATCTGGTGGGGCAGATTTCATTTGGCACTGCCTACCACCTCGGGGGAGGTCTGGGGGAATCCTTCTGGGCATAAATGCTTTATTTCTTGATCTATCATTAATTGTAGAAGGGGAATTTCATATCAAATTCCGTCTCTACAATAAATCAGATAATTTTAATTGGATACTCATGGCAGTGTAGACCGTTGGCCTTTCCTGTTCAATGTTGTCATTGATAGCTTTGATCTTAGGGAAATTGACTTGACAGGTAGACAATTTACTTGGGCTAATTCTCTACCTCATTCGACTAATGAAAAGCTTGATAGAGTCCTAATGACAACTGAATGGGAACTTAAATATCCTTTGGTGACTGTACATGCTCTTGATAGAGGTGTTTTAGACCATACGCTTTTACTACTTGATACCGGAACACCAGCCTTCACAGGAACAGCGAAACCATTTAAAATGGAACTCAGCTGGTTCTATCGTGAGGATTTCTATGACCGAGTAGTAGAAATATGGAATAAGCCGGTGAGGGGGCAAAATTCTGTCCAGAGATGGATTAAAAAATTAGCAGCGCTACGCAAATATCTCCGTGGATGGGCCTCGCAGACAAATGGTGTTTATAAACAACAAAAAACAACCCTTTAGTTGTCCATCAATAACCTCGATATTACCGCTGAAAATCGGGATTTATCAGAGGATGAGAGAAGTCAGCCTGATCAAGCTAGAAGTGATCTGACTAAACTCCTAAGAGAGGAGGAATTAAAATTCTATCAGCGAGCAAATGTCACTGATGTTCTACTTGGGGATAATAACACTCGTTACTTCCAAATGGTTGCCAATGGCAAATATAGGAAGAAAAGAATTTTCTCTCTTGACCATGAAGATGGAAAAATAGATGGCTAGGCAAACCTTAAGCGCTATATCACACATTTTTACAAAGACTTGTTTGGACCATCACAAGATAATACCACGACCTTAGATGAGGCACAAATAAATGATATTCCTTAGGTCACCAAAGCTGAAAATGAATTCCTAACGGCTTCTTTTACGGAAAAGGAGATTCGGGATGCAGTTTTTATGATGGAACACAATAAAGCACAGGCCCAAATGGCTTCCCAGCTGAGTTTTATCAAAATTTTTGGGAGGTCATCAAAGGTGACCTGATGCAGATGTTCCATGACCTTCACTCTAGAACCTTGCCGCTTTTTAGCCTCAACTTTGGAGTCATAACTCTGATTCCTAAAGTCCAAGAAGCTAATAGAATTCAATAGTATTGACCAATTTGCTTATTAAATGTGAGCTTCAAAATTTTCACTAAAGTGGCAACCATTAGAATTAACTCAGTAGCAGACCACATAGTTGGTCCATCTCAAATGGCTTTTATGCAGGGGCATAACATCCTCGAGGGAGTCATCATTCTGCATGAGACAATTCATGAGTTGCACAGTAAATAGCAAAGTGGAGTTATCTTTAAAATAGACTTTGAAAAAGCCTATGACAAAGTTAGATGGCCTTTCTTATTGTAAGCAATGCGGATGAAAGGTTTCCCTTCTAAATGGATATCTTGGGTGCAAAATTTTATATCAGGCGGGAGCATGGCAATCAATGTTAATGATGAGATCGGGCCTTACTTTCAAATGAAACAAGGCCTTCGACAAGGGGACCCACTATCCCCCATTTTGTTTAACATTGTAGTTGATATGCTAGCTATACTAATAAAACGAGCAAAAGCAGATAACCAAATAAGTGGAATAGTGCCGCATCTAGTTGATGACGGTCTATCTATTCTACAGAATGCTAATGACACAATACTTTTTATGGATCATGATCTTGAAAAGGCTCGCAGCATGAAGTTATTACTTTGTGCATTCGAGCAACTTTCAGGTCTTAAAATTAACTTCCATAAGAGTGAATTATTCTGCTTTGGAGCAGCACAAGAATATTTGCCCCAATACACAAAACTTTTTGGTTGTAATCAAGGAGCTTTTCCGATGAAGTATTTGGCATACCTATACATTATAGGAGGCTCTCAAATGTAGGTTGGAAAAGAGTAGAAGAATGTTTTGAAAAAAGACTCAGCAGTTGGAAAGGAAAACAATTGTCAACTGGTGGGCGCTTGACGTTGATTAACTCAGTACTTAGCAGCTTACCAATGTATATGATGTCCTTTTTTGCGATCCCAAAAGGAGTTCTCAAGAAATTAGACTACTTCAGGTCAAGATTTTTTTGGCAAAGTGATGGACAAAAACGAAAATACAGATTAGCCAAATGGGACATATTATGCCAACCCAAAAACCAAGGTGGACTTGGAATTCATAATTTGGACATCAAGAACACAGCCCTTCTAAGTAAGTGGCTTTTCAAATTGCTCACAACTGAGGGTACTTGGCAACAAATGCTACGCAAAAAGTATGTAGGATCTAAGCCCCTTTCACAAGTTCAATGGAAAAATGGGGACTCACACTTCTGGGCTAGCCTAATGAAGGTTAATTTTCTCCGTTTTGGGACCTTCATAATTTGGGATGGTTCACAAGTAAGATTTTGGGAAGATAGATGACTAGGACAGTCAACTCTACGAGAACAATATCCCTGTCTTTATAACATAGCAAAGCATAAACAAGTTACTATAGCAGAAGTGTTAAGCACATCTTCACCTACTCTATCCTGGCGAAGAGATCTAATTGGACACAAATTAGTGGCTTGGAATAACTTACTTCCACGCATCACCAATATTGTGTTAAGCCAGCAAGAAGATGAATTTCGCTGGAACTTGGATCCTAATGCACAGTTCTTGGTCAAATCTCATTACTTGACGATGATCCATAATAATTCCCTAATAATAAAGGCTTATGGAAATTAAAAGCTCCATTGAAGATCAAGATATTTTTATGGTACCTACGTAGAGGCGTAGTGTTAACCAAAGATAACTTAGCTAAGCATAATTGGCATGGTAGCAAGCAGTGTTATTTTTGTCACAAAGATGAGACAATTAAGCACCTGTTTTTCGAATGTCGTTTTGCTCATGCTGTCAAGTTTGTTATCCAGGTGGCTTCAGGCCTGTTTCAACCACATAGTATTTCAAGTATGTTTGGGTCTTGGCTATGCAGCCTTAGTAAAGAACTAAAATCGTTAGCCCTGTTAGGTGCAGCAGCTACGTGTTGGTCGCTTTGGTTACGTAGGAATGACCTGGTTTTTGAGAAGCAACGTACTTCTTTTCCTTTACAGGTTATCTACTCGATTATTCATTGGCTTCGTACATGGGCTGTCCTACAGAAGCCAACTTTACAAGATTTGGTTGTAGCGGCATCTCAATAATTGGCTCGGGTGGCCAAGGAGTTTTTTACCTGGGCACATGGGTTACAGTCTAGTCTTCGGATTGAGTGTCATTAGCGCTTTTTTCTATTTTATGATCTTTTGTAAGGCTGTGTGTATCCTTGTTATACAGAGGCCGAAAATGTTTTAAGGTCTTTGTATCATCTCGATGTAATGATCTTGAAATTAATAAAGCTTTCATTATCGAAAAAAAATCACCTCCCAATGCCAGTAGACGTCCGCAGCTATATGGGAGAAGGAGTTAGTCTGCTCGACCAAGTTGTTAGAAGAATGCTCACAAAGCGATGACGACAAGCAATGGAGACCCAGGGCTGCCTACTTGTTTGCATCAAAATTTGGACAGCCGAGAAAAACTATTGGCGACAAAATATTCTGAGCAAAACACGACGTCTGATTGTTGCCAGCAAGATCAAGCAAAGAGGATATGCGTTTATGTGTGATCACCAGACTTCTGAAATCGATTACTGTGGGATCGACGACTATGAGGGTGTTCATGCATGGACGGCTAACTAGCGTACAGGACCTTTTGTTAGATGAGCTGAACGACTCAAGGAGGTTCTCGTATCAATTGGCCAAGCAAGCAAGCAGGGTGGTCAAGTTGATGTACGCATACATCATCTTGGTATTATTTGGCTAGGCCGCCTATTGCCTTATTTGAGTCTGATCGAGTCGTCGGTTGGCCAAGACCTGGTTATAAAAAATATACGCACTTCAGAAAGAAAAGAGATGGAGGATCTAGCCCAGAGGATCATCCGTATATAACTGGAGTATATATGCCTAATATATTTGGGAGGAGCTTTAATGTCCAGGAAGCCGACACGTGAAGCAAATAAAGCTAGAAGGAAAGCATGGGATATATGCATATATATGCTGGATGTCGAAGAAGCAAAGAAAGAATCCAGTACAAGCATGCAAGTCCAAGATTATCACGTAACGCTTGTTTGTCAAATAGAGGCCGACGGATACTTGAATGTATACGTATACGGTGGACCAAAGGGTACTAAGTCGGTCAAGCAAACTTCATCAGCAAGGATTCTACAGAAAGGAAAGCCAGAGTCCGCATATCTTAGTATTTTATTTGTTTAGATATTTCTTTAGAAAGAAGTCTTGTACGTCGGTTAAGCTCACGGGTATATATATGAACCCCTGGCTATTGTAAAAGGACATCATCATCCATCAATACAATCTTTCGGCTTCGGCTATCAACCCGTAGTTTTCCTAGGATCTCGACGAGTTTCTTCAACAAGCTAGGCTGCATCGGGCGTCCGACTCTGCTTTTCTATAAGTTACTGTTATGGCTTTTACTCTTGTTAGATAGGGTCGGCTCGACCTCCTATCGACCATTAGTATGGCCAAAAGGCTTGTATTTATTCTTGATTTGGCCGGCTCGACCTCTTATCTATCTGTAAGCACTTGCTGACAGTTCATGTTATCGTTTGATAGGACCGGCTCGACCTCCTATTGTATGCATTAGCATAGGCTAGTTATCGGCTCTATTAGGTTTGGCAGCCTGATGGATTCTTTAAGTTACTCATGGCCAGTTATCGGCTCTGCTAGATCTAGCAAAGTCTAGTAGATTTATTAAGTTACCGATGTTGTTAGTTTTTATTATTTATTTATTGCAACAATATTTTTTGCCCGATCAAGATTGGTAGATTTGGCTTAGATCTTTTTAGATTCAATTGTCATCAATGCTCTTTATGTTTATTTGTTGCTTTGATGATCTATCTCGTGCTTGTATTAGCTAGATCTTATCAATCTTGTTCATGACATGTGCGCATTCTAGGGGTATTGACGGTCTTAAGATAGATCTTTGTTTATTCCTGTTTAATTGATAGTGGCTGTAGCATCGTTGATCTCACTTGAGGTTGAAGAGGTTAAGTAAATATTTATGTTAAGGTTTGTTTATGCACCTAGTTCGTTCTCATGTCGGTATCGGCAAATTAGCCGATTTACCAGAGCTTCATGTTCAATTCCTTACATATATCGACAAGATCGGCTAATGGCTTTATTCCTTCATGTGTATCAAAGTAGCCTATCTAGCTAATTCTTTTTATTTTAGCATGTATCATGGTTGACCTGTGTTCGTTACTGTTTTAGTTATTAATATCATGTCATGATCAACTGCTTTATCCATGCATGTTTACTTTATTTTATTTATAAATGCATGTCGGATGTTGACTCTCTAGTCAATACCCGATTGAATTGGCTATTTAGCCACACATGAGGAACTATCTGGAATCACACCAGCAGGTTCCATAATTTTACGTTTATCTCTCCTTGTCAATTGCAGGGTCAAATTGACTGGCATGCCTTGCACTCGATCGACCGGTTAGCTGCTGAAGGCTGGAGAAAGCCGCGGGGATCGGAGAGACGTTCACGCTCCGGTCTGTCTGGCTTACGAGAGGCAGTTGGCGTGAAGAGTTATATTTTTATGCCAACACTACTGTTGATGGTGAAATTACAATCGAAGCATATATGGTTTTCTATTGCATATATACTCTTTGAAACTGCAGAGTTTTGTCCAACACTTTCAATGACTACTGCCACCATTCCCTAGAGCTGAACCGATAGGGCGCGCACCATCAGGCCTGTCGAATGGCCTGGTATATGTTAGGCCAGTCTCAATAGAGTTTCATGAGGTGTTTCATGCACATTAATTTGGTGCCACCTTAGAATTTTGCATGAAACTGCATGAAATTGGGAGGAGAGAGAAGATGAAAGTTTCATGGTCATGACACTCATAGCGTGCCTGGCCCCCATGTTAACATGAGAGGCAAAATTCAAGATTTCTAGTCATGCCAGATAGGATAGAACAAGAGCTGACATAAGTGAAGCTAAGGTTCCAACAAAACACATAATGAACACACAATTCTATCATGTATCCAAGCAAGCTTTTGAAACCGGTGGCCATATAAACTCACACGGATATGCCATCTTTTTCCTACTACTACCCATCTGGTCGATGGCCTCCTCGCTCCACGACGCGTCTGTATCGCTGCAGGCAGTGAACACAGTGGTACGTGCGATGCCATCTTCACGAACGATGAGCACACACAAGATCCTAAAATTTGACATGCTGATGCGCCCTCTAGCTTCATCGTCATTGTCGTCGACAAGGAAGGCACTCTGAACCTTCCAATTGGCGTCGTCGAAGTCAGGCGGTTGAGGAATGATCGTGTAGCACCGAGTTAGAGGCTCACAGATGAGTAAATCAGGGAAGATGCCACGGATGTGCATCTCATGAATACACTTTAACAGCAGGAGGCTACCACAGCTATCCAGAATATCCCATGATTGATAGGTGTCCCAGCCCCAATACAGGAATATCCATGCAGACCCTACGATGAAGTCGAGGGAGAAGTGTTGGGCATCAATGGATGATGAGGGGACAAACGATGGACTGTAGCCATGAGTGGACCATGTATCATCTATGGGCCAGCCATTGTAGTAATTGCCAGCGATGGGAGGTCCCTCGAGAGAGCGGTAGCGACGGAGGAACCCGGCATCGGCAATGACACGGCGCCATCTTCTGCATGTTCATGCGGCGCGAATGAGGCTGACGAGCGAGTCGATCCACTCCAGGATTAGAACCAAGGTGTCATCCATGTCCATGGGTACTAGTTCTACGATAGTGGTTGCATCCAAAACCCTAGCACGTTGGGGTTGACAATGAGTTGATCTCGAGTGCGTGCGTATTGGACAGGGATTTGAGCTCTGAGCCGGTTATGGAGTAGTGATTGGTGGGCCGATAAGGCCTATACTGCAGACGCCAGACACCAGACGCCATGTATGAAAAGTGCCAGAAGTCTTTTTTATTTGATCAAGCTGAACCACAATCAGATGAAAATACAGAACTAGTTTGGGACGAATTCAGAACTATATTCTTTGAAACCATACGAGAATGAAAAAAATGAGTATTTGGCAAGTAGAATTCATAAAAAATAGGTAAAAAATATGGAATATCTCTGTGTGTATTTGCATTAGGAAATGATCAACAAAGCAGAAGTATTTTTTTGAAGAAACTGGAGGGGCCGTAGCCCCTGCAGAAATTTATTGAAAATTGAGCAGCAACAAAAAAAACAAAAGAGGTTCAAGGGTAGCCAAAAGCAAAAAAAAACAAAAGTACAAGAGCAGCTCAGGCATACTCTGATAGTACCTCAGGGTACTTTTGTTGAAAGAAAGAAAATCAAACAAAACTAGAAGATCAATCACAGTTGTTGAAGCCATTGATCATAATCCTGGGAAAGGCCGACTTTTACTCTGAGTGAGACTAGCCTAATCTCTTTAAATAACAGCTCTCTGCACTCCTGAACGCTGAGTTGATTGTTGTTGAAGATAACTTCATTTCTTGCCTTCCAAATTGTCCAACACATCAAAACAATTGCCAGCATGAAGAATTGGTTGCTGATCTGAACTTTGAGACCTTCCACCATTTCCATTGTCCCACTGTCTGTAGAAGTTTGGGGGCCAATTATGTCCCAGCATTTCTGTGCAAAGGGACAATGCCAGAAGAGATGATCAACTATTTCCTCTCCTCCATGGAAACAAACTGCATATTCATATGAGTCTAGAGCCATTTGTTTCCTTCTGAGGATGTTCCTAATGCTTAACCTGTCCATAAGCAGTAGCCAAAAAAAGACTTTGTGCATAGGTTGACAGGGGGATCTCCATAAGAATTTGAAGGAAGGATCAATAACTTGATGCTCCATCAATCTCTTGTAAGCTCTTGCAGGTTTAAATCTTGTTCCTCCATCTTGCATCACCCATCTGTCCTTTTCATCATTTATTAGATTTCCCTGGATTTGGTTCTGTATGGGCATAGCTTGGTTGAAAGCCTCCTGGGAGAGGGGGAGGTTGAAGAGGTTAAAGAAATTTCCTTCATTAGCTGCCTTTTGAACATAAATATTTTTGTTCTTGGCAAAAGAAAAGGCATGGGGGAAGTGGATCTCCAGGGTTGGGTTGATCCAGTTATCCTTCTAGAGCATGCATGTTGCTCCATCCTTTATCTGAACTATAACCATTGACTTAAAGGAATCCAATAACTTGAGCACATCTCTCCACCAGAAAGATCCCTTCTTAATCACCCCAGGTAGCTTCCCATTTCTGTAATGTTTCTCCCAGACTATATTCACCCAAGGGATGTCAGCTCTGTTGAGGAACTTGTCTAGATTTTTCATCAGAAGAGGCTTTTGATTTGCAAACCAATTCCCAGGCTGCTTTAGGCCTGTTTCCTCCATTAACATTGCTACCTCTCCATAGGCAATTCCTTCTAAATTTGTCAATTTGCTTGATGACACCTTTTGGTAGCTCCAAGGTACACATGTAGTATGTGGGGAGAGCAGAGAGGACTGCATTGGTTATCTAGTTTCTTCGAGCTTGATTTAGCATGGTGGATATGCCCCCTAGTCGTCTCTCACACTTGTTTACTAGAGGTAGAAAATCAATAATCTTTGGTTTTGTAGTACCCAGAGGCAATCCAAGATAGGTGAAGGGAAGAGAACCTTTTGAGCATCCAAAGGTTCTGGCTAGTAGGTCTAACCTTTCATCAAAAACATTTATGGGCAGCATCATGGACTTGTTGAAGTTAACTTTTAGACCAGTGGATAAAGAAAAGTTCTGCAGTACTGTTTTGAGGAAGAAAAGCTGATTGGGGTCACCCTCAAGGATGATCAGAGTATCATCTGCATACTGTATGATTGGGAAGATGGTCTCTGAATTCATTGGGATAGGCAATCTTAGGAGTCCCATTTCCTTGGCTCTGTTAACTAACACCTGGAGAAAATTTGCAGCCATGACAAACAAGAGAGGGGATAAGGGATCACCCTACCTTACCCCCTTCTGTAGTGTAGCCTTTTCCCTAGTTTCCCATTCAATAGAACTGATGAAGTACCAGAGTTGAAAATTTCTCTCATCCAGGATAATCATTTATCTCCAAAACCCAAAGCTTCCATAATTGTTACCATTGCTTGGTGTTCAATCTTGTCAAAAGCCTTTTCAAAATTTAGCTTCAGGATAACAATCTCTTTTTTTGACTAGTGGCAGAGATGAATATATTCAAAAGCCCATGCAAGACAATCTTGAATGGTTCTGGACTTGATGAACCCATTCTGATTCTTGTGCACAAGGTCCATGATGTGGGACTGGAGTTTGTTTGCAAGCACCTTTGTTATTAGTTTGACAGAGGAGTTAAGTAAGGAGATTGGTCTGAAGTCATTAACTGTCCTCGCATCATCAACCTTTGGAATGAGGGTGATGTAAGAGGAATTGATGCTTTGCAAACAATGTGACTTATTGTAGAAGCTACTCCCTCCGTTCCAAATTGTAGTTCGTTTTGACTTTTTTGGTGCATGCATTTTGCTATGTACCTAGATAAATAATATGTCTAGATACATAATAAAATGCATGCACCAAAAAAGTCAAAGTGAACTACAATTTGGAATGGAGGGAGTATCAAACAAGCTATAGAAGTCATTTCTGATTATTGGCCATGATGCTTTTGTGAACTCATTGTTGAATCCATCAGGTCTAGGTGACTTGTTATTTGGTAAAGCCCTTACTATTGCATCAATTTCATTGTGAGAGAAAGGTTCCTCTAAGAGCTGGAGATTCAACCTAGGTTGTATCAGAGTACTGGGAGTAATGGTAAACCCAGTAAAGTCTATAGAACATAATCTTTCCTTGAACTCATTCCATAACAGTTCCTCTTTGTCTATGTGCTGAGTAAGGATATTACCTTCAGGGCTAACTAACTGTGTAATCAGATTGTGTTTGAATCTCTGAGTGGCATGGGCATGGAAGAATTTTTTGCCTACATCCCCCAATTGCACCCATTTCACATTCCCTCTCTGCTTCTAGTAAACTTTTTGTTTTCATGTAGGTTGAGGAGATGATCATTTAGAATTTTCTGGAAGTTCCATTTTGCAACACTTAAGTCTCTTTGTTCAGCCAAGATTTCAAGGAAGGAAATGACAAGCCTTACATTCAAGATTGTGGACTTCAAATTCCTCATCAAACTTTGCCATAATCTGAGGCATTTCCTTAGATTTTTGAACTTAGCTGTAATTTGTTTAGCCATGTCATTCATGGTTGCTTCTGAATTCCAGCTTTGACTTAGGACGGTCTGATATTCAGGGTGACTAAGCCAGAAATTTTCAAATCTAAAAACACAGCTTTTTGGGATGGCATTAGATATGAAGACCACACAAGGGCAATGATCAGATGGGGGCATGTCCAAAGCATAAGCACTGGTGGAGGGGTATGAAATATTCTAGCTACATGAAGTGAAAATCCAGTCAAGCTTTTCCAATAATGGTGGTTGTTGGTTGTTTGACCAGGTGAATCTTCTGCCCTACAGAACAACCTCATTCAAGCCCAGTTGGCTTATTGCTGCATTGAACCTAAACATATCATTGACATCCCCCTGGCCTATTTCTGTTCTCTGATTGCCTAATTAGATTAAAGTCCCCCAAAACTAACCAATCAGAATCATGATCAAAGTTTAAGTTTTTGAACCAATCAAGAAAAGCCTCTTTTCCTTCAGGCTGACAATGGCCATAAACACAAGTGAGTAGCCATTTTGAACTGTCGTGTTTGGAGCAAAATTCAACAGTGATTGCATAGTTATTAAAATTTTGCAGAATCCCAGAAAAAATGGCCTCTTTCCAAGCAATTAAGATTCCCCCAAAAGCACCAACCGAAGGCATGAATTCAAAATAGTTAAATCCTGCTGGGCAAATGTTTCTGATAAAAGATGCATCAAAGGAATCTTTCTTTGTTTCCTGCAAACAAATGATGTCACAATGTGATTCTAGGATTTTGTTTTTTACTGCACCCCATTTCCAAGAGGAGTTTATTTCTCTAACATTCCAGGACAGAACCTTCCAGTTTCTAGAAGTAGTTGTATCCATAGAGTAACAAACCAAGCAAATAACTGAGACAACATATGCATAGCATACATCTCCATACAGGTTTTAACTGCCACAACTGTAGACTCATAACACAGGTATCCTCAGAAGCTAAGCATGTCATAGCTACCATCATCCCCCACACAAAACACATCAAATAGCAGAACATAGCTGCCATCATCCACCACACAGAAACCATCAAGTTTGACATAATTTCTGACATCTGATCACTTAATAAAAGAAAAATAAACTAATCAGGAACCACTTGGGCTCCTGTTGCCTGACTCCCTGGTGCCTTCCTATTTCCATCTTTGGGACCCTTCTTCCTTTCCTCCTATTCTTTGGCTTTGTCCTTCTTGCTTCTCTTCCTCCCCACAGGACCTTGCTTCTCTCCAGCCCCTAATAGCTTTTCATCAGCCATGTCATCCTGAGACAAACTGCAAAACTGAGATCCTAAATTTCTAATCACTTTAACTGACAAGATAGGAGGGTCACAAGTAGTACATCTCCTATCAGAGCAATCTGAGTGACTAAAGCCTCTATTATTAGCTTTGATCCTGTCACTTCTTCTTACCTAAGTATCAACAATAGTTGCAGGCCTCTTGTAGGTCCTTTTCTTGGTACGAGTCTTGGGTGTGGTCTCCTTCCCCTTATCCTCCTTTTCTGCATTGTCAGAGCCTGAGGTGCCAGCAATCTCGGTGATACAGATTGAGGTAGAGGCAGGAGGACAACTAACTAGTAAAGGTAGGGCCATGTTACCTTCTAGATCATTTAAGAAGCTAGCCCCACCAACTGACAGGAAATCCTTTGCCCAAGAGAATTATCCTAGAGAAGCAAGCATGTTAGAAAAGAAAGGTACCCAATTTGTTGGAAGTTTGACAAGGGTGGATTCAGAATTACCTCTTCCAAGCAGGTTCTCCCAAAGAGTGGTAGCATTTCATTCCCTCCTTCTAATTTCCCATTCATGGTGAGCATTCCTTATCTGATCTTGCAGTCCTGGCAGTAGCACCATGCCAATCTGCATGTGCTGATCATCGTGTACTAGCAGAAAAGGAACCCCTTGAATTGGCTCTATTAGCTCTTCATTACCCTTAGGAATTGCATCCTCCTATAGCTGATCATTCATGTCCACTTGAAGCTGGGCCTGATTTTGCAAATGGGCTATACCATTTTCAAAACCCTCCCCTGTACTGGCCCATCTACCTCCTGGCCCATCTCCTCCTCATCTGCTAGCAACTCATTAAGCTCCTGCATTTCCTCATCATTTAGCATATTTTCAGGTGGGATTTCCTCATCAAGCACATTTATGAGCACATTAGGAAGTAGTGGGACCTCCAGGTGCATTTCATTTGCTAACTAAAATAGGTCCTCTTCTTTAGGCGGGGGGTGGAAGCTCATTCACAACTGCCTCTTCTTCCACATTTTCTCCTCCCAACAGGTCATTCAATTGCAGAAACCCTTCATGATTTGGAACAGGAACAGGACTTATGATGACTTCTTGAGGGTTATCAGCATCTGGCACTGCTGGGTTGTTCAGGTCTAGTTCATTAGGCTGTAGGTTGAGCTGATTCTGAACTTGCTGGTTCTAATTCAGGATAATCTGCTGTTGGTTCTAAATAATCTGCTGAGGCCAAGGTTCCTAGTTGAAAGAGAATATAATTGGTGGAATATTAGATATATTGCATTGGGCCTCATGGGCTGATTATATAGAGTACATAGGACTAACACCTCTCGTGGTTAGACAATATGGTATTATTCTTATTTACTCTAACACTCCCCCACAGTCACAGCAAGAGCGCTACAGACGATGAGACTGGACAAGAAGATGACAAGCTAACATCCTCCCACAGTCATAGTAGTTGATGCGACGTGTATGCTGTGGCTGGAGAAGAAGCCATGGAGTCCTCATGCAAGGTGATAGCCCTTGGTGCCGATGTCGAGATAGCCGAGCGTGAGGGGCGCAGTAGTCGTGGTCGTAGCTGTGGTCGTAGCCGTGCTGAAGATGGCCGAGGCCAACGTAGTTGTGATTGGGTTTCCTTGTCAATGGAGCTGCAGGCGCATAAGGGACGCCAAGGTGATGACAGAGATGCATCGAGGCAGTCGTCGTGGGAGGAGGCGATGCCGAAGTCAACACAGTCAAGGCCATCGTGGACGTAGAAGAAAGGCAATGATGCAATCGAGGCAGACGAGGTGGGAACAGGAGGGTCGATGCCGAAGTCGATGCAGTCAAGCTGCATGTGCGCTGAGGCGTGTGCTGGGTTTGCCAGTCCCAGCAACGCATCGGGGAAGAAAGCAAGCACCGGTGTTGCCAATACCAGGCATACAAGGGAGAGGGCCCAAACCACGGGGACACGACGTGGTTGTGCTGGACGAAGTAGAAGAAATACGATAGCGATGCATCAATGAGTGGAGCTCAGCGACGATGCGAGGGTCAGCGAGCTAGGCCCAGCGACGACGAGGGTGTAGTTGCAGCTCAATGATGAAGACCCAATCAGCAAGACGAAGACCTTGTGCAGACTGAAGCAGGGACGCGTCGGCAAGCACAGCCCAGTGACGATGCAAGACATAACTGTCAATGCACAGGGGACAACGACATAGATGCAATGGCGATGGACACATGGGCGACGGTGCTGTGGCCCGATGAGGTGACACAGCAGCAGCCCTGTTGCTCGGAGAAGATGCGAGTAGTACTCAGCGATGGTGTCCATGCGATGCCAGAGTAGTTCACACGAGGTCGACGGGCGGTGGGCGACTCAATCCCAATCAGTGATCGGGCAAACCAAAAAGATACAGCAATAGTAGATCAGGTGTACCCAGCACAACAACACGGTGGCGGTGGTGCGACCTCATCAGGCGGTGCTCCCTCAGCGATAGGTGCACAGCGGGGCACAGACGTGCGGGGTCGAAGGCGCCGACGTAGATCGACATAGTGGAGATGGGTAGATCAGCCTCACTGCAGCAACACACCGGATCTGGCTACCTCCATGGCAGCATAGATTGGGCGAGTGGTCGGGCCTGGCTGCCACCACGGCAGCACGGGACGAGGCGAGATCCAGTAGCCTCCATGCGGATCGGGAAGGCGTTGACGATGACAGCCTAGCGATGAGCCTGGAACGAGGTGGCGGCGATGGGATGATGATGTAGGGGAGATCCTGATCTGTTGCACGATGATGACAATGGCTGCTGGATCAATAGGATCGGGCGCCTAAACGGGGGCGTTGCCCCCGGCGGAGAACGACCTCTCCCCGGGGGCGCGCATGCAGAAGCAGCGACGACTAGGGTTAGGATCTAAACCTAGGCGAATGATACCATGAAAGAGAATATAATTGGTGGAATATTAAATATATTGCATTAGGCCTCATGGGCTGATTATATAGAGTAAATAGGACTAACACCTCTCGTAGTTAGACAATATGGTATTATTCCTATTTACTCTAACACTAGTTAACATTTCCTGCCTGAACAAGCTGCCCTTCAATAAAGCCATTGCCCTAGGGGTTCTATGCACAAGCCCAAAGAATTCAAAAGGTGGCTCAACACCTAGAGGATATTGTGGTACAGGTTCCTCATCTGGTGGCCCAGCACCAAGGAGACTATGCTGCAAGATCTCACACTGTACAATCCAAGAGTCACTCTCTAAACTGGTTGCTTTACAGAAAACTATGAAATGAGAGACTGACAGCACATCTGTTACTCTGGCTTTTATAATGACTCTAGCCAACCCAAACCCATCCTTCAGCCAATCCAGGTATCTACCAAAAGAACCAATTGCATCTTGAAAGAAATCTTCATCTTGATAATTAGCAGAAAAATCCATTAACATTAACCAGCACTCAGCATTGAAATAAGCCCTCCTCCAGTTTCTACCCTTATTGTGCTCAACAAAGGTAAGATTCACATTATCAAACGGAATAGGACTCTCCTGGATAAGCCTATCCCTGTCTAGCCCCCTATCAAATCTGATGTAATCCTGACCCAAAGCAGATTTCTGAATCCCTCTAACTCTGATTCTGCACTCGACAAAGAACTCTCTGAGAACTTCATCCAGGACCCCAAAGTTTAGAACATTACCCAGCAAAGGATTGATGGTGACAATGGCGAGGTTGGTGTTCATCTGCTGCTCAGCTGCTCCTGCCATTCGTGGCCCAGGTGCTTCCACGGTTCTTGGACCCGGCCTCCTCAAAGCCACCACCCTCACCATCGTCGGCTGGTTCACCACATCTTCCCACACCATGTTGCGTGGCGCAAATGGTTGCGGGTCAGCACGCTGGTATGCCATGTCAACCGGAGGATCACCGTCTTCGATGGAAGGACCACCGTCATCGGCTTGGGGCAGAGTGCACTGTACCTCAGTGGTGGGGTTTTCTCTGTAGGGTTATGAGGGTGCTACGCTAGCCAGAAAACAAAACTTTTTAGCCTCATAAACCAGGATCTACTGCTAGTTATAGGTCATAGGATTACCACTTGACGCGCGGATGCAGCGGAAGACGACTCGATGTAGTCGTACGCGTCGCACCAGGCAGTGCAGTTGTGTGGTCGTCCTTCACGTCAATCCCCTCGCACGGCTCATCCCAGTGCTCTAGATGCAGCACCTCCGAGGTATCCCACACATACAGGGAAGAAGCGATGCGCCTTCAGACTGCTAGGTCCATGAGGAGCAGAAGGCGCGAGCGTGGGGAGGGCGACGGCGGCTGTTCAAGGCATGTAACCCACACCGTGCACCCTACCCCTTGCTTATATAGGCGTCCCCAATGAGCTCATGAGTTGGAGGCCCATTAGTAACCCTAAGCCTTGTCTAATTCGGGTCCAACCTGGATTAGGCTTCCAGCCCCTTAAGCGTGCGACCCTATGGGTTCACGCACACATTGACATGGGCCGAGTACTCCTACTCGCCCAATAGTTGACAGCGGCCTCTAGCAAGGCGTGACAACTCCTACGTGCACACAAAGATCATATCAGACGAACCACTATGACCATATACAAGTTATTCCCTTTTTCACTCGATATATGATTCAACTCGTGGGTTAACACTTAACCCAAGCACGGCCATGCATTTGTTGATCCAATCACTTGAGTGATCCAGTGATATCTCTCTCGAGTAGAGAGGGGCAAATTCCATCTTGATTGTCTATGTCTCATAGCATGCTTCCCGACCACCCGAAGACCAACTTTATAACTACCTAGTTACAGAGTAGCGTTTGACAATCCCTAAGTAGGCCGTTTCACATCTTGAGTATATACCACAATCTCAGGTGTAAGGACATAACGTATATGACATGAATAGAGACTTTCTCATGTCGGGTCAGTCCAGCCTACATGTCTCACATGTGCCCACATTATTAGTTTGACATCTCCATGTCCATGACTTGTGAAACATAGCCATCAACTAATACATGTTCTGGTCTAATATTCAAGTGTGTTCTCACAAGAATGCCGATCAGGGACAACTTTAGAATAATCATTCAAGTAATTGAGTTCCACAAATAATTCACATAATTGCCAATCAATACAAGTTGTCTATAATGGATATTCAATGAACACTTTATTAATCATAGATACAATCGGAATATCATCATCTCATGATTAGCTCTAGGGCATATTCCCAACAGTCTCCCACTTGCACTAGAGTTAATCTCTTAGATGTCTAATCCCCATAGACCTCATGTGCGCCTCATGCTTAGGCTATGGAAGAGCCTTTGTCAAAGGATCTGCTATATTCAAATCCGTATGTATTTTGCACGGTTCGATCTCTTCTTGTTTCACAAACTCTCGAATGAGATGAAACTTTCGGAGTACATGTTTGTTCTTCTGGTGATCCCTAGGCTGCTTAGCCTATGCAATTGCCCCATTGTTATCACAATGTAAATTCAATGGGCCCAACACATTCGAAAACACACCAAGATCAATGAGGAACCTCCTCAACCAGACACCTTCCTTTGCAACGCCAGAAGCTGCAATGTACTCGGCTTCTGTTGTAGAATCAGACACCGTCTCCTGCTTGGAACTTTTCCAGCTAACTGCACCACCATTTATTGTGAACACAAAACTTGATTGAGATAGTGAATCATCCCCCTCGGTTTGGAAGCTAGTATCGGTGTAATCGTTTACAACGAGCTCCTCCTCACCTCCATAGATTAGGAACACATCCTTAGTCCTTTGTAAGTACTTAAGAATGTTTTTAACCAACGTCCAGTGACTCTCACCAGGATTGGCTTGATGCTTGCTCGCAACACTTAGAGCATAGGCTACATTTGGACGAGTACATATCATGGCATACATGATGGAACCAACTGCCGAAGCGTATGGAACCTTACTCATGCGGTTGCGCTCAGCATTAGTGGAAGGACACTGCTTATCACTATAGCGCACACCATGTGACACAGGCAAGAACCCTTTCTTGGACTGTTCCATGTTGAACCTCTTCAACATCTTGTCAATGTAAGTACCCTGGCTTAATCCTATCAGCCTTCTCGACCTATCTCTATAGATCTTAATGCCCAAGATGTATGTTGCTTCTCCTAAATCCTTCATAGAAAAACTATTATTCAGTAAAATCTTTACAGATTGCAACATAGGAATATCATTCCCAATCAATAGTATGTCATCCACATACAAGATCAGAAACACAATAGCGCTCCCACTTTCCTTCTTGTAAACACAAGGTTCTTCTTCATTTTGACGGAAGCCAAACCCTTTGATGACCTCATCAAAATGAAGATTCCAACTCCAAGATGCTTGCTTTAACCCATAAATAGATTTTTTAAGCTTGCATATCTTTCCAGCATTATTAGGATCAACAAAACCTTTGGGTTGTATCATATACACGTCCTCTTCTAAATACCCATTTAGAAAGGCTGTTTTAACATCCATCTACCATATCTCATAATCAAAATATGCAACAATTGCTAGAATGATCCAGATAGATTTAAGCATCGCTACCGGCGAGAATGTCTCGTCGTAGTCAACCCCTTAAACTTGCTAAAAACCCTTTGCGACAAGCCTAGCTTTATAGACGTGAACATTTCTGTCCATATCCCTCTTCTTCTTGAAGATCCATTTGCACTCAATGAGTCTAACCCCATCAGGCGGGTCAACCAAGTTCCAAACTTGATTGTCTCCCATGGAATCTATCTCGGATCTCATGGCACTTTGCCATTTCTCGGAATCTGGATCCATCATAGCTTCCGCATAATCCACGGGTTCGTCATTGTCTAACAATAACAAATCCCCACGCAATGCGCAAAGTCTTGCTGATCTTCATGGTTGTGGCGGTGTCTCCACTGCCACGGGTGTCTCAACCTGCTCTGCTACAATAGCATCACTCGTAGAGTCAGTCCCTACTGGCTCATCTTGAACTTCTTCAAGATACACCTTTTGTCCATTTTTTTCTGTTTTGAGAAACTCTTTCTCTAAGAAAACACCGTTTTGAGTAACAAACACTTTGCCCTCTGTCCGGTTATAGACATAATACCCTAAAGTTTCCTTTGGATATCCCACAAAAAAGCACTTGTCTAATTTGGATGTTAGTTTATTTGATATAAGTCGTTTGACATAAACTTCACAACCCTAAATTTTCAGAAAAGACAAACTGGGACTCTTATGAGTCCATATCTCATATGGTGTCTTAACTACGGACTTAGATGGTACCCTATTCAATGTGAAAGCGACTCTTTCTAGAGCGTATCCCTAAAACAATAAAGGTAGGTCTGACTGGCTCATCATAGACTGAACCATGTCCAACAAGGTCCGATTACGTCACTCAGACACGCCATTTCTCTGAGGCGTTCCGAGTGGCGTAAGCTGTGGAACAATTCCACAACTCTTAAGATGAGTGCTAAACTCGTGACTTAGATATTCGCCTCCATGATCAGATCGCAAGGCCTTGATCTTCTTGCCACGTTAATTCTCTACTTCATTCTGAAATTCTTTGAACTTTTCAAATGTTTCAGACTTATGCTCCATTAGGTAGACATATCCATATCTACTAAAGTCATCAGTAAAAGTTATGAAGTATTGAAATCCTCCTCTAGCTGTCATGCTCATTGGTCCACATACATCAGTATGTACAAGTTCCAACAAGTCAGACGCCCTCTCAGGAAATCCTTTGAATGGTGCCTTGGTCATCTTGCCTAGCAGGCAAGTCTCACATGTCTCGTATGATTCAAAATCAAACGAAGTTAGAATACCATCATCATGGAGCCTCTTCATGCGACTCTCACTTATATGACCCAAGCGACAATGCCACATATAGGTAGGACTTAACTCATTAAGCCAAGGCCGTTTAGCAGTAACATTATAGACCGGTGCATCATCAAGATTTAAAATAAATAATCCATTCACAATAGATACGAAAGCCACAAACATGTCATTCTTGGAGATCACACAACCATTGTCTTTGCTCACAACAGAATAACCATCCTTCATCAAACATGAAGGTGATATAATGTTTTGACTTAAGCTAGGAACAAAATAACAATTATTCAATTCCATAATAAATCCTGATGGCAGGTGAAGTTGCATCGTCTTGACGGTCAACGCAGCAACTCTTGCATTGTTGCCCACACGGAAGTCAACCTCTCCCTTTTCCACGCTTCTACTTCTTATCATTCCCTGCATCGTATTACAAATATGAGCAACCGATCTGGTATCAAATACCCAGGAATAGATATATGAATTAGTGAGAAAAATGTCCGTAACATGAATGACAAGGGTACAAGTAGCAGTAATACCTTTACTGCCACCATCCTTCTCTAAGGACGCCAAGTACTCCTTGCAATTCCTTTTCCAGTGACCTTTCCCCTTGCAATAAAAGCAGTCTGAATTTGCAGATGGTCCAGTCTTAGTGGTAGATGGGTTTGGCTTAGAGATCTCATCTCTAGGCTTGCCCTTCTTCTTGCCCCACCTCTTAAACCGAGGCCTGTTCTGGACCGCCAACACTTGGCTACTGCTAGCACCTTTCTTGATGTCAGCTTCTGCTGTTTTCAGCATACCACACAGTTCACTCAAGCCTCTCTCTGCTCCATGCATATGGTAGTTCGAGATGAAGTTTCCATAGCTGGGCGGAAGAGACGAGAGAATAAAATCAGTGGCCAACTCTTGGCCGATTGGGAAGCCTAGCTTCGCCAACCTTTGAGTGTAACCAACCATCTTGATTACGTGTGGTCCTACTGCTGCGCCCTCTGTAAGCTTGGTTTCCATAAGCGCCTTAGAGATATTGAATCTTTCAGTCCTGGCCTGCGTGTGGAACATATCCTCAAGCACCACGATCATATCATTCGCTGAGTGATTGTTATCGAAATGCATCTGCAGATCAGGTTCCATACAAGCAAGCATAAGGCAACTCACTTCAAGATCAGCATCGCATGCTTTCTTGTAAGCAGCTCTTTTAGCAGCAGGTGCATTTTCACCACGCTCATCTGGTAATTGGGTGTCTAGAATATCTTCCTTTTTCTCAGCCCTGAGAACAATTCTCAGGTTATGGATCCAATCCACGTAATTTGTTCTATTCAACTTATCTTTCTCAAGAATTGTACGCAAACAAAAAATGGTTGATTGCGAACGGCCATCTACAACAAAAGTAATGCAAAATACTAAGACAATATATCTATGAAGGAGTAAATTATATCAAATAGAATATACTCCCACTAAAATCAATATCCCTCAATTGATACATAGTGATTCAAGACCCACAACTAACATCCTGACCAGTGAGCTTTAGCATCACCGATGGTCAGTATGGTAGATCAGTAACCAACACCTTGCTAATCATATCTCATATGACTCTTGTTGTTGGGCTAGCATCCCTATGCCAAGCACTCAACCTTTGCATGCTTCAAGATCCCTAACCGTTAGGATGACCTTGTTCAAGTAACTAAACCTTCTTGCAGTAAGTATCCGATACGAACCTGCCTAGTCGAGGAAAACCAGTGGCACCCTAATTTCATAGACCCACCACCGATTGTACAAGACTTATGATAGTACAAGGTTTGGGGCAGCATTTAACTTAAACATTGCTGAGGGATCATTCTACTTCACTACCGCACTCATGTAGACAAAACATAATAGCATGTGAAAGTAAAACAAATAATGAGAATCACATTCACACATAGTGACATGGTATGGCCCTTTAATGAATGGTGATCTCCATCTCCATCATCTTGCCCATCATGGTGATCTCCATCTCCACGATCCATGTGTGCCATCCTTCTTGTGATAAGTCCTCCAAGAACTATCTTATCACAGACTATACTAATTACATAGTCGCAAGATCACAAGACGACGCGCAGGCCAATACATTAAATGTCAACACATTAAATGTCAACACATATGGCTCCAGTCGTGCTGCTTACATGACACGCAGGCCATGAATGAATTACATACATACACATGGGCCATACCAATCCACAACATACCTTACAAAAACAAGTTAAGTGTAGAACGATTCTATGCGCTACGATAGGTAGCAACGGCGGTCCCGCTATTACATAGATCACATCAATGAAATTGTTATGAAAATCTCATCAGAAAATCTCATCACCAAACTAGATTACATAGATCACATCTATGAAATCGTTATGAAAATCTCATCAGATTGATCTCATCAACCCGAATCCGAACCATTCGGAGTCCCTCTATTTTCATTAGATCAATCTCATTGATCTATGCCCATGCATCAAGAGCACGAAAATAGATTGAGTTTCCATCTACCACCCCGTTTCACAATTGATCTAATCAAATTGTGCAACCAAGACTAGCAGATCACATCTACTATCTCTGCATATCATCTATATGCCATCAACCGAACCTACAACGAGCAGCTATGGCTCTGATACCACTGTAGGGTTATGAGGGTGCTACGCTAGCCAGAAAACAAAACTTTTCTGCCTCATAAACCAGGATCTACTGCTAGTTACAGGTCACGGGATTACCACTTGATGCGCGGATGCAGCGGAAGATGACTCGATGTAGTCGTATGGGTCGCAGCAGGCAGTGCAGTTGGGTGGTCATCTGTCACATCAATCCCCTCGCGCGGTTCATCCCAGTGCTCCAGATGCAGCACCTCCAAGGTATCCCACACGTACAGGGAAGAAGCGATGCGCCTCCGGACTGCTAGGTCCATGAGGAGCAGAAGGCGCGAGCGTGGGGAGGGCGACGGCGGCTGTTCAAGGCATGTAACCCACACCGTGCACCCTACCCCTTGCTTATATAGGCGTCCCCAATGAGCTCATGAGTTGGAGGCCCATTAATAACCCTAAGCCTTGTCTAATTCAGGTCCAACCTGGATTAGGCTTCCAGCCCCTTAAGCGTGCGACCCTATGGGTTCACGCACACATTGACATGGGCCGAGTACTTCTACTCGCCCAATAGTTGACAGCGGCCTCTAGCAAGGCGTGACAACTCCTACGTGCACGCAAAGATCATATCAGACGAACCACTATGACCATATACAAGTTATTCCCTTTTTCACTCGATATATGATTCAACTCGTGGGTTAACACTTAACCCAAGCACGGCCATGCATTTGTTGATACAATCACTTGAGTGATCCAGTGATATCTCTCTCGAGTAGAGAGGGGCAAATTCCATCTTGATTGTCTATGTCTCATAGCATGCTTTCCGACCACCCGAAGACCAACTTTATGACTACCTAGTTACGGAGTAGCGTTTGACAATCCCTAAGTAGGCCGTTTCACATCTTGAGTACATACCACAATCTCAGGTGTAAGGACATAACGTATATGATGTGAATAGAGACTTTCTCATGTCGGGTCAGTCCAGCCTACATGTCTCACATGTGCCCACATTATTAGTTTGACATCTCCATGTCCATGACTTGTAAAACATAGCCATCAACAAATACATGTTCTGGTCTAATATTCAAGTGTGTTCTCACAAGAATGCCGATCAGGGACAACTTTAGAATAACCATTCAAGTAATTGAGTTCCACAAATAATTCACATAATTGCCAATCAATACAAGTTGTCTATAATGGATATTCAATGAACACTATTAATCATAGATACAATCGGAATATCATCATCTCATGATTAGCTCTAGGGCATATTCCCAACATTCTCGGGGGTGGCCGTACTCGTTGGCTGGTTGATATCATTGAGGGTGTTTAATGACCAGCCTCGGGGACCTAAAGGGTCGGTCGGCAGCGTCGGCCCATTGAGGCCCATCTCGAACGACCTTTCTAGGAAAATAGCAGAGGCAATAAACACAGGGTTTATGGTGGGTTTGGCCCAAGGAGGAGCAGTATCCAAGATCATTTCCCCAACCAATTTAAACACCGGCACCGAGTCACCCTCTATTGGCGCACTAAACCAATTGGAGGAATTAACGGCCGCCGATTTTCCTTTAATTTTGTCTACTGCCTATCGTTCAATGATTTTTTTCAAAAACCCAGAGTTCACACCTGACTTGGGTCACGATGTAACAACATGTCCAGGTTTCAAGCATGCCCTGCATCTGATTGGCCAGCGGCAGCCGCTTCGAACATGGCCATGAATCAGGCACCTTGGGAAAATAGGGTGAGGAGAACGAACAGCGTTTCTAGGATTGCCAAGAGGAACAGCATTGGCCTCGGAAAGAGCACTAGCTCCAAGAGGAATTGAGTTAGCACCTGAAAGAACATTGCTAGTAATGGGGGAGACATTGTTGCTTGAGCGAGAGAGGCTAGGCTGAGAAGATCTGACAGTTTCAGCATAGGATCTAACTTTGGTAGGTTTGGTTCTAGCAGCCTGCCAGGATTTTTCCTCCTCGGCAGTGTATGCATCAAGTTCCTTGCGCCAATTAGGACCTCCCCTCCCCAGAGATAGAAAATTTTGTAATCCTCGCATTTAAAGGAAAACATGCGGCTTATGAAGAACCCGACCTCTTTTGAGGAAACACAGAAACTGAAAACTCGATCACGAATAGGTGTGACCTTGAAACAGATGATCGAGCCTCCAATGGTGGCGTGAATAAGTTGACCGACATTCTCAACCGGAAGCTGAAATTTGTTATAAACAAAGGACGCGACAAGAACAAAGGAATCCGAAATGGAAGAGGACACTGGCTTGCCGAGGGAGGCATGGATTTCATCTTGAACCCACATTCCCGGAGCAAGCGAAAGACTGAGGAGCACCATGATGGGAGAAACTAATGGAGGAGGAGGAAAACAGAGAGGGCGAACAAAGCAGAGGAGGAGACAACGGGGGTTGATGATACCGGAGGGGGAGGAGGAGCGGAGCTCCGGCACCGACGGGGAAGGCTAGCGAGTTGAGCAGCGGGGCGGCCGGCGTGCCACCAGGCGCACAGAGGCGACACCGTTGGCCTCACCATCCTCAGCTCTGAGTGAGCCATGTTTGATCCAGCAGATGTATTTTACAGTGCGGACAATTCCATATCATCTATCCAAGCAAGCTTGCAAAATCGGTGGCCATGGGAACTCACACCTATATCCCTTGCGCTTTCCCATACTGCCATCTGCCACAGGCGCCACCTCCATGGTCCTGAGGTTAATGGAAAAGTACTAGTGTTGTTTTAGATCCCACCAAGACATGCCAACGAACCCCACACCTCTCTTCCTGATGGTCGATCGGTTGAATGATAATGGGTAGCCACTAAGGTTGCCGGTAACCTTGGACAACAGGATCTTGTTCTCCAATGCCCACTCTCCATCCACCCTCCCAAACACCTCCATGGTATGGTCCTTCAAGGCGATGATGTGTGGCTCACCATCCCCACCATCGACAACGAAGAAACCACCCCCACCATCAACAACGAAGAAGTCTTCTGTCCCGAAGTGCCGATCCCAGCAAATTTGATGGCATGTGACAATACCGACGATGAGAACTTGCCAGTGCTGCCATTACAAGTGATCAACATCCCGTCTTGTTGGACGTAGAAGTAACGAGCCCAGCTCATGACCTAAGCATCGGGATGATGTGACCCAAGGATGTAGCCTTGAAGCAATGTGGTCGGTGGCCTTCTCACTCCATGTCGAGTCCATATCGCTGGCAGTGAACATGGTGGTGTGCGCGACATCATCGTAATGACTGATCGAAGAGCACCCACAAGACCCTGAAGTTTCACATGCCAATGCTCCATCCGGCCACATCTTCGTCGCCATCGACGAGGTAGGGACCTTGAAATATAAAATAATCGTCGCCGTCTAAGTCCGGTGGTCGAGGGATGATCATGTAGCGCTGCGTTAAAGGTTCACAGACGACTAAGTCAGGGTAGACGCCAGGGATGTGCGTCTTATGAAAAAACTGCATCCGGAGGAGGCTGCCACGGCTATCCAGGACATTCCATGACGTAGTGCCGTCGATTTCCCGAGGAGGAATTATGTACATGTCCACTACGAAGTCAAGGGAGAAGTGGCAGGCATCAATGGATGACGAGGGGACAAATGATGGGCAGCCCATTGCATCATGTATGCGGTTGCGATGGTTGTAGTGGTTGCGATGGTTGTAGTAGTCGCCGGCAACGGGTGGTCCGTGGAGAGAGCGGAAGCGGCGGAGGAAGCTGACGTCGGCGATAACGCGGCGCCATCTTCTGCATGTGGACGCAGCACGGATGAGACTGACGGGCGAATCGATCCGCTCCGAGATCAGAGCAAGGGTGTCCTCAATGTCCATGGCTGCTAACTCTGCGAAGACTGCGATTGCATGCAATACCCTAGCATGCTGGAATTGATGAATTGATCCCGGACGTACTCCTTTGAATAATCTCAAACCTGTATACGCGTCACGTGCGTACTGAACTCGGATTTGGTCTCGGATCCCGTACGTCTTTATTTGATCAAACTGCACCTGAATCATATGAGAAATTCAGAACTAACTAGTTTGGGCGACAGTACATGATGAATTCAGAACTATCTCCAAAACTATATATTTGAGTAATTCATGTCTACTTATTCCAAAATTGAGTTTTTGGCCAAGAACGAAACACAAAATTGGTTTCCTATCTTTCCTCTTGAGGTAGGAACATAAATCCCTCGAGACTTGCTAAGTTTCCGCGTCACTTGGCCATCCCAGTTTTAGAAACTCAGAAAGATTTTTTTTATAAAGTATACCTGTATTAAATATGAGAAGCATAAACATATAAGTATAAGTACACCATATAAGGATACGGAGGACAGCTGCCTAGCCTATATACTACAAAGACCTCAGCAAAAAAAAGAAAATTCAGACTGGTCCTTAGCCTCTTTCAGAGCGAAAGTTAGCCTCATCTGCCGTCGACGAAGACCATCGTCACCAGCCAACACCGCCAAACCTGAAGCACCTGAAGCCGGAGGAAGCCGCTGGCGTTGAGGTAGACTGCAGCAGACGCTCGATCCCGCGAAGGCGAAGAAGTCTTTGAACGCCCGTCCGTCAGGATCATACTCCAGATTGAAACGACAATGACGACGCCGACGATGGCATCCGCCATCGCGTTAGAGCCGAGCCCGCTCAACCCTAGAGCGAAACTCACCGACGACCTATGCCACCGGCAAATCGAGCTCCATCCACCACACTCCATCTTGCCGCCACACCCCCAACTGCCACTGTAGCCTTGATATAACACTCGACACGAGCACCACCGCTCCGCCGCGACGACGAAACAGCAGCCGCCACAAACTCCTATACCACCTCCCAGGTCTCCCATCGTCACCTGATCAGACGATGACAAGGTGGACGAAGACCGGGAGGACTTTATTCCACCATGGCAGCGCCGCCACCTCCACCAAGCTCGCACCGCCAAAGAACATAACCCTAAAAAAGATACCTAAGCTACACCGCCGGACGAAGAGCCTCTGATTCCCCACGCATCCGAGGCCCCGAGGGCCACCGGAGGTGGAGGGAACCGACGACCTCGCCGGCAGGAGCACGGGATCGCCCCCTTTTCGCCCCTAGGGTTTGGCTAGGGAGGAGACACTTTGATTTCCTAAAGCTAGCCTAGAAAGATTTTGTATGATTTAAAAAACCTTATCAGAGTGTTTACCGGATTTTACAGCTAAAATATACATATATAACCGTCTTAAAACTAAAACAGAGAGGTAGCTTTTGAAGGTTTTGTATGTAAACTTGAAAGGTTACGGCAGTTCAATGGCTAAGCCAAACAAATATATGGTTTTCGACTTCTTAGGAGGAAAATCGGTCCCCAACAATGGTTTATAGTAGTTAAGTTAAAATGGACTGTTTCCTACTTAAACATGTTGGGTGGGCCTTCGCGTCTGCCAGCCTTCATGGGCTGGTTCAAAAGCTTCTGTTGGGCCAGAAATACGCCCGTGTGGAGGATCAAGTTTGGCCTGTGTGTACCTGCTAAGAATTATCACAAAAATTATAATCCATATAAAAAAATCACAGAACTAATTTGCTGGTGTAGAAGTTTTATATCTCAGAGATTATTACAAATGAAAATGATTTTCGCCTCTGCAACAAAAAAATTAGAATCTTCACTGGACGTGCCAAAGGCACCGCGAAATCTAGTAATTAGGCTCCCAGGCCCAACAATGTGGGAAGTGAGAACGCGAACGGGGTTAATGTGGTCGCATGCACTCTGCAGCAACGGCAGGTGAGCAGCGCCTACGCTGCATCACACGAGGTTGTACTCTTCCCCGGCAGCACCACCAGCCGGAAAAGTGAGAGGTCAGCACCAGATGGAAAAGTGAGAGGTTAGTAAGCAATGGAGACAATCGAAGACCAACTGCAGCAGAAGGAACACGAATAAGAGCGGCGTCAGGCCAACACAGTGCGGTCCATGGAAAGGCTTCCAATCCAAACACTACCGCTCCCGGTAGCCGCATGGCGCATGCCGTCACGGCATCACTTCTCCAGTACCTCTACTGTAGTGTACAGACATATACTATGATAAAAAATGACAATGATAATGATTGTGGGGTTCACTGTCCCTCTACGTACCCTAGCATGGTGTTGAGAGAGACAGTAGACGAGGGTTTACCACACGAAGAGTGAGGAAAAGATAAGGTTGATAAGGAAAGCACAGAAAGAAAAGTAAATACCCAAGTATAGTGCAGTAACTGGTATTAAAAAACTGCACAATCACCTCTCCCTTACAAGTCACAACCCCTTGGTATTTATAGGACATACCAAGGGTCTGATGCATAATTACAATAGGGTTTGTTCCCCTACTAGTGGGCTTGGACAGGGCTGCAATTGTACTTCTACACCTAAAACCTATCTACTCCGCCAGTGCGCGTCTCCTCACTGCCGCCCTGGCTAGGGCTGATGTCAGCGCGCCTAGAGCCCACCTTGAAGCCTTTGCACGATACTTCCACCTGAGTCTACCGCCAGGCCGACGGGTGAGCTGTCCTCCGCCACCTACGCTGCTGCAAAAGGAAACAAAAGAGAAGTTACTTGCCCCAATTTGGCCAACCCGCGCATTACGTGCCGACGAAACGCGTCATTAGGTGAAGGTTGCCCCTCTCGGCAAGGGATAACCTCCTATGGCGAGGGTTGGCCCGCTAGTGAGGGTCTGAGCCCTAAGCAAAGGTTGCATTTGGAAGAGAGCTGAGGCCGCGGGGTTGAGTGGGGTCCCTGGTGAGGGATACTTCCCCCAACAACGTAATGGCGAGTTGACGACGGTGATACCTGTGCATCATGCCTAGACAAAATACAAAGTCAGAAACTACCCTTTTTCCTCTTGCCTGCCTTGTGTGGCAGGTGAACCTGCAGCAGCCAGCAGACCAGGGTACTAATGATCAATATCAGCAAAAAGGAAAGAGGTTCGTGAAGTTACAGACTCCAGACTACAGAGGGCACATGACAGCGCTGATGAAGCATCATCATGTGTCTAATGATGATGAAAACCTCACCCAGCTGCATTTTTCATAGAGGATAATGAGAAACAATAGGCCATATCCTTTACTGTTTTTTATTTTTCTTTCTTTTCATATTTTATTCTTTTTTATTTTTTCTATTCTTTCTTTCCTTTTTTCTTCTTTCTCGTGATGTTTTTATTCTATTTTTATATTTTCATATTTTTATTTTATTTTTATTTTCTTTTCTTCTATTTCTAATTTCATGTTTCCCTTTTTATTCAAAGACACATGTGATGTTTCGTTATGTACTTTTTAAATGCTTGCGAGTAGAAATGTGATGTTCTATTTATGTTTATCTATATTCATGTAGTGTGATATTATACCATGTATTTTGTTCCATGTTTGTGTAGTGTTATTGTGATGTTCGTGTAGTATTAATGGACGTTCGTGCAGTGTTATTGTGATGTTCTATTGTGTATTTGTGATGTTCGATGTCATTTCTTCTTATTCTCTATGAGTAGAAATGTTATATTCTATTTTATATTCGTGTAGTGCTAGTGCGATGTTCTACGATGTATTTTGTGATGTTCATTAGCATTTTTTATTTTCTATTTGACTATAAAATAATTACTTCACTTATTTTTTTACATTTCAATGTATTATATGATATTCGCGTAGTGCACATATGATTATGCTATTTTTTGCGATGTTCACATAGTGTTAATATGATGTTCAATGATTATCTTTAAATACACCATGCTGTATACAATGGTGTATTGAAAAGTGTATTGAAATATATCCATTTGAGGTCTTATTTTTAAAAAGTTTGTTGCAAGAAATACAATGGTGTATATGGAATTTTATTTGGATGCACAATTTAGTAGCAGCAAGTTTTTTTAATACCAAAAATACATGACAACAGTGTAAAGTTTATCATCCAGCACGTAATACCCCGAACACCCTCGATTTTGTGCGGCCCTGGTTCAAGCCCAAATTCAAAATGGGCCAATACAAAAGAAATAAAACTATTTTAATGGAATGGGGAAGGGTTGTCGACAGGATGTCCAAGGTGGGTGGTCGATACACAGCACTCCCTTATGTTGGTGACCCCCAATGATGTGTTTCGGACCCAATTGTATAGCTTGGGAGTTAGCCTAATAATGTTTAGGTCCATTTGTAGCCCAAGTGGCAGTTTTTAAATACACCGGTCATGTTGTGGGTAATAAAGAGAACAAACCCTCCTAAAAAATCCCTATAAAAGAGGGACAGGGGGAGAATGATCACTCAGCTCTTTCCTCTTCCTTATTTCATAGACTGATAGAGAACCAAAGCTACCAGCACACCGAAATAAAATTTACATAGCAATGAACACATGTTGCTAGTTTTCAATGGAAAGGGATAGTTATATTGGTGCAAATGACATATTTCACATATTATTACAAGAGTATTCTAACAGAACTCATAATAAATACTTTATTCTATATGCGCTCAGATTTAAATTGAGTAGAAATAATGATAGGAAAAGACATGGACCTACATCCACATTTTCAGTTGATAGAACAATATAGGATCCTTATGAATGATTTAACCGCTTAAAATCTTTAAGATTACTACCTTGTTAAGAAGGGATGGTAGTGAGAAGAACTGAATCTCGATAACCGACTCGTCACACGAGAGGCTCAGAACAGAAATGTCTAGTAGGTATACATCCACGATGCAGCAATCCTGAACATAGTAGCTGCTAGCCCTGCCCTTCTCATGCGCCTCCTTACTCGCATCGATCAATTCCTTTGGTTCCGCAACAATGAAACCTGAAAAAGAGACAAAGCTAGTGAAGAATATGAGAATGCACAGTTGTACCTCCGGTTTGGTGATTCATCGTGAGACAATACCAGCTGGATGCCTGAGGAAGATGGTAGCATGGAGGTCGGGGACGACGTTTGGGTGGAGCGAAGGAGAATGTGGGTCGAAGAGCGAGAACCGAGGAAGTTGTTAGTAGGAGGGGAATGGGGTCACCGACGAGGCCGAAGACTATGTTGGAGTCGTTCTCGTCGACCTCGGCCTCATTGGAGAGCTCCAGCTTGTGCAGCACCCCCACGGCTGGGACGCCCGTGGAGCAAAATGCAGCGGACGGTTTGGTGGGAGGCGGCGAGTGGTGGCGGCAGAAGGATTTGTTTTTAAAATAATCAGCAAAAAGATCTATTCAGGACGTCAGGGACCGATCGGACAATTAAAATATCTCAGCGGAAATGAAAAATGATTTTTCACCTCGTCAAGGCCCAGGCCCAAAAAGCGAGAGAGATCAATACGCCTAGGCCCAGTCCCAAAAAGCGAGAGAGGTCGAGACCACACATGGCTAAGAGCAGATACAGCGCAGAGTAGAAAAGAAAAGCGTACTGCCTCACTCATAAGCTAAAGTGCCAGTAGGCCAAGCTGCTAGTAAGCTACCAAGACTCCACCGCGAGTGGAATAGATAGTGCCCCTGCTCCGATGCATGTCTCAGCTCTTACAGTGCCAAAAAAAAGAATCTTGCAAATACTTTCTCTTCTCCAACGCTCTCTCTTTCTATCTTCAAAGCAGATGTTCTACTTCTGCAACGCGTGCTTGGCTTTTAGCTTCTGCAAAAGCGATAGATGAGGTTGTGCTTCTTCTGCAGGCGAACACGAACCCTTGCGAGGCTACTGATCCATTTTACATGGCAGTTATAGGATGATGTGGAGTTTGGGGCAGCACGACAGGGTGGTGCGTTGGGGATGGCCTAACTGCAGAAGAAGAAACCCGAAGAAGAGCTTCAGGGCGTCACATTGCAGTCCGTGAAAAGCCTTCCAAACGCTACAAACTGAGGTAGCTGCATGTTGGGCTTATTTGGTTGGTGGCCTAGATGACTTGCCTCGCTAAAAGTGTTGCCTGGAAGTTGTCTGAAAATTTGATGGAATTTGCATGGTCAGGCAAATAAAGTAGAGAGATAATCTGTTTGGTTGGAAGCCTGTGCCTGAGAAATCTATAAAGAGAGTGAATGTATTTTTTTGTATATATAATCTTACTTAATATTATTTGAGTAATACAAACACAACTAATAAAGGTGTGAAATAAATCAAACGCTTTTATGAATCAATAAATAAAAAATAATTTATTATTTAATTGTTATCCCATGGTTAAAAAATAACAAGTAATAGCAAAAAATGTATTTAAAAAATAATTAAGTTCCATCTCATTGTTAATTAATAGATCCATTCACGGATATTAATTGCTTAATCACCGTGATAAGAAAAAAGGCCATTCAGTTTTATATTTAAGAGAAGTATAGGAACCAGACAAAACAAACAAGACAACCCGTCTGGAGACAAAAAAACAAACACTCACGTGTTCTTTTCCACCAGTCAATCGACTAATCCAAGCAATTATCCCAGGCAACACCGGCACTCCAGCCAGGCGCTCGATTTCGGTCGCCTAGACATCCACGCACTTGCCTGGTACAGGCAGCTACTCAGGACAGCAACCAAACACACTCCAGGTGAGGTCCAGGCGACGTTCAGACCAGACAAATCTGTCCAGGGCATGAACCAAACAAGCCCGTTGTCATGGAATCACTTCTCCAGTTCTCCTCCTTGTTGTGTATGGGTAGTACAGCATGATGGTGACGATAATGGCGAGTTGACGATGGAGGTGTCCATGCATCGTGCCCAGGCAAAATAGAGAGCCCGCTTGGTTGGCTTCCAATTGCTGCCAAACCAAAATCATATAGCATACCAAATTTATGATTATTAATTGGTTCATCGTTATAGAATTGGCACCACTTATTTTTTATGATCAAAGTTTTGGTAAATCTCTAGAAAGTTTTTAAACAACATAAAAGAGAAAATTGACAAATCTTGATTTTAGAAATTAATCAAATACACACCTATATTTTTATTTTAACTTTGGCAAGCTTTGGTTTGGTAAGTCTAAGATTTGAGCCAAAATTGATAGCCAACCAATCAGGCCCACATTGTCGGAACGTGCGTGAGGCCAGATGATGCCAGCATGATGCACCCGTGACGCCTAGGCCCAACATGTGGGAATGCCGACGGACACACATGCTGCATGTCCTCGTTCTTCTCGACCTTTCTTTCCCCCTTCTACGGTACACCAGGGCGAAAGCAAGGCGATTTGGTTCCCGGCGTCGATTTCGCCGGCTCTCCGACAGCGGAGGTGGAGAGGAGTCGCGGGATCGATGGCCGGCGTACATACTGTTCCCTAATAGCTTATGCCTAGGTAGGTTAGGGTTAGTTGCATATGTATCGATGGTAACCCCGTACTCTCCTTTTGCGACGGCTGCGTTGGATTCAGCTTGGTCTCTAATGACCTCCAGTGTGGTACCTCGTACGAACAAGCTAAGGTACGTGGTTGTGGTGTTCCCGGTGGCTCTCTACTGCCGACCGGTTCTTCTGTCCCTCCAGGAACTTTTCTAGGACAGCGGCGATGTCGTCGAAGCCTTCTTCAGAGATGGTTCTATGAGGTTTGTCTTTTCCCTACTCGAGAAATCGGGTTGGTTGCTTTCCCCTAGCGTTGCTTTGTCGCTAGGTTTTTCGGGGTCACCGGCGGTGCTTGTGGCGTCTGATCTCGAACTCTTGGCGAAGATATGGCTGCTGGCCATCATTTGCTCAGGCGTTCAAAGTTTAAAGTGCATATCTTATTATGTGCCGATTGATGTAGCTTCAAAACCGTATATTGCTTCTTTGGAAGCTTCTTCGTTGAGGTGGGAATCAGCTTCAAGCTGCAAGCTCGACGTTCGTTTCAACGTCGAGTGGTGGCTCCGTTCTCTGGCGACAAAGGCGACCAGGAGATCTTTGCAAGGACTAGGATGTATTTTTTGTTTCATTCAGGGGTGTCTTTGTAAAGATGTATGTGTAACATGTTGTATCAATCAATAAAATGCAACCCGGTTATCTCAAAAAAAAAACCGCAGGTGAGCGACTGCAGCCGCCAGCCGACCACACCTGCGCCTGCGCTGCATCACACGAGGCTACTGTCCTCCTTCCCCCGCAGCACCACCAGCTGGAAAAGAAAAGCGAGCGAGGTCAGTCAGCAATATATGGCCATTGGAGACCACGGCAGAAGGAACACGAAGAACAGCCGCTCTGGCCCCTGGGCGTCAGGCCAATGCAGTGCGGTCCATGGAAGGCTTCCAAACGCAACAGATCGCGGCATCACTTCGGCAGGTGCACGCCGTCACGGCATCACTTCTTTAGTTTTCCTTGTTGTGTTGTACAGACACGGGTGAAAAGTGACAATGATGAGGACGATAATGGCGAGTTGACGACGGATATGCCCATGCATCATGCCCAGGCAAAATACAAAGTCAGAAACCACCTCTTCCTTCTTGCCTCAAGTGAACAGGGGCATGTGTTTGGCAGGTGAACCTTGTGCTGATGATGTATCATCATGTGTCTAATATAATTATAAGGTGGAACCTCGCCCTGCTGCTTTGTCAGTGATGATCATGAGTAAAAAAAAAGCCACGATGAGAGACCATAAGATGTTTTCCACGTCTGCCGTTGGTGTTTCCTCTGTTATGTTCTGCACCTCGTCGACCCTTGTCAGCTGTAGCTACATCTGCTGAAACATTCTTTATCCAACTGGCGACGGCATTTTGCAGGTAGTACAAAGCTGAGCTGTCAGGAGCCAAACTGTAAAGAACACAGCAATCAGAGTACTATAATCTTCATGTGTTTATTTAGGTTTCAGTGAGAGGTAGAATCTTGAAAAGGGATAAGAGATGAGCATTATGAACAAGTACAGTTACCATGGTTTATTTATGTAGTGTGCAGGAACCATCTTAGAAAGGGCAACAGTTTAACAGGAATGTAGATTAGTCCGGCAATAGTTTATTAGCAGGAAGGGATTAGTCCAACCTGATTAAATACTTCTCAGGTAGCGAGACTAGCTTTTGACCTCATCTTTCGTACAATTTGACAATGGCTGGCACTAAGGTAGAAGAAAAGAGCACACCCAACTGCCGCACTGAAGCGGCAACCAGCCTGAGATTTGGATGAAACACAAATACTGTCATCTCATCAGGTACGGAAAACAGTATTGTTATTGCTTGATCACGACCTTTTCATTATTACTATACTAATGCCTTCAAAATATCATGCAGGTCCTCTTACTGAAAAAGTTGCAGCTTCTCTTCTGAAATATTCTAATTTTAACACCAATTTATTCGGTGTGAAAGCAACATATAGTTAATCCCATTGCAATCCTTCAGTATTCCCTCTGCATCCCAGAAATATAGCTCGCTCTTGCACACAGGTCAATCAATTCATCATCATGCGTAGAGCAATCCACGATCATGTTGCCAGATTTAGAGTCAACTGAATTACATTATATATGCAAACCAACAATGACTGCCGCATTTGTTTCGAGTTTGCACACAAGATACCAAGAATCAAGCAGAGTTTAAAGCTTCTGGAATGACACTAACTAATGTAGCATAACATTGAAATTGAAATAGTAGAACTAGGAGCCCAATATCTCAAAAAAAATGATCTGAGCCAGAGAGAGATCGAGACGGATGGCACGTATGAGAAGTGAATCACACATATTTGTTGCAACCCATGCTACTCGGGAATAAGAACTGGTCCTATACAAATTGCAGAACATGGCATTTGGATAAAGCATTAACCCAAATACTAAAAGTTCATTATAGAAGTACAAAAAACAAAATGATACGCTATCTCCATGATCAGGAAGTCTTTCTCAGATATATAAGATGAAGCTCAATCATATAGAGAAACTCAGGCTATTTTGGGTTGGGCGATGTACGGCATGTGACGAATTCAAAACTATTCTCTGAAACATATATCTATTTAGTTTTGTTGTTATCCAACTTCCAACATTCCAAATCCTAAATCGTTATAGTTTTATCACAAATCAACATATATATCTTACTTTGACCAAATTTATAAGAACAAATAAATGCGCTATTCAAACATATTTTGCAACGAATTTAATGATGGTAAATATTCATACATCTTCCTACAAACTCCATCATAGTAGTTAGATAAGTTTAACTTAATTGTATCGTTTGACATGAAAATAGATCTCCTGGGCAGCAAGCCACAAATCAAAAATATGGAAGAAAAAAAAAGGAATCACCTTAGAAACAAGTTCTTGACAAAATACGAAGTTATAAAAAAGTTAGAGCATCTCCATCCACCAGATGTCATATCAATCTCACATGCGTGATATTATTTTAGAAGATGGAGCTGCTCTTGTAGATCTCATATCTCACCTTTTATGACTATAATTTTAAAATATTTTCTTGTAGAAGCACACATTTTTGGATACAACACCCTGTCTCTAAAGAAATATAGAGCCTACTAGTTACAAAAGCCTCGCTAACATCTTAGGTCATGGATTCAACTCCCTTTGTCAGTGAATATTGCAAGTTTTAACAGAGTTTGTGTTTTTACTGGTAGTCGATGTTCCTGTTGACAGTGAGGTGTGTGGTGACTTTGTCAATCTCTTCTAACTCAATCTAAAAAGATACTCATAGGAAAAGGATTTATATGCGTGTTTATAGGGTTGAGTGTCTGTGTTGTACCATATAATTTTTTATAAAAAAAAGATAATCTACTATAGGAGTCCTATCTTATATCCTAAATTGATTTTACGGTACTCTTTTAAAATAATTTATAGAAGATGCAATATAAGATATTTTAGGGTGATGCTCTTCAAAAAATATTTAAATAAATTCCAAAACTAGTTTTTTGGTCAATAAACGGACCTCTAATAGCTCATTATTTGTGGCAGAATATATCTCATGACTCGCTAAGTTTCCATGTCACTCAGTCCTCCCAATCGTGCATTTCTCCTTCCCTTGGCTTGTCTTTCACCACCAATTTTGTCCCATCTCGTTGCCCATCCGTGCCTAGCCAGCTCCTTGTCGTGCTCTAAACATTTTTTTATCATAATTTTTAGAAACTCGGAAAGATTTTTTATGGTTTATAAAAAAACCTTAGCAAGTATTTACTGGATTTTATAGCTAAAATATACATATATTACCGTCTTGAAACTAAAGCATAGGGGTAACTTTTGAAGGTTTTGTTTATAAACTTGAATGGTTTTTGGATTCAGTGGCTAAGATGGTTTTCAACTTCTTAAGAGGAAAATCAGCCCACGACAATAGTTTAGTAGTTTGGAGGATTGCTTATTTGGCCATGAAAAAAATTCGGTTACTTATTTGGCTCAATTTTTTTCGAAGTTGTTTATTTGGCCTCAAAATAAAAATTTGTTACTTATTTGGCCTTCTGTTACTTTAGAGGCCTTAACAGTGTTAAGTGGCGTGTAAAAAGACCATTTTGCCCCTGTGTTAAAAAATAAAAAAACAGGGTCATGCAATTATCTTTTTATGGGTCAGTAAATAAATTAAAAGATTATTACTACTACACGATAAAAGATTATAACTAAGCCTAATCGATAAAAGAAATACAATCCCCCCCTCACGTTTTTGCGTAAAAAAAAATACAATCACCACATATCTTGGCAGAATAAAATTGTCTAATGCGAACTTGCCTAAATATAATTGTACGCAGAATTTAATTACGGGATTAAAAATTACAGGCTTACGCTTCCACGCTAGCCTTGCCTGCAGGATTTGATCAAGTGCAATAAATACCAACCTTTTTTACCGTTGCCTAAATATAGTTGCATGCATGCATTTATTGTTTAGACGCTGACAACTGTCCACGGTGGTGTACTCCTTGATTATTAGTCCACTCGCAGCGAGCTAATTAGCCCAGTCCTATATATGGCACCCTGTTTTTTTTTTTATTTTTAGCAAAGGGGCAAATCGGTCTTTTTACATGCTACTTAGCACCGTTAAGACCTCTAAAGTAACAGAAGGCCAAATAAGTAATAAATTTTTATTTTAAGGCTAAATAAATAACTTAAAAAAAATTAGACCAAATAAGTAATCAAACTTTTTTTAGGCCAAATTAACTGAAACATATTGGGAAACATATTGGGTGGGCCTTCGCGTCTGGCAGCCTTCATGGGCTAGTTCAAAAGGCTTCTGTGTCATGGCCAAGGTTGGGCCGAGAATACGCCCGCGGAGGATCAAAGTTAGGCCTGTGTGCACCTGGTACCAATATCAAAAAGAAAAATATTTAATTCTCAAAAAAAATATTTCCCTCAAAAATCAAAATATATATATAATCCATTTCAAAAAAATCACAGAATTAATTTGCTCAGTAGTATTTCTCAGAAAATGATTTTCACCTCTGCTCCAAAAAAAAATTAGAATCCTTCATGTGATGTGCGTTCCAAAGGCACCCTAAATCCATTAATTAATTATTAGGCGCTGCAAGCATGAGACTGAGAAGGGACCCGTGCCTCATGGAGAGGTGACGCCAGCATGACGCACTGATGATGCCCGTGCCCAGGCCAACAATGTGGGAACGCCGGAACGGGACCAACGAGGGTCGCACACACTCTGCCGCAGCGGCAGGTGAGCAGCGCTTGCGTCACACGAGGCCGTCCTCTTCCCCCGCAGCACCACCAACTGGAAAAGCGAGAGGTCAGTAAGCAATGGAGACCACACAATCCACAAATGACCAACTGCAGAAGAAGAAACACAACAGAAGAGCGGCGTCAGGCCAACGCAGTGCGGTCCATGGAAAGGCTTCCAATCCAAATGTTGTAGCAGCTCGCGGCAGCCGCACAGCGCACGCCGGCATCGCTTCTTTAGTTCTCTCTTCTACAGTACAGACAGACACCGATGAAAAGTGACAACGATGATTGTGGGGTTCACACCTGCTCCTCTACCCTCGCTGGTGCCGAGAGGGAGAGGTAGCGAGGGTTTACTATATGGAGAGTGAGGGAAAGACAAGGTTCATAAGAGAGGCACAGAAAGAAAGTAAATGTCCAAGTGCAGAAATTGGCATTAAAACTGTACAACCACCTCTCCCTTACAAATCACACCCTCTTAATATTTATAAGGCATACCAGGGTCCGACGCATAATTACAATAGGGTTTGTTCCCCCTGACACTGCTAGTGGGCCTGGACAGGTTTACAATTGTACTTATTCTACACCTGAACCCTAACTACTCCGCTAGTGCGCGTCTCCCCACCGCCGCCCTGGCTAGGGCTGATGTCAGCGCCCAGAGCCCACCTTGAAGCCTTTGTGCAATACCTACGCCTGAGTCTACTTCCAGGCCGCCGGGTGAGCTGTCCTCCGCCACCTGTGCTGCTGCAAAAGGAAACAAAAGAGAAGTTACCTGCCCCAATTAGGCCAACCCGCACCTTACATGCCGACGGAACACATCATTAGGCGAGGGTTGCCCCTCTGGGTGAGGGTTAACCTCCTCTGGCGAGGGTCGGCTCCCTGGTGACGGTCCGAGCCCTAGGCGAAGGTTGCATTTGGAAGAGCCAGGGTGCAGGGCTGAGTTGGTGGGGTCCTTGGCGAGGGATACTCCCCACAACAACGATAATGGCGAGTTGACGACGGAGATACCCATGCATCATGTCGAGGCAAAATACAAAGTCATAAACTACCCTTTTTCTTCTTGCCTCTTGTCAATAGGCTCATGTCGTGTGTGGCAGGTGAACCTGCAGCAGCTGGCAGACCATCATACTAATGCTTACTGTCAGCAAAAAGGAAAGAATTTAGTGAAGTTACAGACTACATACTACAGAAGGCACATAACAATGCTGATGAAGCATCATCATGTGTCCAATGATGATGGAAAGCTCACCCAGCTGCATTTTTTAAAGAGGATAATGAGTAACGAAAGACCATGAGAGGATAATGGTTATCCTTTACTGTTTTTTATTTTATTTATTTAAATCTTTTATTCTTTTTTCTTTCTCATGGTCTTTTTATTCTATTTCTATATTTTCATAATTTATTTTATTTTATTCTATTTATAACTTCATGTTTCACTTTTTTAAGTTTTGTCATGTATTTTTTACATGTTTGCGAGTAGAAATATGATGTTTTAGTTTATGTTTAGTGATGTTCATATAGCGTTAATGTGATGTGTACCATGTATTTTCTTTGATGTTCGTGTAGTGTTACCATGATGTTCGTGTAGTATTAATGGGACGTTCGAGCAGTGTTAATGTGATATTCTATTGTGTATTTGTGATGTTTGATAGCATTTTTTTTCTTCTCTGTGAGTAGAAATGTGATATTCTATTCTATATTTAGCGATGTTCCTGTAGTGTTAATATGATGTTCTACGATGTATTTTGTGATGTTTCATACCATTTTTGTTTTCTATTTGACAATAATTAATTAGTTCACTTATTTTTTTAATTTCGTGGTATTATATGATATTCGCGTAGTACACATATGATTATTCTATTTTTACGATGTTCACATAGTGATATGATGTTCAACGATTATCTTTAAATTCACATTCACCATGAGATAAATGTTCGTTAAAAATTATTGAAATATATATATTTGAAGTCTTGCTTTGAAGAGTTTGTTGCAAGAATACGATGGTGCATTCAAAATTTTATTTGGATGCACAATTTAGTAGCTACAGGTTTTTTTAATACCAAAAATACATGACATCAGTGTAAGGTTTATCATCCAGCACGTAGTACCCTGAACACCCTCGACTTCGTGCAGCCCCAGCTTGAGCCCAAATTCAAAACGGGGCAATAGGAAAGAAAAAAAATTAATGGAAGGGGAGGAGGGTAGTTGGTGGGATCCCCCAGGTGGGTGGTCGGCAGATAGCACTCCCTATGTTGGTAACCCCAGCAATGTGTTTGTGACACAATTGTATAACTTGAAGTTAGTCGTATAGTGTTTAGGTCCCATTTGAGCCCAATTGGCATTTTTAAATACGAGTCATTCTGTGGGTAATAAAGAGAACAACCCCTACTAAAAATCTCTATAAAAGAGGGAGAGGGGATCGTGGTCACTCAGCTCTTTCCTCTTATCTTTATTTCACAGATAGATGGGAACCAAAGCTATCAATAGACCAAAATAAACTTTACATAGTGTTTCAAATCTCCCTAGACCATCTGATTCAACTGGCACCTTTGCATGACTCAGGATTGAGATAGTATGTGTAAAAAAACATTCATGGAACAAAGTTTCATTCTGTGTCTCGGGATTGCAATATAGACACACAAGAAAAGCATACACCTTTGATACCTTTGCAATCACTCTCATTCGAGCTCAATACACAGAGGGGTATGTGCTATCTTTCTTTGAAATCGGATGACAGAATGCTAAGGTTCTTCTTTCTGATAATAGTAATATGGCTTCCTTCCTTGCAAGGGTTAGTTGTATACATTTCAAAAAGGAAGCTGATTCTAGTTTGAGAAACAATACATTGATACCATAAACTTCAGTTGACATATTATTACAAAAATATGTTGCATTCGAATTTAAATGCGGTAGAAATAGTGATAGGAAAAGGCATGGACCTGCTTCAGTATTTTCAGTGACATCCTTTAGAGCTCCATCAACCTTGCCATGGGATAGCAATCCACTAGTTGATAGAATAATATAGGATCCGTGTGAATGATTTAACCACTTAAAATCTTTTAGATTACCAGCTTTTCCAAGAAAATATTTCAACCAAGATTTAATATTATGCTTAGAATACACTTGGTACAGGCATGTTGGTTAATGATGCTAAAAATAAATAATATCAATGGCAATAACCATACGGCACACAGAGTTTAATATCAATACCAATAATGACTGCCGCATTTGTTTCGACTTTGCACGCAAGATACCAAGAACCAACCAGAGTCTAAAGCTTCTAGAATGAACACTGGCCAATGTAGCATAACATTGAGATTGAAATAGTAGAACTAGGAGCCTGATATCTAAAAAATGATCTAAGCCAGAGACAGATCGCAAGACGGATGGCACATATGTGTAGTGAATCGCACATATTTGTTGCAACACAAGCTACTCGGGAATAAGAAATGGTCCTATATAAATTGCAGAGCATGGTATTTGGATAAAACATAAACCCAAATACTACAATTTCATTAAGTACAAAAAATAAAATGATACGCTATCTCCATGATCAGGAACTCTTTCTCAGATATATAAGATGAAGCTAATCATACAGAGAAACTCATGCTAGTTTGGGTTGGGCGATGTACGACATGTGACGAATTCAAAACTATTCTCTGAGACATATTTCATATCTATTTAGTTTTGTTATTATCCACTTTCTACGTTCCAAATCCTAAATCGTTGCATTTTTATCGCAAATCAACATATATATCTTACTTTGGCCATTTATAAGAACAAATAAATGTGCTATTCAAACATATTTTGTAATGAATTTAATGATGGTAAATATTCATACATCTTCCTACAAAATCAATCATAGTTAGATAAGTTTAACTTAATAGTATCGTTTGACATGAAAATAGATCTCCTCGGCAGCAAGCCACAAATCAATCTCCTTAGAAACAAGTTCTTGACAAAATACGAAGTTATAAAAAGGTTAGAGCATCTCCACCAGATGTCATATCAAATCTCACATGCGTGATAGTATTTTAGAAGATGGAGCTACTCTTGTAGATCTCCTATCTCACCTTCTATGCTTATAATTTTAAAATATTTTCTTGTAGAAGCACACCATTTTGGATACAACACCCTGTCTCTAACGAATATAGAGCCTACTAGTTAAAAAAGCCTCACTAACACCTTAGGTCATGGATTCAACTCCCGTTGTGAGTGAATATTGCAAGTTTTAACGGAGATTGTGTTTTTACTAGTAGATGACGTTCCTGATGACCGTGAGGTATCTGTGATGACTTTATCAATCTCGTAGATATTCTAACTTAATCTACCAAGATACTCATAGGGATAAGATTTACGTACATGTTTATACGGTTGAGTGTCTGTGTTGTACCATGTAATTTTAAAAAAAAAAAGGTAATCTGCTATAAGAGTCCTATCTTATATCCTAAATTGATTTTACGGCAATCTTTTAAAATAATTTATAGAAGATGCAATATAAGAGATTTTCTGGAGATGCTCTTCAAAAAATATTTAAATAAATTCCAAAACTAGTTTTTTGGTCAATAGAAAACAGACCTCTAATAACTCGCTAAGTTTCCATGTCACTCATTCCTCCCAATCGTGCATTTCGCCTTCCCTTGGCATGTCTTCCCTTGGCATCCCTAGCCAGCTCCTTGTCGTGCTCTAAACATTTTGTTTTATTCTCGTGTCCAACCTATCTCTATAATACACAGAAAGATTTTGTATGGTTTAAAAACCTTATCAAGTATTTACCGGATTTTATAGCTAAAATATGCATATATTACCATCTTAAAACTAGCATAGAGGCAACTTTTGAAGGTTTTGTTTATAAACTAGAATGGTTTTGGGAGTTCAGTTTTCGACTTCTTAGGAGGAAAATCGACCCACGACAATAGTTTAGGAGGAAATTTTTTTATTAATAAATTTATTTTTTTAAAAAATAACAAAACTAGTCTCCGTTTTCAAAAAATTGCAGGGATAGGCCACCAGTCGCCCGTTGGAAGGGCGACGTGAGAGAATCGCCCGTTCAAAGGGTGACCAGGCCCAGGTCGCCCGGCCAAAGGGCGACCAGGCCCAGGTCGCCCGGCCAAAGGGCGACCAGGCCCAGTTCGCCCAGCCAATGGGCGACCAGGCTCAGGTCGCCCGTTCAAAGGGCGACCAGCCCACGTCGCCCAGCCGAGGGGCGACCTGATTTTTTGGGTTTTTTTAAAATAATATTTATTTATTTGGAAATTTCAGGAAAAATTTCGGTTTTTTTTAAATAATAATTATTTATTCAGAAATTTCAGAAAAAATATCGAAGTCGGAGAAATAGCAAAAATAATACGCAGTCATGCAATGGGCGTGCGAAAACGCCGTTGTCGTGTGCTCGCCCAAACTTAATAGATGAAAAAATACAACAGTAAAACATTAATTAAGTTCTAAAAACTAAAATAGTATCAGTACAATATCATAGAAAACAACATCGACGGCAAATCATACAAAACTAATATCATCCACGCTTAGGTGCAACACCCCTAATCGTGCCAGGCTTTGGTGCTCTGCGGCCCGCTCGCACATGGCTGGCTGAGTAAGTAAGCGGCGAAGGAGGAACTGTAACACGTGCAGGACGGCCTCTAGCAGCAGGTGGTGTCACGTACTCGTCCTGTGAGGGCTGTGTCTGTGGTAGTGCTTCACGTAACTGCGATGACGCAAGTACGTCCGCCGGCTCCTGCTGCAAGTAACTCTCAAGGTCGAAGGGTGACGGGGATCGCTGACGAAAAGTGTCAGCGTGCTCAGAGATGTCCGATCCCTCGTAGTCGTAACGGGTCGTCCCTAAATATATAAGACCAACGTTATAATAACGATGATGGTAAAACTAATATATAACGTGTCGAACTCTTAAAAGTAGGTCATACCTGGAACCATGGGTACAGCGTGTGAAGAGGAACCTCCGAAATCGAACTGATGCCGCGAACCGTCAAAGTGCATACCTGACCATGCAGAGTGAATGTAATGTTACAAATAAAGCAGTATTAGATAATATAATTAAATTTCACCACTATATCGTACCTGTAGGCATGTGAGCAGGCTGTGAAGATGATCCAATGATATCGAACTCCGGACGCCAACCGGCAGAGTACGTAGGTGGACCTGAATAATGAAACTTATAAGTAACGAACAAGTTAGCATTACTACATACGAAGAAAATATAAGTTACTCACCTGTTTGGTACGTAGGCCGCGGAGGTAGTGGCGCCGTCGGTCCGTCAGGCCTGTGTGTCACGTGTGAAGGTCGAGGGATGACATCCGGTTGTCGCCCGCAGGGCCGGCACGACGTCAACTTGACAATGTTTGCAGCAGAGTCGTACATCCTCTGGACCGCAGCGGTAAGCTCGTGGCTGGTCATCTGACTGCCCTCCCTCAACCGGTGCAAGAGCGATCCACCATCCATAGTGATACGGTGAGCCATGTCGGTCTATTAACAAAACGAGAACATTGAAGTAATTACAATAAGAAAAATATTAAACGAAGTGGGTTGAAGTTCATAAAGATCGTACCGCCAACGACATCGCCTGATCTCTGTGCACAAGGTACGTGTTCGTCAACCTAGGGACGTGGGTCCGTGGCTCCGCTGGTGTATACGTGACTCTGATCCGTGTGCGAGGAATATACCAACATAAGTAGTCCCCGTAAGCCTGCAAGGAAAACGGTCTGGGCTCGTAGGTCATATCATGTAGTGCGTTGGCCCACTCGTCGACCCACGGCTGTATACGGGAGGACCAAGTAACGCCTGCCGGTAGACCCCTCCGCACGTAACTATGGATTTCAAAACGTATTAATTATCTTTCTATATATATTAAATACTCAATCAGAACGAATTAATTGTCTTATACTTACCCGTGCACGGAAAGAAGAACAATATGGGCCACCGGGAGTGGGAACGTCTGGTTACGACCAAACTACCGCATCACTCTGTGAGGAGCGTAGTCCTCGACAAAGATGTCAAAAACGACAGCCTTACGTGTCATCCAGTACTCCTGATCCCTCGTGCAGAACGACGACAACCCATTAGGCGCTCGTACGACAATCTCCTCCATGCTGTAAGGTGTCCAGCGGACGTCGTCTGCCCTAATCCGGTCGAACGCCGCCATGTACTCAGGATAGGCTCTGTGAACCTGAATGTTTGCCCAAGTAGGCTGTATAGAAAATAATAGTAAGGTGCAATTTATTCGAAAATAAATAGAAACAGGTTCAACTGCGATATAGAAGACTTACCCGCCGCCGGACCCACAACGAACCCATCGTAGGGCCGTCCTCCTCCGTCTCCCCGTACAAACCTGCTCCGTAAGTCGAGAAATCCATGACTGGTCGTCCAATACTAAACCGCTCGTACGACCAGAGTTGAAGTAATAGTGGACAACCAGAGAGGATAGCTGACGGGTCGGTCTTTGTGCACGCATCACAAAGACCTCGGTACGTGGCTGCCAAGATAGCGGATGCCCAACTGTACTGCGGCACGGCGTCGAGCGGTGCGTCCGCTATCTCGTGCGCGAAGTGAATCAAGTGCTTCGCTACAGAGTTCCCATGCGACGATGTGAACATTATCCAACCAAACAACCACAACAGATAGGCCTCCAAGTGCCTCGACACAGTGGCCTCATCCGCCGCAGGGTGGATATACTCGGCCTGAATTAGAAAACAGAAGTTCAAATTTCATTTAACATACACATGAATATTTGATGTTAATGAACTATATCACAATGTTATCTATTTACCTGAAACTGCAAGAGCCAGGTCTTCGTAGGCCCCTGATGCTGATTTTCAGCAAGAGTTTGATACTCTGGAGCGTCTAGTCGACGCACAACACCCTCGAAATGGACTAGAAGGTCCTCACGCCAAGTGGCCTCCACGTCTGGACGGCTGACGGCCTGCCCAGCAGTGGTGACACCAAGTAAGTAGGAGACGTCCTCGAGTGTGGGAGTCATCTCCCCGCAAGGAAAGTGGAACATGTGCGTCTCAGGCCTCCAGCGGTCCACCAATGCCGCAAGTAAGGAACGGTCAAAGTTAAACCGTGTCACCGCATCGGCCGAGGCCTCAACAGCACTAGCCTGCACAAGCCTACACAGAGGCAGTAGACCAGCTGCTCGTAGCCTGTAGCAAATACAACATTTATATATAAATATATATTACCAAATCGTCTGTATGAGTAAAACAAATAAGTGAACGTGTTATTATGCATACCTCGGTATCCATCGCTCGTCCAACCACCACAACTCCTAAGGTACCCTAGGCCGTAGAACAGGTAGCTCAGCAGCTGTCACAGCACTCAAGTAGGACCGGTGGCGCTGGTCCAACTGTGCGTCCAACAACTCCAAGTGTCCCTCATCCATCGCCATACCTAAAATATCTTAATAATATAAAAAAATAATGCACAAATATAATTAATACTATGAAACACTAAATCAAAAAAAGCAGACATACTATTATTTTTAAAGAGCATTTTCGCCTTGATTCCGGAATCCACGACGTGCACGAGGGCGCCGGCCGTCTTGTGGATTCCCTGAAGGTCCTGCTTCTGCAGCTCCCTCTGTGGTGGTTGCACGCGTGCACTTTTTGTAAGTATGTCCTGTGCCATTGCACTTGGTGCACCGATGCTCCAGTCTTCCCACTTCTGAGTCATCCATATCATTTCTAATGCGCCGTGTCTTACGACGACCAGGCTTCTGTCTTAATTTGTCCTTATCGGGCCCCCGCAGGTAGTTACTTCCAGGATTGTTTGTAAAACTACCAAATATTGCGAAACCATAAATCTCTGCATTCCAGGTTATCATGACTACCTCCTTCGTAAAATAATGTGAGACATACGGCTTCGGGGACAAATTAGTAAGTGAACAAGCTGCTATAACATATGAGCACGGCCTGTGTAGAAGTTTCGGTTTCATGCACGAAAAGCTGCATGAGTTATAATGAATAACACACTCTTGTGCAATTCTCTCTTGATTGCCACCACGACGGCCCCGATCTCTACACAGAACTTCGAAGCGATTCTCTGTTGTGCCCATAGGACGTGCACGAGGCAAGCTTGCCTTCTCCACCTTTTTTTTCGTGTAATTTGTCATGAATGTTGAAAAAATCAATGTATTATCTGACATCACATTAAAAGCAACCATATATCTTTCACGGAAGTACTTGCATGTTTCATGCAAAATACCCTCTACGATTGCTACAAGAGGTAATCCTCTCATGCCTCGAATGACCCAATTGTACACCTCCAACAAATTTGTTGTCATTATTCCAAACCTCGCCCCATCTGTGTCATATAATAATGACCACTTCTCCTTTGGCTCGTACTCAATCCAATCTGAGAAGCACCTGATTGATGACCCCGACCTCCGAACCACGTTCCTCAAGGCATCCGTTGGAAGGCCTGAAAGAGGAACAGACATATCATTCGGGTCTTGATTCGTACGAGTCGCTAACTCTTATGTTTGCTTTGTTGTTAATTCATCAAGACGTGTCCACATTGCATTGAATTTTCTTTGTTGGTTCTGATTGCACAACCTCTTAAACATATTCATAAGGTGTTTATTTTTGAAATGGCTGAAAAAATTTGCACCCAAGTGCCTCATGCACCATCTTGATTGTATGTCCGACCATCTAGGAGGAAGATCACGCTCCACTGAACCATATTGCATATCCGTTATCGCCTTCAACAAACCGGCATGTCGGTCATGTATGACACAAACATTAGGTCGCCCTTGCACCACTGCTAACTTTACACGCTCCAGAAACCAATACCAACTATCTGTGTTCTCACTTTCCACAAAAACAAAAGCAACTGGTAGTACTTGATTATTCCCATCAACACCAATAGCAGTTAGAATCTGACCTTTATACTTTCCTGTTAGAAATGTACCATCCATGCATAAAACAGGTCTGCAATGACGAAATGCCATTATACATTGACCTAGTGCAAAAAAGGCTCGACGAAGTATTAACTTTCCGGGCTCTTTTGGATCAGACACATCCATGATATCATAATATGTACCAATATTTCTTTGTCTGATGGTTTCTAACAATCTTGGTAGGTTCTCATAAGATGCTTCGTACGAACCGAATCTCTTCTCAATGACCTTCTGTTTCGCTTGCCACGTCTTCGAATAGCTGATGGTGTATTTAAAATCTTCCTCTATAGTAGTCACTATAGATTTCGGCTCATACCTTAAATTATCAACAATTCGATTATACATGTACTCTGCAATGAAGCTCGATGTAAGAGCAGTATTGGACTTCTCTAATTCTTGTAACTCACATGTATGTTCTGTTACTATAGAGCACTTCCAAATTGTACTCCATTTTTGCTCATAAGCATGTACCCTAAATGGACAGTCCGAAAACACACATTTAACATCATATACTTTCTTGTTAGACTTAACAACTACAAAAGACCGCTTCATTGATAGAGACCAGTACTTCACGGCACTCATCACTTCATCTTTGCCTTTGTACATACCTTCCTCTACTACTTCATTCTCATGATATTCCCACGGCACAGAATTTCCTTCGTTGATCATCAAATTCTTCGAACTGTTACTCTTCCACTCCTGTAGGACAGGAATTTCATTCTCATCTTCAGATGACTCAGTTTCAGATATATTCTCATTCTCCATATCTTCTATCGCCATCTCTTCAACTATATGCTCTATGCGCTCTCCTTCGTCCGCTTCATCCGTCGGTACCATAGATGACAGGTGATGATCACTCTCTTCATTATCTTCCTCATTATCATTGTGATTGTCATGGCTCGGACCTCCTTCTTCTTCTACAACGTGTACCTCATGAACCTCCTTCGTATATGCCTGAGCAAGAAGGACTAGAGGCCACCCACGTTCTACAGCTTTGTTGACGTATTTTCTCCATGTTGATGTTGCATTAAGCGGTACTAACTCTCAAAAAGTGCCCTCCCGAGCACGACTAACCATACCCATGACCTTAACGTCATGTTGGTTGTTGTCAAGCCCAAATATTCGCATCAACCAATTCTGCACACCACTAATTGTTCTCTCATTTGCCCTAGACACCCATCTAGTTACTGAGGCAAATCCTGACAGATCAACCCCGTGTACACCTTGAATAATTTCTCCTTCTCCATAATAAATTTAAAATCCTAACTTCTCCGACATCTGTGTAATCTAAAAATTTCAGCTAAAATAGCTTTTCACTAATATATTACTAATATTATTTCAACTATAACTATTTAATTTAAAAATATATATAAAATAAGAATATAAGTAATACTACCAAAATATAATATTAATCGCTTAACTGCTCATTACATTATCTAATAATTAATATAACACACATTAAATAATTATATATAAAATTATTTTTTTACTTACCGAAAATTTTCCTCTTCCTCTCTTCTCCTTCTTCCTCCTCCTCTTTTTCTTCTTCTTCTTCTTCTTCTTCTTCTTCTTCTTCTCTTCTCCTCTCCTCTCTTCTCCTCTCCTCTCCTCTCCTCTCCTCTCCTTCTGTTCTCTTCTCCCAGCCGGCAGCGGCCGGCCGCGGCCGGCCGCGTTATTTATAGCGGCGCCACGTCGCCCCGTGTTCGGGCGACATGGGCCAAGTCGCCCACTGGCCGGGCGACATGGACCAAGTCGCCCACTGGTCGGGCGACATGGGCGACGTCGCCCATCGGCCGGGCGACGTGGGGCCCGCCATGCCACGTCCACGGTCAAGTCGCCCACTGGTCGGGCGACATGGGCCACGTCGCCCATCGGCCGGGCGACGTGGGGCCCGCCATGCCACGTCCACGGCCAAGTCGCCCACTGGTCGGGCGACATGGCCCAAGTAGCCCGCCAGTCGGGCGACAAGGCCCATCTTCGCCCTTCCAACGGGCGACTGGTGGCCTATTCCTGTAATTTTTTAAAAACGGAGACTAATTTTGTAATTTTTTTAAAAAATAAATTTATTAATAAAAAAAATTCGTTTAGGAGTTAGTTAAAATGGGCTTTTTCCTAACTGAAACATGCTTGGTAGGCCTTCGCGTCTGGCAGCCTTCCTGGGCTAGTTCAAAGGCTTCTGTGTCATGGCAAGGTTGGGCCCTAGAATACGCCCGCGGAGGATCGAGTTAGGCCTTCGTGGTTCGTGCACCTGGTACATATCAAAAAAAAAAAAGTCTATCTCAAAAAATCACGGAATTAATTTGCTGGCGTAGAAGTGGTATATGTCAGAAATTGGAAATGAAAATGGTTCACTTCTGCAACCAAAAAAAAAATAGAATCCTTCACGGGATGTGCTGTGCCCAAGGCACCGCAAAATCCAGTAATTACTAGGCGCTGCAAGCATGAGACTGTCACATGGGACCGTGCCTCCGGGAGAGGTGACGCCAGCATGACGCACCGGTGATGCACAGACCCAGCACCCAGGCCCAACAATGTGGGAACGGGACCAACGAACGGGGTCGCACGCACGCTGCAGCAGCTAGCGCCTGCAGCCGCCAGCCGACCAACAGCTGGAAAGAGTCAGCAATGGAGACCACAGACGAGGACCAACTGCAACAGAAGCCAGAAGGAACACGAAGCACAGCCGCTCTGGCCTCTGGGCGTCAGGCCAACGCAGTGCGGTCCATGGAAAGGCTTCCAAACGCCGCTACAGATCGCGGCAGCCGCATGCCGTCACGGCATCACTTCTGGTTCTCTCCTCCTTGTGTACAGACAGACACCCATGAAAAGTTACAGTGATCAATGATGAGGACGGTAATGGCGAGTTGACGACGGAGATGCCCATCCATGCGGCCATGTCCAGGCAAAATACGAAGTCAGAAGCCGCCTAGTCCAGTTCCTCTTGCCTCTTGTGAACAGGGTCATGTGTGGCAGGTGAACCTGCAGCTGCAGGCCATGATAATAATGCTTACTTACTGGCAGCAAATAAAAAAAGGAAGAGATTAGGCCCATCCTCCGGGATAGTGGATAGGAGATAAAAAAAAAAATCCCAATCGTTGCCAGACCGGGTGGATTCTAGAACGGCTAAAAGTTATCCCGACGTTGGAACAGTGAAAATCTTACTATCCCGCAAGAACGTGATATTCCAGGATACTGTCCTCTCTGATGTACCAAAAGACAAAATTACCCTTGCCTTATCTTCATCAGAATAACAATGTTGAGGGGCATTTTGGGAAGTAATCTTTCACAATCATAGAATCCAGAAGCATAATCCAAGAATCCAAACAGGGAGGGATTATTATTATCTAGAATCCAAATTATGGAAATCTCGATTTTGGCATACGGATTCTAAAATCCAAAGGGAATCAAACGGGGCCTTAGTGAGGTTACAGACTACAGAGGGCACATGACAGTGCTGATGATGCATCATCGTGTGTCTAATGATGGTGGAAACCTCACCCCACTGCATTTATCAGGGATGATTATCATGAGTGAAAAAAAGGCCACGATGAGAGACCATAAGATCTTTTCCTCAGATAGTGTTTCCTCTGTTCTGCACATTGTCGGCACTTGTCAGATGCTGCTACATCTGCTGAAACATTCTTCACCCAACTGGTGACGGCATTTTGTTGCAGGCGCAAAGCTGAGCTGTCGCTTCTAAGAACCAAACTGTAAAGAACATCAGCAGTTCGTCTTGTGTTTATGTAGGTTTCAATGAGAGATGGGCATTAGGAATAAGTACAGTTACCATAGTTTATCTAGTGTGCAGGCGCCATGTTAAAAAAAAAAGGACAATAGTTTAACAGGAAGGGATTAGTCTGGCAATATTTTATTAGCAGGGAGGGATTAGTCCAACCTGATTAAATATTGCTCAGGTAGCGACACTAGCTTTTGGACTCATCTTTCGTACTACAATCTGACAATTGCTGGCAGTAGCAGGTTAGGAGAAGAAAAGACCACATCCAACCGCCGCACTGAAGCGGCAACAACAGCCTGAGATTTTGGATGAAACACAAATACTGTCATCTCATCAGGTACCGAAAATTGGTTTTGTTATCACCTTGATCACGACCGGTCTCTTCATTATTTTGTGCCATTAAAATATCTTGTAGCTCCTATTACTACTCTTACTCGTGAAGAAAAAGTCGCAGTTTCTCTTGTGTAGTATTGTAACACCAATTTATTCAACATGAAAGCTCCACGTAATTTACAAAATGTTTTAAAAAAAGAGACCACATGTAGTTTAATCCCATTGCAATCCTTTAGATAGTCTTTCTACATCCCAGAAATATAGCTCGCTCTTGCACACAAGTCAATCAATGCATCATGCGGACAGACGATCAGGTTGCCAGATTTAGACTCAACTGAATTATATATGCATTCCAACAATGACTGCCGCATTTCATTCGAGTTTGCACACAAGATACCAAGAACAAACCAGAGTAAACCTTCTGGAATGACACTACCCAATGTAGAATAACACTGAAGGAGCTCATCGTCTCTTTTTAAAATTATTACCAACGAATGGCACATATGCGAAGTGAATCACACATGTTTGTTGCAACACAAGTTGCTCGAGAATCAGAAATGTTCCCTGTCACCTACTAAACAAATTGCTCGAGCCTGCCATTTGGATAAAGCATAAACCCAAATACTGCAATTTCATTACAGAAAACGAAATGATCCGCTATCTCCATGATCAGGACCTTTTCAATACCTTCAAAATATCTTGCAACTTGTTTTTTCCTTTTCTCCATCGAGAAGGATCAGGCTTCTATTCTGAAATATGCTATACCATCCAAACCCAATTTATTTTTAATATAAAGGACACATCCAGTTGGTCCTATTCTTCAGATACTCACTTTGCAACTCATAAAAAATATATAGATACATCACACAAGTCAATCAATTCATAATGCAGATGAGCAATCCACAATATAACACTCAGAGAAATATTGACAGATTGAGACACGCAACCAAATCATGCATTACATGAGGCCATTTAGAATGCTGAAAAATCTGACTTCTCACAAATTGAACGCCAAAGGCTTTGTTGTTGGTGTTGTGTCAGAATCTGATCACCCCAGGTCCTTGTGGGTGTCTGCATTTCTTTGCACAATGATGTTGATAGAATAAAGCCAAATCTCCAGAATGAACAATCGAGATAGCAGAACATGGTAATCCAAAGATATTAAGAACCAAGAAATGTGCAAAGTTAAACTACATCATGTTTTCTTTTCATATATTTTTTTCTGGTGGTTAGCATTGCCAAAGTGACACAAGTTGCTCGAGAATTAGCTGCACACATACGTGACACTATCAAAAACGCGACGATATACACCAAATGCAGCATCAAAAACATGGGAATAAAGGAATCATCTTTACCTAAAGATGACACCTTCCCTTTCCCTTTCCTGTAATCCTTTACAGAAGGATACAGATTTTATACTTACCACTAGCTGATCACAAGAGCGAAAAAAAAAAGAAAGAACAGGATAGCTACCTAAGCACCGCCACATTGCGAGATCAAAGGCAGGCAAGCTGATGATGATGATCTTGACAGAGCTCAATCGGCATTGAGCATCGGCGAATCGAGGCCCTCCATCCGGCTGCGCACGATGCGATGGAAGACCTCCCGGACCTGCCTCTCCAGCGGGTCCAGCCCATCCTTCATGGCGGCACATGCAGCAGCGAGGTCCGCCGCAGCCTCCCGCACCTCGGCCTCCCGCTCGCCCGCGAGCGGCACCGGTGCGGCGTCGATGGCCTCGGCCAGCCTCTGCGCGCACTTCTCCAGCGCGTGGATCTCCCTGAGCAGGCCGCACGAGCTGCCGCGGCGGTCCTTGCGCTTGCCATCCTCCGCGAGGCGCTCCTGGAGCGCGAGCAGCGGCGGCGCCCACGGGTACGCGCCACGCGGCGGCGGGGCCGGGAGGTGGTGGTGGTGCGCCTGCAGCGCGGCGGCGCGGTCCGGGCAGGGCACCGCGGCAACGAGCGCCCACGCGGCCAGATGGAGCAGGCAGCCCATGGCGTAGGCCGGCGCCGCGACGCCCGACGCCGCCTCGTTGGCGCGCGGCGCCGCCAGGCCCGCCCCGATGGCCTGCAGCTGCCGCGCCGCGGACCAGGTCCGCGACACGCTCCAGGACAGCGAGCGGAAGTGCGCGGACGGCGACGACGAGGAGGACGAGGAGGCGGAGCGGGAGGGGGAGGCGCGCGCGCGGCCGAAGGAGCGGTTGCGGTGGGACGCGAGGAACGAGGCGAGCCCGCCGCCGGCGCCCGCCACCGCGGCGGCGGCGGCGTCGTCGATGAGCAGCACCGAGAGGTCCGACAGCGCCTTGCGCGCGCGCCGGAGCTGGCCCTCGTGGATCTGCCTCTGCCCGTCCACGGCGCCAGCGCCGGCTGGTGGCAGCAGCGCGGAGGCGGCGATGCCCGCGAGGCGCTCCCATCGCCGCGCCTGGTCGACGCCGTCGCGCGCCGCGTTGCAGACGTCCAGCGCCTTGACGGCGCGCTCGCCGAACTCCGCCACCGGCCTCTCGGCCGCGGCGGGGAGAGTGCGGCGGCGGCGCTCCTCGGCGAGCGCCACGTGGAACTCGTCCTGGCACAGCAGGAAGGCGTCCAGCAGGCGCCGGATCCACGGGACGGACATGAAGTCGTCGTCCTCCCCGCCGGCGCCGCCTGGCGCCGTCAGGTCGGTGAGGTGCGCGGCGACGTGGGCGTGGAACTCCTCGAGCTCCGGGTAGACGCCGGGGGGCGGCGGGTGCGGCATGGTGGATGTCGCGGACGCGGAGGCGGGGGTGGCGGCGGCGTCGCGGCGGAGGGAGAGGAGGGTGCGGCCGAAGGAGGAGAACGGGGAGGAGCTGGAGTGGGCGTGCGTCGACGCGGCGGAGGAGCCCTGGAGGTCGGTGGCCGGCATGGTCTCACCGTCGGCGTCGGTGGACGGATCAAAGCGCGGATCTTGGAGAGGGAAGAATGGAACGGCCGGCAGCCGGGAGCGGGGGGGAGGTTTTGGCTCAGCGGGTCCGCGGGCGCATGGCGGCTCAACTCGACTCAGCTCGACGCAAGAAGGCGTTTTTCCGGCGAGATTGCGATTGCGTGGGGGAAGCGTGCGGCGGCGTTGGTGGCGGTGGTGGAATGAATGGTGATGGTGGAGGTGGTGGTGGTTCTCATATATGTGTGGAGGTGACGCGATTAGGGGGAGGGGATTAGTTTATTGGGTTTTGGAAGGTTTGGGAAGAATGGGTCCGGAGCTGGAAGCTCTCGTCGTCTGGGGCTAATCATGGCGGTTGGAGTAGTTTAGTGGCGAGATGGAGTACTAGCAGCACTTTTGTTTATTTTTGTGAGCGCAAATATTCCTCTCTCTGGTTTCGGAATGTTTCCGGTTTTTGTTTAGGTTTTTTGGAGTGATTTTGGCCTGACGGCCCTTGAGAAGCATTGTAATTGCTCACGAGTCCTTGCTGATGAATTGTGGTGTCGATGGGTTTTGTTTTGTGATGTCAGGTTTAATGGCCCTTAAGGATTACAAGGGATTCTTTTATTGGTACATGCTCTCTGCCAGATTCTAAATTGTGATGTCAGGTTTATTGCCCGATTTATTGGGCGCGATCCACGTACACGTACCCATCCGTGGCAGCAGCAGCAGCAGTGGCCACGATCGCAATCGGGCGTGATCGGTTGTTTATTTATTGTTGCGGAAATAAAGCGTTGGAATCATCGTCTGATGGGATCGCTAGCCGCTACGGATGGATGGTGGAGACTACTGGTGCAAGGCCTCGTTTAGTTTACTAAATTTAGGCCTCGTTTAGATTACCCTAAAAGTTACAATTTTTTCACTTTCTCTCCATCACATTAATACTTTAGCTGCTTGCATGGAGCATTAAATATAGGTAAAAAAAATAACTAATTATACAGTTTAGTTCAAAATCACGAGACGAATCTTTTAAGCCTAGTTGGTCCACGATCGGACAATATTTATCAAATAAGACAAAAATGATACTATTTATCGGGTGCAAGTTTTTTCGCAATCTAAAGAGGCCTTAGCCACCAAAAGAATTTGGCCACCGAGCACACGCACGGACGCGCACGCGACGCGGAGGGTTCCCACTGCCACGGCCCACGGGACAAGCGCGCGCGCGAGCCGCGAGGTTACGGCGCTGCCCCTCGCCTGGTGCCGGGGCCTCGGCGGCCGTCCCGGGGCAGTTTCGGGTGCGCGCGGTGGGCGCAGCCGCGGCGCGGGAGACCCGGGCCACGCGGACACGGACACACGGCTGGGGGGTCTCTGGTCGGTGGCAGTGGGTGCGTCAGACTTGACACCCGGGCCCGGTGGCAGCACGTGCCTTCCGTCGCCGCTCGTGCGGACCGACACGATCCGGACGGAATTTAGACGGCCTACCACCGTGCACCAGCATGCGATAGTTACAGTTACAGTACGTACGTATGGATATCCCGACGTCATGCACGCATGCTTGTGCCTACAAACGACGGACACTTGACAGCAGGAGTCGACGACGATATGCAGGTTTTCTCTCCCTTCTCAGTTCAGTTCGTAAATCACGGGGGATGCAAAAATGTCAATGCAAGCTTTTGACGCATCGTTTCAATGAAATTAAATTTTCTTTACCTAAAAACAGACATGATTTCGTCACTCGTATGTCGCCAGGTCCGACGCCGCCAGGTCCGCGGCCGTCGCTGCCGGTCGTCGATTGGAGCTCCAGCCACCGCTCCCCACCAGCAATTGCTCGCTCTGGCCCGCTGCTCGCTTACCCGCCGCGCCGGAGCAGGGAAGCCGCGACTTCGCCAGAGCAGAGGACGGGGAGGGAGAGGGATGGGGTGGGGAGAGAAAGAGTGGGGGAGCACCCAATGCCATAGTCGTCGAGGCCGCTTCATAGACGCCGCCAAACTCGGCCAGGATGCACCGCTAGGGTCGAGGACGCCGCCTCGCCGTGCCGAGCCCGCCATGGACGCTCGGTCACCTCCTCCGATGCTGCGCATGGAATCAGCCATGGACGTTGTTGCCGCCTCGAACGTGGGCAAGTGCCTCCTCCTCCGATGCCGATGCCTCGACGCCGGACCTGCTCTCCGGCGGCGCCTCCCGCGCATGCTCCTCGTGTCGGGCCGCGGCGTCAGACCCGCTCGCGTGGAGGAGAGGGTAAAAAGAAAAGGGCAGCGGCGCCGGCGGCCTTGCCCGCGCCTCCGCCGCGCCAGCCTGCGAGAAGGATAGAAGGAGAAGGGCGGCGGGGACAGAGCTGGGCGTCGGGCCGCCATGCGAGGTGGAATGGATAAGGAGGAGAGGGAAAAAGAAAAGGAAAGATAAAAAAAGAAAAAAAGTGGGCCTCACAATGGATAAAGTATGAGATAAAATATGGATAGATGCGAAAGAATTAGGTATAGAGTAGAGAATCTTGATGAATAGGACAAACAAAGTAAGAATATAGAGCTCCGTGAGTACAGATAGTCTTACCCGTGTTAGTAATTCTATCCGAGCTATTCAAGAAACCAAACATGATCTACGTATGCCAAGCTCCACTCGTATGTACAGGCAAATCAAACACAAGCACTTGCATTACTGGAGCTAGGTTTGAACTGGCCTGATTTGTTTTTGCTAGCTAAGAGTCGGTAAGAAAGAGAACCAAACACGTATATATTTACCCTACGAGGCCACCAACACAACAGCTGAACAGTGATCGACTGACGTGGTAGAATCAATCTTCCTTCATTATCTTTTTCTTTTTCAGTTAAATTTAAAGATTAAACTCGAGAGCAGATATATAGCCTGTATTTTATTAAGCAGAATGATCACTCCTCGATGAAAAAAACTTTAAGGGATCGAGTTATTTTGCATCACCGCGACCACTTGGGACCATATACAACCATACTACTATTTGTAGATTTTATTTCCCGCTCGATCGAGTACTGCAACCATGCTCTGATACTCGTAATAACTAAAGTCGTGATCGACTGACGTGGTGGGTTCTAGGCCTGCCGCGTGTCACTGGCTTGTCTACTCCTACAATTTCCTGAGTACGTACCTATGTGCACCCTAGTCAATGAATGAATGAATCCGATAGATTTTCCTGTCTGGTTCTACGGCGACAAGCACCGGCGCGGTAAAGTTGAAAGTTTTTTTTACTCTCTCTATTACATCAATTTTTAGCCGTTTACGTAGAGTATTAAATATAGGTAACAGAAACTATTAAATATAACGTTTAATTATAAATCATGAGATGAATTTTTTAAACCTAATTTATAATTAAATAATAATTACTAAATACAAAATAAAGTGCTACAATGCTCTGGTTATAAAAAGCTAGCATTATTCATGCATGGCACCACTATTTGCTCGTGCGACGAACCTTCACTCGCGTTCTGCATACGGTGGATCCAGGATTGCCTGTCGGCTGTCTGCAGTCTGCAGGGTTGCGGGGATCGAATTATGCTAGGGCCTTGTTTAGATTTTAAAATTAACACTAGAATTTCTGTAGCAGAATTTTTATAATTTTGTTTGTATTTGATAAAAATTATCTAAATTTTGACTAATTAAGTTTAAAATATTCGTCTCATAAAGTATAATAAAACTGTATAATTAGTTTTTAATTTTATTTATATTTAGTATTTCATACATGTGTCGATATTTTGATGTGACGAAAAATAAAAATTCTACATAGTAAATTTAGTGGTTAAATTTTATAATCTAAATAAGGCCTAGCAGCGAAAATGTTCATCGGCCTGCGCAAGAAAAATCCTGCACGGCTGGCATTTTTACGAACGCCTTGAATGCTTAGTAACAGTACCTACTCTGCTGCAGTCCAGCAACTTCTTCCTTGCAACCGAACACGGGCGGGTACACCGATGCACCGACAGGCAGATCGCAGGCAACAACAGCAAAGATCTGGGACTCGTTTAGACCGTGAAAGTTCTGGCATGAAAATACTATTGATTTTGTTTGTATTTAATAAATATTATTTAATTATGATTTAACTATAATTAAAAGATTCGTCTCGTAATTTATAACTAACATATGTAATTAGTTATTTATTTTACTAATATTTAATGCTAAATACATATGATATAATATTTGATATGATAGAGAGAGAGAGTGAAATTTCTAACTTTTTTTAGCATCTAGTCTTTTTTTCCATCAGGCCTTTCGTACAGCGATCCTGTGATCGAACGACTTAACCCCTGATAGGATGAGCTAGTGGTAGTGCAGTAGTACTGCTACGACGTGCTTGGCAAGATTAGGGAGTACGAGTAACTGACACTGACACGGCCACCACGGGATTGTGATGTGCGGATCATTTGCTTGGGAATCAAGGCTCCAATCCTGGGCTGGGGAGGGCGGCGCACAAGCACACAACACCACATGTCTGCATCTGCGTTGTGCCTGCTTCAGCCTTCATGGAGCGACGCCAGCCTCGAGTCTAGCTTGCTAGCTCGATCCCTTTTTACGGCCTTTTTCTTCCAAGTGGACGCCTCACTCTCACTCTCGACCGGCGAGAGCGATAGATAGGTAGAGAGATCGTCACCCTTTCTTCCATTCCACTTCCATCGGGATGAAACGATGAACTGACAGCCTGACAGAGACGTCTGCCCTGTAGCAACAGATCGCAACTGGGATCCTTTCTTGCGCAGAAGGGGAAATCATCGATCCATACGATATGTAATTAAGCGATCCTGACTGATGGTGATGCATGGATTATAGGTCATACGTACGCAGAGTATGGCATCTGAACACTGACTCATCTCACGCTTCAGTCAGGTATACAGAGGTACTCGCGCGTTCAAAAGTCAGAACGCACGGGTTTGAGAAAAAGAAAAACCAGGTCATATCCCCTGCAACAACTTGTGTGCTAGCGAGACCAAAGAAATACCGCTGCCCGGCGTCTCAATTCAAACATGGGCATCGTCTTTGGGGTCGCCCATATGCATGAATGAATACGATACTCTACCCATGCATATGCATATTCGTCTTGGTCCTGTTACGTTGCCTTCTCCGCACGCCACAAGAACAAGGGGAGGAGGGTACCAATAGCAACTACTAGCGTGCGTCTGTATTTGCACGCCGTCTCTGTCATCCCACCAAACTCTAGACAGGGACGCACGTCTCTGCGTCGTCTAGAATTTGAGGTCCCTTTCGGATCGTCTTCTTTCCTCTAGACCTGCGCCCCAAGAGATTTTGCTGCAAGCGCAATTATCTGCATAACTTTATTTATTTGTTTATTCATTGATTTATTTACTACTACGTTGCGAAAAGGCCTCGCTACGAAGCAAAACAAGCAAAATGAACACCTCATCAGTCACCTCCCCTGATGACGCTGCTCCGTGATGACGCCGCTGAAGGCGACAGCAGTGCCCACCGGCCACCACAATAGAAACACAGCAGTATTACCACCACTGTCCACTGGGGGAAAAAGTGACGACAGCAGCCATCACCCTTTTTTGAATGGCGACCGAAAACAAAATTATCCAGGGCTGAATTCATTACAGGTGTAAGCATCTCTGTTAATGTTAATACATGTCATCACCGGTGAACAATCCCATGGAGAAGGCTAAAAGAGACATCCAGATACGGGTACAGAACTGGTGTCACAGGGGAAGAAGCTACAGAACTGGAAAGAAATGCAGCATAGGATACAACTACAGCATAGCAGCAGCTACAAATTATCACAAGGAAGCTGCTGAAACAGATTCAGCCCCCCACGCATTTCGGGGGGCTGTTTCAGAGTTAACAAGGCACCGCCAACACCTGGTGCGGAATGGCGTCCCAGCTTCAACTCTGGGACAGAGTCAGCTCCAATTCTTGGGCAAACACACTGACAATCAGTGTCTGTCTTCGATTATTCGATAAGCACTAGAGCTGTCGAACTTATTCGCATGCCAGCTTGGTGTCGAAGCTGCTGAGGCAGATGGCGAAGGCCTGGAAGGCGGACAGCGGGTAGCAGTAGTCCATGGTGAAGATGTCCTTGCCGACCTTCCCAAACTGAAGTAAGACCTTCTCCAGGTCCGGCGGAGGCAGACCTGGTGCTGGCACTGGCGGTGGCGGTGGCAGGGCTGCCTGCGTCGGGGTCGGGGCTCCGGCGGCAGCCTGTGTCATCTCGGCGACTAGCTGGAAGTTCTTGACCGAGGCGACGGTCACTCGGCCCCGGAAGTTGAGGCACCAGCACTGCAGCTGCTCGTGCCATCTCGGAGCCTTGTTGCGGAGGACCAAAGGCATGTCCCTGCACTCTTCATCGCCAGCGTGACTCAGTACCTGGCCTGTGCTAACAATGCCGTCCGCTGTTATGGCATCAGAGAACCGGGAACTGCTGAAGTGCATGGAGTGGTCCATGGTAGATGACTTTGACAAGGAGGCAGTGGCGAACGATCCACCGACAGAGTGGGCTATGATGCTGTCTGGCTGGCAAGGGACACTGCCACCAGCCTCAAGGCATGAAGCTGGGATGGAGTGCATTACGCAGTTCATCCGCCTTGGGCCTCGAGTTCCCAAGACATTCAGCTCATATGAGACTTGTCCTATGCTGTACCGGCTGCAAGAAACCTTGGTAGACCCCTGCTTCTTGGAGTAGAATCTCTGGCTTGTTTTCCCTGCCACTGTAGGAGTAGTTGCATTGTATGGTGGCTGAGTATCGTATATTACAAATTTTGTACCAAGGAAATTTGACCTGAAATCCAAAAGGCGACAACATATGTCATCTTTAAAACACAATAAAATGGCAGATTAAATTACTGTCAATTCTGAAAATAAGATAAAGTTTACTGAAGCTAGTGCAGCAGTACCTTAATTTCCCAATGTATGTGTTGTTACTGGTAGACCTAGATACATCACCAGAATTTATTGATATTGTATATTCTGTATATGTTGGGCGGCAGTTCCTTTTTGCTGACAGAAGGAATTTGCCATTTTCAGCAGGGACAGCTGCAGAGATGAATAATATAAAATGTCAAATAGCAATACTGGTAATAAAAAGTTAATCAAGTAGACGAGCAAGAAAAACATCTATTTCCATCTTCTTTTTTCAAAGGAATGCTGAGCCTGATAATGTGACAACTACAAAACCATGGTGAATACATACAAAGACTATCTAATAACAGCATAGCGATTGATTAGTTTATAACAAGCTGGAACAGTCAAACACTCACACAAAGGCATTCTTCCAGATGAGTTGAGAGAATAAAAAATGCTTGATGCCATTAATCCATCCAACAAGAACAATTAGCAACTGTGCATACTAATGCTTTGATTATTACAAGTTGAGAACCTAAGGTTTTCAAAGAAACTAAAAATAAGGGCATACTGGAATACTGGACTAATCTCAACTTTGTTATGGGTTCCAAGGAGGGCAAAGAAATAAACTGTGAATGAATTATCAAGATTGCTAAAAGAAGATGTGGTTCTCAACACAAAAGTTTATCTGTGCATGTGTACAAAGATATGCAACACAAAAAACAATAATTTTGAATCAAAACAAGAAAACCAATTGTCTTAAGTATTTCTCATGTTTCATGATTGCTGATATGCTCAATGCCTACAAAGGCTTGTGGATGAGGCATAATTATTGGATAAATAAATAAATTGAGGAGAAATGGAGGAATATCTCGCATTCTTTCTACAGAACACTGAGTTTTTAAGTTCTGAATACATCTACATACATACACCAGACTTTTATCGAAACTTCCAATAGTCCACACTGCAATGAACTTACCAGAGCTAAAGCTAAGGTACAGACTGTAGATTTGGGTAGATTTATCCCTCTTAATGAAACACTGAATAGTTCCATCTCGAGGCCCAGGCTGTAGACAGAAGAGTAACGCAGGATCTATTAGTTCATCCAGAACATAACTGGTATAACAATACTGGACATAGGAATATTGACAATGCTAACAACACAGCATAGATGGATAATAAGGTAATAACACAACTGAATGATTACCTGCTTCAGGGAAACAGGAAAAGTGATTTTTCCAGAAAACTCTGGGCTCTTGACAATCTCTCTACACATCTCCCTCCATGTTCTGCAGACAGCTGCACAAGCAACTACATGCTTCCTAGAAGGCCATGTATCCTCACTGGTCTCCAGCCTTTCAATCACATCTCGAAGTAATTCAGGAGGCAAGCTAGCCCAGCAGCTGCTCTGCACCACAGGCACTGGGTCATGCAGCTCATGGACAGCACCATGAGATCTCCCTCTGCGATTACTCAGAAACCTGACCTCGAATCCCCTCCTAGACAAGCTCCCAAAACCATCCCTCACATCACGCACGATGCTACGGAATGACATCTACTCCAGAAGGCAAGAACACTGCTGAAGTACCGAAAAGGGCCTCCTAGATAAAGGCAGGCATCTCCCTTAAACTCAAGAAAAGACCTGGAAGATAATAAAGTTAGTTTGTCAGTAACAATTCAAAAATGCCCCCTGGAACAAGAAAAACATTTAGTTAGCTATATATCCATTTCCGACATCTACTAGCCCACCTCGAGGAAAAATGAAATATAGAAAGTAGCTCATATAGGTAGTATGTGGACAATATGCCACGCAAAGCAACCACAATATCAACTCCAACCCATCACATCAGCAATACAGACCAAAAAGACACGCCTAAAACACTACCCGGCACTAGAAAGCAACTGTTTCCATTATTAGCAATTTGGCATCCAGATTTTAGTCACTGTGATGTGATTAAATCATCATATATCCCGCTAATTCTATGTCAACCTATCATCAAGGGCAAAACCCTCAGGTTCAAGCCAAGTCACCATCAATCAATAAAGATCAAACATGTACAAGTATGTCCACCAACCCACCAACAACCTTAATTTACTAACCGTACCATCCTGAAAGCAATGACATTTCAGTACAGTTAGTTGGGTTGGATGGTTGGTTGGATGGACACTCGATTTGGTCAGGTCAGGATCCCACTAGGACGACGGAAGCAGTGCGCTAACTTCCACTAGTAACCACCACATACAGAAAAAGAAAAAAGACAAGACAGGACAATAATAGCAGAAACATATGCATCACATGTAAATATAAATAACCAACCCAATAAAGCTCATATCATATCAGACCAACTAATAAGCGCTATTGGGACTGCGTTAAGAGAAGCAGCTCAGATGCAACTTATTAGGAGGCACACGAAAATGACCACGGCCACAATTTATTTAACCCGGGTAGGGGGTAGAACAACAACATTCAGTATTGTGTTTCACTACATTCTACTACCTTCAAGGAATTCTGCCCCAAAAAATGAGTAGAAAAAACCTTTCTCTGGCAACCGCATCCTGTACGAAGCATACCGAAGTGAATGGACAGTCAAAAGCGCCTCCTTTTCACACGAATCGCGCCAAATTTACCTAAACTGAGCTAGTATCCGTCAGCATCTCACCAAACCCACTGAATCGGCGGGCGGAAAGAGCTAAAAAAAACTCTCTTTTCCGCGCGAACCAGACTAAAACCGCGCGACGACGCAGGTCCCCCTGCAATCGGAGGCGGCGGAGCACGGATCTGCGCGCGCGGCACGCACCTGGAGCTGGACGCTGAACGGCGCGCCGCGGCGGTGCCCGGACTCCCGGAGCCTGGGCCGAGCCCGAGCTACGCTAGCGCGCCGGCCGGGCGCGGGCGGGAGTCCGGAGCCACCACCATCCGGATCGGAGGGAGGGGACGGTGGTGCGCGAGCCGAGGACGGATGGGTAGAGGGATGGAGAGCGGTGCCTGGGAGCGTTGGGGACTGGGGAGGCGAGGCGGAGGTGCCCAAGAGGAAAGGAGGAAAGCGGTGGTGGCGTGGCTGGCTGCTCAGTGGCTGCATCAGCCAGCGGTGGTGGTCGGTACGAGCAGGCAGCCGCACAGCGCTCGTGTGCGCGTAGCGGGATGTGGATGCGGCGCTGGGCGTGTCATTTTCCGTAGAGAAGATGTCGAACGGGGCACGGGCTGGCTGCCAGTGGCACGACTAGGAGTAGACTTGGAGATAGCCGTTGGGCGTTGTTGGCTAAGCTTGTCAATTTTTAATTTTTATGGGCCGGTCAAATTTTTGGACTGCAATCATATAACTGCAGCCGAAGTTTGAGGGCAGGCTAAAACTTTGGCTTGACTTTCGGTGACGGAGTTTGAAATGAGCTAAGAGCGGGTTAACGATATATAAATAATAAGTTGCAACATTTGCTAGTTGAAACCAATACGTATAATAGAAGTATCATCCTGTATGGCTCTTTCTGGGTATCTTTTTTTTAATGATAATAGCCGCGCACCTCGGATGTTGTTACAGGAATGACTTATTTGAATGAGGTTAAACTATTCATGCCATTCTTAGGAAGAGATTAACTATCGATATAAAATAATGTTAAGGAATAGCATGACACATTGCTATATGTGAGTAACTAAATATGTGTTAGCAGATGTCGTGTCTCACTGTTGTGGATTTTATAGTTGCTTATAATAGTAAACTTTAATTGCAAGTGACTGTAGATTCCTAAGGTGGGCACCTTACATGTCAAAGTAATATTCCAGTAGGGTTTACAATTATACGAGATATAGATATAAATATAGATACAGATATTGTTGACACCGTTTTTTGACACGTGTCAATATAGGCCGAAAACTGTGCCGATCGGCAAGGGAGTGGTTGTGCTTTTAAAGCTTACTTTGCTTTGAAGTATGGCTAGCAGATGGTTGCCGATGAAGGTTAATATGATCTTGCCGATGAGAGCAGGAGGCTGTTGCCGATGGAGAGAGAAGCATAGTTGCCGATGGAAAACAGAGCTGAAGAACGTGCCGATAGAGGTTTCATCGTAAGCAATGGATAAGGAAACTGGCAATATTTATGCCAATATTTTAATAGTTTACTTTTGAGTCCGACCTTGGTACGAGTCATTATTTTTTATTCCTTAGAGATAAGACTTGTTTAGGTAATACTTTGTCGTGTCTGTTTAGGACTCATAGTACCAGGGTATAAATATGTACCGAGAGGCAATGTAAAAAAGGGTCAATCAATCAACAAATCTATTACTTTTATCTACTTTTCAAGCAATCTACTTTTCGACGACTTCGTCACCAGTACCTTTTTCTTTTCAACGAGTTCTTTCAAGAATCGACGGGCTGCATCAACTTGATCTCCGGCGACCTTGCAGGTTCCGCGTCTACCGAGCACGATTCAGGCTTTGACGTTCGGGCGTATCGCTGTCGTCTCGTCTGATCTGTTCAACAGTTATCGAGTATCATCTGAGCTTTGACGTCCGGACGTATCGCTGTCATCTCGTTCGGGTTTTATTCAAATTTATCATCCTTGTCGATTAACAGGTCAAATCGACTGGCACGCCTTGATATCGAACTTGGGTATTAGCCCGGTGTGTTTGCAGATCCAACACCTTTTTGCATCAACACATCTTTTGGCACGCCCGGTGGGACCAAGTCAATAGATTTATCATGAAGAATACTACTGATATCACTCCAGAAAACATCATCGAGATATCAGAATCAGATCTCAAGGAGGATCAGAGGCAAGCCATGGAGAAAGCTATGGAGGATTACAGGCAGCTCTGCTTGAAGTCTTTTAGCATGAATAGGGGAGGAGAAGTCATCCAGAAGCAAGATCTGCCGTTGCCTCGGCAGGTAACCTTTGACTCTAACCCTGGTAAATTACAGGAGATGGTTAATTCTGCATTAAATCAAGCTTTGATCAACCACTCCATCGTGCTGTCCAATACTGTCTACAATGCTGTTGTGCAAACGTTAAGGGACGGACAAGCACCAGGGTATGTCGGGCCGGCATATCATCAGCCGGGATCGGCATCTACCAGTACTCCATCGGCAACTCCAGCCGTTGAGAGTATGGAAGCGCCTACTCTTTCAGCTATATCAGGACCATCCGTCATTGAAGCCACACCGATAGGATCAGATCTAATATCTCAGGAGAGGCCTAGTACTCAGTTGAGCACAGATCTATCGGCATCGGCAATGTCAGGTCCTTCAGGTCAACATAGTCAAACTGCTGCTAATTGGTGGGGATACGGTATGCCTTCAGGTCCATCTACTGCCAACTCTGGACTGCCTCAAGTGCATGATGTAGCAGGAAAGGGTCCAATGACATCGGCTACTCCAATTCGGCCAGTGGCTCAAGCGCCGCATTATTCTACTGTACCTCCTGTTATACAGCCATTGTCAATGGGATTCTACGCACCTCCTCAACAGATATCTTATGTGAATCCATTGACTAATCCTCCACCAGTTCAACAAAGAGCTTCCACTGTAGAGCAGCCCGTAGTACCATTCATATCTCAGTCTGGATTACCTGCAATTCAGGGCAATTATGCTGGCTATCATCCATCTATACAAGAGCATCAATTGTCTGCAAGCTATCAGCCATCGGCAAGCCAGGTGCCGATGAGTTACAATCTCAATTGGTCAGGGCAAGCACCAATTCAGCAACATGCTATTCAACCAAGCTACCAAGCAATAGGGACTCAACGGTATAGTCTACAGACAACTTTCCAGGAACAAGCATCGGCAAAACAGCCGATGAACTTTACTCCGCAGGTTGGTGCCGTGAATATGCCGATTTATCCAAGCCAAGTGCCACAGGGGTATGTAGAAGCATATCAGCCAACGCCTCCAGTAGAGATCCAGCCAGTGCATCGGCAAGATCAGGATGCACTCTTGACCGATAAGATTGCAGAAGTGATGAAAGAACAATTTGGGATTCAGCCCAAGATCGATACTTACTCTTATCGAACTCCATACCCTTCATCTTATGATTCAATTCCTTTCCCGAATCGATAAGTTTGAAAGTTTGATCGATAAGTTTAAAAGTTTAAGTCATATTGTGCAGAGGGTCTCTGATCAAAGTGCTCAAGCTCCAAAACATAGAAAGAGCTGGAACAAGAAGGTGTCCTTCGTAGAGGCAGAGGAATCAGATTCAGATGAAGAACCAACTATCGGCCTGGCTGAGTGGGTAAAAGGTAAAAAACCTTTATCTTGTCCTTTTGGTCAGAAAGAGCCAGAGAAATTCACGTTTGACATCACAAAGGCTGATAGAATATTTGATCTGCTACTTCAAGAGGGCCAAATCAAGCTATCACCCAATCATGTGATTCCATCGGCAGATGAGCTGAAGAAGATAAGGTACTATAAATTTCATAATGCAACTTTGCACAGTACCAATGACTGCAAGGTTTTCAGACAGTAGTTGCAATCGGCAATTGAATCTAGGAGGATCAAGTTTGACAACTGTAAAACTCAGAGGCCGATGAAGATTGATCAACATCCTTTCCCAGCAAACATAGTGGAGGCCGTAAACAAGACCAAAGTGTTGACATCGGTCAGCGCTAAGAGGAGAGCATCGGTGGATCCTAGAAATCAAGCAATTACCGATGACTTGAAGGGGAAAGAGATAGTTGAAGAAAGCAGTAGCAAGAAGGCCTCCTAGACCAGCTCCGTACAGAATTCTAAGTAACCGCTATCAGCATCGGCAAGAGGAGTTGCGTTGGGAAGCGTGGCATCGACACAAAGACCATTGGAGATGCCCCTTCTTCATCTATTGTTGGGAAGAAGGCATTAAATTGCCTACTGTTGATAGTTGCCCCGAGTGCAATGGTTATGATCGAACCGATCGGGCAGAAAGAAGGGAGCGCTATGGTGATCGGAGCAAATACATCGGTAAGCCGATCAGAGAGGGGGCATCAGTACATGATCGGCTGGGGGCAGGACCAGTGTATATGAAAGGCTGGGCAGGCATGCTGACTGTTTATTGATGAATCAAAAGGAGCTTGAGGAGATGACCAATACAGGAGTCCCTGACGAAATAATACTCTGTAGGGATCCCAATATAAATTGCCCAGGTTCAAGTGCAAAAATTTATCAACCCGTCTGGAAGACGAAGCTTCCTCAATGGTGCCCTAAAGGTTTAACGAGGACTCAAAAGAGGAAGATGCAACGTGAGCACAAAGACGAAAGTTCCCGTGGAGCAAAAGCTCAAGTATGACGGCTGAAGCGTAAAAGTGAAGGTCCATCGGGCATCGGCAATGGATGGCTGAGGAATCGGTACACTTGGGATGGTTGCCGATGCAATTACTCGTGCTGCAAGAGAGACAGATGAGTAAAAGTGCCGATCCAATAATCAAGGTTTGAATAAAGAATACCTCTGGAGAGTCATCAAGGACAACAAGGTGGGGCGATGAAGGTGCTGCAGGTGGAGACGAAAGGCGAATTACCGATGAAGATTCTAGTGGTGTAGAACTCGCGCCCTGAAATGTGAAATCGGTAAATCAAAGCAATCGGCATCTGCAAAAGAAAGTGAGGTGGTTACCTGAGATGTCTGTGCCAAAAATGTGACCGATTTGGTGCTCTTCTTGGTACGACCATGGCCCACTGGAGCATCTAGCGAGGGAGCTTTATGGCTGATGATGGATACCGGGGAGATCGGCTGCAGCCGTATGACCTTGTCACTCTTACTTAATGTTGGAACTGGGTCATCGACCTGTTAAAAAGGGGTTAGTTGCCGATGGATTAAAGGGGAGTTGAAAGAAGTGCAGAGGGTCAGACTTACCACATCGGCAGGGATGGCGTGATCGGAATCAATGAGATTCCAGTAAAGATGAGGAGGTGCAAAGAATAGTTGCTCTTTCCATTCTTGCCACCATAATTTGAAGGACTCGGTGACAAAAGAAGCTGGTACCCAATTAGTTAGATCGACATTAGAGGTATCGGCATCGGAAAGGAGAGTAACAATCTTATGCCAATCCACACGGTTCGCAATAGTCTCTCTCGGTTTAATCACATCGGCAAAATAGAGGTTGATGGGTAGTTGTCCAAAAGCTAGTTGTCTTGCTGCTACCGATGGATAATAGAACTCGTATGTGGGATTAATGTTCTTCCCGCTTCCAAATATGTTGACCGGGATGGCACGAGGGGTGATTATTGCACTAAGAATGTCGGCATCCTGGTTCAAAGCCTCATCAGTAAGGTTAAAGGAAAGAGGGAATCTTGCTGCTTCATCAACATACGGGACCCAGGCCCGAAGCTCAGAAGGGATGCCGATGTAGAATCTGTGGAAGAGATTGCCGCTGTGGAAGAGATTGCCGATCTGGACTCTGTTTGCCTCTGCCCCTGGTAATACTGCCAGTGCTTCTCCAAAGTTGATAGGGGGGCGCGTTGCCGATTCTTCTTCCCCGAGTTGATAATCTTCAGGAAGACTTCGAGGGAATTGCTGGGCGAACAGATCAATGTGAAAGTACTTGTGTATATGGGCGTTCAACCATATATTGATGAACCACCAAGGGCCCCCCAGATTGCCGATGGATTTGCCTTGCAGCAGCCTTTGTGACACTTGGTGAAGGAGATGGTAGACTGAGCCAAGAAGGTATCGGCCCAGTGGGAGTCTGACGCCACTAGCAACAGCTCTGCTGCAGGAAGGTGTATGTTGGTCGGTCCAACTGTTCTGAAGCAGAAAATAAATTTCTCAAGCCACATATTCAAAAAAGCTGAATGTTCCCTATGACTGACTGAACCAGATTTCTTATACTCGCTGATATAACCAGTCCAGCCACCAATGTTCTTGGTAGTCAGCCGATGCTCAGGTTTTCGCTGGAACAGTGAGTTGTCATCGGCAGATGAGATGTCCAAGCCAGTGAGCATGTACACATCGGCAAGGGTTGGAGAAGCTGGCCCATGTTTGAAGATAAAGGTATTCAGGGTATCAGACCAGAAATAGGAGGCGGCAATTAACAATGACTCATTCTTCTCCATATCGGCAATAGATATTCTGATGCACTGTTCTAATTTGCGTTCCGCCCAATATAGCTCCATTGGTCTGGCGACTCTCAAATACCAATCTTTCCATCCCTTGGTGGTTTTTGGCCAGGATCGGAAGGTATCAGTCCAGAATCCCAATTCAAAATTCTGAGCTCTAAAGGGGATTCGATTGGTTTCTGCGTTTATGATGTCGGTTGGGTCTGGATTTCCCATTGGGCCTAGGCAGATAAAGTGATTCTGATGCGTTGGAATGAGAAGATTATTGCAAAGTTCCTAAGATTAAAGATTGGGAATAAGGAAGAGCCATGAACTACGCGGAGAAGGAGAAACGAAATGTCAGAGAAAGGGCAAAAGAAGAAGACTAACCTTGGGGACGTCAAAACGGATAGCCATGGCCGCGACGAAGATGGAGAAGGCAAAGAATGCTAATGGAGGCTAAGGATCACCGTCAAGAGTGCCGATGATCGAGTTCGTCGAAGGATCGCCTATTGATGTCGCCGCTGGAGAGAGAAAAGCTAGGGTTTGAATCGCAGATGAAAAATGGGCCGCGGCGGAGAAAGCATTATATGGGCCTGTTGGTACAGGATCTCCACTACCGCGCGCGCAACTCTCGAGGAGAAGTTTAAGCGGTTTGGGCAATTATGACCTGGAGGAAATTTCGGCGCATAAAGTATTTTATACTCCGAAATTAGGGGGCATGTGTTGACACCGTTTTTTGACACATGTCAATATAGGCCGAAAACTGTGCCGATCGGCAAGGGAGTGGTTGTGCTTTTAAAGCTTACTTTGCTTTGAAGTATGGCTAGCAGATGGTTGCCGATGAAGGTTAATATGATCTTGCCGATGAGAGTAGGAGGCTGTTGCCGATGGAGAGAGAAGCATAGTTGCCGATGGAAAACAGAGCTGAAGAACGTGCCGATAGAGGTTTCATCGTAAGCAATGGATAAGAAAACTGGCAATATTTATGCCAATATTTTAATAGTTTACTTTTGAGTCCGACCTTGGTACGAGTCATTATTTTTTATTCCTTAGAGATAAGACTTGTTTAGGTAATACTTTGTCGTGTCTGTTTAGGACTCATAGTACCAGGGTATAAATATGTACCGAGAGGCAATGTAAAAAAGGGTCAATCAATCAAATACAACAAATCTATTACTTTTATCACTTTTCGAGCAATCTACTTTTCGACGACTACGTCACCAGTACCTTTTCCTTTTCAACGAGTTCTTTCAAGAATCGACGGGCTGCATCAACTTGATCTCCAGCGACCTTGCAGGTTCCGCGTCTACCGAGCACGATTCAGGCTTTGACGTCCGGGCGTATCGCTGTCGTCTCGTCTGATCTGTTCAACAGTTATCGAGTATCATCTGAGCTTTGACGTCCGGGCGTATCGCTGTCGTCTCGTTCGGGTTTTATTCAAATTTATCATCCTTGTCGATTAACAGGTCAAATCGACTGGCACGCCTTGATATCGAACTTGGGTATTAGCCCGGTGTGTTTGCAGATCCAACGCCTTTTTGCATCAACAGATATATCATATATAATATATAATAAAGGTTGAACATCTAGAAAAGACAAAAAGGATTGTAAATAAAAATAGGGGGAGTAATAAAAGCATAAATTACGATATCAATTTAAATTGCTCAAACATATAGACCATCAAGAATAGAAAATGCCAAATAAAGAGCATTTGTAATCAGAAGATGGCCTAGAGAGGAGTTGCAGCAAATTGCAGGGCTGACCATGGTGGCTGCCCCTGGCTGGTGACGATGGATCTTCTACAGGCGCTTGTTGATGCGGCGCTGGTAGTTAGGGCGAGTTCTAGAGAAGAGGGCGGTAGAGCCGGCAAGGGCTCTAGTTGAGCAAAAGGGGTTGCGCCTTGTACCGTTGAAGAGGGATTAAAAAAGTGGGCCGCCACACCTAGGACATGGCCTGGCCATTTGAGAGTTGAGAACATGTATCTTTATTGGCTTTTATTTACATACAGAAGTAGAATCAAACCTACCAATGTATCTTTTGACCTTCCTAGCTTATAGTTTTTAGGAAAGTATTAATTCTACTTAGAGATTTACCAAAAAGATGGAATGAATCAGGACCACAACTTGTTAAGGACTGCTACCTTCTCCACTCTACCAGTTCTATTAGAGGAACTCCACGGAAAAAATTAAGTTTCTAAAGTACCCATTTAAATAAGTCTTCTACCAAATAGCTAAAGTTAGCCCTCAACTCCACCTTTTTTTTTTGGAGCAAAATGTGTTTTTGGCTATCGAAGTTAGGAGCGAGGCTAAAAACCCACGGATGTGGAATGGGTGCTTTACAAAATACCTAAAATTAGCCTCAACTCTACCTTTTTTAGAGCAAAATGTGTGTTTGGCTATCGAAGTTAGGAGTGAGGCTAAAAACCCATCAATTGGAATAGGTGCTTTACAAAATACCTAAAATTAGACCTCAACTCTACCAAGCATCTCCAAGAGTTTGTTAAATTTTACTTGACAAATCTTGTATTTTGTCAACTCCCAAAACAATTTGTCAAGTGAAAAAAGAGCTTCTTTTCGAGAGATTGCTATTTTTGACTTGCTAAAACAAAAACAAAGGCCCACAAGCATTTTTTTACCTGCCGCAACAAGTGTAGTGAACTCTCTCTTTTTTTACAGTGTAATCGGTAATTTGTTTTCACCCGAGTAATGAACATTTTTTCAAGTGAATTCATTCAGTAGAAGTTTAATTCAATAGCCGGCACAATTTGCTGTCGTCGGTCAGGTTCTGCCGGCCACCTCCAGCAGCAAATGCAGAATTCGACGACACACGCCTGTCCATCGGCTGAGTACAAAGCCTGTGCATCGGCCGGTCCAGCAGCAGCTTTCAGCGAGCGAAAGGATCTGCACGCGAAGGAAAGAAGGCCGTGCGTCGCGAGCGCGCGATGGCACGCTGAGGGGCATGAAATGGCAAGTTGCTATTTTTTACTAAGTTGTTTACTAAATTGTTGGAGGCTAATTTTTTTATTTTACTAAAAATATGTGAATGACAAGTTAAGATATCAGACTGTTGGAGATGCTTAAAGCAAAATGTGTGTTTGGCTATCGAAGTTAAGAGCGAGGCTAAAAAACTATGGATGTGGAACAAAGTTTTTTGACCAACAGTGGAACAAAGTTTGAGTTGTCCCTGTTTAGCTGGCCAATTTGAAGAAGACATAGCCAAGTTGAAAGTCTACGTAAAACACAAGGTTCAATTTGTTTAGTTCTCCGTTATGAAATATTGACGCATGCACTTTCGCAATACGAAGTTAACCAAACACAACCGGTGCATGTGTTCCACATCTAGCTCGATCTTTTTTTTTTTTACAAAAGACAGGTTTCTCATGATACTGAACGTTTTCTCAGGCAGTCAGGTTTAGCATGCACTATCTAACTCACTAGTTTTACACCTTTACAAATGGACACGTTGATCAACCACAGGTCATGCATGACTCCCCTGGCCTTTTAGCTTAAGCAGTAGCTCTAGCAACTTGTATGTCTCATCTCAAGTTCGAAGCGTTTGTTCTTGAAAGGATCAAGATGCCCAAGAGAGGGGATGAATTGGGTTAATTCTAAAATTTCTTGCGGAATTAAAACCTATTAGCCCATTTCACCCTATGTGCCTATGTGTGTTCCTAAGGATTCTACCGAGAAAAGTTTTGCACCCTAGTTCCAATCCTAATCTAGTATGACAATTCTAAGAATATAAATTGCGAAAATGTAAATGCTAGAAAGTAAATGCGGAAAGTAAAGGGGCAAGGAACACGGCGATGTTTTTCCGAGATATCGGAGAGTCGTCACTCTCCACTAGTCCTCGTTGGAGCACCCGCGCAAGGGTATAGCTCCCCCTTGATCCGCGCAAGGACCAAGTGCTCTCTTCGGGCTGATTCTTTGACACTCCGTCACGGTGAATCGCCGGAACCGCTCATAACTTGAGTTGGGTCATCCACAAGCTTCGCCGGATGATCACCAAACTCCCAATCACCACCAAGCCGTCTAGGTGATGGCGATCACCAAGAGTAATAAGCACAAGCTCTCACTTGACCTCGCAAAGCCTAATGAGACGATGGATGCACACTTGCTACTCTTGAATCACTAATGAGTGCTAATCAATGGATTCTCAAATCACTAGCACCTCACTAGGGCTCTTGCTCTCTTTTGACACTAAAGAGGTTGTTCAGCTGAAGAAAATAGGCAAGACAACTGGTATGGAGGGGTAGGAGATGTATTTATAGCCCCACGGGCCAAATCCAACTGTTACCTTCCAAACCATGATTTTCAGGGTCACCGGACACGTCCGGTCCCCAGCACCGGACACGTCCGGTCTGTTCAATCTTTCAAATACGTGAACGAACTCAGCTAGCCGTTACGTACCCACCGGACGCGTCCGGTTAGTTACACCAGACGCGTCCGGTGTTTCGGTCTGAAAACATAGCTTCTGGACAGCGTCTGGTGTAGCACCGGACGCGTCCGGGCCGGCGTCCGGTCCGTTATCATTTTCGGCGTTGCACCAGACGCGTCTGGTGCTTACCACTGGACTCACTGTCCCAGCGTCCGGTGCGTTCAAACACTCTGCTGCACACGCAAATGAATAGACCGGACGCGTCCGGTCCTATTCGGTCCAGCGTCCGGTGCAGCTAAAACAACCGTTCCACTTCGAATTCGATGATCTTTGTAAACGGCTTTAACTCCAACGTACCTTAGGGCCTTTTTGTAGTTACCTAGTGCTAAGTTTCACAAGTGTGCATCACACCTAAACCATTAGACTTATCTAGGTCAAGCTACCCGTTTGCACCCCCCTTAATAGTACAGCCAAAGGCAAAACAAAGTCCTAACAACTAATCCGACGTCACCCAACACCATGGGCGATCGGAACTAACCATTCTTGACCTTGTCGTCCATCCTTTGAAAACCGAAACGATTTCCATCGTCAAGGGAGCATGAAACCCGTATTGCCCACGGTATCCATCACCGTAACCTAACTTACCAATGTTTCTGCAAAACACACGTTAGTTATGGTAAATATTGTCATCAATCATCGAAACCACATTAAGGGGCCTAGATGCTTTCAGTTCTCACACATTGATACATTGATATGTCCATTCTCTGTCATTCTTTCCTGATTCGCTTCCACTTGAGGCCTTGTTTAGTTCATAAAATTTGGCCATTAAATTCACTATGCAGAATTTCTATTCCCCATCAGATCAAAATACCGGCACATGTATAGAGTACTAAATGTAGATGAAATCAAAAACTAATTGCACAGTTTTATTGTACTTTGCAAGACGAATATTTTAAACCTAATTAGTCAATGTTTAGATAATTTTTACCAAATATAAGCAAAATGAACTAAACAAAGCCTGAGACGACTTTCTGGAGTTCCCAGTTACGTCGCTTCAATGGATGAAAGCGATGTTTCTGAATCTCTAGTGCTTGTGGTGTCCACTCATACTTTTTCTGGAGTCCTGTTGCAAAAAACAAAACCAAGTTGGTTCCATCAAGGAAAGCTTTGTTGATGTCCACTGTGATGCCATGGGGACCAGCAGAGCTCTCACAAAAGAAAACAGAAAAAATTCACTAGCAGTAATGGTTTAACCCAAACTGAATAGGCCCAGAGCCAGAGGTGGCCAAAGCCACATCATATCGCCGAACTTTTTTATTTTTAATTTTTTAAAAAAAATTTACAATTTTAATTTTTTGTTTTGAAATATGACAGAACTAGTCGCCCACAGTGGGCGTTTTTTAAAAAACGCCCACTGTGTGGGCGTTATATGTGACGTGGCACAGGGCCGGCCGCCGCTAGTGCCGGCTTTTGCGGGCGGCCCCCTGGCGCCCAAAAAACGCAAGCGTTTTTTGGTGGCGAGGGGGCCACCTGTAAAAGTGCGCGCTGTTTTGCGGGCGGGCCTCGGAGCAGCCAAAAAACGCCCACACAGTGGGTGTTTTTTGGGCTCCGCCTATACCCAACCTCCCTCTTCAGATTTTCATTATATTCACTAAATTTTCTAGAAAAAAAGAAAGAGGAGAGGAGGGAGGGGAAGGAAGTAAACAGTGAAGCCCTGTCAGTTTGAGACCTCGGCTTTTAGGTAAGTTTCTCATACATTACAAGTCTGTTGCTATGCATTAGTAAAATATAATATGCACTAGAGTTGTTTAGTTTTTAGTTGACTTTGGGTAGATCTGTGAGTAGTATGTATATTAGATCTATAAATAATGATGTTAGAGCATTGCAGTTTATGTTAGAAATAATGATGTTTCTTCTATGCTTTAAACAATGGATTGCATGATTTGAAATATGACGAATATCGTATTTTCTCTGAATAGATATATTTAGGGTTTAGGAATAATGATGTTTATGCTATGCTTTAAACAATGGATTGCATGATTTGAAATGCGACGAATATCGTATTTTCTCTGAATAGATATGTTTAGGGTTTAGGCTTTAGGGTGTAGGGTTTAGGAATAATGATGTTTATGCTATGCTTTAAACAATGGATTGCATGATTTGAAATGTGACAAATATCGTATTTTCTCTGAATAGATATGTCAACCAAAGTGATGTTTCGGTTGTTCCATGGTAGTGGCACGTCAGATATGGGCCGTATGGTATAGATCTGTCTGAATTTGGGTCAACACTAAAGGGGATAGATAGGCCAGCGGAAAGAAATTTTCGGTCAGTGTGTAACTGGTTAATGAGGGCATTTCATATCAATCTAGAGGTTAACACAATAAAAGTTAATGTAGTAGTCAACCGTGGCAACGAAGAATGCTTCTGGGAATTGATGTCAGTAGATTGCACCGAAACATAGAAAATGCATTGCAGCGGGGCTGGGAACCCAGCATTTTCATGGAGGTGCACGATAAAGACAATGCAACCTTGCAAGATGTAGAGGGTACAAGCATGATTAGGACTGATGCTGAAATGGAAGAGGGAAACGACCGTGCTCAGTAAGGAGAAGAACAGGGACAGGATGTGCGGGAACCAGAAAGAGAAGGAGACGCCAGTGAGCCGAGAGGCTTGGCAGATGAGGGCGAGAGGATCAACTCCATTGTTCAGGCAATGAAAAACGAAGATGCGGCGAATGAGGAAGTGGAGGGTGATGAATCTTCTGATGAGGAAGGATGCAATGTGAATCCGTGGCAATGGTCTAATGAAGACTTCTCTAGACTTGCTATTTCAGAGGGATACCATGTTCCATGGGAGTATAAGGAGAATGAGGTAATCGAGGGAGCAATGTACGCAGAGAAGGAAGAATTGATGGAGGCAGTCAAGCATTGGGCTGTATCACTGCAGAGGGAGTTCTGGGTAGCAAAGTCCACAAAGTGTGTATATGAAGTTAAGTGCATGAGATCCAGCGATGGTTGTCCGTGGAGGGTGCATGCATTCAAAGGAAAGTGGAAGGATTATTGGAAAGTGTCAATAGTCACTGAGCATAACTGTCACTTGAAAGGTGTAGAGAAGTACCACAGAAACATGACATCTGCATTTATTGCTGCAGAGATGTATTCAGATGTTGTGCATAATCTGGGATACGAGCCAAGGTCAATAATAAGGCATATCGAAGATAAATTCAAATACACCATTTCATATGCTAAGGCGTGGAGGGCAAAACAGAAGATTATCGAGATGAGATTTGGCACATTCAAAGCCTCATATGATAATTTACCATCTCTTCTTCAATGCATAGCCGCCAGAAATCCAGGGACATGTACAGATCTTATAACATACCTAACCATGGAGAATGGCCGTGCAGTATTGGTCTTGCAACGTGCTTTCTTTGCACTAGGTGCTTGCATCAGGGCATTTGTGCATTGTCGTCCAATACTCTGTATTGACGGGACATTTCTGACAGGTAAATACAGAGGTCAGATACTAACAGCAATTGCCGTGGATGGGAACAATCAAGTTCTACCACTGGTATTTGCTTTTGTGGAGAGCAAGAATACCGATAGTTGGTACTGGTTTCTCAAGCAGGTGAAGGTTAGCATTGTTGGTATGAGGCCTGGTGTATGCCTAATTCATGACCGTCACGCTGGCCTTCTTCGGGCAATTGAATATCTGAAGAACGGTGATGCAGAGATGGGATATGGTAAAGATTGGCTAGATGTTTAAAGTCGGTGGTGTATGCGTCACATGGGTGCTAATTTTTACAAACAGTTTAAGTGTAAGAGCTTGATGGATCTATTTAAGAGGCTGTGCAGACAGAATCAAGAGAAAAAATTCAACGAGCTTTGAAGGAGGTTGGACGAGCTCACAACGAAGCAAAGGGAAGAGCACTCAAGCCGATCAGCACCTGTTGGTGAGGATGGTCCAGAGGCCTTAGGACCGCTGCCCACAGATGGTCCAAACATCAGAAGGAGATAGGCATCTGCTATGAGAAAAGGAGGCTTATGGAGGCTCGAGCTGCTGAGGCCGATGAGATGAGGAGGTGGAGTTTTGATAGGTCTCTTCTAGCAGCCCTGGTCGACCGATGGAGGCCGGAGACACACATATTCCACCTGCCGTGCGGGGAGGTCGCACTGACGCTTCAGGACGTTGCGTTCTTGCTTGGCCTTCCCCTCGCTGGCGATGCCGTCGGGCCAGTCAACGGACTTCATGATTGGCGAGACGACATTATGGCCTGCTTCGGCCACGTGCAGCGTCACCCTGCACTTCCAGCTATGAGCAGCCTCCCTCCGTACATGACCATGGGCCCGTCGCAGCAGTGGCTCATGCAGTTTATCGTAAGGCCTATTTGAAAAGAATTCTATCAATTTGCAGTTCTACTCAACTTTATTAATTGTATCTTTTTCAATCCGATCAGCTACACCTAGAGGCTGACGTGTACTCTGTGCGAAGGAGCTTGGAGGCCTACTTGTTGTGGCTTTTTGGCTGGGTCATGTTCACCAGCAGCGCGGGACATGCCGTCGATAAGGTCATGATCCCCTATGCGCGCGCGATCGCTGATGCTGACGAGGGAGCAGTGCCACAGTGGAGCTGGGGATCCGTAGTACTGGCAGCGACGTACAGGAGGCTTTGTGAAGCGTGTACCAAGATAGAAACATGTTCTTTGCTCACTGGTTGCCCCCTCCTTCTACAGCTATGGGCAGCTGAACGGTTCGCGATTGGTCGACCTGTGGTGGATCACACCACCTACGAGGACGACCTGTACTTGTAGCATCCGCTCGAGGACTTCCCCACCATGGGTACAGTCTGGTGCCGTCATCAGGTTCGTGTTCCTAGCTGACGTATATAGTTAATTCGTATCGTACCTTCTAACCTATTGATTGTTATATTTCAGCGACGATGGGCACATGTGCAGGTCACGCGGTCGTACAACGAGTTTATGCTGGAGTTCGACAGGATACAGCTGACTGACATGATCTAGGAGCCTTACAGCCAGGAGGCTATCCACGCACGAGCTCCCCTTGGGCTGTCCACGTTGTGCACACGTGACCAGGCCTTCTGGCTGACGCTCCGACCGATGGTGTTCGACATATTCGTCGAACCGCACTAACCAGGGCGTGTTTTGTGCTAGTTCGGTCTCATGCAGCTGTCCCCCGCCCCTATCATCCGTATCGTCCCTGCAGATGCTCACAGGTAAGTACTACTAACAACTGACTTTAAAAAATTAATTGCAATAGACATGTCTTACTCAAATTTATGTTCAGGCTGACTCAGAGGGGACAGGTCGACGGCAACTTATGGGTTCCACGTCTGCAGCCATACGTGGACGACTGGTTGCTTGCCACAGAGGACGTCGTTGAGGAGTACCGCCCCCACACCGAGGACTCGTACATGAACTACCTCCGGTGGTACCATCCTCGTACCCGCACACGTATCACCTTCGTTCCTCCGGAGCAGCAGCCACACGTCGCCGCCGTGGGTGATGCTTACCCTGTGCACCGTGATCAGGATTACTTCCGCGCCGTGAGTACTTGAATCTCTCATATATATCAGTAGTTCATTACGTATATCTTTCATCTAACTTAAAACTGAAATTAGGTCAACGGTGCGCAACTACTTTACACGGAGGTTGACTCCGTGTGCCGCCGCTTGGAGGGTGGCTTGGCGTTGACAGTGGACGAGCAGCGCACCTCGTACACGCGGATGCGTACGACGCTTAGATCCGTGCTGAGGGCTCTGACTTGTCGGACCTCCGACGCAGCGCCTCGAATTCCTGCACCGGCACCCGCAGTACGTCCTTCTGCACCCCAGACCAGAGGTAACTCCGTGTACCCCACCTCGTCTACCTATGTTTTTCCAATCTGGATGACTGTGTGACTTACGATGACACCTTTCACAGCGTTCTCTACGCCGTACCTTCGTTCCTCCGGAGCGGGGTCCTCGGTGCACGGAGCAGAGGCATCCAGGCACTTCACTCATGCTCCACCCAGCGCGTCGGCCCATGGTGAGGGTTCCTCCGCTCAGGGAGCAGCCTGGGGAGCCTGGCCTTCGCCCCATGGAGTGGGTACCTCCTCTCAGGGAGCAGCCTGGGGAGTCTGGCCTTCGCCCCATGGAGTGGGTACCTCCGCGCAGGGAGCAGCTTCGACTTCGGCCTAGGAAGTCGGCACCTCGTCGTGGACCTACCGACTACCTAATGACCCCCCCACTGACGCACCGATCAGCGACGAGGAGGTCGAGATCGGCCCTTCACAGCTTGCAGGAGCACCTCCGCCCTACACGCAGGAGTTATCACAGATGACTCCAGTGCAGCACGTCTGTGCGACTCGAGGTGTTCCACCGGATCGCCACACCTACTCATCAGGGCGCGTGCGACCGAGGAGGCCGAAGAGGGGTAGGGGGCAGGGGCAGGGGCAGGGGCAGGGACAGGCTCGGGGACAGTAGTACCCTGTACGATGTAATTACTGTCTTGATGTATGATACACACTTTTCTTTTGTCAAAATTTGCCTTTTGTTATATTCTTCGTTTCCCGTCGAGGCCCTGGCGTATTGTGATGATTCTTTTGAGTACTATATCTAGAAATCCCCGTCGGTTCCTTATTCGTACCCTTTCGAACACAACTAGTACATTCTAAAATTATAGGTCCGCTAGGGCGATGAGCTACTATTCCGAATTCATCTAACAAAACGGCTCTAATAATCCGAAACATAACCGGAAAGCAAGTCTTCATCTTGAGAACCATTATCCTCTCCCACAAACTCATTGGTACGGCTACGCTCAGCTGCGTTGGCCTCTTCTTCCTTTTTTTGTAGTAAGCGGCCTCCAAGTCATCGAAGGCTTGGGTGAACGCTTCATCATACTCCTCTTCTTCTTTTTTTGTAGTAAGCGGCCTCCAAGTCATCGAGGGCTTGGGTGAACGCTTCATCATACTCCTCGTCCTCGTCGTTCATCGGCATCTCCGCCTCCGCCATCTTCTGCTTCATCTTCGCATCAGCACTCCTCTTTTCGGCCTCCTCCATCTTCTCCCTCGCATGCAAGGATGCTTCCTCTTCTCTCTTCTTTTTCCATGCATCACAGTCTTTCTTCCACCGAGCAGCACTTGGGGTTTGGACACACAATCGTCGGGCATAGTCAACCTGCGCTCGCTTCCGCATCTTAATGTAGTTGTCCACAAGCTGAGTACCAGACCTGAACTTCAGGTCCATTAGTTGTTTTTGCTTCAGTGTATCCATGTATTCCCTGCGGTCTTCACCATGGGCAAAAACCTCCCACTTGCATTTCCTATGGCTCTGTGATCGAACGGAACAATTTAAAGTCAGCAAATACAAAAAGTTTGGATATCAAGTGAGCAACAAGTGGAACAAAAGGACCTCATCGTAATCAACCATATGGCCGCACCAATAGCCTATTCCAAGCTCCGATGGTAGTAGGCCATACTGCGCTTCGACACCACATTTGCACAACACAGGAGGCTTAGGGGTAACCACTTTTCTCTTCTTGTCCACCTTCGGCTCGGGCCATTTGTTTTTTGGACCCCACAGCCACTCCCTGAAGTTACACTTCCGCAATAAGGTATACCCACCCTACAATGTAAAATGTTAGTACATGCACAAATACTAAGAAAGCCATGACCGCATCAATTTGCACTTACTCCGGCGGGGTTAGGACATTCGAACTCGTTAGGCCTATCTGAACTTATTACAGAATAATCTCCGCATTTGCAACGAGGTGGAGATTCAAGCCGTCTCAATTAGGCTATTTTCTTCTCCTCGTCTATCATTGGGGGGGCTCAGGGGGAGGTGCCACCCACCGCTCGAATTGATCAGGTGGATTATGCTTCCCTTTCCACCATTCGTCAAACTGGAGATACCTTGGGTCGAATTTGTCTGGACCGTCAATCCACTGAAAGAAAAAGCACCGCTCATGGGCCTACAAAACATGATTGCTAACGACATTGTTAGAGATGCAAGAGCTGCAATTACTAGCATTGAATAAAGACGCAGTGACAGAGGTGCAATTACTTACATTGAATCCACCGCATGTGTAGTAGCAACGGGCAGCTGTGTCCTCATGGCGAGATTGGCCAATATCAGCCGGTTCTCCACAGTCACAATTTGGGACAGGGACTGCAGGAGGAACAGGACCATCCTTGCTAGACACGTCGGGATACAATTCTCTAGGGCGACCTCGTTTTTTCCAAAACTCTGTCCGCTACAAGTTTTGCATATCTACTCAGAGAAAATACGATATTCGTCATATTTCAAATCATGCAATCCATTGTTTAAAGCATAGCATAAACATCATTATTTCTAAACCCTACACCCTAAAGCCTAAACCCTAAACATATCTATTCAGAGAAAATACGATATTCGTCATATTTCAAATCATGCAATCCATTGTTTAAAGCATAGCATAAACATCATTATTCCTAAACCCTAAATATATCTATTCAGAGAAAATACGATATTCGTCACATTTCAAATCATGCAATCCATTGTTTAAAGCATAGAAGAAACATCATTATTTCTAACATGAGCTGTAATGCTCTAACATCATTATTTATAGATCTAATATACATACTACTCACAGATCTACCCAGAGTCAACTAAAAACTAAACAACTCTAGTGCACATTATATTTTATTAATGCATAGCAACAGACTTGTAATGTATAAGAAACTTACCTAAAAGCCGAGGTCTCAAACTGACAGGGCTTCGCCGTTTACTTCCTTCCCCTCCCTCCTCTCCTTTTTCTTTTTTTTGGAAAATTTAGTGAATATAATAAAAATCTGAAGAGGGGGGCTGGGTATATATAGGCGGAGCCCAAAAAACGCCCACACAATGGGCGTTTTTTGGCTGCTCCGAGGCCCGCCCGCAAAACAGCGCACACTTTTACAGGCGGCCCCCTCGCCACCAAAAAACGCCCACGCAGTGGGCGTTTTTTGGGCGCCAGGGGGCCGCCCCCAAAAGCCGGCACCGGCGGCGGCCGGCCCTGTGCCACGTCACATATAACGCCCACACAGTGGGCGTTTTTTAAAAAACGCCCACTGTAGGCGACTAGTTATGTTATATTTCGAAACAAAAAATTAAAATTATAAATTTTTTAAAAAAATTAAAAATAAAAAAAATTCTCATATCGCCTTGATATACATGCTGGAAAAAAAAATGGCTACGCAAATTGGAAGTCACAGGCTCACAGTGCAACAAGCCCACAAGCAGGAGGCCCAACAAGAACATCTCATAGACAGAAGAACACAGAACAAGGTCATACGCACAGGAATGGTCGGCAGAGTCTACTCTAATCTACCACTTTTCTCTTCCAGAAGCTCACCCACTACCTGAAACAACAAAAAAAGAATGAATGTTAGTACTCACCAGACAACCAATACTCGCTCCGTCCCAAAAAAGATAACGTTACAGAAAACGTGTCAGTCAAACTTTCTCATATCTAACTAGATTTATATAAAATACGTGTAACATTTATATCTTCAAATAAATTTATTAAAAATTAGACTTAAAGATCTTTCCGATGATATTAATTAATTAGCATAAATATTTATATATTTTAATATATAATTACCGGCAATTTGAAAACGTTGACTTCTCAAGAAGCGAGAATGACATCTATTCTAGGACGGAGGGAGTACGCAACAAATTTTTAGAACTCGAATAAGCAACAAATCACCAAGCCTTAAAGAATATAAGCTTGGACAAAATAATCCCTAACCATGTAAATTACATTGTTTGGGTTTTCAGTACCCCTAAGAACAAGCATAAGCGACCTAGGATCTTGGAGCTGTCAACAATTAAACTTCTTGCAAAGCTAATGAACAAGATCCTGTTCCTAGTTATGAAGAATGCTTAACCCATGATTCATTCAAACAGAAGTAGGAAGAAACGCTCATTGGTTCCACACACATATTGGAAAGTAATACGTACAACTGGTAGAGGAACCAACACAAAAAATGGTAGCAAATCCTAGCTACATGATTCAGTGATTCTCAAACAACTCACATAAAAGATAACACAGTGTCTCACATCTACAAGTGTTGCCTCACATCATGCACAAGCATTGTGAAGTCAGGGTAGCATCAGGATGATTATCAAAATTCTTCCACATTTAAAATAAATAATCTATTATTCCTAGAGCATTCATATGACTGTAATCAATGTCCAGCGGAATTAAGTTAATCATTATAGCAATTGTTTGATTTTGGGATTGATTGATGACCTTGGGTCATTAACCCTAATGACATTTGGCACTTTAATTAATTATTTGCGCTTACCTGGATCATGTCATTAGGGCTTAATTAACGTTATTTTATGTGTTTAATAATTTTCTTAAATAATATAGTTAACCCTAATGAACTTAGTAAGTATGTTTTGGGTGGCTTGCAACTTTACCGTGAAGGAAAGTTATACTCAAGCTTTTAATCTGGTTGTGCATCCATCGAGCATCATGTTTACTATTCAATCATGTTGAAGCATATCATTGTATCGTATAGTTTTTGATAACGGAGAGTTTAACGTTGTCGCCCCAGATCCGAACGAAGAGCAGACTTAGGAGATTGGAATTGATCCAGAGCCCGAGACCATCTACCCCGAATACCAAGGCAAGCCCCGGATGCATTCAAACCCTATTCTATTTTATAAAAGTTTTATTGCTTCAGTTATGATATGTTACATTAAGTAATAGGAGTTGAGTGAAAACCCACCAACTGCATTACCTGTCTTACTTTCATAATTCCTTGTTACCTGTTCTAAAAGATGCGTAGTAATGCTTAGCCCTGCTTAATTAATTAAGTGTTCAGAGGTAAAAGAATAAAAAAGATGAGATTGATTTTATCTATTGGAATTATGCTTTTAGTTAATAAATCGAGTCCGGACGGCTAACTTGCATTGGGAAAGGAGTCCATCTGTAGTGTTTCCGTCTGTTGATGCCCTAGGTCCCGTGTTGATGGTGAACTGGTGATATCGAGAAACTAGAAATCCACATGCATGAAGTGTCATACAGTGGGCCAGAGTTCCCACGTATGTCATGGAGTGACTTATAGTGGGCCAGAGTCCCCACATATGTCATAGTGTGTTATACTATGGGTTTAGGTTCCCATGTATATCGGTACACTGGGTCGAAGTGCTCACGTGTATCATGTGGTGATATATGGCTGCGGTTGTTATCCCGGTATATCGGTTCATCTGATATGCTTAGGAGTTAGAGTCTCCTGTATATCAGTGACCTAGGTCCCAGCTGGGTATATGAAAATGGATTCGAATTGCCGTTATTTCTCGGAGAAGAAGACTCGATCGATGTTCATCATCGTAGTAACAACTTGAATAATGAGTAAGGTTTAAAAAGAAAGTTGGTTGGTAATTTTAATCTTGAGCAAGACCGCTTTTCTTTCTTTCAAACTTTTCTGCAAAATTTCTTATCTCCTGCAAGCCTTACCTTGTCCCTCTAGCCTACATTTCCTGAGTCTTCACCCTCTTTTTCGTCGGGTCAGTCTTGTTGAGTACTTTTGTACTCAGGGTTTTTTGAACCCTTGTTGCAGGTGAGCCTCATAGACAGGAATGTTTCGCATCCTGCTGCATGACAGTCGTCGAGAAAAGTGACGACGAATAGGATATCTCGCTCTTGGGCAGAGCATATAATCAAGGTTGATGTAATAAGTTATATTGTTATTCCACTGCTACTATGATTTGTAATAATTCAACTTATGATCTGTAAGTGAAAACTAAACGGTTTGTAAATTTATATTATTGTAATACTTCCGCTCTTTTACTCCGATGTATATAATTTGTATAAAACTGTTGTAATACTGCAATGTCTCTTTGTAATGATTGATCCTGCTCGAAGAATTATGGATGATTCGGGATTTACTCGACAGACCTTTTAAGTTTTATGGAACACATTTATGGTTATTTGAAGACTATTTAGACAATAATCATGCGTGTGGATCATATATTTTAGAAGGTTCTGCCACAGCGGACCACTGCATCCATGGAACTTTCGAGGAAGTTCCAGCCTTATCTACCCCATCCCACATCCCCCCTGGCCCGCTGGCACGGAAAAAGCGAAAACAGGGCCGCTCAGACGCAAGCAGGGCCCGCCGCCGTGTTGCGCTTCCTCGGTTACCGCAGCAGCCATAGAGCCTCCCTCTTCCTCCGCCATCCCCTCCGCTTCTCCCTCGCGCCACACTCGCCTGTCACCTCCCACACTACCTCTGCTCACCATCGTGTCCGCCCCAGGGCCGCTCCCCGCACTGCCCACCGGAGAGCCTGCCCCGGTGTGGATGACACCAGAGCCCTGATCTGCCGTGCGAGGTAAACTGCCATTTCCTCTCTCTTGCGCTTCAATCTCCTAGCATCAATGGGCTTGGTGTCTTCAATTGCTTCTCCTTCATCCCTGAGCACCGTGAGCTCCCCACCTGCTGTTTCCTTTGCTCTTGGTGTTCTGTGCCCTTCATGCTCTAGGAAATGCCCAAAAGGTCTCTGCTTGCTAATTTTGCATCAGTTCAGCGCTTTGCAGTCATCTAACTATTCCTCTGTGCTACTTATGTATAACTTAACAGGTGCTATCTTTGCAGGTTCAGTATGCATGTACATAAATATCCATTGGTATTGCTTTGTGCTGCAGGAAATGCTACCAATCAATAGCTGAATAATGTTGAGTTGCAAACTCTGCAGCACAGAAGCAGTTCAGAGTGGCCGCATATAGGACCAAGCTGTTTCAACATAGAGCACCATCTGTCGACCTAAACTCTGGTAACCATAGCGTGCACTGAAATGACAGACAACAGTGATCATATAATTTGATTTATTTTGGCTATGCATGCTAAGATGACTGAACTACCATGAACGTACTGTATATAGGCTTCACCATACCATAGCTATACTGATAATATATGGCAAGGTTATCTAGCCAGGTATACAAAATAATGGAATTGTAAGTGAGTTCACACCATAGATGTGCTTTTCAGTTGACTGATGCTAACTGAACAAACTGTTACTTTTTAGAGTAAGAGCGGCGTCTTCAATGCTGACAGCGACTTAGCATTTGATTCCTAAACATTTGATGAAACCTAATTCCCATCACATGTCAATATGTCACATGTTATAAACGTTCTCATGATCTCATCACCTATGAATGCTAATGATTTCTTGATGCGGCAAGCTAATGATTCCCATCCATCCGTGTCAGCAAATCAAGGCAAAGCACGTCCAGAACCAAACACGCCCTTAGTTGAAGCCAGAGTGTTTTCTTTTGTATTCACCACTAACTCGGCATCATTTTACATGTCCCTTAGCAAATTTTTCTTGCTTTTATTTACTAAGCATGGACCATAACCTTTTTTTTATACATAATAATAATTTTACATGAGCCTAGCAAAACAAGACCAGTTTCAATGGAACTCCATAATATTCTTCTCAGGTTATTCTTCCCATTACTAGTCCAAATGTGATCAATAATACCTCACCAATATAATTTCCTTTGTTTCTGCTTACAGGTGATAACTGATAAGATTCTTTTACCACCCTAAGCGCCACCTTACATTCGAGAAGATTATTAGCCTCAAGTTGTTAACAGTGATGCACCCTAACAAGGATGGATATTAGCATTGGCCATTCTGAAATTACGATATGTACCTATGAACCAATGCTGTTTTTAGCACATGGGTACGCCATCCCATCCTTAAAATTGTAAATTCAAGCTTTCTGAATGTGGATATCTAAAGACATCGAGAGTGGTAATCAAGAGCATCTTTCCTGTTCTATTAGTTTCCCCTTCAACACGGTTCATACCATCTAATATCTACTCAGAAATTTATTCTGTCCTGATATGAAAACAATAATTGCTAATTCTTTGCTGTGTGCTTTACATTGTTTGTAACCTCTCATGCTACATTTTTATGCTTTGTGTGGGGTTCTTGCTAGTTAGCATATATACAGGAAATGTAGCCAATCACAACTTGATCAAAGCAATGCTTTTCTTATATGCAAATCCAATATGAGCAGAAATGTTAGGAATCGCTTTCTAATGCTAACCAAGTCAAAACACACCAAGAAGCAGATCTGCACAAACAATAGACAGAAAACTGATATGAATTTCAGAGATGCATATCCAGAGTTCTATCCATTCAAACAAATATGGTTCTTAACTTTTTAGAAAGCTTATTAAGTTAGCTACAACTTTGTTATTATCATCTAGAACTCCAGTTATAGCTGTTCAAAGTGGAATGGCAGGTTCTGTCCATGCCTTCTTTGTGTTGTTTAACCCTTTTAGCTGTGAAATCACCCCTAGACCACCAAAATCTTATTATGAAAAGCAATACAACTCTTCTAACATCACCAGAAGTTGATTCAAAGCTTAGCTAAGCCAAACAAACACAATCATTCAGATCTGCACAGAGCATAAGCAAAACCTAACTTGCTGGGAGTATAACTCCAAAACTATCAGGCCTATAGTCATGAAATTTTAACACAAACAAGATAAAAAAAAGTTACCTACAACGTTTGTATTCACCAAACTGGAGAAACAGTACACTATCAAGCAGGTCGAGTACATTTTTTTCCTTCATGGTGCAGTTGCACAGTAAGTTGGGTGGACTAGCACTGCAGCAAAACTAACCTTGTTGGACTACGTTTGACATTTAGGCTTCCTTCCTAATGTCAATCAACAGCTCAAAATCATAATCTGAAATCTGTTGTTTGATAATTTTCAAATTGTTTTCGATTCGTAATGGCACAAATGACTTGTAGAACACCTTGACTGCTCAAACATTGTTGACATGAGAGGGAAAAAGCGAGGCACAATGGGGTGCAAGGAGTCTTCTCTAGGGCATTTAAGGGGTCATCTAACGGCAAAACATTGACCATGTTGCTAATTCATTCAAATCTATAATGCTCTAATAACATGTTTTTGGTTCCCTCCAACAACAAACATTGATGCATTTTTAAATATACAGATAAAAGATGTCTATATTAACACAAAACACAAACAAGAATGAGTTCTATATCTAGCAAATTAATACAGAAAAGGTTCATATAAAAAAAAATAGCTGCTCAAGATGAATATAAAGCCTTTCCTTAGTAAAGATAGTTCAAAAGCCCACTTACTTGTTTACCATCTTACATATTGTAGTGTCGAACAAGCAAAAGTTATGGATGTTTCCCCTGGCCTTTCAGCTTAAGATCTAGCTCTAACTCCTTATGTCTCAGCTCAAGTTCCAAGCGTTTGTTCTCAATCATCATATGTTCATTCTCCAATGCCATTTTTTCTATCTCCCTGTCCTTCTTCTTCCTGAACCGCTCCCACTTGATACGTTGCTTTGTGAGTTCCAGTTCCTTTGCTTCAATCTGCAAGCGACGTTTCTGAATCTCTATGGCTTGTGAAGCCAAGTCCTGTTGCAACAAAACCATGTTGGTTGCATCTGTGAAAGCCTTGTTGATGTCCACTGTGACACCATGGGGATCAGACCTCTCACTGCCTTCATGAGAGCTTGATGTGACCAAAGCCACATCACTGTGGCGCTTCCTTTTGTGTGTTGAGGGCTCCCTCATGTTTGTATGCGCAGGATGTTTCTCTTCATCATTCTCCTCATAATCAGAATCCGCACTTTGATCGTCTTCATCAGCATCTCCACTTAGATCCCTCCGAGTATCATGCTCCTCTTTACATCTAAGGGCAAGCAGTAGTGAATGCTGAAGTGCATGATCTTCAGGCAAATTCACACGGTTCTTGTTGTGGTAGGAACACATCTCCTCATAAAATAGGTGCTTTGAGCTAAGTATCTTTTTTGCATCGTCTTTCATCTTATCAGAAAGATTCATGCTATCAAGAAGTGATGGATTAGCCACAACATTGCAAGCAGTGCCCTTACCAAGGATGTCTGTCAGCCTTTTGTATCTCTTGTTAAGGTCATTGAATTTGTCTTCACACTGTTGCGGTGATACATGGCAGCCTCTCTCTCCCATAACCTTCGATATCGCCTTCCATTTGCCCTTCTTCTGCATTATTGTAAAGTTCCTCCTGCCACCACCAGAATCGGCACCATGATCATCTCCAGTGTAAGACACTGCTGTAATCAAAAGTTTTACCATTGAATCTGTCCACTTCATCCGATGCCATGCAGAGCCCTTCTTGCCTTTGCCACTTGGGGTATCAGTAGCATCTTCAGCCATAAAATGTTCCTCACCATCACTCTTGCAGTTCTGTGAGTGATGACTATGGTGTTCGTGGTGGTGGTCATCACCCTTTCCATGTTCTTTGAACTGAAACCCAGGAAATTCAACAGGCTCTGTAGCCCTGGTCATAGACATTGTGAAAGTCCCCGGCATCTGGGAGCTGCTGAAGATCTGTTTTCCTGAGTTTGGAGAATGCTTTTGCATTGAGCTGCCACGCAAGTCTAAAGTATCATAGGGAAGCCCTTGCAACATGTTTCCAGGGGGTAGGTCATTGCCTTCCATTTGCTCAAATGAACCACCCAGACAATTAAAAATATTGTTAATACCATATAAGGGATGAAGGAAGTGCTACAAAACTTCACATCAATATCACAGTGTCACCTGAAAAAGCAATTTGGGATGAGATCTTAAAATCCATTTCGTGCATATTTCACCCTTTTATAAGTGTGAAACCACACAGCAAAACCAGAGTTCAAATTTTCAGCAGGATCACCTCAGATCAAAGGAAAATGTGGAATTTGATGACACAATTCAGTACCATATTTCTCTAGAGATAAACTGCACAGCGGTATACAAATGAAACCATTCAGACAGCAAATCTTTCTGATGGCAATGATATCATAAATTTGTAACCAAATGAGTGAAGCAGCATGAAAAGGAAACATTGCAGGGACTGCAACTGCTAGAGGATACTGTGGGCAAACACAGCTCCACGCCAAATCAGCTGTATTGACTTATATAAGAGAAACATTTGGTCACCTAGTCATCAAAGATGCCATTTTGATATAACACTGAGCCCTAGAGAAGTGAGTGACTGACTTCATTATCTGAAAATTTCCATAAAATTAGTGTGGTGGTACCTATTGCTAGCGGCAGCATAATCTTTTCGTGCTTCAGCAATGGGTTTGTTGACGACAAACTGGCAGCCTAAATGGGTAACCATCTAAAAGGGTTCACACACAAGGGAACAGGGAGCTGCTCTACCCCTCACCCAAGACACAGATTATTTCCGAATGTGCTAATCATATCCAATAATGATTTTACGATAACACTGATGCAATGAGCATCATATTATTCACATTGGGGTAAGAGGATAGCCCCCATTCCAATAAACAGGGCAGAACAGTAGAGCGAATACCACAACGAAACCATTTCTTCGCCTAGCCCCAATAGATCTCATAATAAGTAAGCCCTATATAATTGAGATTTCGCGGAGCTTCAATCAAAGGTGAAGAACGAACTCTACCACCTCTCGATTCCCCCGACCCCTACCTACAATCGACAAGAACGAATCTGCGCTGACGCCCATTCCTACAATCATGCAGCCTACCAAGTACCAAAGGAGCAAGAATCACCCAACTATTCCACTAATAAAGCCTACTCCATCCATGATCTTCTCCAGCACCAGGAACAGCACATTGGCGTTGGCCTCACCGCAACAGCAGCAGAGAAAAAAAAAAGGAAAAAAAAAAACAACCACACACAACAGTACAAGACACCATCTCCCAATAAGGAAGCGGGCGGACAAGCTCACCGTCGCGGCACGGCGCGCCCGGCCGGCCGGCAAGGAGAAGAGTCCCGCAGCGCCTCTGTCCGGCTGCCACTGGCACGCCACCAGTCAGCCGCGCACCTCCCTTCGCCTTCGGTCCTTGTCCTTCCCTAGACACTCTCGGTTCTCGGGGTTGGCAGCCAGAGCCGAGGAGCAGGACGGACGACTGGAAAAAGAAAAACCATTAAACTAAACGGAAAGGCTGGAGCACGAACTGAAAGCGACGCGCGGGGCCTCCTCGCGTGTCCGGGGGGTGGCGTCAGGCCGCTCTCTCTGACATGCGGGGGCGAGAAACGTGGAGCCCGCGGGTCAGGCACGGCGGTGGGATGAATCAGTGGGCGGGTGCGCGGCGCTGTGCGCGTGTGGCGAACTGCCCTGGCGCGTGGGTTATTTTAACGTGGGGCCCACTGGTGGCCTACCAAAGTCACCAACCCCGCCTCGCAGGCTCTACGCTGGAGTTGAACCCGTCCCAAATCCACTCCTACCCATATCTCAAGAGCTCTAATTACCACCGATCCGACCCATCCTATTAGCCTAAAAGCCTCAATCCGTAGTCACCACGTAAGTTGATTTATGACGTACGCATCAATCTGTGGCCATAACGTCATAACCCGTCCCAACCTATTTGTGTCATTAACCTAACTCTCTCTAACCCGTTTCACAGTATCACTCGTTTTCATCCATCTAATAATACCCATTTTAAAATCCGCCCAAAAAACCCGTTTTCATCCGCCCCGCTAGCGGGGCTACAGGCTCCCACCGTCTTGGGGCTGTTGGCGGCTGTTCTGGGCCGAGCCCAACGGAGTTGGCCTATCATGATTTGGCCCAGAATGAAATTTAAGGCCTATTAAAGCCAGACGTCAGTGCCGATCGTTCTTGATAGTACCGAGCGTGAGCTCTCTCTCGAAACGTCCCGTTCCTCCAGCACAATAGCAAAGGGCGACGCCGAGGCGATTCCAGGTACCTCCGCCGGATCCGCCGGTTTCCTCGCCTCCGGTGGGTTTTTTTTGGCGCCGGAGACCCGGGGAACTGTGGGTCTCGTGAGGGCGTACATATTTTTTACCCTCTCCGTTTTAAATTATAGTTCGTTTAATTTTTTCTGACTTCAAGTTCGATTATTCGTTTTATTCGAAAAATTTGAGCAAAACTTATTAAATTTAGACCATTCTCGAAGATTTTTTTAATAAAACAAGCCACACCAAAAGAAATTATATTTTAAACAAATTTTTGAATAAGATGAGATGGTCAAACTTGGGATAAAAAAGTCAAACGAACTATAATTTAAGACAGATTAATACTATTTTAATAGTTTTAGGTAAGCTACGGTTGGTTTTCTTCCTGATGAGTTCTATTCTACGATGTTTCTGTTCTTCTAGAGCTTCTCTTTTGTCGTTTTTATACATGGTGGGCGAGTCTTGGTGCTGCCTGGTGTGTGCATGGTGCTCGGTAACGACATCTTATGCAGGGGTTTTGACATCGACGGATTTGCTCTTGCTGTTTTTCTTTGCGGCGTAGCTCATTTCTCATCGACGGATTTGCTCTTGCTGTTTTTCTTTGCGGCGTAGCTCATTTCTCCTGTGTTCCTTCTCTGTGTTGTCGACGCCAATGTTCTACTTGGTGATACTGATCTTGCTAGCTATGGATTGGCGACAAGTGCTTGCAGGAGTTCTGTTCGATGTATCGGTGGCGATGGGTTGCCCATCGAACTTTTATTCCTCCAAGACACTTCTGGTGCACACGCCAAAAATTTTCTTGTGATGTTAGTTATCCACCTTCCCGTGTGTTCGGGTTGGTGTTTTTAGATCCTCCTGGTGGGTTTGTTGTCCGTCGTCTGGAGTTGGCCGATGAGTCAACTGGCGTCAGATTCCAGTGACGATGAGAAGATGCCAGCTTGCCTATGGCCGATATGTTCAACGAAACAACAACACATTCAGGATGTGCTGTTTATGGGCTCCTTAAACTTTGAAGTTTCTTCGTCAATCTGAAAATCAATCATTAGCCTCATCTTGTGTCTTCTTTATTGCGGGAGATGGAGAAGGACCGGCTTGCGACAACATCGGTCATGACGGTGAAGGCCACGAGGTGCTCCCCTCGAAGACTTGGATATAATTTTCTTTTCTTAAGGAGTACCTTGGGGGCTCGATGTAATAGTTTTTTTCTATTTTAATAAAATCCAACCCTTTCTAAAGAAAATGATAGTAGTACCCAGCAGTCCGTCTTTTCGAAAGCAAGACGGAAAGTACGTCGCAGTACATTATTCAGTTTGTCCCTCTTTTTTTGCGAACGACAAAACGGGTTTGGTTTTTTCTACGCTATTTACCTGCTTTCTCATCCGGTAAAAAATAGTACACCTGAAGAATTGTTATGGGTATAAATGAGAAAGGATACATATATAATACAATTACCAATGCAAAACTTTCTCTAAAGCAAAACACGATCGTTCAGAATCTTGGGCCGTAGGGCAGCTGGAAATGCTCATATCATGCCGGAGTGCGACCATGAAGTCCAGGTGGACACTTTTGAGTTTCCTTTCGTGAACTTAAACTGTAACAGCTATGGTTTTTTTGGTTTTACTACCAAATTTGTCCGTACGTTGCTACGGGTCATAAAATCTATAATACTCCCTATATTTAAATTATAAGACATATTAATTTTTTTCTACAAATATTGCTTGCTTTTATTATGTATCTAGTCATAATCGATGCCTAATAATAAAGAGACAAAATACTCATGCCGCTACGAATTTTGTCCACATCTATTGCAATGAGTTTCATTATTTTTAGAAAACAGTAAAAACTTATCAAATATTTTTTCACTAGATTTAGGTTTTTATATCGTATTCAAAATAATTCATCTTTATACCAATTCTTATGTTACAGATTAAATACAACCCTAATATTGAGTCTCTTCCAATCCCGCTGGTTTGTATTGATAACTTTTTATAAATTTTATAACTTTTCAAACTGCCTTTGGAGCATACTATTTATGGTGTTTTTTATATGCCCTTAGGCTTTTCAAGATTTTATTTCACACACGCTATGGTTAGAAGGAATTTAATAAAGTTTGAATTAGAAATTTTAGATTTGACTTCGATTTTATATGGATTTTATATTTTTTGTCATTTTTTTGAAAACACAAGCAACTAACAAAACACTTTGTATTGGGATCCGTAAAGTTTACGTAAATATTTTGAGATCATACTATATCTATTTTTTCAGTTGGGACACTTAAGTTTTTCCTATTCTTGCCACCAACTCCTTATTGAAGTAGATTGTGAACTCACTCAGGTACTCTTTGCACGATCGGTATGGCTCGCTATGACAATCTCCTCACCATTGTGGTCCATGCTGCTCTCGGCCACTACCTCCATGGTCGCTTTGTTTGAGTGTGGCAGAGTTCTTTAGCTGGGACCTCAGGGCAGTCCGTGCCATCTAGAAACCAGGCAACCGTAGCCCGTACCAAAATAATCTGATGCGGCCATCAAACGTCCTAGGCACGAACCCTACAGAACTTTTACTATATCATTTGTTGTATATATATTTTGAGATAAAATTTTACTGCATCAACTTTTTTATGTGGAATCCTCTATTTTTTTTATTATTGGCAACAACTCCTTTCCGAATTAGATGATGAACTCACTCACCACTCTTTGAACGGCTTATAACATTGCGTATAATATGTAGCGAAATTTTCATCGCTTTGAAAAATTATCATTGCTATTATTGATTTTGCAAAACAGCCGTCACATTTTTTTCTTTTTTTCTATTTTGTTATTTTATTTTATTTATTTTTATTATTATTTTTTATTTTTAATGTGCGGACTGGAGGGCTGGCTTTTTTTATTTCCCTTTTTCTCTCTGCGGACGGGAGAGCTCTGGTATTATTTTTTTATACAGACGGGAGAGCTTTGGGTATTTGTTTTCCTATATGAACGGACAGACTAAGGCGCAATTGGGCTGGCGGACAAAAAGTTTCTGGCAGAGAGAAATTTCTTCAATTAAGTATTAGGGAAAGATTATGGTTTCAATTATGGTTTTCTAACCGTAAACATATAGGACACGGAGAGGTGAAAGAAAAAAGAGGTGAAGAAATTTTGCCTCTTTATAGATAGGTATAGAATCGAAAGGCCGGGTTAGGCCCTTGAACTCAAAAAAAAAAGAATGCTCATATCAAATGTAATTGCAATCAAAAGCCACAATTAAAAGGTCTCATTTAGAGCATTATGAAATCACTTTGTGATCTGGTCCCTCCTGCCAAAGCAGCAGCAGCGGCCCTGCCCAGGCTATCTCCAACAGACACAGCCCAGATACGACACCCATTCCACGAAATACGTGATCTACGGTATAAACGCAACCCACCCAAATTCATTGTTCTCCAACAGAGAATCCCCAAATCCCACGGCTTTTCTTCTTCCTCGCATCGGCTGCCCGTTCCGCTCCGCCGCCCATCTTCCTCCTCGTGCCGGTAGTTGCTCCGCCTACCTCCCTCCCGGCGCCCGCCTACCTCCTACGCGAAGGAGCGGGGGCGCCCCCCTTCCTCCCGACGAGTTCCGTCCCGAGCGGAGGAGCGGAGGCGGCCCCCTCCCTCCACGGCGCGGCGCCCCGCCGTGGTGCCGGCGGCCTCGAGGCGGAGTGCGCCAGCCGGCGGCTCGCGGCGCGGCCCATCCTCGTGGCCCTCGCAACGCCCAACTGTGGCACTCGCAGTGGAGCTGCCGTGGCCAGGCGGAGTGCACTTGCCAGCGGCTTGCGGCACGGCTCGTCCTCACGGCGGCGGCGGTGGCCATGGAGGAACCGGAGCGTGGGGTGTTCGTGGGCGTCGGCGAGGAGCTCGAATACGGGCGCCCAGCGGAGCCACCGCGCCGGAGCAGCCCAGCAGGTGAGCCACCGCGCCACCGCCTTGCATGGCCGGAGTTGCGGTGGGTGCCGAATCGAACGCCACCATGACCGCCGCCGTCCAGCTCTCTCTCTCTCTCTCCGTCTTCCTCCAACTTCTCTTTCTTCGTCTCCTTCTCACTCTCTCGAACGACCTCGACATCGGGTGGGCGGGCACCTCTCGGCTCCCGCTCGCGCCTCAGCGAGTTCATTGCCGCGCTCCGCCCGCTCGCCGCCGACCTGCCCCTGCCCCGACCCTTGCTCCGTTCAGCACGCCTCTGGCCGCTCGCGCATTTGGGTTGATGAGAGAGAAGACTGACGCAGGACCGATATTTGGCAACCCTCTCTCCTCGTAGGGAAAATCGGCGCCTGGATTGCCTACGCTGTTGGAGGCAGTGTTTTGGCGGTGGAAGACGAAAATCGGTTTACGTGCCCATATTGGTGGTCTGTTGGAGACAGCCTTAGGCGCAGACATTCCGATTGACCGGCAACCCATGTTCCTGAATTCATAGCACTCGCTACGGTACCTTTTTAACAGTAACATGGGGACAACTTTTAGCAGGCAGCAGCACATGAGATTCAGCGATCACAAATCCTGGGCGACTCACAAGCAGAAGCCCAAAGGTAATTGCCAGGGAAATTGCCATTCAAAAGCTTGAAACTAGTGGGACGACAACAATGTCCCGAGTCCCAACCACCAGCACTAAGAAATCATTCACAGAAGTGGCAAGGCAAACCAATCAAACGAATTTGCATGCCTGAGAGATGGGATGTACAAAGGGAACCAATAATAATCTTACTCAGCACAAGTACAGTTACAATATGATCCTAGGAACTTCAATAATTTCAACCCTTTTTTTTTGTGGTTGCTGTTTTCACCACTAGCAAGTAGCAACAAGATTGGCACGGAAAGGTGCTGGAGCAATGCATGCATTGTAGTGAGCCCACAAAATATAAATCCAACAACATTGCCTCCTCAAAAGGCCGCAATCTCAAACATAGTAGCAGTAGCTTACATGAAAAGCACTCGCAGAAAGGAATACATAAAATGGGGAAGAAGGGGCAGCCTTGAGCTTAGAAGCACTTCCGGTGAACAATCGCGGGTCCTGACTCATCGTACTCAGCCTTTGAGATCCACATCTGTAGCAGAAACACCAGAGCATGTTTTTAGCACAAAGAACATACTGGAACTACTGAAAGGTTGCAATATTTGTCATAGCAACTGGTAAATAAAAAAAACTGCAAGTTTTTAACCTGTTGGAACGTGCTGAGGGAGGCGAGGATGGATCCTCCTATCCAGACACTGTATTTCCTCTCAGGCGGTGCCACCACCTTAATTTTCATGCTGCTCGGGGCAAGGGCAGTGATCTCCTTGCTCATACGGTCCGCGATACCAGGGAACATGGTCGTGCCACCACTGAGCACAATGTTACCATACAAGTCCTTCCTGATATCCACGTCGCACTTCATGATGGAGTTGTAGGTCGTCTCGTGGATGCCAGGAGCTTCCATACCAATGAAGGAAGGCTGGAAGAGAACCTCAGGGCATCTGAACCTCTCTGCCCCAATGGTGATCACTTGACCATCGGGCAGCTCATAGCTCTTCTCCACAGATGAGCTGGTCTTGGCATTCTCCAGCTCCTGCTCATAGTCAAGAGCCACGTATGCGAGCTTTTCCTTGATGTCCCTTACAATTTCCCGTTCAGCAGTGGTGGTGAAGGAGTAACCTCTCTCGGTGAGGATCTTCATCAGGCTGTCAGTCAGGTCACGTCCAGCAAGATCAAGACGCAGGATAGCATGAGGAAGGGCATAACCTTCATAGATTGGCACGGTGTGGCTGACACCATCACCAGAGTCCAACACAATACCTGAATGAAGAACAGCAATCCATAATTAAGATGGAAACATTTTGGAACTCCTAATGAAATTTGGTCATCATGTGAATGAATCATTACCAGTTGTACGTCCACTGGCGTACAGGGAAAGCACAGCCTGGATTGCGACATACATGGCAGGGCTATTGAAAGTCTCAAACATGATCTGGGTCATCTTCTCCCTGTTAGCCTTGGGGTTGAGTGGGGCTTCGGTCAGCAGCACAGGGTGCTCTTCAGGCGCGACACGGAGTTCGTTGTAGAAGGTGTGGTGCCAGATCTTCTCCATGTCATCCCAGTTGCTAACAATACCATGTTCGATGGGGTACTTCAGAGTAAGGATACCCCTCTTGGACTGGGCCTCATCGCCAACATACGCATCCTTCTGACCCATGCCAACCATCACACCAGTGTGACGGGGACGCCCAACAATGCTTGGGAAAACAGCCCTTGGCGCATCGTCACCGGCAAAACCAGCCTGCCAGTAGTTTGTAAGAAAGCGTGTGATTTAATCACCAGAACAAAGTTGCTGAAGATGAAGTAGCAGCATGAACAAGAACTACGAACCTTGACCATGCCAGTTCCATTGTCACAGACAAGGGGCTGGATGTCCTCACCGTCAGCCATTTGTTACGGATCCTGCAACAAAAACACAAGGAGGCCAAGAAACAAAGGGTAAAAATCAGTGACAGAATATCTATCTCAATACAGTACAGAAGAAAGCATGGTATTAACTGCATTTTCAGCAAAGGAAACAGGACATAAACACTCTACACGACTATCCACTGACAGATAGACCTCCGATCATCTCTGTTTTCTAATTCAACAAAAGGATTCATGTGAATCTTGTCTCTCTTGGAACTGATCTATCTAAATCTATATACAGAACCTGCACAGTTTCTGCAACCAATAGCACCTTACGCAGGGGCCAGTTAATGACAGCCCATTATCCAGGAATCAAATAACAGCTACCTTTATTCAGAAATCAAGAAACACAAAAACGTATTAACGGGCGGTTATCCTAGCGAGGCAAGATGGGCAAACTGTTTATCACCCCGCAAGAACTGCTTGGCCGCGGTTTATGCAGGTAAGTAAGAGGCATCAAGGGCCCAGCAATCGGAATGCCGCAGGAACAAATCGGATCTGATCTACTGTGCGCAGGAGGCAGGAATGGGATGAACTGCGGGCGTCAGACTAACCTCGACGCCACCAAAATCGCAATGGAGAAAGATTCGCAACTAATTCCTCCAACCCTCTCTCTTTTCTTTCAACACTTACCCGGAGACCTAGGAGAACCTGCCGCTGCCGAAGCCGCCGGCCGCGAGTCCTCCTCGCTTCCCACGGAGAAGGCACGGAACAGGGGAGAAGTGGGTGCGGTGCTCAAGTGAGGAGACCCAAAGGGTTTCACCGGTTTTTATATGCGCATCCCTCCCTGGTGGCAGAAAACTAATTAAAAAAGAGAGAGAAATGAAAAAATAAAAAAGAATAATTTCTGCCCATTTCTGAATTCTGATTGCAAAAATGGTTGGTTGTAAAATGGCACGGTTTCTGTATTTATTTTGTGTAGGCATGTGCACCTCTTTTTATCTTAAACGACATTTTTGTGTTCTTGTATATGTTAGGCGATATGAGAAAATTAGATGTGGGTAAGATGATTTGTCTGTCAATATTACCACTAACTTGCTCCTTAAAAAACTTTTTTGTGTGCACATAAATTACTTTTGGTTCCATTTGTTTAGTACATCGACCGGTGATTGATGCCTATGCTCTAAGACCTAAATATTTCAAAAATTATGACTAGTAGAAAATTAATTATCTAAATGCCCTCATTGTGTACCTTATTAACTTTAAATGCAACTTTTCTTGAAGGTACAAATGCCTAGCTTTTTGGAGCTCCACCAGACAATACCTTTATATATTTATAAGATATAAGTCCGGTATAATTCGTCCAATAGAAGCCATGAATTAATTACCAAAAGGTGCGTACATTTTTTGTGATCAGTTAAAATCAAAGTCTTGAGAACAAAGTATATATATATATATAAATAGTAAAAATGCCTATTTCTATAAGAAATTAAAATAAAAAATATATGAAACGGTAAAACAATCAAGGTTTGCAATAGGACGAAGCAATAACTCTTTTATAATAATTTTTAATTATTTTAATTCTCTCTATCTCAAATTGCAAGTTATTTTAACCTCTCTAGATAAATATAAAATAAAATCTGTTATATACATATATATATATATACACTAAACCCTAAACCCTCAGATAAATTTATAAAACCAAAAGGGCTTACAAATCAGAACATAGTGGGTAATGTTTAGACCTTATCTATATAGTGTACGGAGAAGTCCGAGCCGGTAAAGCTATTCACCAAATTTTAGTTCCGTTTGAGGAAAGAGATAAAACGTGGCGAGCTAGCTGGAGGTGTAATAGTAAGGCATCGTCTGGAAGAGCTGTTTGCTCACAGCATGCCGTAGCAAAGAGCTATTTTACTGTGTTTCGGAAACGAACTAAGAAACCGATGAAACCATCAAACATAGTTAGACTATAAAATGTGCAACACGAAACAACTCGTCATGGTAACCACATGGCATCCACAGCCGAGATGATGCACAGCTAGTTGATGATGCCTTCAAGTAAAGCAACCCGTGGTCCATCTATAGGTTTATAATTTATAATTTTGGGAGAAATAATCAAGCAAGCGTGGGTCACGAATCATCTGTCCTTGCGACCGATGAATCAATCGCCCAAGATTCCCAACAACACATCGATCGAATTTTGGGCGCAGGAGTAAGGTAAGCATACCTGGACTAGCGCGTGGAGGTGCACCCCCCTCAGCCCAGCCCATTCCTCGCTGGACGGCGCTCCCTTTTTTTGGCGCCTGGGCCGGCTTCCAGATCCTTTATTAATTTTCTACTTTTTTTTTTGTAATAACTCCTTTTCAAGGAAAAACAACTTGCAGTGCACAGTGTTGCAGTTGCAACAATTTCAATGCGATTTCTGTGCAGGATCATATGACCTGGAACTATAACAAATTGAACTAGTATATCAGCTCAGCACGACAGCATATCGATCACATTTACCACTAGTGGTAGTGGCGCACGCGTGCTAATACGGGTTTAGTGAGCCAAATAGTACTAGCTTTATTGAAGTGTTTTGTATATACTTTACGTTTCATAATATCATACTTTATGTTTAATGCTATATTGGGGATCAAACGGTGTACGGAGGGACGGCAATTTGTGCGCTAATCAAGTGGTCACCAGGACCAGGACGGACCGCGACCATGATCGCCCATCAGGGGCGGACATCGTGGGCAGCAGGGCCAGCGAAGAACAGCTTAGCTGCCTATGCATCTGCGTGCTCCTCCACACTGCACGGTGCCCGCCATCCTTTTGCAACCGGCCGTGTGGGTGTGGCCTCGACCTCGATGCATGGATGGATCGCAAAGGCAGGCCGTGTTGTTTCCTTCTCTGATCAAGTGACGAGGATGGCTGGCTTGATTATCATCATGGATGGATCGGATCTCGCTGCATTCTCCTCCCAACTGTGACGACAATGATGATCCCCATGTGGGCAAACCTGAAAAAGGGATTATTGGCGCGGCGCAGATGGAATCGCAGATCACAGCTGTTGCTGCTCATTAATTAGATTAGATTATGTACATGCAGATGAATCATGATGGCAGGAAGGGAAAAAAAAGAGAGAGAGAGAAAGATGCAGATGAATCAGGCAGAAGCAGAAGGTGATGATGCATGGTGAGCAAACGGGTAGCGAGCTTTTCTGTTATATATATATATATATATATATATATATATATATATATATATATAT